>CM057458.1:551107083-552324166 GCA_016271365.2 Neoceratodus forsteri
GGCCAATAACAAAAATGTATGTTTGCTATTCACAGGAGGTATTGCTGCATAGTGTATAGACAGCTGGCTCGCTGGTGCTGGGGTTGGCTTGGTCGCAGGGTACATGTGGTACTTCCTGCCTGCACAGTTCATAAAATATGCTCCAAATTCCCTTCGGAGCATTACACTAGATTTAAGTACCCTCCACTTGAATGAAGTTGAAAACACAACAGTATAAGCAAGACCACGCTCTGGACTGCACTTGTTGAACTAATTTGTTGTGATAGTACAGTAGCACTGTTACTTGAATATGTTACTTTGAAAACTGTACTTTGCCATTCACCTACCGTTGACATGTTTGTTGGATAGTTAAAATTGTCCAGTGTTACACTCTGTCACCATGTGTTGGTGAAGTGTGTTGAGCCTGTAATGTTATAATATTTCCTGTTACTCAAGGTTTACGTGCTGTTACCTTAGGCTAATTTCTGGCTGTGTAATGGTTTGTTACATAAGTTAAGTTTAAGTTTATTGGCAGGAAGATTCCATTGAGCACATTCATTTCCAAGAAGGTCCTATAAGGACATTAAACAACAGTGTACAATAAAAGTGATGATATAGCTACAGGTGCAATAACTGGTAGAAAGAAAAGTGCATATATGGTCAGTAAAAACAATAATAAAACAGGTCGGAATCCACTGCCTGGGTAAGCAGTGGTGACATACCATAAGGTAACAATAATTGGTAGGAAATACATACAGGGTCAATGAAAAGGAAAACATTAGTGAAGCATACAGGAACCAATTCATATTAAGAGGGAGAACAAAAAGTAGTATGAGTAAGAACTTATACGATTGCTGTCAGCTTCCCAAGATGGCTGAGAGTGCAGGAAGGAAAGGGGTAAGGAGAAAGACATAACTACTTCTGATGAGGAAGGAGTCTGACTGAGGGGACAAGGATAAGTGCAAGAAGTTCTGAGAGGACAAAAGAGCAAACAATAGAGTTGGACAGGGATCTGGGATGGAGGGTAAAGGAGGAGTCCTGGGCATAAGGGTAGGGATGGACTAGGGAGGACAGGGGCCAGGGTGGATAGGGAGACTAGGGAGAAGGATACAAGAAGTCAGACGGTACTCACTTGATAGGAGTGGCAAGAGACTGACATGATATGCTAGGACCTATGGCAGTGACAGACTACTGGGAAGAATTTTTAGGTCAGGGCTCTGAAGAAATTTAATGAAACAATGATGGTGAGCCTGAGTGACATCTGGATGAGATTCCACGCTGATGGATGGCATAGCTAATGGCACTCTTGCTGAGGGAGTTACGCATCCGGGGTACGTTGAGGAGAATGTAGGCAGATTTCCTACTGGAGTAGAAGCAATGGGAAATATTAACAAAAGAGGAGATATAGGTCGGTAATTTGTTTAGTAGACTTTTGAGGATCCAGGTACCTCAATGGAGTAGCCGCCGGGAGGCAAGGGGTTGCCAGCCAACTACTTTATATAAGTCGCAGTGGTGCATCCTGAAAGGTGCTTTAGTAATGAAGCGCAGAGCCCAATGGAACAGTATATCGAGCTTGCAAAGGTTGGAAGTAGTAGCAGAGTTGTAGATGATATCACCATAGTCTAGGAGTGGCAGGAATGTGGCCTTTACTAGTCTACGTCTAATGTCAGGGGAAAAGAGCACTCTGCTCTTGAAGAAAAAGCAGAGTCTTGCTTTCAACTTACTAGAAAGGTACTTGATGTGCACACTGAAAGAAAGTTTGCTGTCCATCCAAACACCCAGACATCTGAATTGATCAACCATGTCTAGTGATTCACCTAGGACAGTCATGATGGGTACAGGTAATGCACTGTGCTGTGGGGAGGGCCTATTGCTACTAGGTGCAAAATAACGGACCTTGTTTTTTTTTTTGCATTGAGTAGTAGCTTGGAGTTGATTAGGTTGCACTCTAGCTGTGCGAAGTCAGCTTGGAGTACATCATGTACTTCGGATAAGGTTGGTTTAGAAGTATATATAACAGTGGCATCCGCAAAGAGATGTATTTTGGAGTTGCTGATATTGGAATCTAGTGAGTTAATGTAAATAGAAAATAGTATAGGGCCTAAAATGGAACCTTGTGGGACACCTCATTTTATGGGAAGGGAGTCGGAGGCCTGACCGCTCGCTTTGGTTTTCTGAGCTTTACCTGTAAGGTAGCTCGAGAACCATTGAAGTGTGGTGTCAGCTGTGCCTAGTTTACTGAGACCACTGAGGATGAGGTTATAGTCGATGGTATCAAATGCCTTGCTGAGATCAAGGAATATGGCACCTGTGACTTGTTTGGAATTGTGTGCGGTCATCCAGTTGTTAGTGACTTTAGTTAAAGCGGAGGTGGTACTGTGTTTTTTCTGAACCCAGACTGGGCAGGGTTGAGGAGTGAAAACTTTTCAATATGGTCTTTAAGCTGGTGACGAACAAGTTTCTCCAGCAGTTTGGCTAGGACGGGGAGGATTGAGATGGGCCTATAATTGTTTAGGTCGCAGGGGTCACCTGATTTGAACAAGGGCAAGGGCAAGATATGAGCTGATTTTCAACATGAGGGGACCATAGCTGAGGAGATGGAGAGATTAAGGATATGAAGGATTGGTGCAGCTAGATAATAGTAGCCTAGCTTGATGAAGATTGGATCGATGCCATTTGCTCCACTACCTTTATTGATGTTGAGTTTACTAAGGTGGTCCTCTACTTGTTTGTAGGTCACAGGGTGAAGCTGGGAAGTATGAGGAGGTGAGGGCTCATGGGTGGTGGGGTGGGGTTGGAGGCGTGGTAGCCCTGCATATGGGGAAGAATCAAACATGAGTCCAGCGGTGATGAAATGGGTATTCAGTTTTTCTGGGATGAGGTCACGCTCAACATATTCGACTCAGTTAATGAGTAACTTGGAGGGGATGGATGGGTCTGCTTTGTGGCCCTCAACTGTCTTGTCTCCCAGATCTATGCTGAGTTGCCTTTGGCATTTTCAAGGGATTCTACATAGAACTTAGCTTTGGCAGATCGTATTAGTTAAACAGAAGCATTCCTGGCAATTCTAAATGCCTGCCAGTTGGACGCATTCTTTGTGTACCTTTCATGGGCCCAAAGTTTATCGAGGCTGTGCAGCACAGCTTTTAGGTTTAGAGTGAACCAGGGATGAGAATGTTTACGGACCCTGGATCTAATGAAAGCTACATATTTATTGGCAAGCTGAGTCAGTGTAACGTTAAGAAAGGTGACCACCTCGTCCACTGATTTGGCGAGATAGAGATCTTGCCAGTTTACATATTTTAGATCCGAGATATAGTTTTCGATGTTGAATTTGTGGAAGCTGTGCTTGGTGACAAATGTAGAGGAAGAGGGGCGCTTATCTTGGTTTCTGGTGTATGCTACGATATTGTGATCACTAAAATCATTATGGAATACGGCTGTATGCCGAATTTTGTGGGGACGGTTTGTGATAATAATGTCCAGGATGGGGCTATTTGCATGATTTTTAGCGTTGTGCCTTGTTGACTTTGTGATGATTTGTGATAGTCCAAGTTCATCACAGAGTTCTTTTAGGACACATGCCTTAGATGAGAGCCAATCGAGGCTGAGATCACCTAGAATGATGATCTCATTGTTGATGGATGCGATCAAGATTTTGAGGGTTGAGATTAGCTGAAGACCCGCTGAGGAGGGGCCTGTAGCAACCTATGATGTTGACAGCATCGACTGCGGACATTTGGATTTTGATGCCCATCATCTCATGCACTCATATTCTTTGGGTTTAGACATGGCGTTGGTGATAGAGATGTTTAAGAGGTCTTTCGTGTAGATGACCACCCCCCCCACCCCTCATGGGCCTGTCTGCTCTGAACAGGTTATAGGAGGGGAGTGAGATCTGCTGCTCAGACATAGTGCTTTTAAGCCAGGATTCAGTAATAATGATCAGATCTGGGTTAGTGTGGGTGGCCCATACTCTTAACTGGTCTAGTTGTTAATCAGGCTCCGCATGTTCATCAGCATAAACTTTAAGCCTGAGGTAGTGGCAAAGTCTGAGGGGGATGCAAGGGGGATTTGAGGACGAGGATTCACTTCAACATTGCCAGAGCATATAAGTAATAGTAGGATAAGTCTTTTCAAATTGTTTCTTGCTGCAGTAATCTGTTTCTTACTGTGTTGCTTGCTCCTGGAGAACTGATGGAAAGGGGTAGCCAGAGGGGGCATGTGACGCAGGGAACAGACCATAGCTTCAAGCAAGAGTGTCCTGATTGAAAGAGGGGATGTTAAAATACCCAGTGAGGCCTGGGTAGCCCAGGTAGGATAACTTGTAATTTAACCATGAGTGAGAGCTGCTGTAACCCATTGCACAAGGCGGAATGATGGGCAGGGGTTGGCTACAGATGCTAGATCAGGCCTTGGTATAGCCAAAGGGGTGGAATTCTTAGCTGTACATAGGAAGACAATAAAGACTAGTGCCAGATGGGAAAACATAGTTGATGTTGAGTAGAAGGGATGAAGGGGGATGATCGAGAGGACAGTTGAGGTAACTGTTAGAGGATGAAATATTTGAGGAGAGTTGGTGGTGAAAGGCAAGGAGTGTGTGCCTAGGGTGGAGAGAAACAATTGGAAGCAAGATGAATATGAGAGTAGGAGAGCTATAAAGTAAGAGATTAAAGTGGATGACAGGCCCTAAGGGATATGCAGTTACTAGTATACTTGATGGTAAGCCAGGTGGATGGGTCTCCTGGTCACAGTAGCAGAAATTGTGCTTGTGTGGTTCAGTGAGATGAGATGCAACTGACCCTTTAAGTAGGGTAAGGCTAATTATTGTAATTGGCTCAGAAGGTCAAGTGGGGTGGGGCTAGTTGGGCTTAAAGACTATTTAATAAGGTGCTGTGGTGGGTGAGGGAGGGTAGGCCGAAAAACTAAGCCACAGAAGGAGCTTGCACAAGCAGCATAGTTAAAATGTGAAGCAGCTCCAATTAATTGAATGTGAAGCAGCAGCAAAACTGGATGAAATGAATCCTGTCCGTACTCTGGATTTTGAAAATGGCACCAGGTATCTGAGTTGGTTCGGGTGACGACCTTTTGCAGAGAAACTGCAGCTGGGTTAGAGGGAGGGGCTTGCAAACATGCCCCGAGGTATCCAAAGGGGTCCCTGTAAAGGAGCAGAAAGGAGAGAATTAAATACACTCCAGGGAGGGGGAGTTACAGATAGAACAAAAGGCTGGGAGAGTTGAGGGTGTGGGTGGCAAGCTAAGGCTCAGATTACTGGTCTGCCACAAGCACAGTAACTCCAGTTTCAGCTCTGGGAAGCTGCAGTTTAAAACAGCAAAAATCCTATGTCTGGTTCTAGCAATTAATTCAGATAGAGTAGCAGTACCTAACAAATAGTCTCCAAAAGTTGACAGTACTTAACAATAAATCAGGCTAAACTCTAAACATCAGTCAATAAGAGCAAGTTTAAATTAAAAAAAAGAAAAAGCAGAAACCCCAAAACTAAGCCACAGAAGGAGCTTGCACAAGCAGAGTAGTTAAAATGTGAAGCAGCACCAATTAATTGAATGAGGAACAGCTGCAACACTTAATCAAATTAATCCTCTGTGCGCTTGGTCACATGGTCAGCATTTCAGATTAACTGTAGAAAGCAGAATCGGGTTGCCCCTATATGTAGCACAAGTCTATACTCCAAGCTGGGTCATCCAAAAGTGAGAAGATCCATAAAGTGCAAATAAAGTCTGGATGAACTCCACTGATGCCAAGTCTCATACACTGAAAGTGCTTTTTTTATTCTTGATGCACACAAAAAATTCATGGGCAACTGTTTCGTGGCCATGCCACTTCCTCAGGCCCTTGCTGTGTTGTCACTAGATTATAAAATATAAACAACCAAGTATCACTGAGTTGTATTTACATCATTTATGCACTTAGGACAGGAAATCATTTCTAACTGGCAGCTGTTTATAAAGTTCTTATTCTCAGAAATGATATGCATTCACCTAAATTATCCATATTTAACTGTACCTGAATAAAAATTGATAGAAAAAGATGTATTTTGCATTTTTTATATTTTTATGGGCAGCATTCTGTTACAGTTCTCTTCATGGAACCAATAATTTGGAGTTTTAACTATATCATGGTTTGTGCACAGAACTCTAAACAGGGTTCTGATAGGTCAACAGCTCATAATTAGCATTCTGTAAACAAATCGTGACATAGTAAAAACTCTACATAAGTGATTCCATGAAGTGAACTGTAACAGAATGCTGCCCATAAAAACACAACAATGGAAACTACAGTTTTACAGATCACTTTTTATTCAGGTACAGTTAAATATGGATACTTTCTTTAGCAGAATGCATATCATTTCTGAGAAGAAGAACTTTATGAACAGCTGTCAATTAGTACACATTTCTTGTCCCCTTTAAAAAAAAATACAGTTCACAATTATGAGGCACCAGTTATTAAGTGTTCAACAGCGTGTAAAAAACACTGCACCCATTTCAAAACCTTGTGCTACCTGTGGTCACTCGTGAGGCCCTTCACAAATAAAACAGTTTCCCTCTTGTTAATGGTATAGTTAAGCAATTTCAACTCTTGTGATACAGCTATAGTTTTAGTCTGAAACACTCATGTTAAAATGGATCTACCTCTTTATACAGATTCACAATCCTTCCTGTAGTTTATATTCTCCGTAGCAAATCTTAAAGAATCCCTATTCCTTTAAAGTATTGGTTTTCATGTTTGGCTGGCTCCACTTTTCATTCTTTTCCTACAAACAAAGTGTTTTATTTACTGTACTGTTTCAACCATCAAACATTTTGTTCACTATGTACTTATTACAGTAGTAAAAACAAGGGTTACTCACAAGATTTTCAGTGTAGCATAGCTGTCAGCCGACTCCCTCACTTGGTTGTGATGAACAGGGCAGATTAAAAGAAAGGGAATGCTTACAGTACAAATTATTTGTTACCAGCATTGTTTTACAGTGCACAATGTTATAGCATGATCACAGTAGTGAATGATATACATACAAAAATATTTTGAAACGTACAGTACTATTTTGCGGACCTCACAATTATATAGCTGAACATATTTCAGAACTTGACAACTTAGTTATTGTACACATACCATAAGTGGATTCTACATGCTGACGTTGAACGGCGAAACCTCCTTTCTTATATTTCGGATATGCTATTTTGTATCACTCTCTGCCATCCTTTGTGGTCGCAAACTGTCATGCACTGTTCTCGTTAAAGTGCATGGCTGCAATCATCAATCTGCACAGTAAGTGGTACAGGATAAACAGTATTAGTATCTGTGACAAACAGCCAACAAAATATAATTGTCCATGCGTTCTTCAACAACTGTAACTTAGCAAAACAGATGATGCAAAGTCAGTAAAACACATTTCAATTTATGTTACGCATAAGCAAATGATGAGCAACCACATTCTCATTAAAGTCCATTGCGTAATGTCTGCAATACATTATCAACCCCCGCATGACAGTTCCTGCATTGTGGAGGATAATGGCGTGTAGAACTGATTAATCACCTCCTATGTGCAGTCACCATATCAATGGTCAGTGTGAGCACTGCAGCTTGCAGTGCCAGTAGTGGTGAACACCTACCCTGTACATGGGTGGTTGGAAACTCAACAGGGGAGTGCACAAGCTGCCAATGTTCTGTTGGACTGCACAGACAGTGCCGTGAGTGCACGTCAGTGGTTCTTTATGGTCCACTTAACTAGTAATTGTTGACCAGTATCCTGAATCTGATCGGTAGAGGGCACCACACAATGATTAATCCAGTTGTCACATTGCGTATAAGACTGTCAAAAGATGATGATGACTGTCGAGTTGGTGGTTACGTGGCAGACAGCAAGTTGACTGATAAAGTAGGAAAGTATTTGTAACTGGTCATAACACTAGCAGCACACTACAGTTATTGAACGCCTCACAGTTCATTTGGAATTAGACATAGTCAGTTGACACATGCTGTTTTCCTACCTGAATGTCATTCCCCAGCAACTAAAAGCAGTGTGCTTCGAGGCAAAGTAAATGATCACACTTTGAAAACCCTCAGTACTGTTGGTTTGCATGTTGGGTGACATTCAGCCAATGTCATTGAGTAGCCTTTTCTTGAGGCCCATCTCTTCCAGCTTCACAGTGGCAAGTGACCCTGTAGATAAATGAACATAAGTATTGTTATCAACTTTACCAAGTCATCTGTACAATGACCTAACTTTGTTCATTTATAGTCCTGTTGCGCTGTACCACTGTTGGTCACATGCCACAAGATGTTACTGTTAAGACCAGTTACAAAAAAAACTGACTAGCAGTGATCCACTCCTTTGGCGGGTTCCTTCCTGGATGGGTCAGTGCAAACATCTTGGGAATAGGTCACCATGTCCCTCATGTATGTTGAGAATATGGTTAATAACCTATGACCACTTCTGCACTATTAGTTCTGAATTTCCATCAGCAGTTGAAATGGCAGACCAGTAAAGATGATACATAATACTTTTCTGCCAATTCATAAGTGAGTCACAGGTTTCTGTTTGAAAGCTGCAGTGGTAATCTTCTTCAGTCCTATTTGACAAATACCAAGTATCATTGAACATATGCACACTGCTGAACAGACCATAACATTGTTTTACTGTGATAGGTACATACCTTTGGCGAGGTGCCAAATGTCATAGTGATGTTTAACATCTGGCAGTTCTTCGCATACCCACTTATTGATGCCAGGGTGCCTGTCAGTCACAAGACTGTGTATGTTTACCCCATTCTCTTCCAGGAGTGCCACTGCATGCTTAAGACCCTCGAGCTCCATGTGGTAGGAGCCACCACATTCATTGCTCTGAAATACTGAAGTGAGAAAGATGTGACTATTGATGAAATCGATGTTGAGTCAATGGCAACGGATTACATTACTGCTGCTGTGAACCACTGCTGGATGTACAACAATGTACCTAATACAGTTATTTTTTTTTCTGTTACATGGCCCTGTCACTGTCAGCTCTACACTGCAGTGGCAGAGTGGCACGGAAACGTGGCACAATAGTCACACAGTGGGGACGGTGAGTGTCGATCACCCGTGCAATCAACAGAAGACTATAGACATGTGCTACTCATTCATATCTATTTGTGCTCCTGGCTGTGGAGGAGAGTGTAGTGCTGTGCCGGTTCACCACCCTATTTCTGGAGTGTGGGGGGAGTGGAGCGTGAAACTACCTGGCTTGGTTGTGGGTGTAGGCACCACTAGACCGCCAGGGAATAAAAGAAAATACATACTTAAGATCAGAGATAGGGAGTAAGAGGTTTTCACTACACCACCATGGCAAAATGTTTTGTACTGTATTGTGGAGAATGGATGGGGGGTGTCGGGAAATACAGCACATGGGTGGGTGACCGGTTGGGGGGAGGGACCACTAACAACCAGGGATAATTTTTTTATACATATGGTGTGGCCCTGTGATCTGGTGGGCTGGAGGGACCACTACACAACAGGGATTGATTTTATATATTTGTATTAATCTGGAGTGCATGCAGAATTGCTGTTGAAGTTCCTAAACTGATTTCTAAACTCTTGCAGAAGCGAGAGTAAGACTTTCACTTACATTCCGCTAGCAGATGCTTTTTCCAGCACACCCCTACAAAACACGCAGACCACAATTGGTATCTGGCTTCTACTTCTCCTTCCTATTGCTGTTTCCTATATGCCTTTACCATATATTTCTGATGTCAACCATTGTCTTTTGACACACCTACTCCAATGTGAGTATATAGAATGCATCCACCACTATTTCCGTTAATAAATAATTACGTCCACCCTTACTGTTTTACCTTGACACCTCATGTCATGCCCCCCACATGCAGAGATATCTACTGTTCTTCAAGATGCTACCCTGCAGTACACTACTTATGCCATTTACATGTAACCCCTCACCCCTGCCTTTTTGGCAAAACGACAGGTGGCATGCTGTTGAAGCTGACAGCAGTACCTGGTGGGGACCTGGGTTTGGGGAGGATGAGGTTACTCGGCACAGGGGGACCTAGGTTTGGTTACTCTGCACAGGGGCACCCAAGTAAATCCGAACCCAGGAAGCAATAACTGTAATGTCCAGAACCAGGAATGGGATTCTTCAGTGTGGCTTTTATTCACATACTAGCTGAACAAACAAGGCATAGACGGACCCCCATGGGGCTACATTTCCTGGTAATGCAGACTAGAGACTACAGAACACTTTATCACCGTTTCCAGCCCTCAGGCTCTGAACCCACCAGGCACACAGCCCGGACTTGCACGCAGCTTTGGGTACACAGCCTGACTTGTACACACTTGGGTTTTCCCCACGGGCCTGGCTCCCCCGCTGGCCACTTGATCCGCGGTCCATTGGAAGAATGAACCAATTATCCCATTCATGATCCATTGGAAGAATGAACCAATTATCCCATTCGCGGTCCATTGGAAGAATGAACCAATTATCCCATTCGCGGTCTATTGGAAGAATGAACCAATTATCCCATACACGGTCCATTGGAAGAATGAACCAATTATCCTGTCGTGGCTCCCCACACCACACTAGAGTCTGCGACTCCTAGAGAGAATTTTCCTTACAATCCCATGTCTGGGTACTTCCCCCATCACTGGCCAAGTGCCTGAGGCAAAGTAGAAACCACAGAAGAAATCCGTAGAGGTGGACCTGGTCACTAAAGATGGGGGGCCACCCACCTCCAGCTCCCACAGCCCATACCCGGCCATTTCCCTGGAAAAACTGAACCATTCCTTTGTTGAACTTCAGAATGTAGATTAAAGGGTAGACATCTGTCACATCTCCTCTACATATTATTTGCATCTCACAAAACTCTGGGATTTAACACTACTTTTACTTGCTTGGCCCATTTCTCTAGGCTTCCCAATATGTAGTTCAATCCCTAGATTTTCACACAAGTCCCAGGGTGAAGAAAACAATTTTCCCGTTTAGCCAGAGCAGACACTCACCCTTAAGTTGCAGGTGCCCCACAGGTGACTCACAAATCTTCCATCTTCCAAAATAAATTCTGGACTAAACAGGCAGCTTTTCTTCCACTTAGCAGAATTAAGGGGATTGCCCCAGGAATCTGCTGGGAATCTTTACATCCCCGAGGGGGCACTGAGACCCGAAAAACAGCGGTCTCCACCACTTGAGTACAACTTCACTCACTCCAGCCAAACTGCAGACTCTCACTTTTGAAAACTCCCAACGTTCTATCTAACTCCCTCTGCTGCAGATTCCAATGTGGCTTATGCAGCTGCGAAAGTTCTATTGGTGATGTCATCCCTCAGTATCAGCTGAGACTGAGAACAGAGTGAGACAGTGTGAAACCCATTTAACTGGAGTTTCACAAGCTGCCTTCCCTGCCTACCACTAGGTCTTACTAGGATTCTAGTAACCCCGGGTAACAAAGGGGTTACACTCGCCCTTGACCAGGAAAATGGCTGTCCGCAGTCATTATTTACCCAGCCTTAGGCCATCCCACCCTATGTGCTACCTGCGGAGAGGGGTGATCAGGCCCCCTCCTACCATGTGCAAGCACAGGCAGGCAACACTAAGGGCCTAGAGGCCTTGAGCTGACATATCAGCCTCTACACTATCCACTTACTATGGACACCTAGTGGCTCTGGTAGAACCATCCAGAGCATAGCCCTGATAGATCAGCACTGTGGTCCCTACTGCAGGTCAGGGCCACAGCCTGTCTATCCCCCCTAACCCTCTAGGGAAAACCTATCTGCCTTTAACCTAATACCCCCAAAACAAAAACAACCCGGGGACCTCCCCGACCTTGGGCAACCTGCAACCACACACCATTAAAATACCACATTACTGCCTCCTCCCTACCCCCACAACCGCACCTGTGAAAGGAAAGGGTTAATACAGCAATAACAACAATAACACCACAGTACTTTAAATTTCTACATACACTAAAGCACTGATGAGGAACTCCGATGAGACCCTCCTCCTCTTCTTGTCTTCTCTTCTGTCTTTCCAGGAACACCTGTAAGAAAAATAAAGACAACACACACTCTCCTAATCTGCATACACAGTCTACCTAAACCCCTACCATCAAAACACTGCAGAATCCCAAAAGATTTTTTTTAGAAAAAGGTAGAAAAACAGTATTTACATTAGAAAACAATGACATTATTTACAATACACATTTTGGGGGATGGAGTGCCCTAAAAGTCCCAACTAGTGACCACAAGGCCCGGAGGCTAGTCCAATAAAGAGTCTCTCCTGGGCCGGAGCCTGGTGAAGCACAGTTCTAACAGGCCAAAGTCCCGAAGGGGAGAGTCTTTGAGGACAGTTCACACATTTTGAAGTCTGCTAGTGTAGGGCGTGTACTGCAGTGTCATAAAGATAGAAAAGTTCGGACTTACCAGCCACTTGTGATACGAGTCGGCACCGACCTGCACCTCTGGCCGAAGACTCTCCTGGCAGCATTTCTTCCGATCAGGCCAGGCGGACATCTTCTGGAACCACAGGAGGCACATCTGGGAACAGCTGGGCTGATGTCATCTCTGGAGATGGAACCTTAGAACAGGAACAAAAAGAAAACAGCTGGTCCGACATCATCCGATTACCAGGCGATGAACAGGATACAGCTGGAATGGTGTCCTCTCTGGATCTGAAGTCATCTGGTGGTACCAGTAGATGGTTGCTGATTAGGGCAGTACACTGTGGACTGAAGAATATGGGGAACCTGATTTCTTGTTTATTCATGTTGGCAGTTCAATAAGGGCACTTCACAGTCTAGATGTGGCAGTATTGACTACCACTGCTCGGCTCTCCATTTTGTAGGCACGGGCTTAATTACTGGGAGGTCCTTGCACTGAGGCCAATAGTAGAGGGGGTCAGGGGCTTGAATTTTTACCCCATCTGGGCACACATAATTCACACAGTGGGAGATTTCACGTCCCTCTCCGTCCACTATTCTCACTCTGTCTATAAACAGTGTCCTGCCTCTCTTCCACTGGGTATACTTTTCATGGAACAGTCTATTCTTTACGTGCTTGTTGGCCCCAGGATGCACACTTTTCATTGCTTCATCCCAGATCCAGGATTTCCTGCAGTTCTCAATCTCTTCCCAGACTTTTCGAGGAAAGGTAGGAAAGGTCATACCATAGATCTCATTTGCCTTTCTACGAACCAGTCTCTCCTCTTTACTTGCTTTGGTCAATCTGAGACCGCTGGCCTGGCTTGGGGGTGGCCAGCTCTGGTTCTGCCAGCTTCTCATCCTTAAAGAAATTAGAAACAGATCCCTGACTTCTTCCTCCTGTAAAGCCAGGGCAGTGGCATCACCACTTTCTTCCATACATTCCTCCGAGGCAAGATCTTGAGACTGTGTACTCGTTCCTTTTTCACAAAGCCACATAGGTTCCCCCTCATCTTCCTCTCCACTGAGGATCTGAGCCCAGGAGTGAGCAGTCGTTCTCACTCCTGAGACTATCCACTCATCACTAGGCGCGGAGGTCGACACCTCCCACTCAAAGGCCTCCCTCATCTCATCTTCACCTAAGAGACTTGGGCTAGGCCTCCCCCCTCCCCCCAAGGGTCTATTGATGCTTTATCCGAACTTTCTTTCTGGGATCCAGCATCCAAACTTCAACTTCTGGTTCTGTCTCTAACTCTGCACCCTCTAGCTTTGTGCCACACTCCCCGAGGGGCTTCCTCCACAGGCTCCGCCTGGTGCTGTGTGCTGCCAACTGCAGATTCCTGAATTTTGTCCATGTGGGGGGCCAAGCAGATTGGGCGCTTTATACAAGCCATATTTTTCTAGGCATCCAGCACAGTGAGGAATCATGAAGCGTCCTTCCAGCTCCCAAGCATATTTGACATACACGCACTGGATAGTAGGAATCGCCACCTGAGGAGGCAGTTGCCCTCCATAGCACCACTTTTCAATATTCCTCAGTCTAGTTACTGCTGTTACTGCAACCCCAGCATGATCTGGGTAACGAGCTGGTCCTTGAGACATAACTGCAGAAAATAAACAAAAGTTCACTGTAAATGAAAGTCCCACTTTATTGAACACACTCTTAGTTGCAAATGGCTCCTCTGCTGCTGTGTTTACTTTACTACCCCACCCTGTAATGGTGGCGGCAGCACCTGTGCACATCAACATTTTAGAATCTGGGTCAAGCCACTGCGCACCTGATTTACACAAACTACTGATAACTTTTGCTCAAACTGCACAACTTGCTATGTTCTGGCTTTAAACACATTTACAGGATTTTCCATGGACTTTTTACATGCTGAAAACATTCATTTTATTCACAGTCCCTTAAAGCTTCAGATTTTTAGCACAGGATTGCCTGTATTTCTAGTGCTGCACGCACTTTGCTACAACCCACAGTCTCTCTCTGGCTGCAAACTTTAAACTGAGGCTAAATTCATTACTATGCACACAGTCAATGGCTTAACAGGCTTGCACTTGCTGGCAGGACTTTACACAATCGTTACTTGCAAAGCGACTACACTGCTGCACACACTTTTACATGGCATAGGGCCGAAAATCACTGTTTGAGCAGTTTTAAGATGGTTACTTACTGTTATCAGTAGCAGTTTGCTGCGATGGGGAAAAACGGCCTGCAGCCAGTTCTTGGAGGCCTCAGAACAGAAACGGGCGGGCAGTCCTAGCGATCGTCTTTTCAACCACCAAACTTGTAATTCGGACGATCGATTAGCGGGTTGAGCCCGATTTTAAACTAACAAGTCTATTTTTAAACTGTTTACAATGATTTTAACACTCCGCATTGCTCCTCCACTGCCAGTACACGCACTCCACTCTCACTCCCTCTCGAATGCTCGGGCAGTCTCTGTAGAGCTGGCTGAGGGGCAGGACTGATTGCAGCCCGACCAACCACACGACGCCATGCAAATGAGCCTCTTCTTCCTCGTGAGGGCTCTTCTCCTCACGGCGATCGTCGAGCAGGCAAATTTAAACTGCAGAATCTTTTTTTTTTTCAACTGACTCCACGGCTGGAGCCCATTTCAGTCATTTAACATAGCCATTTACACTACAGTCTCTCAATTCATTCAGAAAGCATTTCCAACACCCAAGGAACAATTTTCCTGTTGCTACCCCTAGTCTTCCACACTTTTCTTTACAACAGTTCATTTTTAAAGCAGGCAAAAACGCTGTAAGCAATTTGATGCAGGACAAGGGCACACTCTTTGGCTTTACTGCTCCTTGGTAAAACAATTGGCATTTTTAAACAGCAGCACAAGATTCACAGCACACAGCAACACTAGGGAAATTGCTTCAACTTTTTGGGCTACCCACTGCTAGACAGCCAAAACGCTAGCCCCCCTTGCCCAAGCACCTTCCTCCCTGAACAAAATCCAAAGCGGGTCTCCATTTTGTAACCCCTCACCCTGCCTTTTTGGCAAGCGACAGGTGGCATGCTATTGAAGCTGACAGCAGTACCTGTGGTGGGGACCTGGGTTCGAGGAGGATGAGGTTACTCGGCACAGGGGGACCTAGGTTTGACTACTCTGCCAGGGCACCTAAGTAAATCCGGAACACAGGAAGCAATAACTGTAATGTCCAGAACCAGGAATGGGATTCTTCAGTGTGGCTTTTATTCACATACTAGCTGAACAAACAAAGCATAGACGGACCCCCATGGGGCTCCATTTCCTGGTAATGCAGATTAGAGACTACAGAACACTTTATCACAATTTCAGCCCTCAGGCTCTGAACCCACCAGGCACATAGCCCGGACTTGCATGCAGCTTTGGGTACACAGCCCGACTTGTACACACTTGGGTTTTCCCCACGGGCCCGGCTCCCCTGCCGGCCACTTGATCCGCGGTCCATTGGAAGAATGAACCAATTATCCCATATGCGGTCCATTGGAAGAATGAATCAATTATCCTGTCGTGGCTCCCCACACCACACCAGAGTCTGCAACTCCTAGAGAGAATTTTCCTTACAATCCCATGTCTGGGTACTTCCCCCATCAGTGACCAAGTGCCTGAGGCAAAGTAGAAACCACAGAAGAAATCCGTAGAGGTGGACCTGGTCACTAAAGATGGGGGGCCACCCACCTCCAGCTCCCACAGCCCATACCCGGCCATTTCCCTGGAAAAACTGAACCATTCCTTTGTTGAACTTCTAAATGTAGATTAAAGGGTAGACGTCTGTCACATCTCCTCTACATATTATTTGCATCTCACAAAATTCTGGGATTTGACACTACTTTTACTTGCTTGGCCCATTTCTCTAGGCTTGCCAATATGTAGTTAAATCCCTAGATTTTCACACAAGTCTCAGGGTGAAGAAAACAATTTGCCCTTTTAGCCAGAGCGGACACTCACCCTTAAGTTGCAGGTGCCCCACAGGCGACTCACAAATCTTCCATCTTCCAAAATAAATCCTGGACTAAACAGGCAGCTTTTCTTCCACTTAGCAGAATTAAGGGGATTGCCCCAGGAATCTGCTGGGAATCTTTACATCCCCCCCCCCGGAGGGAGGGGGCACTGAGACCCGAAAAACAGCGGTCTCCACCACTTGAGTACAACTTCACTCGCTCCAGCCAAACTGCAGACTCTTACTTTTGAAAACTCCCAACGTTCTATCTAACTCCCTCTGCTGCAGATTCCAATGTGGCTTATGTAGCTGCGAAAGTTCTATTGGTGATGTCATCCCTCAGTCTCAGCTGAGACTGAGAACAGAATGAAACAGTGTGAAACCCATTTAACTGGAGTTTCACAAGCTGCCTTCCCTGCCTACCACTAGGTCTTACTGGGATTCTAGTAACCCCGGGTAACAAGGAGGTTACATACATATTTGTAGTTGTCTATCATATCTCCCCGTCTCTCCTCTCCTCTCCGCGGGTATACATATTGCAGTTTGCAAGAGTCTACTCATATGACTCTGGGTGTGTGTCCCGCACCATATTTGTTACCCTTATTAGAACTTCAGTCATCCTCTCTGTGTCATTATGGAGATGCTGCCCCCAGAATTGGACACGGTTCAGTAAAAGCACCATAAACAATGATCTATACACCGGCATCATCACCTCTTTGCTTCTGCCAGTGATACCTCTCCGTATGCACCACAGCATCCCACTGCAACAAAGTGCACAGTCCCGGGTGGCCTGTTGCACTTGGTGCCGGCGGGCTCCCATTTGCATAAACTACAGACTGACTCTGTAACTGGTGGAGGCAGCAGCTGAGATACAACAGTTACGATGAACACTGTAAAGGCAATCTTTGATGAAGAAGATGTACCATCCACAGGACAGCATTACTGTTCCTGGGACAGCTAGCCTGTCACCACCTCTCACTGACTCCTTTTTCAGTAAGTGTGGCATTACCATATTTATTGAAGGTAGAATGTGGGGAAGTGACACTTGAGCAGGGACACACGCATGCATTCAAGACAGTGGAATGGGACTCATGAGAATTCGGAGTAGGAATAGCTGTGGCTGGACACATGACACCCCTGACACAGTCCATGCCCACGACTAAACCCAGGTCAAGATTCAGTGTATGTAATGTGTGGTAGGACAGACCCGATCACACATGGACATGCGAAGGGCTTTGGAATTTGTTCTGGAATACAAGGGATCCAAGGTGGATGTCTGGTGAGAAATGCAACCACTAGATTGATGACAGCAAAGTCAGAATAGAGGTGGAGTACACCCTCAATATGCACTGCTTGGAAAAAGAACAGGGTTGACAATGAACACATCAAAATGGAATGTTTATTAATTCAAAGTATCTGTCACTGACATTTTCTTTTGCTGGGTCATGGTCAGGGTCCAAATGAGTGATTTGTGCGAAAGGAAAAGTCATCAGAGAATTCAGTGTTGAAAGATGAATCCATCATCTTCGATGGTGTTGAGTGCATCAATGGGCCATGATGTACTGTCAAGCAACACTGAACAGCTGCATCCTTTGTTGTCACTTTACTAACATTTTCTTCAGCTGTACCGATGTTTCTGGATTCTGTTTGAGTACATATCCAAAAATGGAGAGCGTCACTTCACTGAACAGCAATGAAAGACATGTTACTTTGTTGATGTTTACAAATTAATGTCAGCTTCCGCATGGACAGGCAAAACAAGATGACTATGAAATGCTTAGAGAAAACATGTCAAATAAGGTGGAGGTGCTGCTGGTGGGGTGATTCAATCAGCTGGAAATAGATTCCAGCATAAAAACTGCAGCCTCAGCTCAGATCAGGCACATCGTGGACTCCCTGTAAAAGTTGCTCATCAGGCAACTAGTAATACAGCCCACTCATGAGTGAACAGTATAGCACCTTGTACTCGAGGACAGTCTTGGAGACATAATTGTTTGTGGACACCCGTAGACCAGTGATCACCGTACGGTGTGGTTACAGAACAGATCCGCTGAAAGGCGAAGATACTGGACTTCAGGAGGGACGACTTCACAATGATACAATGCATTAGAAACATAGACTTTGACAGCAGATAAGGACTGCATGGCCCACATAGTCTGCCTATTTCCCTACCTATTGGATAAGCTGCAGATCCTAGTTAACCAACAGCCTACTTCTTCCTACCTCCCACCAGAATTACCGTATGTCTGTCCCATGCATTCTTGAATTCCTCCACTGTTTTTGACCCCAAAACCTCCTCAGAAAGGCCGTTCCATGCATCCACCACCCTCTCTGTAAAAAAAAATACTTCCTCACATTGCCCCCTGAGCCAGCCCCCCTCTATCTTCAGATTGTGTCCCCTTGTTCTTGCACATCTCTTTTTCTGAATGATGTTACCCAATTGGACTTTGCTGATTCCCTTGAGGTACTTGAACATTTCTATCATGTCCCCCCTCTTCCTCCTCTCTTCAAGGGTAAACGTATTAAGCTCCCTTAGTCTTTCTTCATATGGCTTCTGTTGCAGACCCTGCACCATTTTAGTTGCCCTTCTCTGGGTTGCCTCAATCCTGTCTATATCCTTGTGGAGACGGGGTCTCCAGAACTGCACACTGTACTCCAGATGGGGTCTCACCAACTGTCTGTACAGAGGGATAACAATTTCCTGTTTTCTACTGGTGATGCCTCTCCCTATACATCCCAGTATCCCCGCAGCCATCCTTACTGCCTTATCACATTGCTTGCTTACCTTTAGGTCATCTGATATCACTACCCCTGGTCCCTTTCCATTTTTGTTGTTGTTAATACTCCCCCACACTGTGTACTCTTCCCCTGGGTATTTGTTTCCCAGGTGCATTACTTTGCACTTCTTTGCACTGAATCTAAGTTGCCATACTTTTGACCATTCCTCTAACCTTGCCAAGTCCCTTCTCATCCTTTCCACCCCCCTTGTGTATCAACCCTGTTGCAGATCTTTGTACAGTCTTCAAAGAAGCATACTTTTCCTTCCAGTCCCTCTGCAATGTCACTTATAAAAACATTAAAAAGGACCAGACCCCAATACTGAACCTTGAGGTACCCCACTAGTAACCCCCCTTTCTTCGGAGTGGACTCTGTTTATTATTACCCTCTGTGTCCTGCTGTCCAGCCAATTTTTTACCCAGTCTACCACCCTGGGACCTACTCCCAGGCTGGCTAATTTGTTTATTATTCTTTTGTGTGGGACTGTGTCAAATGCCTTGCTAAAGTCTAGTTAGGCCATGTCCACAGCCCCTCCCTGGTCTACTACTTTGGTCACCCAGTCAAAGAAATCTATTAGATTTGTCTGACATGACCTTCCCGCTGTGAATCCATGCTGCCTCGGGTACTGTGCCCTGCTGCTCTCTAGGTACTCAACAATTCTTTCTTTCTTTGAGAAGTGATTCCATCATTTTCCCTACCACTGAGGTCAAGCTAACACATAAGTAGTTTCCTGCCTCTGCTTTGCTCCCACTTTTGTGAAGGGGACTCACATCCACCCTCCTCCAGTCCTTAGGTACCACACCATCCTCCCATGGTTTGTTAAAAAGGGTAGTCATTGCTGTCACTAGTTCTCCCCTTAGTTCTTTTAGAATTCTGGAGTGAATCCCATCAGGTCCTATTTGTTTGTCCACCTTCAGTTTTAGGAGTTCTTTCGGAACCCTTTCTTCTGTGAAAGGAATGGTATTGCCCCCCCCCCCATCCAGAGTGCTTCTACTGATTGGATTAGATACCTCCCCCTCCTCCTCTTTTGTGACTACTGAGCAGAAGTATTCATTCAGTATCCCTGATTTTTCACTGTCCCTCTCTGCCCACCCACCTCCACTTTATTAAGCCTCCACTATCCTCCCTTGGTCTTTCTTCACTCCTAATGTACCTATAAAGGTTTTATCCTCCTTCTTAACTGAGTTGGCTATCTTTTCCTCGGTTTGGATCTTTGCTATTCTGACTGCCTTCCCTGCTTCCTTCTGTTTTAACTGGTACAGTTCTCTGTCCTGCCCCTTCTGTGTTTCCTTATACGTCCTGAATGCTGTCTTTTTCTCCCTAACCTTCACTGCCACCTCTTTTAAGAACCACAGTGTTTTTTTCTTTCATTTTGATTTATTTGCTTCACACAAAGGCTTGTTGCCTCTGTGATGGCAGTTTTGATGTTTCCCCATTGTTCCTCCACCCCTCCTTCTTGCCTGTTTGCTAGTGCTTTTCTGAGGTACTCTCCCATTTTGACAAAGTCAGCCCTCCTAAAGTCCAGTACCCTCACTTTTGTATGGCTTGACTCTGCAGCTGTGTTTACTGTGAACCACACTGTTTGGTGGTCACTTGTTCCCAGATGGCTACCCACTTCTAGATCTGACATCCTTTCTCTGTCCCCATTTTGAGAGTACCAGGTCTAAGATTGCTCCCTCCTCAGTGGGTTCCAACACTAGCTGCTTGAGGCATGCCCCCTGTAGGGCATCGAGAAAGACCCTGCTCTTGGATGTGGCTGCAGCAAATGTGCTCCAATTAACATCTGCCATATTTTGTTCCCCCATCAACAATATCTCCCCTTTTCTGCCATCCTAAGGATGCCTTCCATCATTTTCTTGTCCATTACCTCCCTGAGACGGGGGTCTGTATACAACCCCCGTGCAGACTGTGGTGCCATTTCCGGTCTCCAGGGTGACCCACAGTGCCTCCTCTCCTCCCTGTTTACCCTTTAGTTACGTTGCTTTGATCCCTTCCCTTACGTAAAAGCTACTCCTCCTCCTCCTCTTTTACCTTCCCTGTCCCTCCTATAGATTGTGTACCCTGATATAGTGACATCCCAGTCATGGTTCTCTGTGTACCATGTTTCCGTGACTATCACGATATCCAGGCATTCCTGTTCCATCAAGGCCACCAGTTCAGGGAGCTTGTTACCTAGACTATGGGCATTGGTACTCATTACCCTCCATTTTTTGATGGCCTTAGCCCTTTTTGACCCATCCGTGTCCTTACTGCCTTTGCCTTTTTTTCCATTTACCCCTGGCCCTTCTCCCTTTCGACTTCTTTATCTTGGTGTTTACCTCACTAACTACCCTGATTTTGTTTTTTTGGGGGGGGGGGTAGGATTTCCCTGCTCCTTTTCCAGTGCTCCCCCTTAGCTAGTTTAAATGCTTGCCAATGAAGCATTTAAACCTATCACCTAGGATCCTAGTTCCCCTCCTGGACAGATGCAGACCATCGCACCAGTATAGGCCTGCATCCCTCCAGGTGGACCCCAGTCCCCTAATGAAGCCAAACCCTGAACTCTGCACCAGTTTTTCAACCACTGATTGAATCCCATGGTACAGAGCACCCTAGCCTCACCCAAGCCATAGACAGGCAGCACCTCCGAGAAGGTTACCGTGTGTGCTACTTGTCTAAGGCCCCTCCCCAACTCCATGAACTCCTCCTGCATTGTTCTGATCCCTTTCCAAGCCAGGTCATTAGTCCCTAGGTGGACAAAGAATTCCAGCTCCCTCCCCCATGCAGCTGCTCCCGTGATCCTGAGGATTTGTTCCCTGTCCCTCCAAGCCATAGCGCCATGGTGCCCTCTCCCCACTCCCCCAGTTCTACCTTCCTAACAATGGAGTCCCCCACTAGGAGTTATTTCCTTCCCCTGTGGAGTCCCATGCCACCCTCCTGTGGGTCTCCATTGTGGTGGTTCCCAGCATCCTCCTTGGTCTCCACTGCAGGTGCCTCCATAGAGGAACCACACTCTGCCAGAATGACGTATGAATTATGGAGAAGTACAATTGGAGGGCTGCACTTCTGTTCCACCACCCTCACCCTCCCCGAGCCCACTGTGGTCCAACTGCTCCTCTTTCTTGGCAAGCTCTGAGACAGTGGCAGTGGCCCTGGTGGTCCCTGGGTGGGAGAGGAGGTCCCCTAAATCCTGGCCAACTCAGTCTGTAGACGAGCAACCTCCTCTCTCAGCCCAGAGAGGTGCCTGCAGATGGCACAACACCACATCCTCCAGAATGTTTCCCGGAAGACTGCCACTGCACAGCCACTGCACTGCACCACTCCCATCATGTCTTATTTGTGGCCCCTCAACTGTTGTTTTGTATGCTTACTCTTTCCTCTCTCTGTTTATTTATTTTTTATTTAATTTATTTTCTCCCTAATTTCCTACTGTCTCCATGCCCTTAAAGCTCCTGCTCTTCCTGTTCTGGGACAGGAAGTTCCTGTATTCCTCAGTAGTCTCCTTCTTACTTACTCAGAGTCAGACCTCCAGCAGCTGGGTGGGGGGTGGAGAGCTACTCTTTTCCTTCTAGGATGGTGAGTCTTTTATGCCTCTGTTATCACTCCCTTCCTGCTTCCAAACAGGAAGTTCCTGTTGTCAATCATATCCTGTGCCTATAAAAGTAGAACTGGCTAAGGGTGGGGACTGGAGGAGAGGGCTATATAGTCTTTGTCAAGCAGTAAGGTTCTAACAGCACCTCCTTCCTCTTGCTGTTCTCTGCCTAAAGCTATCTAGGGCAGATTTAAATGCAAACACCTGGCTTCCTGCTGCCTAAGCCACTCCACCAATTCACAGTTCCCTTCTTCACCTAGCTAACTGCACAGATAATTCACTTCACCCAACTCAAACACAATAACTCTTGTTTTTTTGTTTTTTTGTTTGTTTGTTTTTACTCTAAATTGAAGGTCCCAGTATTTTATTTTATTTATTTATTCATTTATTTATTAGGATCTAGGATTAAATACCTTTGAGCTGAGAGCTCTTTTACAAAGGTTCAACGTCAATAGGAGGGAAAACAGTATTACAAGGGTTCAAGCAACATAGAGTATAAAACATGTACAATATTTGCAAGAATTATAATGGATTATTCAAGCAGGTTTATATTTAGAAAAAAAAAAAACTATAGAGGGTAAGACACCCTTGGGTTGCATTTACAGTAAGTTATTGGAGAGGATAGTTGCAGGTAGTAGACAGTTGGGAGTTAGTTCGCTGAGGCAATAGTTAGTGGAGAGGAAAAAGTAGGCAGTAGGGAAGAGAGGGCTAAGAGATGATGGGTGGGGGAGAGTAGGGTGGGAAAAGGAGTTGCTGCAGTCATGGACCTTGACAAGTGAGATGTGAGGGGTGGATGTATGAGGCGGGTGGGCAAGCAGAGTTGTGAGCCACCAAGTGGAAATAGGGGAAGGAGTGTAGGGGGTGGTAGAGATGGCCTGGGCATACCATGGTGGGAGCCACGTATAGGTAGGTCAGAGCCCTGTGGCAGAGGGACTGGTGGTAACAGTCACAGGTGCTGGATGCAGAAAGCTGCTGGTGGCGTAGTAGTCTCTTGAAGAGGCCCAGAGTAGGTTAAGTGGAGATATCCTGGTTGAGGGCATTAAACCAGAGGGGTGCTCTATAGCCAAAAGAGTGCTGACCCTGCATCGTTTGAAGACAAGAAACGTGGTAGAGGTGAGTGCTAGCACTTCTTGTCCGTTGTGTGTTGCTGCTGTGTGGCTGAAGTAGGTTTGCTGTGCCATGGGGAAAATACCTAGTAGCGCCTTTTTTTGCCAGCAGGCAGGTTTGGTAGTGTAACCTCCTGGTAAGTTGGAGCCAGCCCATTTGAGCATAGAGGTCACAGGTATGGGTGAGATGCTCAGCTCCTCTGAGCAGCCTGCAGGCCTTGTTCAGTGCTACCAATATTCTGCAGAGGGTGGTGGGGCTAGCAGCACCATAGATGACCAAACTGTAGTCTATGACAGAAAGGATGGAGCTGTTGATTGCTTGTCTAAGAGCGTCCGAGGTGAGACGGTGCTTTGTACCTGTGGAGGAGACCAGTTTTGTAGTTGATGGTCCTAGCCACATTGCTGATGTGCTAGTCATAGGCCAGGCTGCTGTCAAGTGTGACCCCAAGATATTTAAAGTGCTGGATATGTTCGAGCAGAGTTCCAGATAGTGTATTAATGTTGAGAGCGTGTGACTTGTACTTGCTTCGAGTCCTGCAGAACATCGTGGTTTGGGTTTTTTCATGGTTTAGGATAAGTTTGTGGTCCTGGAACCATTCCTCAATAATCCCGAAGCTATGTTGCAGCTTGCACTCAAGATTCTCTGGATCTGGGCAGTTTGAGAAGATTACTGCATCATCTGCATAGAGTAGCATCTGCTGTGGGCAGTGGCTCGCTAAATTGTTGTGAAAGATGCTGAAAAGGAGCGGTCCCAATATGGAGCCTTGGGGGACTCCAGATTTTACAGGCAGATAATCGGAGAGGACATTGTTGATTTTCACTCTTTGTGTGCATTGTCCTAGGTAGCTTTTGAACCAGAGGGTTAATTTTGCAGAGAGGCCAATGTAGGTTAATTGGTTTAAGAGGAGGGAGTGGTGGACAGTATCAAAGGCCTTTGAGAGGTCAATGAACATCACCCCTGCTAGGGTTCCTTGGTCCAGGGACCGGTGAAGAAACCCAGTGAGTTTAAGTAGTGCTGTGGAGGTACTGTGTCCTTATGGAAGCCATGCTACTCTGGGCATTGGATTGAGTATTTTACAAGATATTCGACCAGCTGGTCGGCCACTATGCATTCTAGCACTTTGGAGAGCGGTGGCAGAATTGAGATGGGCTGGTAATTTGACAGTGATGCCCTATCTCCATTTTTGTACATAGGACTCACGATGGCCGATTTCCACAGCTGTGGGAATTGAGAGTGGCAGAGCGACATGTTCAGGATCTTGGTTAGGGGAAGGAGAACTTCAATAGTGGGAGCAACAAGTTTGAGGTCCAGTGTGTCTGCACTTTGTCTCGATTTCCCGAGCACTTTGAGGAGGTATTTCCTGACTTGTGAGATGGTAAGTTTCTTGAAGTAAAAAGGAGGGGCTGAGTGAAGATAAGTGTCAGTAATAGAGGTGTTGGAGTGTGGAGGATCATCGAAGAAGTCTGGGGGTAGTGTCGCAGAGAGGTCCGAGAATGCTTCACTGAAGGTGTTGGCTAAGGTAAGTGGGTCTTGGGTAGGGGTTTCCTGTATACTGATTAGGTTCGGTGCCGATTTCACATCCTTACCTAAGACTTCCTTCAGGTTGATCCAAAAGTTTTTTCCGTAGCCCCAGGAGGCAGTAAGTGACTGCTTGTGGTGTTTTGATTTGGCCTGGCATATTTCCCGGATGCAGACATTTCTGGCTTGCTTGTAGGCTAGTACATCTGAGGCTTTACCCGACTCTCTGGCAGTAGTAGCGTTCTAGTTCTTAAGTCCCAGTAGAGTAGTAAAGTTTTAATAGCATCTCCTTCCTCTTGCTGTCCTCTAGCTGTTCTCTGCCAAAAGCTATATAGGGTAGATTTAAATGCAAACACCTGGCTTCCTGCTGCCTAAGCCATGCTCCTTAACTCACTTACGGATGCCATGCCAGGGGTTAGTAGCTTGGTGTGTTGGAGGAACAGTCGGCTAAAATAAAAGGGGACATCATGACGGAAACAAACATCTGCATTGGGCAAGTAATCAACACCAAGGGGATGAAGAGAACACTATGGTTCTCAAAGTAAGTGCCTGGAAAAGTAAGGGATAAGAAGTTATAATTCAGGCAGTATAAGGAACCACAGGCTGAGGATGATGTGGAGGTGTATCAGGAAAAGACGAGGGAGTCCATGAAATCAGGACAGACCAGAAAGCTGCAAATGGAGGAGAAAATAGCACATTCTGTAATGAATGGTGAAAATACTTTTTATGTATGTAAGCAAAAGGAGAAAGACCAAGGGAGGGATTAATACACCAATGGAGGAAAGGGTGAGTGTGTTGAAGTGGACCAGGAAAAAGCAGAGAACCAGAAAAAATATTTTTGTTCCTTGTTCACAGAGGAAAGGGACAGTGACAGGACACAGATAAGGGACAGGAGCATCAAAGGAAGTCAGACACATAGTAGTCCATTTCCAGAGGAGAGTGACATGAAGGAACTCTGAAATCGGACCAGGCAATGGTACAATATGTGATACATCAAATGATATTGATGGAGATCAGAGAGGTGATGGCTGCACCTGTTACAGTGCTTTTAACCCATTAACTGGAGACATAAGTTGTTCCAGGGTTGTGCTGTAGTTCAGATGTGCAATGCAATACAAATGTGTGAACTGATTTTATAACTTGCATTCTGAAGATGAAGATACATGTCAAACATTCTCAATAGTAACACACTACTAACCTCTACTCCTCTTTCCCAAATGACTGTCAGTCTGAACTTTGACGGATGTGCCATGTCTCAATAAGCACTGAATACCAGCGTCACAACAGTTTGCCTGTTCGGTGTCCATGGGAAACTGCATATAGACAAATTTAGAGAAAAAGAGGCAAGTATGAAGTTTGTCACACTGACACTCATGGTGCGGTACACTGTGATTAGATGATTACCTCATCAGCAGGTAATTCTTCCATTTGAGCAGGTAATTCTTCCATCAGGACGGTATGCTCTAACTGATACTTATCCAGAATGTCTTTAACAATCTGTTAACGCAATAATGAAAACAAAGTCACTATGTGTGTAAACTGCAACTTGGCTCAAAATAGTAATGGTAGACATGTTACAAGGTTTTACACAAAATACAGGGTGCGGAACAGTGGACATTGCCATTCAGTAACATGAATTGTATACATGCATATGACATTGTCAAATGTACGCACCATGCTGGGCTGCATACACAGTTATGGCTTTGTAGACTGGGCATAGCTCATATGACCTAGTCACAGTGCTCCGTGCATCACTGTAAATGCAGCTGGTGTGCGGGCATGCACCAATGAACAGCACTAGCCCGGCACGAGTAGTGCTACAAAGGGACGAGGTATCCATTCACCTACTAAGGGGAGAACCTTTGACGCATGCCAGTGTGACACAGTGGTGTAAGTATGTCCTCTATGGATGACTCACTGCCACAGATATGTAGCACATATGCAGTACAACCACCAGAGAATCATCTACCATCTGAACACTGGAAGGAAACAGCGGTCAGAAATGCTTTCCGAGGTTAAAAATTTAGAAACACGCTAACTCCTGAAAACAGTAATTTTGTGGGGCTCACTCAGTATATGGTCACACAGCACACTGCACAGCCTGCAACAAGACCAGGCATAGTATCCCTGTATGACTACAACCCTCAAACACATTACCCACCACTGCAAAAGGCCAGGGAGAGTTATTCGACACATAATTAAACAAAAATGTTTTTTCTCTCTCTGTCTCACTGTTTTTTTTGTAGATAGGTAGTGAGTTATAAGTGCGCCTCCCCACCACGACAATCTTCAATCCATGCACTATTATATATGGGACACACATTAAAGCAGTAGGAGTACTGCAGTGATTAAGTGGAGACAGCTGTACCCCTGTGCTGTGTAAGGTAGCGAAATACTGTCAGCAAGACTGTAGGTAAGCGGCTGTAACATAACCATAATGCACAGTTGTGGGTTTCTGCAAGACATGTTGTGACTGGTGGGGTTGTTGAGAGACAGACAGCGAAAGACACACTTAAAGGGCCAGAAGCAACCAAAGATCAGAAAGTCAGACTATGTGCTCTCTTTGCGTGTGTTGTCAGTGTAAGGAACTTGTTGCTCACCCACTCTCTTTCTCTCTCTCTCTCTCTCTCTCCAATGCGGTGGTTTCAGTTTGTCTCTGTCCGCAGATGTATGCCTCTGTCCCCAAGTCCAAATGCTTCTGTGTATGTGAGGGGGAAGAGAGGGATGGCAGGAGCGAGACAGCAGCAGGTCCCAGCGGGGAGAGAGAGGGAGCAAGCTCCGTCCCCGTTCCTGACGTGGAGCGAGACAGCAGCAGGTCACAGCAGGGAGAGAGACAGGGAGCAAGCTCCATCCCCATTCCTGATGTGTGGAGCGAGACAGCAGCAGGTCACAGCGGGGGGAGAGAGAGAGAGGGAGCAAACTCCATCCCCGTTCCTGACATGTGAAGTGAGACAGCAGCAGGTCACAGCGGGGAGAGAGACAGGGAGCAAGCTCCGTCCCCGTTCCTGACATGTGAAGCGAGACAGCAGTAGGTCACAGCGGGGAGAGAGACAGGGAGCAAGCTCCATCCCCATTCCTGATGTGTGGAGTGAGACACCAGCAGGTCACAGCAGGGGGAGAGAGACACTGGGCGCAAGCACGATCACCGTTACACACATTTCTATGTCTCTACCCTTCAGCAGCCTGCTGTTACCTACACAGAGGCCGCTGTTTACGTCCACATGGACAGTTCTTTCCTCCCCACACCCCAAAATGCAGGATTTCATCTGTGCTGCTGATGAGCTCACCAACAGACCGATTGATGGGCTGCTGGTAGCAGTGAAGGACAGTAGAAACATGGCAAAAGGTGTTCGGAGAGCAGTGTCTGCTCGGTGGGTATCTGTACATTGCCTCTGGTCTCCCAGTGGCACTAGCGAGGTGTATAACTATCCCCATTGGCACTAGCAAGGTGTGTAAGTGTGCCCGATGGAAGTTGCAAGCTGTTTAAAGTTCTTCTGTGCAGTGACCACACCCCCACTGCGTGAGCTCCCAGGAGACAGTCACACAGTGACTGAAGCACAACCAGACACAGCAACATGCAGTGTCCAATCATGCATATGTTATGTGTGTATGCCTATGCAAATGATAGAAATAATGTCAGCAGTCTATTTCTGCCATTTGTGTGTTCATGACCTACATAACAAATGCCTGAGGTGTCGGGACTACTTTTTACCTCAGTAGGATAATGTAAAATTTTCAACATTTAAACACCACAGGCTAGATATTCAAAGGAGTTACACCTGACGCTACTGAGTTGCACCGGAACAACCCCAGAAATGCGCCCAGAGGCTATATTCAAAAGGAGGAATTGTGCTGCGCAATTCCCGATATGCCATGGCGTAATGATAATGTATGTGGCGTATCCCCAGGGGGCACGCCCCTGCATATGCGGCACATCCCGATATTCAGCCTGAGATGTGCAGCTAATCTGCCAGCACATCCCAGAGATGTGCCAGATACATGGCCACAAAGTGGAGCCCTTAAAAAAAGGCTCAGCTGGCAGCCACCCACAGGTGGGCCACTGTAGTGCAGGGCACAACACAGCAGCCACCAGCCGTGGGTAGAACCCCCCCAAACACAATCTCCCATCATATACCCTGGTAGTCTAGTGGTGCCGCCTCCCCAGCTGTAATCCCAATTGCTGTAGAAATGTACAAATTCTTTCTCTGGTGGTCCAGTGGTTCTCCCCTCCCCGCCCATAACCCTGATCGCTGTAAAACAGTAAACATTCATACCCTAGTAGTCTAGTGGTACCCCCCCTCCTGCCCGTAACCCCGATCGTCGTAGAAATATGAAAATTTATTCCCTGGTGGTCCAGTGGTTCTCCTTCCCTGCCCGTAACCCTGATCGGCGTAAAACAGTAAACATTCATGCCTTGGTAGTCTAGTGCACCCTTCCCCACCCGTAACCCCAATCACCGTAGAAATGTGAAGATTTATTCCCTGGTGGTTCAGTGATTCCCCCCTTCCTGACCATAACCCCGATCACCATAAATCAGTAAACATTCATGCCCTGGTAGTCTAGTGGTCCCAAAAAAGAAAAAGCTTGGCACTCTGTTTGATAATTTCAGTGCAAAAGTGCAATTTACTGCTGGCAAGATAGCCTGGAGAAACAGTGTCCCCTGTTTGTCCAGGACAAACAATGCCCCCTGTTTGTCCAGGCTATCTTGTCAGCAATAAATTGCAATTTTGCATTGAAATTATCGAACTGAGTACTGAGCTTTTTCTGTTTTGCTCTCATACTGAAGTTGGCAACTTACTAGCTTGTGCACCACCATCTTGATGCCTTTCGTACATTAGTCTAGTGGTCCCCCAACACAGGAACTGCCAACCAACCCCCAGTCATCAGCTGGCAGCAAATCCACCTGCATACCTCCGCAGCTGCTCGCTCTAATAACAGCTTACAGTTTCTGCTGCCCATTGGTCCACAGAGTGGACCAAATAAGCTGTCATTTGGAGGGCAGCCACGGAGGTATGAAGGTGGGTTTGCTGCCTGCCGATGACCGGGGGGAGCTGGGGGGTCCTGTGTGGGTGGGGAGACCACTAGACTACCAGGGCATGAATGTACAGTATACTGTTTTACAGCGATCAGGATTATGAGCGGAGAGAGGAGAAACCACTGGACCACCAGGGAATTAATTTTACATTTCTACGGGATCAGGGTTATGGGCGGGAAGGGATACCACTAGACTACCAGGGCATGAATGTTTACTGTTTTATGGTGATTGGGATTATAGGTCGGGGAACCACTGACCAATTAGGGAATGAATTTTACATTTCTACGGGTGATCAGGGTTACGGGCGGGAGGAAACGGGAAGTCACTAGACTACCATGGACTGATTTTATACTTTTACGGTTATCGGGGACACGGAGGGGAGGGGGGAGCCATTGGACTGCCAGGGACTGATTTTATACTTTTTTACAGCGATCGGGATTACAGGCGGGGAGGGGGGAACCAGTGGACTTCCACTGACAGTACCGCGTGCTATGCAGGGCGCCAGGTGCATTTTGCTGGCCAGCCCTGCACAACTCATGCAATTGGGGCCATGATGACATACAAATGGCCCCATTTGCACCTTGCATACATTATGGCTCTATTTGCATATTTGTATCTGAATATCAGAAATTTGCGCATGGTGCATCTCTGATGCACTGGCACCCATTCCTAGTATTCAGACCTGTTTGGGGATACGCTGGCACATTGCATTTGGGCCACAGGCATTTTTTGGTATATTCAGATGAGATGCGCCATGTCACATCTCTTAGTTTGAAATGCAAGTTCTTTTAGGCTGCAAGTTTGTAGATTTTAAAGTATTACAGCTCTCTTTGTTTTAAGGTCCAGTGGTAATCTACCCTGGTTCAGAAACTAAGTTTAAAGTGATACAGTTTTTCTGTTTAGACCAGATTCCATTTGGGTCACAGTTGTAAGCTTTGCCCTGCAAATAATCTAATGTCTCTTTCACTTTCTCTGCTTCTGTCTCCTTCCTGCTTGAATTTTTTTCTCATTCTCCTATGTAGACCTGGGCCCAGATATTCAAACTGCGCCAGGCTGTGGCGCAAGCCTGGGTGCAGCTCAACTTGGCTGTGCAGGGGCGTGGACTGGGCAATATTCAACGGAGCCCACCATGGCTCAGCATCGTTGAATATCACACCCTGGCCAGCGTCAGTGGCCAGAGTGGATCATGGTGATGCACTAGCGCAAGTTCCATTGCGCTAGGCGCAACTACTGCAATATTCAAAAGTTGACATGCAAATGGGGCCATAATGTATGCAAGGTGCAAATGGGCCATTTGCATGTCTTTATGGCACATTTGCATGCAGGTGAATGGATCACATATCTGGAATGTGTAGTAAGGTATGGGCTACATCCCTATTGGCTCACGCTATGGACAATGTGAGTACAGTCCCTACCGATGCTGTCAGTGGCGGGCGGCAGGGCAGCAGGCGGGTGGGATGCTGCCGCCCGCTGACTGGGGGCAGTGGGCGTGTGGGATCAGTGGGCGGTGGGGTCCGCTGGACCACCAGGGATATAGGTTTCTTTTTTTTTTTTTAATTCAGCCCGTGATCGGGCAGATTGCGGCCCACTGGACCACCAGGGATATAGGATAAATCGTTTTATTTATTGAAGCCCGCGATCAGGCAGGCAGCAGTCCACTGGACCACCAGAGATGTAGGAGGTTTTATTTATTTTACTAATGCCCACGATTGGGCATGGGGGGGGCGCCACCATGGAAGTGCAGCCAGAGATCGGGTGGCCACCCACAGGTGGCAGCTGCCGTGTTGCACCCTGCAATGTGGCAGCTCACCAGTGGGTGGCTGGGTGCCGTCTTTTTTTTTTTGCTTATCCTCAGGTGATGCGAGGGGTTGCACATGCATGGCTCAAGACATCCTGGGATGAATACTGGGCTTGCAGATTATGCATGGGCAAGCCCTCTTACCTGCGCCTGCATACATTACTGATGCGCTGCGGTGCATCGGGATTTGTGCCAGGCACAATTCCCATTTGAATATCGTGCCACGGCGCATCAGTGGGTTGCACGTGGCACAACACTGTTGCGCCATGCGCAACCCTTTTAAATATCTGGGCCCTGGTTTAATTGTGTTTCAGTCTTAAGATATGATTTGCAAATAATACCTTTTCTGTCTGCCTTTCTGTCTCAGCCATATCCCTCCAGTTGGAATTTCCTCTTGCTGTGAGGTGTCTCTGGGCCCAGACCACTACACCTTTTTTTAACTGTCCCTCTCTCACTACTCTTTGTTTTCATTGTCCAGCTACTGGTGCCAGAACACCAGCTTGTTAATTTTCTGCTGTGAGGCGAATAACTCCCCCCCCCCCCCACACTGTAAACACTCCCTCTCTTACAACTTTACAACTTCTGATTTCTCCCCTTAGCTTCACCCTTGACACAGGTGCCTGTGCTGCTGTAAGCAGCCAGGCGGGCCCCTTCTGTCCACCGGCTGCCTTCTCCACTGTACTGCCCGCCAATCACCAGAATGAAGGTATGCCACTGAATCTTGACTGGCCAGAACCATCGGTTCTGCCTGCTGATGGGCTGCTGCAGTTCTTTCTTTGCTACTGCTGTTCCTTCTGGACTTTAAGCTAATGTTACATACTGATTGTGGTACTGGTCAAGTCTCTCCAAATTGTCCTGTGAATCCTAATTTAAACGTGAACCTAAGCTTGTTTACAGCAATTTTGCACTCCAAGGGTAGTTTGAAGTGCAAGTTCTTTTAGGCTGCAGTTTTTTATATTTTAAAGTATTACAGCTCTCTTTGTTTTAAGGTCCATTAGTAATCTACCATGGTTCAGAAACTAAGTTTAAAGTGATACTTTTTTTCTGTTTAGACCAGATTCCATTTGGGTCACAGCTGTAAGCTTTGCCCTGCAAATAATCCAATTTCTCTTTCACTTTTTCTGCTTCTGTCTCCTTCCTGCATGAATTTTTGTACCAATTCTCCAATCCCCCACCTCCAGCCTTTATTAAATACTCTCCCTCCCCCCTCGGCACCACCGCTTAATCAATCATCATCCTCCCCTCTCACTAATATTGCAACTCCACTTAAAGATACAGAGTACAGCTATTAGGCATAACACTTGTCCTGTCCTCCCTTTAAAGACATCTTCCTATTTTCGCCATATGCTTGTCTATCAGCTTTGTTTAGCGCCTGCTCTGCTATCTACTTTACAGTTCCATACCTGAGCTTTCTCCCTTGCTACCCTCAGCATAGCGCCACTAATCTTCAAGTTGCCTTGGTACCCCCTGCCCTATTTTAATCTATGTTTTATATCTTAAACTAGCTCCACTGCCCCTGATCGGGCTCCCAGCGAGCGTCCACGGCTAATCCTGCCAGCCGCCCGCACCTCCATCCTCTGGACGACCAGGACACCTTCAAAGCTGGTTAAGAGTCCCCGATGCTCCGGCGTAGCACTGTGCAGCTCTGATAGGCTGCCACCTGCTGCCACCCTCCTCTAATTGGACCGCTGCTCTCTGCTCGGCCACTGATTGGTCCTGCCTTTTCTCTGTTGGATTTTCAGTCTCTGGGCTTCAGCGCCCACTGCTTTGCATTGACTTTTGCCTAAAATTTGCACCCATCCCCACACCCCCACCTCCTACCTTTATTAAATAGCCTTTTGCTCCACCCACTCGACCTGGGTATCCACCCTGCTTGAACCTCATTGGGCTCACTTACTTGGGACCCCCCCCCTGCCGCTCCATCTCCCTTTCCTTGCTTCACCTCCACGAGCTGGCTCTTGCCCTACTGACCCTCTCGGTTATTCTCTACACATCCTCTAAGCACTATGGCTCTGCCCCTTCATCTCATTCTCTCTTGCTCCCTGCTTCTGCTGTTTTTCCTGCCTGGAGCTAGATACCCCGCTCTTCTTCTAGGCTACAGGACTGACCTTATCTATACCCACTCTGGTCCAAACAAAAAGAACATGAGCAACAGCACACTACTGGATGTTATTTTAGTCAATAAGCCTCATCTTTTCTCACATGCTGGAACCTTCTTTGCTGATGTCAGTGACCACTGCTTCATTGGTGCAGTCAGATCACTGCATCATACAGGACCTACAGCCAAATTTCTTACAAAAAGGTCCCATTGTAACTTTGATGTGGCTGCCTATGTCTATGAGTAGGAACACTCACCACATTGGCAAGACTTCTACTTAGCTAACATGGTTAACTCGGCATATGATATTTTCCATGATATACTTGTTGGGACCCTAAATTTGAATGCCCCTATGGTAAACATTTGTATAAAAAACAAAACATGTTGGTTCTCTGCTGAGCTGAAAGCTGCATTGCTTGGTAGTGATAGGTTGTGGAAAAAAGCTTGCTGGACTAAACTCAACTCAGACTGGTGTCAAAGGTCGAGAGGGAACGTTGATGTCACCCTTCCCTGCCCGCTGACTTAATACTTGCTGGTGAAAGAAGGTACATGCTTTGCTGTGCGGCTCCACTGCCCAGCTCTCCTCGCTTTCAGTTTGATTGAATTTGGTGCCTTTTCCTGTACCTACAAAAAGAAACCCAGTGACTTTAATTTTACTTGTTACCTTAACAAACTGAAATTAATTCCCAGTATAACTTCAATTTCTCTGCTGCTTTTTCTAAGGAAAGGGACTGTAAAAGGTTTGCTCATCCAGCCCCAGAGGTCGAGAGGGAACGTTGATGTTGCCCTCCCCTGCCCGCCGACTTAATACTTGCTGGTGAAAGAAGTATCCAGCCCCAGAAGTCGAGAGGGAACGTTGATGTTGCCCTCCCCTGCCCGCCAACTTAATACTTGCTGGTGAAAGAAGCATCCAGCCCCAGAGGTCGAGAGGGAACGTTGATGTTGCCCTCCCCTGCCCGCTGACTCAATACTTGCTGGTGAAAGAAGCATCCAGCCCCAGAGGTCGAGAGGGAATGTTGATGTCGCCCTCCTCTGCCCGCCGACTTAATACTTGCCGGTGAAAGAAGCATCCAGCCCCAGAGGTCGAGAGGGAATGTTGATGCTGGCCTCCCCTGCCCGCCGACTTAATACTTGCTGGTGAAAGAAGCATCCAGCCCCAGAGGTCGAGAGGGAACATTGATGCCGCCCTCCCCTGTCCGCCGACTTAAGGGCTTGCCGTGAAAGAAGCATCCAGCCCCAGAGGTTGAGAGGAACATTGATGTCGCCTCCCCTGCTCGGCCATCTTAATACTCACAGTGAAAGAAGCATCCAGCCCCAGAGGTCGAGAGGGAACGTTGATGTTGCCCTCCCTGCCCATTACTCATACTTGCCGGTGAAAGAAGCATCCAGCCCCAGAGGTCGAGGAGAGGAACACTGATGTCGCCTCCCCTGCCCGCCAACTAATACTTGCCGGTGAAAGAAGCATCCAGCCCCAGAGGTCGAGAGGGAACGTTGATGTTGCCCTCCCGGCCCGCTGACTTACATCACTTAGCCGTGAAAGAAGCATCCAGCCCCAGAGGTCGAGAGGGAACGTTGATGTTGCCCTCCCCTGCCCGCTGACTCAATACTTGCCAGTGAAAGAAGCATCCAGCCCCAGAGGTCGAGAGGGAACGTTGATGTCGCCCTCCTCTGCCTGCCGACTTAATACTTGCCGGTGAAAGAAGCATCCAGCCCCAGAGGTCGAGAGGGAACGTTGATGTCGCCCTCCTCTGCCCGCCGACTTAATACTTGCCGGTGAAAGAAGCATCCAGCCCCAGAGGTCGAGAGGGAACGTTGATGTCGCCCTCCTCTGCCCGCCGACTTAATACTTGCCGGTGAAAGAAGCATCCAGCCCCAGAGGTCGAGAGGGAACGTTGATGTCGCCTTCCCTGCCCGCCGACTTAATACTTGCTGGTGAAAGAAGTATCCAGCCCCAGAGGTCGAGAGGGAATGTTGATGTCGCCCTCCCCTGCCCGCCGACTTAATACTTGCTGGTGAAAGAAGCATCCAGCCCCAGAGGTCGAGAGGGAATGCTGATGTCGCCCTCCCCTGCCCGCCGACTTAACACTTGCCGGTGAAAGAAGCATCCAGCCCCAGAGGTCGAGAGAGAACGCTGATGTTGCCCTCCCCTGCCCGTCGACTTAATACTTGCCGGTGAAAGAAGCATCCAGCCCCAGAGGTCGAGAGGGAACGTTGATGTTGCCCTCTCCTGCCCGCCGACTTAATACTTGCTGGTGAAAGAAGGTACGCGCTTCACTGTGAGGCTCCACTGCCCAGCTCTCCTTGCTTTCAGTTTGATTGAATTTGGTGCCTTTTCCTGTAGCTACAAAAAGAAACCCAGCGACTTTAATTTTACTTGTTGCCTTAACAAACTGAAATTAATTCCCAGTATAACCTCAATTTCTCTGCTGCTTTTTCTAAGGAAAGGGACAGTAAAAGGTTTGCTGTATGTAATTTTTCTGTCGTCGCACATGTGGAGATAGTTTTTTTACTGTAGCATAACTTCCCCTATTGCTAAGCTCTCTCACAATACTGGTGCCTCTGTTAAGATTGTTTAACAAGTCTGAAGCCTAAATCTGCCTGTAAACTTTGCTAGCAATTTCAACCCTAAGTTCTGTTGTACTTCCAACTCCGGTGATAGCCATCATCTATCGTGGGGATTTTTATTTGTACTCTCCTAACCCTCCCCCAATTTACCTGCTTGCCTCCTATAAATGGACTGACCTCCTATCTTTGTTCCACAGCATCCAGCCCCAGAGGTCGAGAGGGAACATTGATGTTGCCCTCCCCTGCCTGCCGACTTAATACTTGCCAGTGAAAGAAGGTACATGCTTTGCTGTGAGGCTCACTGCCCAGCTCTCCTCACTTTCAGTTTGATTTACCCCGCCGATGCAAGCGTCGGCTCCCCACCGCCCCCACCACTACCCTTGGTGGACCCTCCATTATATGACTAAGGAAACTTCTCCCCTCTCCGTTTGTAGCCAATCACCCAACTTTTCCATTTGCAGGTTATTTTCTCTCACCACCAGAGGTTATACCTTCTCCTAGATCTCACTCTCAACCTACCCTAACCATATTACTTTCCCCTCTCACTTCCTTGCTACTTATAGATATAATATCATCCCCACAATGATGTCACTATCCATGATCATCTCTGTCTCTACTCTACTGTACCTCCCCCCACTGATAAACCAAATTGTCCTTCCCTCATGTCCTCCCCCCACCTGCTTACCTCTGAATGGAAAGCTGTCAAATTGGCTGGCAGACACCCCACTCCTTATCCCACTCCCTTGCACCCTTACCGCAACTTTACCACCCCCTACTGACCTCCTCTCAGCCAGTAAGCAGCAATATGAGCCCTGCACCATGTGCAGTCCTGCTCTCCCGAGCCAACCTCCAGCTGCTTTCCCCCCCCCAACTCTTGCCACACCTCCTCCTCCTGGCTGCCCCCCAAACCCTTAAGCTCTCAACCCCTACCTTACACCCAACCAAAGGGTCCACGATGTGTAAATGCCACCAACTCTATGCCCAAACGAGAAGCTGCACTCAGGACTCTTGTCCTGTTACTACTGCTCACAGGCAATGTACATCCCAACCCTGGCCCATCAATGGCCCCCCAACCCACCACTACCACCTCAAAGGGGCTGCAAATCGCCATGCTAAACATCTGTAGCCTGCAAAAAAAAATGGGACCACTTTCAAGGGTGGATACTCCAGCACCACCCTGACATACTCGGACTGAGCGAAACCTGGCTCACCCCCTCAGTACTGGACTCTGCGGTTAGCCTCCCTGGCTACAGCCTCTACCGATCTGATAGGGTGGGTAAACGAGGTGGTGGCTGCGCTGTATACCTTAAAGACTCTCTATCAGGCCAACTGCTCGCTACCCCTCAAACAGCATTGAGAGCGCAGACCCTAACGCTAAAAATAGCCCCAGGCAGGTCGACTGCCTCCCTCCTACTAACCATCATCTATCTTTCACCAAACGAACACAAATTCTCCTTCCAGACTGTCCTGAGCTATACTGAGTCCCTTCCACCTCAATATGAAAAAATAGTCATGGGTGACGTCAACATAAATTGGTTGTCCACAAAAGCGGCCCCTTGCTCCAATGATGCCTCAGCACTCAACCTCATGCAGGTTGTCACTTCACCCACAAGAACTAATCCCCGCACAGGGACATCCTCCCTCCTGGATCTGGTCTTCACAAACTGCCCCCACAGAATTACCAACACCCAAGTACTTCCTAACATGCTAAGTGACCACTCCCCTGTCCTCTGTTCTTGGTCCTACAGGGCTTCAAAACATCCCCCCAAAATTATCTTTCAGCGCACCCTTGGCGCTGGGAAACTCGCCAAACTCAAGGCCATCCTCAGAAACTGGGACTGGACACCCCTCCTCAACACACCTGACCCCGATCTTGCCCTTGACCTATTCACCCTAACGTTCAATAGGATCTGTGATAAGTTCGCCCCCCCTTACCAAGAAACTGACCAAAGGTTACCAGGTCCCCTGGTTCTCTGATCACCTCCTGGGCCTAATGAAACTGTGTGACTCCCTCTGGCATATCGCTAATGAAACAAAACATCCAGCTGACATGCAACGTTTTAGAGAGGCTCGAAATAAATGCACGTGGTCCCTATGCACCACCAAAGCGGACTATTACAAAGCATCCTTAACCTCCACCTGGGGAGATAGCCGGAAATTCTGGAACAATATCAAGGAACTCTGTGGCAAACCCTCTACCCAGCCCCCTGACCAACTAGAAATAGAAGGCATCATTGCAAATGACTCCCACCTCACTGCCTCAGCCCTTAACTCCTCTTTCACAAATCTCAACCATATTCTCCCCCAACTTCTTTGACCCACTGCCTACCCGGGTAAACCCTCCCCCCTGCCCCACCCTTTCGCCTGCGCATCCTAACTCCTGCTGATACCAAACTACCTAAAAAAATCCCTTAGCCACTCTACAAACCTCAGTGGCCCACTGGACCTGAAGCTTCTCTGCCTTACTCTCCACAAAGTTCTCATCCCCCTCACTCATATCCTAAATTGCTCCCTCTGTCGAGGTAAATTTCCCTCCCAGTGGAAACTGGCCAACATCACCCCTATCTTTGAGAGTGGGGAACACACCTCCACAAACAACTATCGTCCAATCTCCATTCTCCCCCCACTAAAGCCCTAGAACAAATCGTCGCAGGCCAAATCACTGACCACCTGACTAAATACAAACTCCTCTGCGACCAACAACACGGCTTCCATAGGGTCACAGTACCACCACCGCCCTTCTCGCTTTCACCTCGCATCGCTCACTCCGCCCTGGATCACGGTCACCTCACAGGTGCCATCTTCGTGATCTCTCAAAGCCTTGACACCGCCAATCACGCCTTCCTACTCACTCACCTCCAGTGGTTTCTCCAGCGATACCTTAAAATGGTTCACCAGCTACCTGTCGGATAGAACACAACAGGTAAAGGTAGGCACTGTCCTGTCCCCTGCCTCCCTGTCCACTCTGGTGTACCCGCGGGATCAATTCTTGGCCCTTACTTTCAGCCTATTCTAAACTCCTCCCAGTGGCTAGTCCCGGTAATCTGCTCCTCTATGCAGATGACGCAGTACTTTCACCTCTGACTCCGAACCGTGAAAGCTCCACATTATACTCCAACATAGCTTCCACGAAGCAGAAAAATGGTTCTCCACCCAGCGGCTTATTGTCAACTATAAGAAAACTAAAGTCATGATCTTCTCCCACCCGCAGAACCCTCACAAGCAATTCGGTCCCCCTTTTCTCACCACCAACCACACCCCCCTGGAGCAAGTTACCTACTTTAAATACTTAGGGATCACTCTGGACCCAGCCCTCAACTATAAGCAACACATTCTCCTCCTGGCCTTGGCCCTAAACTCGAGATTAGGTGTGTTTTATAGACACAAACATTGCCTCACCCCGGAAGCCCTACGGCTCACCGTCAACTCCTCCGTTCTTGCCCTCCTTGACTATGGCATTACCATATACTGTGCTGCCCCCAACTGGGTGCTAACCAGTCTCCCCTTTGTTCTCAACAAAGCCTGCCGCCTCATACTTGGCTGTGATCGCTGCACCCACACCTGCACACTTTACAACTCCTCTAATTGGCTAAACCTTGATAACAGGATCCGTATCACTCATGCCTTATAACTAAGAAGATCCTCCTTGACTAGTCCTCCTCTCTCTCCGGTATTATCCGCCTGTTGAACCAGCCAGATCCATGAGAAACTCTAACAGGCAGATGCTACAGGTTCCCATCCACATACCTCCCAACTTCAAAGGACCTTCAGCTACCATGCCCCTGTTCTGACAAACTCTCTCCCTATCCAAATAACTAATGAAACAAGGAGAGGTCCTTTCAAAACTAAACTGAGGGAATACCTCCAAAATGCTAACGTATGTGACTGCACCTGACCACGCCGTATAATTATCCCTGCCCCTGGTGCTAACTCTGCCAAAACCTGATACTCGACAAACAGCCAGGTACAGACCTTTCTGCATCATTTTCAGCTGGGCTTGACCGGTGACCCTTCTACTTTTCTGATCTACTCTGTATCTCTTATCCTGACTGTAATGTGATTCCTGGTTACCTGCTAATCCTGTAATGCCACCTTAAGTCTTTCTTTTGTATTTCAACTGCCTGTACTGTGCCCTGATGTTTGTATTGTACCTGTTGTATGACGTGGAACCTTTGTAAATGAGTCTCTGACTCAAAGGTCTTTCCGAATATTTCTCAATAAACAAACAAAAAAAAAAAATTCAGAAAGGCTCACAATGCTTGTACAAAAATGGTCAGGGATGCTAAGGCAGCATTTTATCCTACCGAATTGGAGTCTGCAGCAAAGTGCTCCTCCAAATTCTGGAGGACAATCAAGGATATATCCGGATATATGCCTGGTAATTCCTTGCCACCTAAGATTACAACTGGGAGTACTACTATCAATGATAAACTGGGAATCCTAAATGCATTTAACAATCATTTTTGCCACAGCTGGTCTAACTTTTGACAGTTCCCCTGCATCCCTGTTATGCTCCCAATTAAGTGCCCCATGCTCAGACTCTCCTGCCCCGGTACCTGGCTTCTCGTTCCACCCCGTCTCTCTGAAAGAGGTTGAAGACCTCATGCTCCAACTGGATATTAAGAAAAGTGCTGGTGCTGATTCTTTGGATCCTTATTTCCTTAAAATCGCCTATCATGACCTAGCTGTTCCTACCACCCACTTATTTAGCTTATCATTGTCCCAAGGGCTTATTCCCCAGATCTGGAAAATTGCACATGCCATCCCCTTGTTTAAATCAGGTGATCCCTGCAACCTTAACAATTATAGACCAATTTCCCCTTCTCCCAGCTTTGTAAAAACTTCTGGAAAAGATTGTCAGCAACCAACTAAGGGACTACCTCGAATCCAATAACCTACTATACCCTATGCAATCTGGCTTTAGAACCAAACACAGCACTATTTTGGCCCTTGCCAAAGTAACAAATGATTGGTACCAAGAACTGGACAGCAGAAACCTTGTCTGTGCTGTATTTCTAGACCTTAGTAATGCTTTTGATACAGTGGATCATAGCCTGCTTCTCTCTTCTCTAAAGAGTATAGGCCCAGGGGCGTCATTTCAGCAAAATCATAGGGGTAGCAAGGTGGGGGGTACGATTTAGGTGGGAGCTACGTTGTGATGGGCCAGAGAGGGTGGCATTTGTCAATGCGACATAGGGTTAGTTACCAAGTAATTTAAAAATGGCTATAAATTGAATAGTAAAGTTTGAATATAAATCTGAAATGGGTCATTATAGATGTTGATTCAAATTAAATAGCCAGTTTATCAAATTATGGAATCATCAGTATAGTGAAAGTCCCATTCCTCAACTGTACAAATATTAAACAAAAACGAACCGATGAAAAAAAAATCACGCCAAAAACCTGAAAAGAAAAAAAATAATAAAAGGAAAAAGAACCTACGTATGTGCAGTTTGATTGTGTCAGTAGATTTTAAAATGCATTTTGTGGCATTCTACAATTTCTAGAGCTATCAATATAATTTACAATACTTGGTGATACCTCTGTAGTCTCTCGACCTATTTTTCTGCTGACAGTGCACTGAATCTGCCGAAGCAACCAAACTGCACATGCAAGTGCTTTATCCTGCCCTGGGCCTGCATCCGAAAGATCACAAGACACTCCACGTTTCTCCTTGAGTGTCAATGAATTACTAAAGAAAATTAAGGAAATCTCAGTTTGAACTCTAACATTTTGCACCCCGGCTGCATGAGTGGAGACTAATTTTAGCACATATTAAGTGGCATAGCAACTGCATTAGAAAGGAATCCAACCTAAGGCAACCAAGATATGTAGAACTTTAACCAACATTAAAGGCTGGCATTATATATACAAGCCACATTACGTAAACATAAAACTCCACCTCCACGGGCATAAAAACATTCAAGACATTGTCTGTTTAATTTAGTGTCATTGTAATGCCACATACACATATACCTGTGGGTTTTCTAGACAGTCCCCCTCCCCCATAACACCTGCTTTTCCCCAGTAACAAAGGTTGTGGGTTTATTGCAGGTGGTGACTCCTTGCAGATACTGAAGCTATTATGTGGGTCATATACTGGTACCACTGCTAGAGAAGTCCCGCAACGTGATACTACCAGCCTTTCCTAATCATACAATCAGGGGTTATATGGGCAAGCCATATTTCCACATGCAAAACTGCTGCACTAACACTGCTGACACTATGTAATCCCTAGAAATGAATCCAGATGTAACATCACAGACACTCATTTTCTAGTTGCTTTGCAGATGGCTGCTGGGCTAATATCACTGACACTTTAGCAGACCTGGGTAAGGCAGCTGGGCTACCACCACAAAAACTGTGGTAGCCTTGGGGAAAGCTACTGATCTAATATCACTGAAATTCTAGCAGCCTGGGGGAAAGCTGCTAGGCTAGTACTGCTGACATCCTGGTAGCCCTGGGAATGGCTGCTAGGCTAGTACTGCTGGCACTCAGCCTTGGTTAAGGCAGCTAGGCCAAAATCCTGACACTGATAGCTATGAAGAATGCTACTGGGCTTACACCACTGACATGCTAGCCTCAGAGAAGGCTTTGGGGCTAATACATGGGCACAACCAATGGGGGGCCAGTCCCCCCCCCAACTTTTTAAGCCATGCCAACTGCCCAATGATATTAGTATCAGCATGAAAGTCTAGGTAGGGATGTGTACTCCCCAACTTTTCAGCTGTGGTTGCTCCCATAAACAACATGGACACTAATATCCTTGCAAACATCACTGACAGTAGCAACCGTGGGGAAGGATGCTGGGCTAACATTCTTGCATTCTGTTAGTGCTGATGAACACTGCTAACGCCACCACTGACAATCTCGCAACCCTGAGAAAGGCTGCTAGGCTAACACTGCTGACACTCTGATAGCCCTGAGAAAGACTGATGGGCCTGCACCTCTGACACACGTGTAGCCCTGATGAGGATTTCCAGACTAGCACTGCTGACATTTCAGTAGCCTTGAGTAATGTTATCTTTGCTTTGATCCCATGCTATTAGCCCTCTTTTAGGAATCCCTGTTTCCACAAAGTGTAACAATGAGCCAGTACCTAATTTGTATTCAGTGAATTTGCTGAAATTTGGCTCATTTACCTTCAGTTCAGTCCAGCTGAACTTTTGGGCCACTTTGGATCACTTCAGCCTTTGGCAAAAAAAAAATGTCTAGCCCTTCATAATAAGTGGCCAAAACTAGTCCTATAGCCACTTCTTTGTTACCACCCAATCACTCTCCACCCTCCCCCAGACTTTTTTTTATTAAGAAAACAAAATCCAGCTCCTGGGACAGCACCAGGTATTGAGTTTTGTTTCAAAAACAACTGGAGAAATAGGAGAGGGTGGATGAGGTTAGAACCGACTGGAGTGACCCCAGTATCACTTGATCCTCCGGCATCCCCTCAGCTGCTACTGACCACCCCAGTCTTGACCCCAAAATCAGGTCAGCAACCAATGTCTTGCTAACTGTTATACATTTGGTGCTTTTTAAAAGTAAGGATACTGATTACTGGAAATGTAAGCCTCCTTTAAACAAAATATTCATGAAAACTTGCAGTTAGTTCACATTATGGAAAGACTGGAAGGCTGAATTAATCTTAGTGGGTTTGAATCTGATGATTCAAATGACTAAACTGACACATCCTTCACTTATCATTTAAACCACCATTAGAAGGAAAGGAGAATATTTATCATTTAAACAATAAACATTATAGGCCACTTGAGGAGAGGAAGTGCTACAGTTAGATTTATTGATTTAAAACCTGGCAAGCTATCTGTGGTTTGCCCATATGGTCCTTCAGCACAGTTTATATTTACTGACAATATATCTTTAGTGTTTTCGTATACCTGTAGTGCTTGGGGGGAGAGTCAGATTGCATCCTTACCTTATGGCTTCTGGTCCAGACTGCCTGCCTTCTCTGTGACATAAACAATCAATGCTTTGCTCCTCGCTTTTCCTCACTCTGCTTGCTCGCCCTCGCCCGCCCGGTTTAAGTAACTACCGCAGAAAGCTGAATTTCAAAAATCACTCGAGTCTGTCTCACCTCTAGCCTCTCGTTGCTCGCACCTCAGTCGCCTCTCTTCAACTTGCCTGGAAGTTGTTTCGTGTGGTGGTGGTTGGGTAGGTTCCCGTTTTTTTTTGCTGCTGCTGCTCCCGGTCAATCCTTCAATTTGTCAGATGACCCTCTCTCACGCCATGGCAGCAACAGGATGGATGTCGGGGTCGTGAGTGGGTGGATGGTGGGCTGAGAGTCGAGAACGCGTGCAGCGCATGCCAGGCACCACCACGCCAAACAGACTCCTTGCTGAAACAGCTCCTCCACACAGCAGCACAAAGCCACAACTTGCACAAGCCACAGGTGCATGCACGGGCAGGCGCATAATGCCAGAGAGGGGAAAAAAGTTTTAATATTTTTAAGCATCCATTAAGCCATGGCAAGGGCAGAGGTCACAAGCCCTGTCATAGGGGTCGCAAAATGTTCATAGGGATCGCAAATGTGACCCCTGGTGACCCCTAAATGATGCCCCTGAAGGGAGGTGGGGGTTATCTTGGGCAGACTCGATGAGACGAATGGTATTTGTCTGCTGGCATGATTCTAGAATTCTAAGAATCTAATGGTTTACAGGACAGTAAGCAACATGGTTTCCCCAGGGTGAAGTAGTGCTGGGTGACAAGGGAGGTGAACAGGATGTGTGCTGTCAATGTGGCCTATATGAACTTCAGTAAAGTCTTTTACACAAGTTAAGAGGCCTAGTGGTAGGTGACAAAAAAAAAAAAACAATGGGTGGGAAATTGAAACATAGAAATTATCGGCACAAAGTGCCACTTGGCTCACCCAGCCCATCCAGATTTTCCCTGCCTGTTCTATCTCTGCAGACCTAACCTGGTCTCCATCTACCCTCCCCCTCCCTGCCTGCCTATTTACCAATATTCTCTTATGCCTATCCCATGCGTGTTTGAAGTACTCTCCCACACTGTTTGTGCTCCCACCACCTCTGCTGGCAGCCTATTCCAGACATCCACCACTCTTTCACTGAAGTACTACTTTCTTACATCCCCCTTAAACTTCCCCCATCCCAGCTTCATTGCAGTCCCCCTTGTCCTGGTGCACTTCCTCATTTGAAATGGACTCTTCTCCTGTACCCTGTTCACCCCCATGAGATACTTGTACGTCTGTATCATTTCCTCATCTCCATCCTTTGTTGTAGGGTGTACATGTTGAGATCCCTCAGTCTCTATTCATAGAGTTTTTAATGTAACCCCTGCACTATTTTAGTTGCCCTCCTCTGGACTATCTCCATTTTGTCTATGTCTTTCTGAGATGTGGCCTCCAGAACTCGACACAGTACTCCAGGTGGGGTTTCATGAGCTTTCTGATGCAGTGGCAACATCACCTCCGTCTTCCTGCTGGTGATGCCTCTCCATATGCTCTACAGCATCCAATCAGCCCTGCCCACTGTCTTGTCACACTGCCCCACCAATTTGAGGTCATCAGATATGATAACCCTAAGGTTTCTTTCCTGCTTAATGATGGTCAGTAACTTGCCCCTCATTTATAACCAGCTCCTGGATTTCTATGCCCTATATGCATGATTTTGCACATTTTAGCATTGAATCCCAGCTAATAATCATACCAGAGGGTTGGAAATCTCTACCCCTGCTCATTTATCAAATTTTAATCACATTTCTTATAAATTCATGCATTTTTCTAGGAATGTGCTACTAGTTTGTGGCCCATATCAAAGCAATCATAAAATGGGCAAATGAGCTCAAGGAATCTGACTGGTTGTTAGCCATGCATTAGAAGTGTCTAATGCACGGCTAAAACTAGAAACTCCACATGGAATAACCAGACCCATTTTATAAGTGCAACAAGCCACTCTGGGGATGTGTGTTAGACAGTTCTAGGAGACTGAATGCACTCGGCCTGCAGCTTCGTACCTCACTACGCCCCCTAGCTGTGCATTAGAACTGTTTAACACACACACGGTTATGTCTTATTGCTTACTCAGTGTTCAGTTCAGTTCATTCCCCCCAGCTGCCATGCCCCTGATCACTCCTCAAGTTTCCCAAGGTACCTATTCATTCTCTCCAACCCTGCTAGGTATCCACCCTATTGCAGATTTTGATGTCATCCTCAACAAGCATTTGTCAATGCTGAATGTTTGCTTGCTGCTATTAGCATTGGAAGTGCAGGAATTAGACAGAAGCAGGCTAGGAATGGCAGTGAAGTATTGAAGTCACGCCAACCCCACCTCCACCCTGCAGAGATGGACAGGCATTGGGGTGTGCCTTTGGGTCATCGCCCACAACGCTCACGCCATGTCACCTCATTCTATCCTGTAGACACCGACAAGTGATGAGGTGTGCCTTGGGGTGTTTGGCTTTACAGTCACCCCATTCCATTAGCACATATGCTGAAATGGGTGCAGTATAGGAAAATTGGGTGAACTCTGGGGCCAAAGAGTCCAAAGCACACCTCAGTGCCTGTCACTGGCTTCCAGGTGGGGGTTGGGGTGGAATGGCATGAGTATTACAGCCGGCAATCCAAAAGCACACCCCTGATGCCTGTCAATCTGTACAGGGTGGGACATTATGGTTAGAAACCCTAACATCCTGGGCGTTTGTTGATATTTGCACTACAAATTTTCAATGTGGCCTTTTTGTGACCCCACCTCATGAAAACGTTTGGGACCTCTGTTCTTGAACAGTGGCACTGTGATTTTGTGAATCTGTCCTGAAGGTTGATTTCCCACAGTGACCACGCCATTCTGTGCCAGATGTGCAAAAACATAGTTTGGCCAGGATGTGGAAAATAACATCTGTACCATTCATACAGAGGTGTGAAGAGATGGCAATGTTGAAAATCTGGAATGAAAATATTAAAAGTGCTCGAACTTATGATCTTACATGGAAACTGCACAATGCACACTCGTAACACAGTCATTTAGTGGAATTATTTCACCAAATTTTCAACATAGATATTTTGGGACCTCTGCTCATGAACAGTGTCACTATGATTTTCTTAATCTGTCCCGGAAGTTGATTTCCCACAGCGACTGTGCCATTGTGCGGCAGATGCGAAAAAACACATTTTGGACAGGATATGGAAAATGACAGCTATACTGTTCATAAAGAGGTATGCAAAACTGACAATGCTGAAAATCTTGAGTGAAAATATTACAAATTCTCAAAGTTACGAGTGTGTGTGGAAACTGCACAATGCACGCTTGAAACACAGTCATTTTTTTGGAATTTTTTCACCAAATTTGCAACATAGGCTTTTTGGGAGCCCACCTCATAAACAGTGATACTATTGTTTGTTAATTGGTCCCAAAGGTGATTCTGCGCGGTATCTTAAATCACCTTTCGGGACCCGAATAACCAGATGACAGTGACTGAATTTATGAGGTGGGGTCCCAAGAACCCCATGTTGAAAATTTGGTGCTAAATTCACAAAAATGGCCAAGATATCCACCTAAATTGAAAAACATTTTTGCCATTATACAGCTTACAGCATTTCTTCAGTTTGAGGTCAGCTTTGAAGAGTGCAGACGTGTTCCGCTCCACCAAAGATCATCACACCAGGCTCTAGAGGTAAGTATGGGATGAATGTGTGTGTGGGGAGGTCGGTGTGCAGAGGTGTGGGTGGGTTGGGGGAGGGGCACCGGAGACAACAAGGGACCGCTTTTTTTTTTTACAGGTTAAAAAAATACCAGCAGGAAAGGTTTTTCCTTTACAGGTTTGTTTTTGGTACACTGGGTGGGCTTCCAGTGTGCCACCTGTATTTAGGAGGGAACTGAAGCCGACGGGGATTGGGCCTCCCATCGGCACAGAAAAAGGGTCTGTGTTTGGGGGTCACATGTTACGAGGGGATTAGGCACCCTCGCATACAAAACTATTACACGGGGACATTATGCTGATGGGGATTGGGCTCCCCATCGGCAAATGAACTAGGGAGGGGCATGCCGACAGGGGGATTGGGCACCCCCGTCGGCTTCCGTGGGGACTGTGAGAGGCGGACAGTGACAGCCGCTGCCATGTTTATTGAAATGGAACACCAGACAAGGCAAGCTGTGATTCGCCACTGGAATCAGGGACCACCCCAACAGAAAAAGAGCTGATTGTTAAATGATGGGCGCTCCCTGATTGCAGCAGCAAATTTCTTTCAAGTTGGTGGCACACTGCAATACTGCTGTCATTGACAGCATGCTTCTCTATTGGTGCCACAGAGACCAGCCCCAAAAAGCACTGCTGGCATTGACCACAACACTGCCTCACCTCCACAACCCGCTACTCCAGCAAGCTGCCACAACATGTTTCTTGCACGTGTGAGCAAGCAAACATAAAAAGGCATACCTTCCCTTCTAGTTCTTCTGCAATGTGACTTATGAAGACATTGAAGAGGACCGGTCCCAATGGTGAGCCCTGCAGCACCACTGGTCACTCTCCTAATTAGAATGAATGCCATTTACCATCAACCTCTATGCGCTATCTTAACCAATGATCCCCCAGTTGGTTAAGGAATAGGACCAGAGGATTGTACTAAATAGGGAATTCTCAGGGAGATGGGAGTCATGAGTCAGTACTTTGCCTGTTCTCTTCAATATATTCATAGGTGACATAAGGGTGAAGCATGAAGGAATAGTCTATCTATTTGCTGATGACACCAAGATCTGCAATAGTGTGGACATAATCGAGGGAATGGAGGCCATGAGTAGGGACCTGGAAAGACTAGAAGAGTAGTCCAGAATTTTACAGCTGGGATTCAATGCCAAAAAAGTGCAAAGTCATGCACATCAGACACAAAAACCCGAGTACAAGATGGGAGGAGAGGTCATGGCATATATCTTGTAGGAAAGGGACCTCAGGGTTATCAATCAAATGATCTGAAAGTAGTGGCCCAATGTTCAACGGTGGTGGGGAGAGCAAATATGATGATGGACTGCATAGGGAGGGGGATAACAAGCAGAAGAAGGTAGGTTATACTCAGTAGCATTATTTCACTAGAATCATAGGGGTTGCAAAGTCCCATTTCAGCAAAAGCATAGGGGTTGTTAAACTCCCCCAACTACCACATTTATATAAATAAATACTAGGGAAACCTTGTTTTAGGGTTCTTAGGGGTTGCAGTGGGCATCATAGAGGTTGCAAAAAAATCATAGGGGTCTCAACCGCAACCCCTGGCTACCCCTAAATGACGCCCCTGTATAGGCCTGGACTCAGTTTCTTTGCATTGGTTTACTGAGTACCTTGTAGGACGGCATCAACAAATTAAGGCTGAAGGTGAGCAATGCCCACTCAAACCTCTACTGAGGGGAGTACCGCAAGGATCCATATTTGGTCCCTTACTATTTGCTATGTTAATAACATTGATGAGAGTATTAACAAGGCCAACATACACCTGTTTGCCGACGACATGTTGTACATATAAGTCGTCCGACACCTGAAGCCGCTTGTGCTGACCTCCAGGAAGAATTTAACCAGCTCCAGTACCAGCTCCTCCATAAAAAACTGCTTCTAAATGCTAAAAAAAACAAAAGAAATGTTGTTCTTGCTCTATTGCTGTGTGATGAATCCGGCCAGCTCTGGAGCACTACCTCAGATTACCACAATTCTTGGAGAGAAACTGGAGTTTGTCTCAAAGTTTAAATACCTAGGTGCGTGGTTAGACCATAATCTGTCATTCACTGAGCACATCGAGGACCTTGTAAAGAAGCTAAGGCAGAGGCTGGGGCTATTCTTTAGAATTACCCAGTTTCTTACTAGAAATGCAAAAGTGCGTCTTGTCCAAACTACTTTTCTTTCCCTGATTGATTATGCAGCTTTCCTTTATAGTCAATGTCCCAAAGCCTCACTTGAAAAGTTGCATACGCTTTACCACAGGGCCATCCAGTTTATTACTGGTCTCCCCATCTCTACCCATCATTGTTCCTTGTACAAGGCCATAGGGTGGTCCTCTCTTATGTTTAGGCATAATAGAAACACAGTCCTTTGGACTTAGAGTCTTCTTGAAGTGTCTACCACAATATACAATAGACTGTCTCCCACTAAGTGAGCCAGGAACATATGCCCTAAGAAGAACATCCAACATCACATTATGTATCCCCAAGGCTTCCTCTTGCTATGGCAGAGTGGCCATTAATTTCCTGTTGCCAACATTGTGGAACAAAGTACAAAAATTATTGAAATTAAGCTGCCTCCGCAGTATGAATGCCTTTAAATCTCTATATGCCCGGTATGTGTGTGACCCATGCAATTGCTACCCCAGACCCTAATTTTAGTCTGAAGCATCAGTCTGCTGCCCTCTGAGCATAGCTGAATTTATGATTGCTTGTAACCTTTGGTGACCTTAACTCTGTAAGCGTCTTATGCCTTAAATGTTTTCCCCCTCTAAAAATCCCTGTAGGGTTATCTCTTCATGGCTTTTGCGGCTGCTACACCTTACTCACCCTGCTGTCTTTTATATATTGCCTATTCTGTGGCTCTCCTTCCCCTACCCTGTACCACTTAACTGCCCTATTTCATCTTCATATTCCCTTTCCACTGCATTCCACTCTTACTATCTCTTTCCTCTGTCCCCTCTCTTCCCTGCCGTAGACTAGCCCTTCAGGGGCTCCATGTCCCTCAGCTGGGAGAAATGTGGATACCGGGCGTTTGTCGCTTCTGTAGCCGACACCTAGATTGGACTCCTTACTAGCAAGGTGCAGCATTGCTGATACCCAATTGGAATGCAAGCGCTTTTCTGCTTTGGCATCTGATTGGCTCCTGCAGTCTCCTCCTGTGTCTCCCTCAATACTAAGCCAAAATCTGATCTTCTGTCTAAAACTTGCACAAAAAAGAGCTGTACTTACGTATTGCCTAACAGTTATGGCCTCTATTTCTTCCTGTTTAGAGTGTCAAGAGTTGGGACTCTGATTACACTCCTTTCTGAATTTCTGTGGTTGGGCCAGTGTTTAGGCATCAAGGAATACCCAATTTTGTTGTCCTGCTGTTTTGGTCCTCCTGCTGGTTCAGATGTTCCATTGTCCATGGCCCAGTACTTAATACTGACCCCTTCCTCCATCCCCTGCCCAGGATATGCTCTCCACGGGCTCCCTGCTCATAGGCGTGGGAAACCCGGGCACCGGGCAGTCAGCGCTGCCTCTACCGCCACCTCAGAACCTAAGCTCGGACTCTCCATTAGCAAATCACAGCATTAGCAGCCATCCAATTGGAACATGAGCATTCATCGGCATTGGTTTCAGACTGGTTCCTGCAGTCTGCTTCTGTGTCCGTTCTAAACCAAGCATACATCTGATTTCCATGCTGAAATTTGCCAAAAAAGAACTGTAATTACTTTTCTCCTTGACCTTTAAGACTCTTATCCTTCTGTTTAGATTGTTACAGTTAGTGATACTATGTGATTACACTACTGAAATTCTGTGCTTGCGTCAGCTCCCTACACGAGCGGCCGATCATTTCTCCCTACTAAGCCTCATCTTATGTCCTCCTCAAATATTACAGAAGCACTCTGAACTGATATGACTGATGTAACATGGAGTACTTACTTGCATTAATTGTTTTTTATTTGTGTTATTTGGCTCTATTTAAATATCTCTGTATGTATTGCACCATTTGACCGCGCGCTAACCAGGTCCATCTACATGAAATGAGCTTGCTCAACGATGTTCACCTGGATAAATAAAGATTTTAATTGACTGATTATATGTATATATATATATATATATATATACATCCCTTTGCTGCTCCAGCACAACTCAGTTGCACAGAGCAACCACTTGTGCCATTGCCAGGTGTGCTTTTAAATATCTAGCCCCACAAATACACATTTCTGTGGTTTTTAACAGTTTGTCAGCATACCCCATGTTATAAGTGCAATAGCCCACAACAGGGTGTATTGTTACTAGGGCTTAACGCACACCATAGCAGCATGTCTCAGAATGCACCTGTGCATTAATCCCCATGAACAGAACACTCTGTCATTGGTTACTGCTTACTAAATAAAAGTGAAAAAAGAGGAACAATACACTTACCCTACTACATTCATGTTTCCGAAAAGCAGACCCAGACAACTTCTTCTAATGTCATAATTATGTGCCACATGGCTTTTCAGACTGGTGCTTAGATGGTTGGAATAGCCCCAACCTTCAGACGCTTCCATGCTGGGATGTTGAATTGTGCCATTAAGTAAACGCTGTGTTTCAAAGCAGTCTTCTGTAAAGTGGTCACTAAATAAAAAAATATTTTTGTAGGATCATCCCACTTTCTACAGGTTCTCCTCACCTGTTCTGTCCATTTTGACCTAAGACTATCATTCTTGGGAAAGGAGAACATACTCACTCCATTTTTGTAGGTATTGGTGCAACAAGCAGCAGCACAGCTAATTATCATTTTTTTGAACTATTAGAAGTACTACATCCTTAGACCAAATATGAAGTATTGTAAAAAACTGCTAAATTAGTAAACACAAAATTGTTGATCAATAAAACAACTGGATGCACAGTACCCTGTGATGGAGTTCAATCAAGGATACCAGATTTGGCCACTTCGGTCATAATTTTGTCATATTTTTCTGTGATTTTGTTTATGTTTAAATTCCCCAAGAAGGCAAGAACTAAGGGTTGCCAAAAGAATGTCCAGTGTTACTGAAAAGGTCACATAGGGAGGGAGGATGTGTATTCCAGCATCTGGGAAAGGCCTGCTTAACAGGAAACTGAAGTTACATTTCACAGGGGGAGTGGAATTCCTTGGTAAGCTGAGCAGATCAAAGAAAAAAGGTATCATAACAAGGTCAGGAGATGGGAGAAACGATCTTGCTGTCATAAATTCTTACACTTGAAGGAAAAAAAAATTTTTGAGAACAGGATCTGGAAGACTATTGTGAATACACGTTAAGTGTCATAATTCATTTCCATTTAAAAGAGGTCAGGGGATACTGAATCAGACCAGCCAGGAAGTTGGTGTGGTGAGGAAATCTAAAATAAAAATTTGGGAAAGAGCAAGAGAGACCCCTGCTGGCCTAAAGATAAGGCCACTAGCTAAATTGAAGAACAGTTCTACAGACTGCAGGACCAGGGGCATTTAAGGCCCCTCAGAACAGAAACTCAGTGCATTTTGCAGAAGACACATTTTCTGACACACAGAGCCAGACTGCCAAGCATACACTGAGGACCAGTGGCTACAAGAACGGAGACTTAGAAACTTTTTCAGAAACTCAGTTATTTTTCTGGACTTTCTACCTTGTCTTGTTTCCACAGACAAGGTAGAAACTAGATAGTTCAATTTCACAGTGCGTTGTATATGTATATTTGTCCAACTTTTTTTTTGTTATCCTGTAACCCAGACTTCTGAATCTTTTGTTTGTAAGTCTTGTATAGTAATTATTTGAGTAACTATTAATGCACTTGCTTTTAAAAAGTGCCTGGAAGTAATTTTGTTGTGTGTGTGAAGGTAGGAAGATTTATTCAATCTGTGACAGCCTGTTTAATTGCTAAGGTGCCACCATAGCTACCAAAGACTAGAATCCTGGAAGGGAATCGGCGATGGTGTAGAATGGTACACCTAGGAAGCTTGCCATAAAAGCTTCCTGAATACAGAGCTGCTTTGCTTGCATGCCTTACTTCATTGCCAGTTTATTTAAGTTGTAGGGCTTTGCCCCCCCCACACACACCCCTTTTTTTTAACAGGGTGGTGTGGGGGTGAACTCCAACCCAAATAAACTAATAAAAAGTAAAGGAACGGGCGACTGTACCAAATACTGTAACTTAAGCTCTATGCTAATAGCTAAGTCCAATGCATACTCAATATTCTACACTATCACCAGGGAATCTGGGTGCCTAAGTAAGGGAAATACATAGGTCTCTGGAGGGGGTCTGTAGGACTTGAACTAGGTTCTTGCATCATCTGTGGGAGAAGACACAGTCAGGGTTACGAGGAAAGCCCTGAAGAGCTCATAACACCTGGGTCCCCCCCAGTACAGCAACCAAGGACAGTTCACATCTGGGTACAGACTCGACTGTATTTTACCCATACCCAGATTAGAGAGGAAGCCCTGGGCCCTTGTGGTGAGTGTTCAGTTGTGAACTCAGCGAGCACTCTAGAAGATCACAGGGGAGGGCATTCCTGTTCACCCCGTCACGAATTACACTTAGGGAAGGGCACTGTGAGCTCAGTGGACCCAGCCCCCAGGACTGGGTTTGTGACACTAGTAAGACAGAATACTGCCTGTATTCACAGTGACCCCAATTTTCCCCTCCAAACAACACCAACCGATTGAAGCTGACATGCACGTGACCACCAGGAAGAAAAACAGACATAAGAGACAAAATCATTTCTTTATTCCCATTATTGACACAATTTCATTTTTTTATAGAAACAAACTACAAGTCAGCTTTTATTTGCCACCTCCACCCCCAAACAACTGGAAAGTAAAAGAAAAAAATTAGTTTGTATACCACATGATATGTCTCACTACAGTACACTACAGTATCACCTTGTAATGTTATCATGGGTCGCCCCTGAAAAAGAGACCTTCGGGGCTCAGCGAGCTTACCTGGTCATCAAAATGTTATAAATAAATAAAACAGTACTGATATAAAAACAATATCAAAATAAATAAGCAGAAAGGAATTTTTACATGAAACATCTTTTATTTCCCATGACAGGTTGCCCATTGAAACACATCATTGTGATATTACTTATGGAATGCATAGTGAGACGGAAATGATAGCTTGTGGGTGGGAACAACACTGGGACCAGGAACAGATCAATAATAATTTCCAAAGCTGGACTATACATTAATCATGTTCTTTTGCAGCAAGGTAGATAAAAATGGTACATTACTACGATTTCACAGCACATCGGACCACATTGCTAGAGCGATTGTTGGCAACAGGTGAAACCAGGATGCACTCTACAACACGAGGTAAAAGACTAATAGTTTATTAAAATTTACTGATTTTACCACATTGAAAAACAGGCAGGACAGTAAACGTCTCGATTAATGTTGTATTAATTGGGCTGCCAGTAAAAACAGATGATTTTGAATGCTGATTGATGCAGAAACACTATCTCACTGGTAGAACCGCATGGCAGCTATAGGGATAGAAGCAGGAGACATTACAGTGCCTTTCCCTAAACTTGACATCACCGCAACACTGCAAGCTTTGTGCTGCCTGTGAGAATCAATACAGCAGCACAGCAGGAAGGCTCAGAAATGAAATGCGGTTTAAATATTAAAAACGGTTATATTTAGAACTATGGTGTACACCACTGACATTAGCTGCACGGTGTCTTCATGACACAAAACTTAAATAAAAAAAAAATTGGGATTGGTTCTCTTTGACAGGCACAATTTTAATTTAAGAGAGCTCCCTATTACTAGGTAGCCTCAACCTGCTATGCAGAATTGCAGCCCCAAGGCCTAGAAGCCTGACAATTCCTGAGAGAAACTTCATACACCTTTCTTTTTAAATTTTTTTTAGTTGTTTAACCAGGAATAGCACACTAAGCTGAAAGCTTTTTTACAGGTTCGACCTGTGAGCACAGGGAAGTGACTTGCTCAGGGTCACACAGTATGTAAGTGGAAGCTGTGGGATTCAAACCCAGGTCTGGTCTGCTGGATGTCACCAGATTTGCAGCTCAGAGCCTTAAACCACTGCGCTATACTGCCTTTCCCCTGCAATAGCACAGCAAAAACGGCAGAGTTGCTGCTGTTTGGAACCCTCATATGCCCAGGTCTCTAAGGCCCTGTCCACACTACACCTCTGTAACGTTACAGAGTGCCCAAACCGTTACTGCAACGGATTGAGTTTACACCTGCAACATTACAGAAGGCGTTTCCGTAACCATTGTTGAAACCACATATGAGGTGGTTTCAACGGTTATGAAACCGGTTACGCCTCGGTAACGTTACCAGTTGAAGTATGGACATGTGGCAACGGTCCCCTGCAGGGCCCGTAGCGCAACGCGAGCTGCATCCTGGGAACGGGTGATGCTGTAACGGTCGCCCGGCACCCCTAGTGTGGACCGGCAGTACCGGTCCCATAACGGACACTGCCACAATGTGGACACACTGCACCGCTCCCCAGCCGTAATGGATTGCATCTGTTACCGGGCTGGAACGGTGTAGTGTGGACAGGGCCTAAAGCTTTGGGCTGTGTCATTTCCCCTAGTAGGGGTGCAATTTACCCAGTAGTTAGGAATTCCCATTGACAATGTGGAGTACTACAGAAATGGAGGCTGCCAAAAAGGAGGATCCAGACCTGCTTCCATCTCAACTTCCTAGAGTACCCTTGTTTGCTTTTTTACAGTGTTCTTTGTATTGCGAGTTTGAGTCTATTGCCGAAGGCAGATCATCTGTTTTTACTCTAACTTCCCACCACCCCATCAAGAGTTATTCACTACAGCATAGTTAGATGCCTCAGTTATTTGGCCCTATGCAGAATACGAGTTGCTAAACTCATCTAGGCAAGCAAGATACCTATTTTGGCATATTTTCTAACTAGAGATACTCCTCATTTACTGCTGATATCCCGATGGCCAAAACATTTGCTCATGGCTTTATTCATAGCCAAACTACTCTGGGGCATTCAGAATAGAATGGCCCTGTTACCCAAGAAGATCTCCTGCTGACTCCCCGACCCCCCCCCCAACCTTCTTCATGGTTCCCATCTGCTCAGTATTCTCCTTAGAAGGGGAAGAGAGAGAACCATAAAAAGGCAACAGAAGCTTTGATGGGAGGGAAATGGACACTAGTCCATTTTCTGAGGAGAAAGTCTGGAAAGCATTTGTTAACTTGAAGGTGGACAAAGCTATGGGGCCAGACGGGCAAATCCAAGGGTGCTGAGGGAGCTTAGCAAGGTACTGGCTGCACCTCTGACAGACCTATTCTTTACTGGAGACTAGCATGGTCCTGGGGGCTGCAGAAGGGCAGAGGTAGTCCCACTTCACAAAAGTGGTAGCAGGGAAGAGGCGGGCAATCATAGACCGATCAGCCTGACACTGGTGTTGGGTAAGTTAATGGAAACACTACTAAAGGAAAGGACTGTGAAATACCTTGCATGTAACAGACTACAGGATCTGAGGCAGTATGGATTCACAGGGAGGAGGTCATGCCAAACAAATCTGATGGATTTCTTTGACTGGATCACTGAGGAGTTGGATCAGCGAGGAACGGTGGACGTGGCCTACCTGGATTTCAGCAAGGCTTTCAACACTGTTCCACATAGTAGACTGGTAAGCATGTTGGGGAACTTGGGGGTGGGTAATAAAGTGGTATCCTGCATAAAAAAAAATGGTTAGGGGATACGATGTAGCGGGTAGTGAAAAATGGAATTCACTCTGAGAAAGCCAGGGTGACTAGCGAGGCACCTCAGGAATCAGTGCTGAGACTGGTCCTCTTTAATGCCTTTATAAGTGACATAGTGAAGGAACTAGAAGGAAAGGTCTGCCTCTTTGTGGATGACACCAAGATCTGCAATGGAGTGGACACTCTGGGGGGGTTGGAAAGGATGGGTAGGGATCTGAAAAGACTGGAGGAGTGGTCAAGGGTGTGGCAGCTTGTTTTTAATGCAAAAACAAGCTAAATAATGCATTTGGGCCACAAAAACCCAGACACGGACTACAAAATGGGCAGAGTGATAACAACAAAGACCAAGCAGGAAAGAATCCTGGGGGTAATCATATCAGATGACTTAAAGGTGGCCAGGCAGTGTGATATGGCAGTCGGGAGGGCTAGTGGCATGCTGGAGTACATAGGAAGGGGTATTACCAGCAGAAAGAGGGAGTTGGTGTTGGCCTTATATAGATCGCTGGAAGGCCTCACCCCGAGTACTGTGTCCGGCTCTGGAGACCACATCTCACCAAGGATACAGAGTGGAGGTGGTCCAAAAGAGGGCTACCAAAATGGTGCAGGGTCTACATCAAAAGTGTTACGAGGAGTGGCTAAAGAAGCTCAATAAGTACACCCTGGAGGAGAGGAGGGCGAGGGGGTATAGGATAGAGGCCTTTAAATACCTCACAGGGTTAATAAGATACAGGAGGGGAGTATTTTTCAAAAACAAGATGTTCTAGAACAAAGGAACATGCTAAGAAGCGGGAGGGAGGTAGATTTAGGAAAGATGTGAGGAAGTATTTCTTCAGAGAAAGAGTAATGGATTCGTGGAACAGCCTTCCAGCCGAGGTAGCAGGCGTCAAAACAATGGTGTGGTCCAAAACTGTTTAGGATAGGCACAAGGGAATTGTATGGGTCAGGAAAGGGAAGAAGGAGAGACAGCGCCATAGATCAAGAGGGTCTGCAGCAAAGGTGAAGCTAGAAAAAAAAAAATTGGGCAGATTGGGTGGGCCAAGTGATCCTTATCTGCCATCAGATTTTTTGTTTCTAAGAAGTTGTGGAAAATGGGTGTGTCAAAGGGTAATACGGGGACAGAGTTGCTGGTATTTAACTCCCTCAGACTCACTACAAGAAAATATGCTTATGGTGATCTACAGACCATCAGGGCAATGGGAAGAGAGGACAGAGAGCTTGGGATAGAAACAGAAAGGGGAGTGGCAAAAGGGGTAGCAGAAGAAGTGGTAAATCTGAACCTGCCAGACATTGATTGGGATGCTCCAGTGGCCAGGCACGCCAGAAGACAAGCCTTGCTGGATATATAGTAGATTCCACTTGTGTGCACATTCCGTTTGTGTGCACAAATTTCCCAAGTACCAATTAATTTCCTATCTATCACCATGTTAGAACAACCTGATGTATACATAACTATTTTTGCTTGTGTGCACACTTTTTTCTGATTTGCTAGCCGTCATTGAGCTCCAGTTGTTAGTGTTAATCACTGCTTATCACTCACTAATTGCCTCCCGCGGTTGTACAAAGTTTAGTTATAACAAGGTGATCAGATAACAATGTTAACAAGTCTTAACTAGTGCCTAACTGCCTGTTTTAAAAGCAACTGAAAGCTCAGCATGATTCAGATTGTTAGCGAAACATGGAGCTACCAAAGCTAAAGCGTAATGTGCTGACCCTGGAATGCAAGGTAGCGCTTCTTGATAAAGCTCTCCTACCTGGTTTATCCCGTAAAGACCTTGCAAATGAGTTCGGGATTGATATCTCATGTGTCGGGTGCATACTGAAAAACAAAGAGACAATCTTGCAGGAATGGTGTGCTGGTGGCAAAAAGACCGCAAAAGGAAACGAGATGGCAAGGATTGCAGGGTCGAGGATACCCTGCTCAGATGGTTTAGAGCTGCCTCGAGACCATGGTGTCCTCTCTGGTCAGATGCTATGTGAAAAGCAAGAAGCCTTGCATCGGTAATGGTGGTGGATTTCAACCCACTGCATTGTATGCTTGGACAGACGGGTACCTAAATCGAAGCTAGGGAGATGTTGAGGCAAGGTTTCAAAGCAGGCTTCATTCTACACCACAGCGGGGTTAGGAAAAACATGATGGCAAAGAATTTAGGATCTGTAAAGGGGAAAGGGAGGGTGGTGCAGAAAAAGATAAAAAAGGAAGTAGCAGTGGGCAGGATAGACGGGCCTTTCAGGGTGCCACCTTTTCCACAGTTAAGATTCTCCCCACTGGGTTTAGTGCCCAAGAAACGGCCCTGGGAGTTCAGGCTTATTTATCACCTATCCTACCCAGATGGAGATTCGGTGAATAACTCCATTGCCAAGAAAAACAATATGGTATCCTATGCCACACTAGCTAGCACAGTAGAGCTAATTAAAATTAAGGGAAGGCACCTGGTTGGCTAAGACTAACATCGAGGCCACTTACTGATTGTTACAAGTTCCGGCAGAGGATTGGGATCTTTTGGGTTTCCAGTTTAAAGAGGAATTTTATTTCAACAAGGCCATACCCACAGGGTGTTCAGTGGCATGTGCCACTTTTGAAATCTTCAGCACATGGTTTTAGTGGGCCTTCACAGACAGGTACAGGCACAGGGCAATCGTGCACTACTCAGACAATTTCTTATTGATAAGTGAGGGAAAGGGGGAAACATTGCAGATGCTGCAAGATTTCCAGAACATGTGAAAGGAACTGGGGGTACCTCTAGCAGGTGATAAGATGGAAGGCCTAGATAGAAAGTTGAAATTTCTGGGAATTCGGGTGGATGCAGGGCAGGGATGTTTTTGTTTACCAGCAACCAAGGTACAGAGGTTACGAGAACTCATTGGGGTGGTCTCAGGCAAGAGAAGAATACCTCTAAAGCCAGTGTAACAACTTCTTTGGCATTTGAATTTCACCTGCAGGGCAGTGGTGCCAGGCAGGATTTTCACACACAGGTTGGCCAGGATCACAGCAAAAGCCAGGATGCTCCATCACTGGGTAGATATTAACAAGGAAGTAAGAGAGACCTGGAGTGTGTGGGTGGGGGTGGGGAGTTCTTATCAAATTACAATGGTATCACTTTCTGGCAGAAGGAGTGGCTCCTGGACAATGACTTGGAGTTGTACACAGATGCAGCTGGGGAGCATGGAATGGGGGCATATTTCCAGGGGGACTAGATAACAGAAGGATGGCCCAAAAAATTGATAGAGTTGGGGCTTATGAAGGACATCATGTTCCTGGAGGTGTTTCCCATCTTGGCGGTCACAGTGCTATGGGGGGAATGCCTTTGGAACAAGCAGATGATATTTAGGTGCAATAACAAAGCAATAGTCAAGGTCTTGAATGGGCAATCAGGTTCAACCAAGGAAGTGTTGAGGGTGTCAGGACAATCAATATTGGAAGGCTCAGACTAAACATGTCATTCAGGGCTGAGACACATAGAGGGTGCAAGGAACACCATCAGCTGACAGCCTCTGATGTTTACAGTTGGCCAGGTTCCAGTTGATCACACCTGGGGTGGCTGCCTGAAGAATACAGGTAGGGAGATTGGGTGGACCGAGCCCAGCTCCTGTTTCAGAACACGTGACCACCCAACACCTTGAGGAGCTACGAAATGCATGACAGGTGTTCCAGGGGTTCCAGCAGAAGGCTGGGTCGAAGGTGAGTGGTCTGCATCGAAGGCCAGGTGATGAGGTACATGGTTGACCACTGTGAGACAGGATGGTGAGGGTTCAGGATGTGTTTGCAGCTGGCAGGAACTGGCATGATATACCAATTGCACAGGTGGGGACAGCCGACCAGAACACTGGCGGTGAGGAGAATGCAACAAGGTTGAGTGAGACTACAAGGTAGATGGTTGACAGAAGGAGGCCTTTGGGGGATATTCACCAGACTACTGGCAACCTAAAACAGGTATGTACCTCAGCACATGAGGCCAGACTGTTTACAGCAATTTTTCTAGTCATGCAGAAGGGGGCCTTCAGGGTCAGCGAGGTGGTGGTGAGAACAAAGCTGACCATGAAGGATTACTCTGGAGAGATGTCACATGGGCCAGTGACAAGGTGCTGGTGTGGTTGCGATGGTCGAAAACAGACCAGAGGAGTAGAGAGGCCAAGATAGAGGTAAATAAGGATAAAGATGGGGCACATTACACAGTGGTGGGGTTAGAACATATAAAGGAAGTCAGTCCAAAGGGGGGAAGATTGTTTTTTAAGCATGGAAATGGGGAACTAGCCACTGCATACCGGGTCATGATGGTATTAAGAAGGGAATCAGTTTCATAGGTGAGGATCCCAGGTCCTTTGCATCCCACTCATTCAGGATTGGGGCAGCTCGGATGACATAAAAAGAGTAGGCAGGTGGACATCACAGGCTTAAAAAAAGTACATCAGGAAGTATTGGCTAACCTGTGTTTTCACAGCCTCACTGGGGAGTTTCGGGATACCATAGAAAACTGAGAGGGCCGGGTGTTGCTACTGTATTTAGTTTTTCATGGGGAAGCCCATAGTCTGTTTCTCTAGGTGGGATATGGACTAATGGGGAAAACCGGGGCACAACTGGAAAATGGCTGCTGGGTGGGGGGAACCCTCATGGGGTGGTCACCCCAGGGGGGACAGGGCTGGGGATTAGGTGGGACACCTGACCCCAGGGAGAAAAAAACAGGATTGGAGAGGTGTCGTGATATATATCTGAGTCAAGAAGAAAGTAACAACTGTAAATAAATGACTGAATTGTGAAATTGTAAATAAAGGGGCAATCCCCCACCCAAAAAAAAGTTGGATGTAAAAATGTGTAAATATCGTGATGCATTAAATTGTGGAATGTGGAATGATAAAGATTTAAGCACATATTATTGAAATTCTGCTCAAAATAAAGGTCACTGAACCAAGAAGTTGTAGTGTGGTTGCTTTCAGGGAATCCCTATGACAATAGGGTTGCCTTTTAAAGGGCAACCTGGGTTGTCAGGGTCACCTGAAAGAAGAAAGGGGATTAAAAAGGGGATAAGCTGAAGGAGGGGATTGAAGAACGGGGTGTGGGGTTGGGATGGGACCAGGTAGGAGAGGTCATAAATGGGGTGGGGCTGGACAAGTGAATGACAGGTACAAGGGTTGGGCAGGTGAAGGTAAGTGGAGGTGCTGGGAGAGGGTGGATAAGAGGCTGCACAGAGCAAGAGACCCTCTCTCCTCTGCTGTTCAGGCTGAAATCCCCAGCCACCCACCCTGAGGGTAGAGGCATTTTGTGGGAACAGAAAACATGGTTCAGTGTATGGTTTGCCAAGTGAGGGCAACAGGTTTGGGTCTGCAAGGACATTTGGGCTGCTGATTGAGAGCAACGGGGGGAAAATGGGGCCCAGCCGGAAAATGGTCACTGGGTGGTGGGGGTCCCTCATGGGGTGGTCACCCAAGGGTGGGCAGGGCTGGGGATCAGGTGGGACACCCGACCCCAAGGAGAGAAAAAACAGGATTGGAGAGGTGTTGGGATAAACACCCGAGCCAAGAAGAATACAACTATAAATAAAGGAATGAATTGTGGAATTGTAAGTAAAGGGGCAACCCCCAAACCAAAGTTGGATGTAAAAATATGTGAATATGGAGATGCATTAAATTGTGGGTTGAACAAAGAAGTTGTAGTGTGGTTGCTTTCAGGGAATCCCAATGGCAATTGGGTTTACCAGTGTTCAGAAAAAAAGCCAAGGGAAGTAGATGTCAATCCACCGAGGGAAATCATAATATACTAAAAAAGCATATGGGGACCCTTGTTGTAGCAATTCACAGTTACTGCTGATATATTTGGCCTTAAGTATTTCATCAACATCTTTGAGCAACAGATGGCTGAATTTGCTCTGTTTAGATTTAAGCAACCTTTTCTGGAAGCAGGGAAGTGTCCCTGGTTTGCTCCTGTAATGCAGATTAAAAAAGCTGTCTGAAGAAAAACACCCTCTTCCCCTCATTCTAACAATTCCCCCCACCCTTCCCACCTCTCCTCTCCCCTACTGAACAATGCCTGTTTGGGCTGCTCCCAGCTCCACTTGCTATCCCTACCTCTAGTTGACTCACCCCCCCCCTCCTTTTAACAACTTTCACCCATGCCCAACTTTCCTCTCCTCCCTCCTGTACAATGCATGTTTGGGGTATTACCACCTCCTTTGACCTGCACTAAGCAGCCCAATGGAATCCTCATAGCTTCATTACAGTGGAACTACTACTCAGACTACCTTCGCTTCTCATGTTAATGATGCTGTTGCCAATTTCTTGCACGTGTTGTAACTGCCAAATCTTTTGTTACACCTGTATACCAATTGTCCTGTACATTGTAACAAAAGTGCACCTTTGGTATTTGTATTGTGTTTCTTGACTTTGAACCTTTGTAAAAGAGCCGTTTGGTTCAAAGGTTGTAATCTGAAGCTGAAATAAATAAATAAATAAAGGCCCCAAGTATCAAGTCACAGGCAGGGACAATTCTTTCTTTTCTTACTCTGACTGCAGAAGTCTTCAAGGCCTTTTTCTTTAAACTCTACCCATCTGTGGTATATGCCTCCACTGACAACCTAGATAAAGTTTTTGAGGGCATGCATTTTCCTTCCCTTTCTCTGTGAGACACACACACCTTAGATCAGCCCATTTCAACTGTGGAAGTCATAACTGCAATTATGCCTTCTGGTAGAGGGTCAGGATGAGATGGCTTCCTCTCTGATTTTTATAAGGCCTTGTGTCAACTATCTGCCCCCAAATTGGCCAGATTGTATGCAGAACATTTATACATGATGTGTGAATTAACTGACACACAAAAAAGAAGGATCCGGTAAGTTCAGTCTCACCCCAAACTGGGGGATTCCTTGACCTGTAACATCTGTAGACTCACATGGCTTATCAATGTGGAAACAAAATTCCGACTAAAGTCTTGTCTTTTTGGATTAGTGGGATCATCCCCAGATTGATTCATCGTGATTAGGTGGAGCTCATGCAGGGGTAAGGCATGATGCAGACAGCTTGGGAAGAGTAATTAGAATCATCCATAAAGCAGAATTTGCCACTCCCCTGATCAAATGGCTGTCTTAAGATGCCAAAAAGGTGTTTGACCAGATCGAGCAGCTTTATCTGCTTATTGCTAGTAAATTTAATTTTGGGCCTGATTTCTACCTTGGATTCTGATGCTGTATAATTGTACTGGAGCCTGTGTAGGTGTTAACAATGTCACTTCCCCACCCTTTTTACTAGGTAAGGACACACATCAATCAGGATTGTCCATGGTGCCACTTTTGTTTATCAAAGCTTCAGAACCTTTAATATCCAAGAGACCCCACTCAGATGACAGGTATAAAGGAACAGGAGCACAAGGTCATGACCTATAACTATTACTTGCTACTGGCTGTCTCAGATCCCAATTCTTCCCTACCATCACCTATCTTAACTATTTAATTCTCATCATTTTCTGGTTATAAAGTTAACTGGCTTAAGACAGAAGCCTTTCTTGTCTTTTGGAACTTGAATCTTATTTATCTTTATTTGATGCCTACATCATATGAAATATGTGTATTTTTCAATTGTTTAACCAGGAGTGACACACTAAGCTGAAAGCGTATTTACAGGTGCGACCTGGGAGCACAGGGAAGTTAAGTGACTTGCTCAGGATCACACAGTATGCAAGTGGGAGCTGTGGGATTCAAACTCAGTTCCCCAGATTTGCAGCTCAGAGCCTTAAACCACTGTACTGTGCTGCCTCCCTATTTGCACATTATTAAATGACAAGAAATAAATCTAAAAATGTCATTGGCCAAGGGATATCCCCTGACTGTGCATTACATTTCTGTAAATGCATGGTCAGGTGCTGAATCTTATTTTCATTCTGCAAAAAAAACTACTTTAAGGCATTTTATAAGTGTAATAAGCCCCTCCATGGTGTGCAACATAGGAGTTTAATGCACTTCCAGGGTGTAACAATACTCAGCCTCGACTTTGTGTCTTATTACACCCTAAGCGGTATTAAAATCCTATATTGTGCAGCCTGTTGTGAATAATTACTAACTTATCATACTGCAGTATTTTGGTATTTGTTTTTTAACTTTGTCATATTGTCTTTTGTAGCCTTTACCATATCATGTAAAACTGTTTTTGACTCAATGCACTTCTCTTGTATCATGCCTGAAAATAGGCATTGCATTATCTAATATACCTACCTAGTAAACTAAAAATAAATATATAAATAATAACATTGAAAAAAGTTTTAAATTACAAAGTAATAAATATATAGCATAGACCAATTCACGAAGGAAATAAATATGGTGGATAAGTAACAATGTGCAAAAACAGAAGATAGTAAGCTTAAGTAAGAAATTTAATACAAGTAAGCAGGAAGTAAACAGAAAAGGTATGAAAAAAGTAAACATAAGTAAATGAAAATTACATTTAACCTATAAACAAATGAAATAACCACAAAGTATATAAATAAATACAAAAATAAAATTTATTAATAAATGAGAAAACAATGAAAATACCAAAAATTCAAAGAAAAATAGCAAAACACATATTTAAGCAATGTACAATGTATCATTTAAAGAATAAAATAAACAAAACATTAAAAACTTCCATTCATCATACCTATAATTAGAACATTTTATCTTTCTTGTAATGTGCACAAAAATAAAATACTTATTTATAACTTTCATTGTATAAATAAATATATATATATCTCAGATGTAAGAGATTATGTATATAAATATATGCACAGAAATGCACATGAATCAGAAGCAAAAAGCAAAGCAGCTGTCACTTTAAATTTTGTAATGGATCAAGAAAACAAGGTCTATAGTCAGTCTACTATTTTTAGTATCTAGAAGAAAAATCAATTTGAGCTCATAAGCCTGCCTTTCTTGTATATTTTTGAAGTGTCCTTTGAGAACCAGGACAGATATGTCAGATCTGAGTTGCATTTAACAACCAAGGGTGTCCAGTTGGTGGTCGTCTTTTTTTTGCATTCTAGTAGTTATTCTCTTGGAATAAGCATGGCATATTCCATAGCTCTGTCAGTCTCTCTACAGAGTCCTTGGATTCCCAGATCTATGACTCTTGGGCAGCATGTAGCCTCATATGGAGGTTTTGCTATTTAAAGGGAACTGTTAGCAATAAGAGCCTCACACCAAATGTGATGCTGATTCAATTCAACCCCTTTGTGTGCAAAACCCTTTTTAACCTAGTGATTACTGCAGTATAATGGATTGTATCAGGCTAATTTCATTGACTTCTAAGCTGATATTTCCTGTAACCAGAAATGCCAGACTGCCCTGCAAATGACATCAGATGAGGACTGCAGCAGTGGGAAATTCAATAGTCTACAGTGAATGTCAGAGTTTTTATAAGCTGTAATTTTCTGATTGCTGGTCTGCTGTTCTCCTGGGGCTAGATACAGTATAGTCAGATGACTGTACTAAGCCAAGCTGCTGGACAGATGTTCAGAGGTCGCTGTTAGGTCACAAGGGCCCCAACCTGGAATCTCTTCTGCCCTCCCTTAGCTGCTGGACAGATGTTCAGCAGTCGCCATTAGTGGTCGCAAGGGCCCAACCCGAATCTCTTCTGCCTTCCCCTGAGCTGCTGGACAGATGTTCCAGCAGTTGCCGATGATGGTTGCCAAGGGCCCCAAAATGAATCTCTTCTGTCCTCCCCCTGAGTTTGCTGAACAGACATTCAGGTACGACTGATACAGAGCCACAGACTGTTCTAAGGAATCGGCTGCTGTCACAGTGCAGGATTTGAATCTTTGCGCCAAGTGGGATGTTCAAGTTTTGGCACCAGGAGAGTTTCTCTGCACATAATTCTATGGCTATTTTAAGTCGCTGTAGCATTACTGACTGTTTTATTTCAATTTTTTTTTCTTGATTGTATCATTTCCTTTATTTTCATTTAGTAGTGGTTGCCTTAAGGACTAAATTATTTGCTGCTTGTTTTACTCTCCTCCTAATGGTTACCTTAATGTAATGAAATGCTTCCTATTCAGATTTTGCTATTGTCACAAAAGTGCTCACTTTTAAATGTACAGTGGCATGAAAAGTATTTGCCCTTCCTGATTTTCTCTGTTATTGCATATTTGTCACACTGATGTTTTCAGGTCTTTGAGAAAATGTAATATTAGATAAAGGGAACCTGAGTGAACAAATAACACTTGTTTTTTTTTAATTTCACTTATTTAATGAAAAAAGTTAACCAACACCAACTGGCACTGTGTGAAAAATAATTGCCCCTTACACTTAATAACTGGTTATGCCACATTTAGCTGCAATGACTGCAACCAAACACTTCCTATAATTCAATATCAGTCTTTCACATCGCTGTGGAGGAATTTTAACCCACTCTTCCTCACAGAACTGCTTTTAATTCAGTAACATTTGGTAGGTTTTCGAGCATGAACTGCTCGTTTCAGAGTCCTGCCACAGCATCTCTATTGGGTTTAAGTCTGGACTTTGACTCAAAACTTTAATTTTATTCTTTTAGTCATTCTGATGTGGACTTGCTTTTGTGTTTTGGATCATTGTCTTGCTGCATGACCTAACCACGCCTCAGCTTCAGCTGATTCGGAAGGATGACCAGACATTCTCCTTAAGAATTTTCTGGTACAGAGCAGAATTCATGGTTCCTTTAATTATGGCAAGTCATCCAGGTCCTTAGGCAGCAAAGCATCCCCACACCATCACACTACCACCACCATGTTTGACTGTTGGTGATGGTGTTCTTACTGTGGAATGCTGTGTTTGCTTTACGCAAGACATTATGGGATCCATGTCGTCCAAAAGTTCCACTTTGGACTCATCTGTCCATAGAACATTTTCCCAAAGGCTTGTAGATCATCCAGGTGCTTCTTGGCAAATGAGATGAGCGTTTATGTTCTTCTTGGTTAGCAGTGGTTTCCTACTTGCTACTCTTACATGAAGCCCATTTTGCCCAGTCTCTTTCTGATTGTGGAGTCATGAACACTGACCTTAGCTGAGGCAAGAGAAGCCTGCAGTTCTTTGGATGTTGTTTTAGGATCCTTTGAGACTTCCTGGATGATTTTACGCTGCACCCTTGGAGTAATTTTGGCAGGCCTACTCTTGGGAAGATTCACTACTGTTCCAAGTGTTCTCCATTTGGAGATTATGGCTCTCACTGTAGTTCGATGGAGTCCCAGAGCCTCAGAAATAGCTTTGTAATCCTTTCCAGACTGATAGAGGGCAACAAATTTTTTTCTGATCTTTTCAGGAACTTCCTTTGATCATGGCATAATGTGCTTGTTGAATCTTTGTGCTGGCAACGTGACTCTGATGGTAAGGGTCAAAATAAGTGATGTTTATATTGAGCAGGGCTGGCTGTAATCAAGCCTGGCTGTGTTCAATCAGCTGACTCTAATTATCCCTTTAATTGGGTTGATTTAACTATGGGGCATTACTTTTCACACAGTGCCAGTTGGTGTTGGTTAACTTTTTCATTAAATAAATGAAATAAGTAAAAAAAAAAGTGTTATTTGTTCCTCAGGTTCCTTTATCTAATATTATATTTTGTCTAAAGACCTGAAAACATCCAGTGTGACAAATATGCAATAATAGAGAAAATCAGGAAGGGGGCAAATACTTTTTCACGCCACTGTATGTCATGCCTTCATAGGTTCTATGCATTGTATGCATTTGTATGTAATTTCTAAGCTATATTATGTTATTGTACCATATCTCTGTTCATACTCCCTATGTTCCCCTACCCCCCAGGTCACACTGGGAGATGAGCAACTTGTTGCTCAGTGTGCTTTACTGGTGAAACATTTCAATAAACAAAATAGATAAATAAAATAAACCCCATGAGCACAATAGGACCAGCAAACATCTGATTTTAGCTTACAAAATCTTTAGCATGTACAGTACACTGCGGCTATTGATCTCTCAGATCTACAGTCCTCTTATGATGTCAGTTACAGTGGATTCAGGGATTTCTGATTATGGGAAATGGCATCTTAGAAGTCAACAAAATTAGCCCTAATACATTCTACTATACTACAATAAACAGTAAGTAAAAACATGTTTTTACAGAAAGTGCAATTGGATTAGCCTCACACTTGGATGTCAGGCTCTTGTTGCTGACAGTTCCCTGTGAGGTTTTGGTATTAACCGTTCTGCTTGTTTTAAAGTGTACCACCATCAGCCAGTCAGCTGCAACATCACTGGGCCTGCACTGTTCCTATGGCTAGGTACCCAGTGAAGTACTAGCAGTTCCTTTAAGGTTCATGGGTTTAAACTATACCATTTGGTAATGCCTCATAACAGGTGGGCTGGTAGTACTAAAGATTTACAGTCTTTTTGCTACTGCCTTGTCTTACCTGTTGGGGTGAGATTGGGCATTGTCACTGTTATGGTTACTGTTACTTCTGTTTTAAAGTGTTTTACTGGCTGAGTTTAGTCAAGCACTTACTTTAGTCCTGGAACAAAAGATAATGAGTTTCTGCCCAAAACAATTTTGCTTTGCATTCCCCATTCCTTGTGACTATCCCAATAAATATTTTAGTGATATTTTACATTTCGTCTTGTGAGCTGAGCACATTATTAGTGATAAGTCACCAATTGCACTGTTGTTACATTTAAGGTTGCTCTGTGATTTTCTAGCTGTAGGGGACACTGATGAGGTGGATAGGTACTACAGAGAGACCAATAATATCTGCAATGGTACCTTTGATAGAAGGGCTCTCTGGATTTATAGAACATTTAAACTATCTTAAAACTACTTGTTATAGAAAGAGACATAGAAAACTGGATGAGTAACCATGCAGAACCAGTGTGTTCTGCCACAGAGGGGTCTGAAGCTCGAGAGATCCTTGGGAAGCAGTCCCCGAGGTGGCAGAACACTCTAGTTCTGCATGGGGTGACCCATCCTATATTTTTTATAGTGTATGGTGCCCCTCAAATTATTTTTAAAACATTTTCAGACTTAAAACAATTATTTGATTCATGGAGAAAGAACTGCTGACTCTCAGTGCCAGGGCACAGAGCTGTGTGGTTTCTAGGGAATGGGTGTCCTTATGTTAGCAGTGCACACTCTGATTGGTTGCCACTCTACTGTGGGAGTGATTTAGAAAAAAAAACAATGGCGGCGGATGTCTCGCTTAACGCGGAAGGAAACGGTCCAGAGGCCAAAACATGTGAGTAAACTGTTTTCAGCTCAAATCTGACTCTTCTGATTTTGTAAAACTCAATGGTCCCATGGCTGAAAACCACCGCGGTCTTCCTAGATCTGTTTACAGTGAATACTGACGCATGGCAGCTTTCAGTTTCTGCCTTGAAAACAGTCTCATGCTTAAAAGTCTAAATGAATGGAATGCTGTTCTGCACGTACTGTCAGAACAGCATTCCATTCATTTGTGTTACTGTGGCTGAACAAGAATTTGAAGTCGTGGAAAATCGAGTTAGTGCAATGTGGCACCATACATGATAGCTGTATTCAGAACACTACACACGTCTTGCATAAACTTTCTGCTTTCAGACATTTACCTTCATCAAACCACCCTAGCCTTGATTGATGTAAACTAACACTACACTAATATCACACATGCTGATGGAATTTCAACCTGTCTTAAATACAAGAGAAAGGACAGCACCATGATATCTACTCAAAATTTATTGCCAGACTTATCAGATTCATCCTGACCCACAACATCTTCAGTTTCAACAGCAAACATTATGTTTAAACTATGGAAGAGAAATGGGTACCAAGATGGCCCTGCATATGCCAAACATTATGCCAACCTTTTCATGGCCTATTTGGAATAGGATTTCCTGAAACAATGTAAAATCAGACCTCTCACATACTTCAGATAAATTGATATATTTTATAATTTAGAAGAAAGGTACTCACACACTTAAAGAATTTCATCAGGAACATAACAGTCTCCACCCATCCATTAAAGAGCTAGTGTATTGAGCTCTATTTTTTTTATGTGTAGAACTGGAGTAATGTGTTTGTGCTGTGCCTCACCTTCTTTGCTGTGCCAAAATGTTATGTTTTTGTTTTAAAAATGTGATTGTACCACTCCATTCACTAGACTTCATCTTCAGAGGGGGAGTACATGCAGGCTTGAACCATGACTGAAAGTGATGCAATGTGAGGAAAGCTGTGCTGATGTTAGTGGTGGCAAGTCTGACAAAGAGGCACTTGTCCATGGACTTCTGTTATGCTCTGTGGCTGGGAGCATGGGACAAGGAAACAGAAGACTCCAAAAAGTGAGGTGAAGAAAACACACCAATATGTGACTTTATTTACAGAAGCAAAAAAATATATATAAAACAACAACAAATATACATATATATGTGTGTGTGTATATATATATATATATATATATATATATATATAGGTAGCATGGTAGTGCTACCATAGTTAGGGTTGAGGAGCCATTTACATGTTAAACCTAATATTTTGCACCTTAATAACTTTGCAACCATTCAACGGATTTGCCTGAAATTTGGAATACATGATCAAGAGCCATAGCTCTTGGGATCTGCCAACTTCCGTACTGTTCAGATATACAGCTGTGGAGTTATTAAGAATGATCTGCGCGTGCGTTAACGCTTTTTTGGAATTCTTTGGTCATCTCTAGAGGTCACACGTTTGCTAACTGGTCCAAAATCTTCAGGAAATGTCACCGTAGTCCTGATGTGCCTTTTGAAGATTTTGTGAAAAATATTAAACAGTTCAAAGTTATTCAAAAACAAGTTCCCATTATAAGTCAATGAGAAAAGTTAACAAAAAGTTCGACAGTGTCACAAATGCAGTTTTTACTTTCGCAAATGGCCCTTTTACTGTCACAAATTCACCATTTTGTTTTCAGTTGGTCATCAGAAAAATGCTTGGCATTTAAATTTGGGACCCTCTGCAACCTAATTCTTTTTGTATTCACCTAGTTGGACCCTAAGGATGCTAGGCATGTCTTTATTTTGGGGTAAAACACCCCAGAAATATGTTTTTCAGATTTCTGGAAAAAGTACTTCCGCAAAGTACTTTCACACTTGTGACAGTGTCGAATGAATTTGTGAAAGCTTTCGCAGAGTTCAACAGTACTTTTCCAGGCTGTGTGAAAATGGCAACAATTCTTTGGCACCCTGCTGCAAAAGAGTGGTTTGGTCTTTTGGGCTGAAATTTAGAGGGAACGCAGCCAACATCTCACAGATGTACCTTTCAGTGTTTTGGTAAAAAAATATTACAGGGTGGCAAAGTTACGACACTCCAAAGTTGATACTTTTTCCTGTAGGATAACATTACTGCGTCTGCCACATTACAGGAATCCTTTGCCACCCCGCTGCAAAATAATGGTTTGGTCTTTTGGGCTGAAATTTGGAGATAACAAAGCCAACATCCCACAGATGTGCCTTTTACTGGTTTTGGTGAAAAAATATTACAGGGAGACAAAGTTATGGCACTCTGAACTTCTCTTTTTTTCCCATAGGATAACATTACGGCATTCGTTGCACCTTTCGGGGCCCGTATCTCGGAAACGGTGCAAGATACGGACTTTTCATGAAAAATGCTTAGCCCTAGTGGGGGGCTAAGCACAAAACTAGCCAGGAAAGTCTTAAATCATATGACTTTTACATTCTTTTTCTACCTTGTACGGTTCCTGAGATATAAGCAATTTACCATTCCAACTCCTCATTGTCTGCTCCAAGATCCATTATGATGCATACATTCTTTGTACTCACTGTCTTTCTCTATGCAGCTTTTGCGGAAAACTAGCCTGTGCGCTTACATTACTGTTACCCTTTCTGCTTCTGCTTGCGGTTCCGTAACCGTTTCACTTACTGTTCCCATCTACGGCACCATGTGCTACCCTCTTCTCGCTTTTAATTGAGCTTGCATTTGCGTTATTTTAGCCATTTCTGTCTACAGTACTGTTTATCTTTCTGTTTTGCTTTGCTTCACCATGTGCATTACCATTTGTGTTTGCAGGCACCATGTTACTATGTGACAAGACATCACAGCCCTGCGCTCCCACCGTAACATTACATTCACTATTTCTCATTATGCTTCTCAAAAAGAAGGGAAATTAGAGGCAAAAAACTCCATTTAATGCATTAGTTAGGGTTGTTCCACAGTGACAAAAGTGAGGAAATTTGGTGTTAGGGTTGAAAGCCCCCCTTGGACCGCCATAACCCCCAACGGCATCGAGTGCGTGTTGGGGTTATGGGTCTAACTCTCACCCCTTTCTCCTATACCTCTGCTTCTTCCCACATCTGATGGGGTGAGAGTTAGGCGGAACTCCAATGCGCACTCTGATGCCAGTTGGGGTATGGGCGGGGGTCAAGAGGCTTTCAACCCTAACACCAATTTCCTTGCTTTTGTCGCTGTGGAACAACCCTAACTAATGCATTAAACTAGAATTTTTGCCATATATATATATATATTCATATATTATGGTAGCACGGTAAGTGCTACCATAATCAGAGTTGAGGAGCCATTTAAATGTTAAACCCAAAATTTGAACCTTAATAACTTTGCAACCATTAGATGGATTTGCCTGAAATTTGGAATACACAATCAAGACCCATACGCCTCAGGATCTGCCATGTTTCGTACCGGTCAGGTACATGGCTGTGGCGTTATTAAGTGTGATCTGCACGTGCATTTACGCTTTTTCTGGAATTCTACGGTCGCACCTACAGGTCACACGGTTTGTGTGACCAGCCCGACATCTTCAGGGAATGTGCAGCCTGGATCCCCGATGTGTCTTTCAAAGATTTGGTGAAAAAATATTAAATGGTTCAAAAGTTATTCAAAAAACAATTTCCCATTATAAGTCAATGGGAAAAGTTAACAAAAAGTTAGACAGTGTCGCAAATGCATTTTTACTTTTGCAAATGACCCTCTTACTTTCGCAAATCCGCCATCTTGTTTTCAGTTAGTGATCAGAAAAATGCTTGGCATTTAAATTTGGGACCCTCTAGCAACCTAATTCTTTTTGTATTCACCTAGTCGGACCCTGAGGATGCTAGCCATGTCTTTATTTTGGGGTAAAACACCCCAGAAATATGTTTTTCAAATTTCTGGAAAAAGTACTTTCACAAAGTACTTTTGTGCTCATGAAAGTGTCACAAATTTTTGCAAAAGCTTTCGCAAATTGCGACAGTACTTTTCTAGTCTGTGGGAAAATGACAGCAATTCTTTGGCACCCCGCTGCAAAAGAACGGTTTTGGAGTTTTGGGCTGAAATTTGGAGGGAACACAGATGACATCTCACAGATTTGACTTTCAGTATTTTGCTGAAAAATATTACATGGCAGCAAAGTTACGGTACTCCAAAGTTGATGCTTTTTCCGTAGGATGACATTACGGCGATTTAATGCATTGCAGCAATCGTTGGCGCCCTGCTGCAAAATAACGGTTTGGTCTTTTGGGCTGAAATTTGCAGGGAACACAGCCAACATCCCACAGATGTGTCTTTCAGTGGTTTGGTAAAAAAATATTACAGGGAGGCAAAGTTATGGCAGTCTGAGCTTCTGTTTTTTTCCCCATAGGATGACATTACGGCGTTCGCAGTGCCTTTCAGGGCCTGTATCTCGGAAACGGTGCGAGATATGGACTTTTCGTTGAAAAAATACTTACAAAATTAGCCAGGAAAGTTGTAAATCATACGACTTTAAATTTTTTTTTCTACGTCGTACGGTTCCTGAGATATAACCTATTTAGTATTCCAACTCCTCATTTTCTGCTCCGAGACCCATTATTATGCATACATTCTTTGTACTCACTGTCTTTCTCTATGCAGCTTTTGGGGAAAACCAGCCAGTGCACTTACATTACAGTTACTGTTGCCCTTTCCGCTTGCGATTCCGTACCCGTTTCACTTACCGTTCACGTCTATGCCACCATGTGCGTTATCCTTTGCGTTTTCATTTGCGCTTGCGTTTCTGTTATTTTTTGCCATTTGTGTCTGCAGTACTGTTTCTTTTTCTGTTTCACTTTGCGTCACCATGCCCATTGACATTTCCATATGTAGGCACCATGTTACTTTGTGACAAGACATCACATGGCAGACTATTCCCGTCTACGCCACCGTGTGTGTTACCCTTTCTGTTCTCATTCGCGCTTGTGTTACCATGTGCACCACTGTTAGCACTTCTGTTTGTGTTGCTGTTCTGTTACTATGTCACAAGATATCATGTGATGGAGCGCCGGGGCCCGGCGCCCATGCTCCACCGCTGCATTACGTATGCTCCCCGCTGCATTACATTCACTATTTCTTGTTATCATTGTCAAAGAAGGAATTAGAGGCAAACTCCATTTAATGCATCAGTTGGGTTGTTCCACAGTGATAAAAGTGAGGAAATTGATGTTATGGTTAAACCCCGACCCCCAGCCCACCACCCCAACCGGCATTGGGGTGCGCATTACGTGTTTGGTCCTAACTCTCACCCCATTCTCCTATACTTCTGCTGCTTTTACACATGTGATGGGGTGAGAGTTAGGGCCAATGACCCCAATGCGCACCCCAATGCTGGTTGGGGTGGTGGGCTGGGGTCCAAGGGGTTTTCAACCCCAACACCAATTTCTCACTTTTGTCACTGTGGAACAACCCTAACTGATGCATTAAATGGAGTTTTTGCCTCTAATATATATATATATATATATATATATATATACACACATATATATATATATATATATTATAGTGGCACGATAGTGCCACTATAATTAGAGTTGAGTAGCCATTTCATGTTAAACCTCAAAGCTTGCACTTTAATACCTTTGCAACTGTTTGTCCGATTTGCCTGAAATTTGGAATGGAGGAAGATGTTTGGTAGATCTCTGGATCTGGACATTTTTGTGTTGATTGGATGTATGGTTGTGGAATTGTAGTATGATCAAAAAGTGAAAATTCCCAACATTCAGTTTTCTTTAGACGGCACTTTGGACTGAGGAACGAAGTGAGTGGGTTCAAATTGAGTGGGCTACATGGGTCCTGGTTGGTTCACAAATGTGCCTTTTGAAGATGTTGTGTAAAAATCTTGTTCCATTCAAAAGTTATAACATTTTTAGTTTCCCATTATATCCTATGGGTAAATTTATATGTGCAGCTCGAAAATTGTTGTGATCGTAATTTTTAGTGTCGAGCTTGGCAAAAATAATGTTGTGCTGCCGCCATCTTGTTTTCAGTTAGTGAGAGAGAAAAAACAATATAACTCAGAAAACACTGCACTTTTTGACACACCAACCATTGGGTTTACCAATTCGGGGCTTGAGGAACATGAATCTGGCATTAGTTTTTTACCAGCTTGTCTAGAAATGTGGTTTTCAGATTTTTTCCACCATTTTGCCATTTTTTGATCGCAACACTATAACAAACTGCAGCAGCAATATGCACAACCATAAAAAATACAACCGTGACACTATTTTTTATGTTTGTGGTTATATTCCCATTATCAAGCTAGGAGTGTCACTATCATATTTTATATGGCCGCGGTAACACTGCACAACCACATTTTCTGATATGCTGTTTTATTTGTCACTTGATTGTGGCAAGCTGGATTATGATATTGGCCTGAAATTTTCAAGGGTGGCAAGCCCTAGTACTCCAGATGTGCCTTTCAGTGGTTTGCTTTGAAAACATTCACCATGTCCAGAGTTATGGCATTCCAAATTACAAATTTTCCCATAGGATAACATTGTGGAAGTCATTTTGTCACTTCATTGTGGCTACGATGCTTTGGTATTGACCTGAAGTTTTTAGGGTGCAAAGCCCTACCTCTACAAGTGTGTCTTTGCTGGTTTGGTACGGAATCATTGAACATGGCATTGTGAAGTTTGGAAATTTCCTCATAGGATAACATTGTGGCACAGCTTTTTCTTTGTCCCCTTGTTGTGGCAACGTGGATTGCACTATTGCCCTGAACGTTTCACGGTGGAAAGGCGTACTCCCAAATGTGTGCTTTTTGGTGGTTTGGTATGAAAACATTCAACAGGGCCATAGTTGCAGCATTCCAAAGTTCAAGAATTTTCCCATAGGATAACATTGCAGCACCCATGATGCCTTTCGGGGCCCGTATCTTGAAAAAGGTTTGAAATACAGTCTTTTCGTTGCAAAAATTCTTAGCCCCCCCCCCCAAACAATGGCTAAGTACAGAACTAGGTTAGAAAGCCATGGAACCCCTGAAATTTGAATTTTTTTTCTAACATGTACAGTTCCTGAGGTATTTGCAAATTACTATCCAACGTGTAAACTTTTGTGCGCATCGATGATTGCTATACCTTCACAGTTGACACTCACACTACTTTTCGGTGCCCGTAATAGAGAAATGATAAGTGACATGCATTTGGTCGCTGCATTGCTGTGACAACTACTAACTTTCACAATTACAATTACACTTAACTGCGCTTCGCAGTGTGTACAGTTCATGAGATATGGGTAAATTATTGTAACTAGGCCGCCTTGCTTTATATAACTGCTATATGGCACCATACTTAACTGTAATTGGGAGCACAGGGCCCTGAGGACCTGCGCTCCCACAAACACACATACCATTTGGCACACTTGTGCCACTTGGTGGGAGCACGGGGCCCAAAGGGTCCCGACTCCACCAAGCAGCCCATTTCTATTACTACTACATTACACTTTTAAAAAAAGAAAGGACATTCTTTGAAAAAACTTTGTTAATGCATCAGTTAGGGTTGTTCCACAGCAATAAAAGAGAGGAAAGTCAATGTTAGGGTTACCACCCCAACCACCCCACCCCCACCAACAGGCATCAGGGAGTGCATGGGGTTGTCGTGCCTAACTCTCACTCCATTCTCCTATACTGCACCACCTCAGCTTCTTTGCACATGGAATAGGGGTGAGAGTTAGGCTGACAACCCCAAAGCACACCCCAATGCCTGTTGGTGGGGGTGGGGGTGGGGGGTGGGGTGGTAGGGGTGGTACCTTTAACATCGCATTTCCTCTCTTTTGTCACTGTGGAACAACCCCAACTGATGCATTAACAATGTTTTTGCAAAGAATATATATATATATATATATATACATACACAGCTAGGACCCTAAGGCATGAGTCCCACCCTCTGTGTCTCAGAGCATCTGACAGTCCTCTCACAACCTTTCCACAGGCTGTGCTAATCTGATCTGCTGATCCCAAAGGACTTGCATTCATACATCATACAGCATCACATGATTATAAGGATCTGCCCCTTATTCTAATACATATAATTTCCCTGTGCTAACAATAATAAAATATAATGAGAAGCAATAAGGTGAATTTATTTTAGTATGCTTTTATAATGCCAACAAAAGGATGAATTTTAAAGGGGTTTTGGATCAAAAAAATCTTCCAGCAGTAAAGTGAACCCATAAGGCCCTTCCACTCAGCTGAGATTGACAGTGTCTAACTATAAAAATGACAGCAGAATGGGGCGCTGGCCCCTAAGGGCTGGACCAGATAGCTACTGCACAGGTAAGTCCTACACAAGCAAACTGCACTTCCATAAAAACGTTTGAGCACTTCTTAGAACAAGTACAAGTACTAGCCCTTTATTCAGCACTTTCTAGCAGTACACTGTTTTTGTGCAGTGGTTTTTATATGTTCTTGTTGGTATTTGTAGTGTTAGCATTTTACACTGTTTAGGGAATAGGGACAACCCCCCCAAACCAGCAGTTATTTAGTTGCTTTTCAGTGTGTTTCTGAGGGCCGTTTAAAAACAGGATCTAGAGGGAAAAACAATGGCAGCTCTGTTTATGAGCCAGGGCTTCACTAGAGCTGCTTAGAGTGAAAAATAAAATATTATCAAACACCTTGTTTGGGAGGAATTTTGGTGCAATGGGCAGAGTTGTAGAGCAGTATGTGAGCTTTTTAGATAGAACCCTGCCCTGACCACCAAATTCTACAAAATATACAACAGATATTTTATTCATTTATTTTATTATTTTCTCCAGTATTTTGGGAGTGGGTATGGAGCTGCTTATAACCTGCTAAATTCGCCTCTTAATGTGTGCAAATAAACTATAGCATGGTGCAGTTTCCCTGCAGTGCACTGCTCCATGAGCTGCTCCATTTTATTTCAGCTACCAAAAACAGGAAAAACAACCAAAGTGGAGGGCAGCAGAATAAAAAGAAAATAGAAGAAGATTTTGGGCTTTTACTTTCGCAAGTGCCCAACTGAGGCACTTGCACTAAAGCATTTTTAGAGTGCAGCATGGAGAGAAGTGCTAGACACCTGCCTAATTCATTTTGTGGCATTTCCAGTGCTACAGGGGAGCAGGCTGCTCTTTCAAGCATCTCTCATGTGGACAACACAGATGGACTTTGTTGGGGGAAAAGTCTGATTTTTACACAGTGGTAACATAATTTTTTATGGAAAACCATCATCCTATATTCCTACATGATATGTGAGGATGCAGCAAGGGTGCAGCAGCATTTCAGTGCTAGGCAGCCACAATACAGAGGTTCAAAGCTTTGCCTCACTAATTTCCCTCAGCAATAAGCCCAGTTCTTAGGGGCACAGATAAATACCTTTGGGCCCAAAAACCTGCATCTAACATAGCTAAGGATATAGACAGTAGGTTGTTTAAACAGACTGGGGATTACATCACTGGTGCTAAGTGTACCCAACTAGCAAGGAGGCACATGCACAGGGACAGAAAAGGAAACGTAATAAAAATAAAAAAAAAAGTAGGTGGCCAGTCTACAGGACAGAAAAGGATAGTACAGGACAGGAAGATGCTGTTGCAACGGGCTTAAGTAAGGAAGAGAACGGAGATAGAAAATGAGTCCCTAGGCTCCCCCTCCCCCCATTCATGGCAGGGTAGGGAACAGCTCTATCACATGCTCACACTAACTTACAGCAAACAGTAAGTTAGGTATCTGTGAAACTCACATTGTTTTGTTGTTTCCTCACTACAGGTTTAGTTCATATTTACAAAGATTTCAGATTTGCCCCATCTTTCCAGCACCCTATTGTGAGCCACTTGACTGTTTTTAGTTGAATGAGTGGTAGCTATTTTTTTTCTTGGTTTTTCTTTTTTTACTTTTTTTCTTTCTGCATGTGATTCTATCCATTGCTGTTTAGTCTTGCAAGAAATATTAGCTAAAACTGACAAAATGTTTCTGCATAATAAACCTGTTTGTGTGTGCTTGAGTTTAGTTGTGTGTTGTTTTTGTGTGTGTGTGGGGCAGGGCAATTTGATTAGCGCTGTATGCAGATCACTAGATTGACAGTCTTGTACTTAATTTTTCATTTCTTCTGTCATCACACATGTATCAGTTCATCAATTTGTTTTAAAATCTAGCTTGAAATGTTAGTCGTTTGCAAATGAACTCTTGAGTACAAGTCAGGATGTGGGAATGTTATAATTTGCAGTTGTTTTCATATTCTTTTTAGTGGCTTCATTAATATCGATGTCCAATATAATTTAACATAAATTTTGGTCAAGAATAAACTCCATTTGAATTCTTTTTTTCTGAAAATACACAGTAACTGACCAGAAATCATGCATGTCATATATTGTAGTTTTGTTCACAAACTATTCGTTTTGTTTAAGGTGTTCATAATTTTGTGAAAAAAATAAGGGAAACTCCATCTTTAGCTGTGTTATCACAGTCACAGACAATATTTCACTCTGGAATAACTGTCCTTAATAAATTGCAACATGGGGAAAAAAAGATTTTGACCAAAAACATTTATTACATATAGCAGGCAAACTTTCATACACTGCACATGGATGTAACTATGTAATTAACCCATAAGGTATGTGTGGCATTTGAGTATAATAACCAAGAAACAAATATGTTTCAGCAACAGATAAATAAACATGACAGTTAATAGAAACTGTTTATGGTTGAGGAAAAAGAAAATCAACTTCACGTATGCAGAGAAAATAACTGTGACACTCACATTTTTAATCTTTCACCAAAGAAGCCACATGACAACATATTACAAACTACTAAGTCAGACAGGCTTCACAACTTGCAAGTGAGAGACCGCCTAGACACAGCGAGTAAATACAGCACTGTCTTCAGTTTCTTTCCCCTCACTAAGTCACTTCTGGTTGTGACAAGTCTGATGATGCTCATCACAGCCACACACCCACTGGCAATCTGAATAATGACAAAGAAAAGACAAGATCTTCAGACTCAAACATGGGTAACACTGAATGACACGCAGGTTAGTTTCGATATGTAAAAAACACCTTTCAGCCCAAAACAGTGAATCCAGTTCACTACTGTAGCTCTTTAAACTTTCACTGGCATACTCTGACATCAGCATTAATTTCCTTGACACCACAGTTGCCATCAAAGATGGACTCTAACAGGCCTGTATGTACAGGAAAAGAACAGATAGACAGAGATACCTGCACAAAAACAGCAATCACCTTAGACACACCAAAACTTTGTACTATAGAGCCAAGCACTTCAATACTACTGAATCTATTCCAGTGAGGAGGACAGAGATAAATACCTTAGGCTCAATTTTCAAAGCCCCAAAATTGATACAAGGTGCCTGCATCAAACAGAATTAATGCAAGGGGCACCTTGCATCAAAACTTGTGGCAATCCCAATTTTCAGATGCAGGCTGCATTGAAATTGGGTGCCCTTATGTGAACTGGCCCTGCACCATACACAAGGGTGTGATAGGATGGATGGGTCCATGTGCCAGAACATTGCTGCTCTAACCCTCTATGTGGAATTCTCAATGGTCATCAAAGTCCACAGGACCTGCCCAGAGTTAGACCAGCCCAGAACTGGTCTAACAATCAGTGCACCACCACCATCCATAGTACCTGAGCATCCAGCAAGACCTAGCAGCAAAGGATGACTTGCTATGGCATACAGGGACATGGGCAGACCATGGTGATGGCTGCTCACCAGCAGTAACAATCCCACACCTTCAGGCTACACATGGCCCCTACATGTTCTGGCAGTGGTGGAAGTGGACCCTAGCATGGACGTTGTTGCTCGCTTGCCTTACATACCCTGCAGAGATGGACAGTCATGGGCATTGGGCCCATTGATGGACTTGTACCCTAGGTCTATGTCTTCTGTTCCCACACAAACAGCGCAGCTGCAGCAGTCCCCCACCCCTCACCATCATGCTGCAGAATGGTGCCCGGACACACAGCCATCCATAATGGTGGCACACCATGCCAGAGCTGATGAGGCTCTATCTGACACAGTGGATGCTCGAGACAGAGATACACATCACACCTGTCCAGGGAGGCTGAGTGCTGTGAACCGGTGTGTAGCTAGTCATAGTGGCATGAAAAGGAGTCGACACTGTGAAGTGCTGCCATCCACAGACCAGTGTGTCTCATGCTGGCAACTCCAGATATCATGTGCCCTAACCACAGCAGTATATGTCCCAGATGCTAAGTGGATTTCTGGTGGTTTTCCCTTGTTATATGGGGAGGTGGAACAGCAAGCAATTTATGATCCAGGAACTAACCGCTATTATGAGTATACCAGTCTTTTTGTCGTTATATCAATGATTGTTTCATGCTATGGCAGGGAAATTTGGAGGATTTGAACCTGTTTATCTCATATTAGGAATGTACAAATCTGTCTTTGAAGTTTACAACCACTGTGAGTGAAACTAATGTTTCATTTTTGGATTTGTGTATAATTAAAAATGACGACAATGGGATAGACACTATGCTTTGTCATAAGCCTACAGATGAAAATACAGTGCTGCTCACTACATCTTGTCATACTAGATATACTGTATGAGCAATACCTAAGGGACAGTTTATCTGAGCTTGTAGAATGTGTAGTACTGATGCAGCCTTTATAGAAATGCTGATGAACTGCCGTTAGACTCCAGGAGAGAAATAAACAGATGATGTGGTCAGGGCTACACAAGAAGTTGTTAACTGTTGCAGAATTTATTTGTTTAGCGACAGAAGGGAGACAGAAAATGATACAGACAGATTACATTTTGTCACAATATACAGTATTGAGGCAAAACATGTGGAAGATATCATTAAGAAACATTAGGCACTATTGCAAACTGAGAAAACTACAACATGTAGCCACATTGCCTAGGTTTGTGTACAGACAAAAATATTGATCATGTGGTTCATAGTTATCAACAGCCAATGAAACAAAGTCAAACTTGGCTAGCCCCATTACTGAAAGGTTGCCACAGGTGCCAAAGATATAAATGTTGCCAGTATGTGCTGTGTACTAATTCCATCACCAATAAGGGGATATCAGCATTATACACATTTTAGATTTTATAAATTGTGATACAGCTCATGTTATATACATGACATCATGCACCTGTGGCTCCTATTACATTGGTAGGACTAAAAGAAAGTTCAAAAAATGTGTAGGAGAGCATATAAGAGCAGACTACGCAAATTCATAGGAACATTCAGCAGGACATCATTAGCTGGTGCTCCCTCACATCCATAAAACTGTTCAAGCTGTTGCAAATCTCTCTCTCTCACTGGGTTATCCAGATCCTGGTATAGTGTGGAAACCCTTTCCTTTTGCTAGCTATTTTGTTCTGCAAAACAATACACAAGTCTAAAGTTACTGATCTGCACACTGACACATTTGGTTTCATCTTAAAAGAAAATGTCTCTCTCTTTTTTTTTGTTGTTGCAACATGCTGCTTTAGTTTTCATTTTTATTTACAAACTTTTGTTTTTTACTATCTGGCCCCCTGCCCTAGTTTGGTGCTCCTCAGTTTGTTTGTTTGTTTACTTTGCTTTGCTTCTAGGGCCCCCTCCCCTGCCTGGCTGCTGATTTCTGTTGGTATCATCACCACTCTCACTCTTTTGCTCTGTTTCTTTTTTTCTGTTGCATAGCACTTTGCTCCTTTTCTCAAACATTTGTTACTTGTACCAGCAATCTTGTTTACTCTGCTCAGTCTTTAAATTCTTTACTCACACACTTGACAACCTTACTCAGTACTGAATTAATAAACACAGCTTGGTTGCTTGCACTAAATTCAGCTACTTTTTCAATTCTTGCTCTCTTTATGCAACTGTGCTTTCCTCAAACATCAAACTGCTGAGCCTTTGATTTCCTGTCAGACATTCGCTAGTGTACTTAGGAAGCCTCATTTGGGAGGTGAAGTGCTGGGGTTCATTTGTGTTTGCCAACATGGCTTGGGCTACTACATAATATAAAATGAAACAGTTCAAACTGTATTTTTCTGAGAGGCAGTAATTTTCATTGGTGCTTTTGTGTGCGTGCTCTCTTTGGAACTGTACTCACAGAAGTAGCTGGTTCTCTCCTGATGCTGCTGCCTGCCAATGACTTTACGTCAGTTTCTTACCCTCTAGGCAGTCCTGCCTGACGATTTCCACAACTCACACAAGTGGTAGCTACCGGAGTGATCTCTATATGGGAGAAGCCCAATTCAAACATTTTTACACTTTGTTTAGTCATTCTTATCAAAAGAAGTCCAAATTTAGCCACTCCACTACTGCTCAGCATGATGTTTTGCACACTCTCTCTGTCTCTTCCATCTCGAACGCTGAGCAGTTCCACAGAGCACTAGCCATGGGTGGGGCTTGCGCACCAGGGCCAACCACTCAGTGTCATGCAAATGAGCTGGAAGCTCTATCTCTCCTTCTCACACACTGTGATCCTTGAGCTGGGGACAATTTTAAACTGCAAAGACTAACTTTTTTCCTCAGCTTGGATTTTCAGTTTGGCAGCACTTTTACGACAATTTAAGCACATGTTTGTACAATTCCTTTAGCAACTCCAACACTGTAATCCACAACACTTGAAAATATTTGTAATCCACAGAAATAAATGTTCCTTGCCCAAAATCACAGGAATTTGCAATTTTGACATTTAAACATTTTGTTAAGCACTTTTCAATGGAGTTCTCAGTCTCAGTAAAACAACCTTTGGCATCAGATTCTGAGCAAAACAGGACAAAGCAGCACAATTTCTCCACAGAAAATCACAATGCAGCAAGTCTTGGATGGCATTTTCCTTGGCACAGCTTAATTTCCTTACAACTGTATCCACCCCTGACTACTTTGCACAGTAAGCTACCTTGGTATCCTTGACTGGGCACCCAAACTACTTCAGACACTTTGGTACCATCCCTAGCTTTGAGAATGTATACCAGGCTCATTATTTCTAGAGATCAGAAAGGGTGGGGTGTACAAAGCTAATAGAAATGACCAACTAAACCCAGGTCTGAGGAGAGAACGTTTTGCTAGGGCTGTGCTAGATCTGTACTTCTGGAGAGGTACCCAATAATTCCACACAGGAAGCAGTAACATGGATGTCCAAACCAGGTTGGGGTTCTAGAGTGTGGCTTTATTCAAAAATAGTAGACTAATGCAAAGGTGGACCCCAAGGTTTACACATCGTGGTATAAGGCAATGGCAGAACTACATAATCTGTATTAGACAGAAACACTACACACCCATATTGCATAGGATCTTGAGCTCTCTTCAGCAGCTCTGTCCTCAGCTGAAACACACATTTTCTTCTAGTGGCACTGGCCACAACTGAGCACATAATTCCCATATGGCATAGGACTTAACATTGGCAATGTGGGCAACTGGCCATGATGGAGCACACTGGTGCTCAAAATTAGCACAACCCACACCAGGGGTAAACTTTTCTCCAGCATTGGCCACTATGTCCTGAATAAGCAGGCACCCTACAGAACCTGTAGTGCCAAATTGGTCACTCCAGATGGGGGGCTGCCCATCTTTTGCTTCCAAGTCCATACCTAGCCATTCTTTCAGAGTTAAACCTCAATTTTCTAGTAAAACAGTTAGCAATATGCATCCTGGAATGTCTTTCACGTCCTGCATAAGAAACACACTACTTCTGAGTGTAGAACTAAAGTCCTGAACAATGTGACAAGTCTTTCTGGGGACCCCATGATTTCCAGCCAACTTTAGAAAGCATGAGAACAGTCTCAAACTGGAACAGAAATTGGTGTAATATTCCCTTTATCAGAGAACATCCCAAAAAAGCAGGTACTTTCCTCCTGGGAAGCACAAAGTCATATTACTCACTGTTGGTACACAAACAGGCAGCTTTAAAGTCCTGGATTAAATCAGGGGATTGCCCCTCGGACCCATCCTCTCAGTCCTTCTTATCTCACAGGGGCTGGAAAATCAGGAACTCCTGCTAGACAACAGTTTCCAGCATTTCTTTTTTCAGGCAGATGTTTCTCAGCACTAGGGTGAGAAAATAGGCTCTCCTAACAGAGCCCACACTGCAGTTCCTCACTCCTCCAAATGCTCACACTCAACTCCACTCAAAACTAACTGAAGGTTCTAAAGCTCTCCACTCACAGCCAGCTGCCATGGCTTATGCTGCTGCGAGATTACTAAATAACATCACCTCTCTCATCTCAGCTGAGATCAAGTAAACAGAGAGGGAGCAGGAAAAAACCATTTAAACAGTTATTCGCCATCTGCCTTCCCTACCTAGCACTTACACTGATGGGATTCTAGTAACCCCAGGGGAATGGGTGGTTGCACTCTCTCCAAACCAGGTAAATGATTGTCCTCAGTCATTTCTCGACCCAGCACCAGGCCAACCTACCCTCTGTGTTACCTATGGGGAGGTAGTGCTTCTTTCTCCCTACCATGTGCCAGGTACAGGTAGGCAACATTAAAGGCCCAGAGGCCAGCTGATGAAACTTCAGCCCATATCATACAATCTATCTGTGGATACTCAGTGGCTCCAAGAAACTGCTTGAAGCATTCCCTAATACACCAGAACTGAGGCCCCTACTGCAGATCAGGACCACAACCTGTCTGTCCCCCTAGCTCTCTAGGGAAAATCTATCCGACAAAGCTGTCCACTGGGGAATCTCCCCCCAGGCTCCCAGGGTACCTGCAAACAAAAACAGCAAGGGAACAGCACATTGCAAAGCATTACATTTCCCCAAATTTCCCCACAACCTCACACCAGTGAAGAAAAAACATGTTAACACCCTGTTAACCACAGATAATCCTAAAACTCTAAGAAAAGAGGAACTCAACAGAGCTCCAGCATCCTCTTCTTTTCTTCTCTTCTTTTCTTCCTCAGTAGCACCTGCAAGAGAAGAAAAACACAAAACTACATTCTGCATACCACACAGAGCCTAAGTGACCATGTGAACACTAGAGAAGCCCCAAAATATGTTTCTATAAAAGTACAAAAGTAAAAAAATGGAAAGAAGACATTTATGCAACACATTTGGGGATGGAATGCCCTAAAGAGTCCAAGCTAGTGACAGAATGTTGTTGCCTGAAGGCAAGGCCCATTAAAGACTCTCTCTCTCCTAGGCTGGAGCCTGCTGAAGAACAGTCCTGGAACAGGAGAGGGAGTGTATAGCACTGCAATCCATAGGAGAGTCTTTGAGGACAATCAAATAGTTCTGTGGACAGTCTTCAAGTGTATGGTGTGTTGGGACTTCCGGTGTGATGGCTGCCTGATAAGGTGCTCTAGCTGGCGGCTCCCTTGTCACCCCCACTCAAACCACTATATTTCATTGAGTTTTATCACCTCATCACTGAGGGTCTATGGGGAACAGTACAGTATTTATACCGGCGTCGGATATTTAAACGAATTAGGTGAAAATGGATGTAGAGATGAAAAAAGCGGCACTGAAGCACACCCCGCCAACTATGCCGAGTAAGGATAAAATGGCTAAGTGGGCCAAGGCACAAATGGACAAGCTGGTCTCACACTCCCATCACCAGGATGTACTCACTGTAAAGAAATTCCTGGAAGAACTAGCGCCTATGAAAGATACCCTGTTAATGCTCGCCTCAGAATTTCACAGCATGAGGGTTTCAGTAGATCAGCTTACTACTTCGGACCTCAGATAATGAGGCCCATATATCATCGCTAGATGACTGGAAGCAATGATTGGATCCAGAAGTGGTGCACATTAGACAAAAGCTCAAGAAAGCAGAAGATAAGCTGGAGGACCTCGAGGGGCGTTTGAGGTGAAATAATCTAGATGTGCTGGGTCTGCCAGAGGTGGAGGAAGGCGCCGTACCTATATTGTTCGCCCAAAAGCTCTGTGAGAAATTAGTAGAGCCTTCTCCTAATGGTCCTGCATATATTATCGAGTGGGCACACCGCTCCTTACGGAGCATGCCGATTACAGGTTCTCCTCCTAGGCCCTGCTTGTTCAAAATGTTGAACTTCCTAGACAAGCAGCATATACTTGCAAAACTCAAGGATCTTCAAGAAATCAAATGGGAGGATAAGAAGATAAGAGTGGCACAGGACTTACCATATACAGTGTGCCAAAAAAAGATCAGCACTCCATCCTGTGGTCAACAAGCTCATATCTGCGGGCATGAAGTTCAGGGTCAGGTATCCAGCAACCCTGCAAGTACTCCATGAGGGCCGTTGGCATTCTTTTGAGACTGTGGAAGCTGTAACTGAATCCTGCAAGCGCATATTCCTGAATCTCTTCAAATGACAGTCTGTGGCGACATCTAGCGGACATCCGGTGGTACTACAAGTGCCTGGTCTGAGAGTCGAGCTTGATAGTTTCTGTATGCATCCTTTTGGGAGAGAAGGAGCAACGTTGTGCTCTGTGTGTCTTATTCCCTAGTGTGCTAATATTAAGTTGGGAGTGTTCTGAGAACCCCAGGGTACGATGGAAGGTTTCCAGCCACACCATGTTAAAAAGGTTTTTTTTTCATGTTTAATGTTTTGTGGGAGTTACCTTTACAATCAAGTTTTATGTTGGTATTTTGGACTGTTTAGGTTAAATATAAATTTGTAACTGTAATAACTTAAACCTTTAGTACAGTGTTATAAGATTCTATCGCTGGGTAGCTTTGTCCTGAGTTAGACTGATCAGCATGGTTATATTATATAGATATTACGAAGTATTAATACAGTGTCTCAAGTGGGAGCGTTCATTCTCTGAGTCAGTTTACTTAATAAGTTTAGTTAATCACATTGTGTGTTGTTTTTGATTGAGGTTTGAGTGGGAGGGCAGACGAAGTAGGAGTACTTAGCAGGCAGCATGGACATCATCATGCCAAGCATGGTGGTTGGTGTACAGTCAATAGGACTGGGGGAAAAAGTGTGTAAGTTACTGTTTAGGGTTGCATATATGTATGGGGGGATAGTATGGGTGGAATAGGAAAGGGAGGTAGAATTAAATTTTTTTTACATTTGTGTCTGGAATGGGTGGGGGGGTGTATGGGGGTGCCAGAGCCATCTCTAGCACAACTACAAATGGTGCACCTAGAATATACATAGATACATAGACAGTGTCGGCAGATAAGGGCCTATGGCCCACCTAGTCTGCCCATTTGAGTTTTTAACTTCGGCTTATGTTTTCCTAGAACTCTGTTGCCCCTTACTCATGACCTCCAGAATTCCTTTATGTCTATCCCATGCATTCTTAAATCACGTGATTGTTTCAGCCCCCACCACTTCCTCACACAGGGTGTTCTACTTGTCCACCACCCGTTCTGTGAAGAAATTCTTCCTCACATTTCCTTTGAATCGTCCTCCCTCCAACTTCATCCCATGCCCTCTAGTCCTGGAACATCTTTTTCACTTAAAAATAGTGTATTCTTGCACCCTGTTCTGCCCTGTAAGATACTTGTATGTCTCTATCATGTCCCCTCTCTCCCCTCCTCTCCTCCAGGGAGTACATATTCAGTTCCTTCAACATGTCCTCATAGGACTTGTGATGCAATCCATGTACCATCTTTGGTGCCTTCCTCTGAACCTTCTCTACCCTGTCTATGTCCTTACATAGGTAAGGTCTCCAGAACTGTACACTGTACTCCAGGTGGGGCCTCACTAGTGTCTTGTATAGTGGAATCATTACCTCCCTTTTCCTGCTGGTGATGCCCCTGCCTATGCATCCCAGCATCCTATTTGCTTTACCTGCTGCCTTGTCACACTGTTTCCCTACCTTGAGGTCATCAGAGATGATAACCCCTTTCTTGCTTGGTGCATGCTATATCCTCACCCCCCAACTGATATATTGTGCCAGGGTTTTTGTGCCCCATATGCATTATCTTGCACTTCTTTGCATTGAATTTCAACTGCAAACCCCTGACCATTCTTCAAGTTTCTGCAGGTCCCTTCTCATTCTGTCTACACCCTCTGGTGTGTCTACTCTGTTACAGAGCTTTGTGTCATCAGCGAACAGTGAAATTCTGCCTTCTAGGTCCTGCACAATGTCACTGATGAAGATGTTGAATAGGACCGGTCCCAGCACTGATCCCTGTGGTACCCCACTGGTCACTCTTCCCTCTGTGGAGTGACAGCCATTTACCACCACCCTCTGTGTCCTGCCACCCAGCCAGTTACCTACCCACCACACTACTGTCCTGCCCACACCCATATTCCCTAGTTTGTGTAATAGTCTTCTATGTGGCACAGTGTCAAAGGCCTTGCTTAAGTCCAGATAGGCCATGTCCACTGCCTTCCCCTGATCCACCTCCCTAGTCACCCAGTCAAAAAATTCAACAAGGTTGGTCTGACATGACCTCCCCCTGGTGAAACCATGCTTCCTTGGATCCTGCAGTCCATTGACAACCAGATGTTCCACCAATCTCTCCTTCAGTAGTGCTTCCATGATCTTCCGCACTACCGAGGTGAGGCTGACTGGTCTGTAGTTCCCCACCTCCCCTTTGTTCCCACTTTCGTATAAGGGGACTACATCTGCTGTCCTCCAGTCTTTGGGTACCTCCCCTGTTTCCAGTGATTGGCTAAACAGGATAGCCAGAGGTTCAGCCACCACCTCTCTTAGTTCTTTAAGGACCCTGGGGTGCACCCCATCTGGCCCCATTACTTTATCAACTCTTATTACTTCCAGTTCCTTCAAGACCCTTTCTTGTGAAAAGGGACTTGTGTCCATTTCTGCACCATTCTCACCCCTTGTACTCCCTTCAGACCCATTACCCTCCTCTTCCTCAGTAAAGACTGAGCAGAAATACCTGTTCAGTATGTCAGCTTTACTGTTTTCATCCTCCACACAGCCCCCATCCTCCCCCTTCAGTCTCACTATCCCTCCCTTTGCCTTTCTTTTTTCACTTATGTACCTGTAAAAGGTTTTGTCCCCTCTTCCCACTGATTATGCAATCTGCTTTTCTGTCTGAGCTTTGGCTTCCCTTACTGACCTCCTTGCCTCCCTTTGCCTCTCCTGGTACTTCTCCCTATCCCCTTCTGCCTGTGTATTTTTGTATTGCCTGAATGCAATCTTTTTGGTTTTCACTTTCTTTCCTACCTCTTTGGAAAACCATAATGGCCTCCTCTTCCTTTTCCTGCTAACTCTGCTTAATGCATAAAATTCTGTTGCTCTTGTAATCCCAGTTTTAAGTACTGCCCACTGTTCCTCAACCCTGGATTCCTGCCCCATTCCCCTTAATGCCTCTTTCAAGTATCTCTCCATTTTCCCAAAGTCTGCCCCCCTATAATCCAGGATACGTGTTTTTGTGTGGTTTGGTTCTGCTCCTTCTGTGATTTCAAACCACAATGACTGGTTACCTATTGTTACCCAAGCAGATATCCAAAATAATGTACCTCTATTATGAAAATCGTATCTTGGAATGTTAAAGGAGCCAGGTCTCGGGTCAAATGGCTTCAAATACTCAAGCATTTGGCTGTATTGAAATGCCATATCGCATTTCTACTGGAAACACACATGTTGGAGGCAGATAATAACCTGTTTCAAAGAGGCTTCATTGGGGCGGCATACGCTGCTGGGACCTCCACAACGCAACGTAGAGTAGTGATATTGATGGCCAGGGGCACTAAATTTTTAGAATTGCAAAAGGCGATGGACCCACATGGTAGATTCATTCTCTTAAGGGGAATTTCAGACCACACGGTGGTACTCATTGGCACGATTTATGGTCCTAACAAAGACTGTCCCAAATTTTTTATTAATCTTTCCCTAGCTTTAGCTCCGTTTAGTGGCTTACCCATTATTCTAGCAGAGGACTGGAATCTAGTCACTGATACTTCCCATGGCAGATCCTCTTCAGTAGGATCTAACCTTTCTCCAGCCCAAAGATCTTTACGAGATCTCATAGACGCTTATGGGCCGAGTGATCCCTGGTGTCTACTGAACCCTTGTACTAGGGCTTATACCTTTTATTCACCTGTACATAGATCCATCTCCTGGATTGATTTCTTTCTGGTTAATCAGAAGGTGATCACAGGGCTGCTATGATGTGGGATCACCCCTAGAGTGCTATCTGATCACTCCCCAATTTGGTTAGAAACCAACCTAACCCCAAACATCCAAAAAGACACTATATGGAAATTGAATTCTCAGCTCCTTGCCCAAGAAGATACAGTAGCTCAGATTAAAGATCTTATAAAGCATTTCATGGGACATAATGAAGGCACTATTCCAGCTTTTGACCAAATATGGTGTACCTTGAAATGTGTTCTGAGGGGGGAATTTATTAGAATTTCAGCTACCAGAAAGCATATGCAGGCTAAAAATCTAAAGCCTCTTGGGGGAAATAAGGGTCCTAGAGGCCTCATTGTCCAACCCCCCATGGAACGAGGAGATGTCGCACCTGGCGGTGCTGAGAAATGAGCATGCAGAGATCTTAAAGAGAAAGAGCAGAATATGTTGTCTTCTAAAACTCAGGCTAAGTACATTGAGCAAGGGATAAAGTCAGTCACGTCCTGGCGATGAGGCTCTGAGGCAAGAAGAGTCTCGCTATTGCTTCAGTGTCTTCCCATCTTCTAACACTATCCTAACTACCCCTAGGCAAATTGCCAAAGAATTTGAGCAATATTATATGCAGCTTTATAGTCCCCCCGACTCTGCTCCCCCAGCCAACGAAGTCCGGGATTATCTGTCAGCCATTCCGCTACCTTCGCTGGATATTGCCCAGCAAAATTTTGTGGCATGCCCCATTTCAGAGCAGGAAGTCAGGGAGGCTATCAGGTCCCTCCCCAAAGATAAGGCCCAAGGCCCAGATGGTTTTCCATCCAATTTCTATAAAACTTTCTAAGTAGACCTGATCTCTGTTCTCCTTCATTTGTTTAAATTCATCTGTGAGTATGGGGTTACAGACTCGACCCTTTTGAAAGCAATTATAGTGGTGCTGCCAAAGCCAGGTAAGGCAAAAGACACGGTCACAAATTATCGCCCCATCTCACTGATGAACCATGACATTAAAATCTTTGCTAAGATCCTAGCATCCAGAGTGGCCAAAGTCTGGGAGAAGCTTTGAGCCCAGAGCAGATTGATTTGTGCGGGGAGAGCTCATCGGACCACATTCATAATTAAGCACATATCTTCTCCATATCCAGGGAGGCAGATAAACCAATGGTCCTTGTTTCTGGATGCAGAGAAGGCATTTGATAGTTAGTTGGCCTTTGCTTTTTGATACCCTGGCTAAAATTGGGTTTCCCAGCCCTTTTATATCCTGGGTTAGATCATTATATCCTGTCCTAGTGCAAAAGTTTACTGCAGTGGTGTTTTCTCATCCACTTTTCCTCTAAAATCCCGGCACTAGGCAAGGCTGCCCACTATCGCCGCTATTATTTATTTATACTTAGAGCCATTGTACACCACCTGAATGCCTCCCACTACTACAAGGTATTAGGATAGGTCGTTTCATCTTAAAATTATCAGTTTATGTGGATGACATTCTGCATGTCATCAATCCCTGTAGATCCATTCAAGTAGCTCACAGATTATACAAAAGTTTAGTAAGGTCTCTAATTATAAACTGAATCTTAACAAAACAGAAGTGATGCCTTAACTCTTTGCTTTCTAAAAAGAGATTGCCCTGCTATCCATGGCTTGACCATCCATCTTTAAATATTTAGAATAATACTATCTACCTCAGTATCCTTAATGAAAAACTGAATTTAGACAACCTAGTAACGGGATTAAGCTAGACCCAAACAGATGGGCTTCTATGTATTTGTCCCTCCAAGCAAGGGTTAGTGTAATTAAAATGAATGTCCTGCTGAGGGGGTTCTACCCACTTAACATGTTGAATGCTCATCTCATCTTAACCTGGTTCCATAGGCTCCACAGTATAATTTCTCAATTTTTATGGCAGCACAAACCCCTACGAAGGGCATATAACTGCTTAAGCGCTCCAAGACTATCAGGGTGCCTCAAACTCCCAAATTTTTATCATTATTATTTAGCTAGTCACATGGCCAAATACATGCGCTGGATTGTTACTCCTCCAGATGTGGACAATATTCCCATCTGGTTACAAGTGGAGCAACTCTTGCTAGCTGGACTCTCCCCGGAGTGCCTTCTGTTCTTAACTCCAGGTAAGCTGCCTAGCAATGTACATGGCCCGGCCATATACCTCATTAAAGGTCCATTTACAGTTCTGTAATCCTCGAAATATAATAACCAACGAGGGGACCTATCGCAGCCAATTTTGGTAATTCCACTTAAATTGGGAGACCAAAAATTGCTGCCCCAAAGACTGTGCTGACCTCAAGCCCGAAGCTCATGGCTATATAGTAGTGAATGGTGTTAGGGACCCACACTGGAGTTGTTAGAATATTTCCAGCTTTCCAATCAGTCACTCCTTTTATGTTCCAGATTAGACACATGTTGTTAAATTGGTTCAGCTCTGGTGCCTGGAATACACAACAAGTGGCTCCTTTCAAGACCTTCTTGCATGTGGGAAGCAGCCCCCATGCAGTCTCTCATCTGGTCTCGGTACTGTATGGGAAATTAATCCTGATGTATCGGGCTACTCTAGCTATTGGACCCACACTCTCCGGAATGATAGTTTCCCATGGAATAAAATATGGAAAGGAGTCTGTTTACATACCGCTAAGATCACCTAAGATTAACCCAGTTCTATATATTGCACAATATCTACTACACCCCAGTCAAATTGTATGGGATGGGCAGATTGCAGAATCAAGCATGCTTTAGGTGTGCTGTGAACCAGGAACATTACTTCCTATATATGGGATTGTCCCAAAGTGGCTCTACCTTTTGAGAACTATCTAGAAAAGGCTGACCCATTGAAGGACTGCAGGAGCACTCTTTCACCACAAGTTTGTGTTATAGGAGACTATACCACTGTTCTTGTTAGAGAGAGGCAGTATCACATGGCCATTATATCCTTGTCTGTTAAAGGCTTGTCCTCTGACTGGAAGGATCAACATGCAACTCCTACCTCAAGTGGGTGAAGGAGCTTTATATAACTTAAGGATGGAAAAGCAATGCTAGTCTTCGTGGTAAACTCCCACTATACAATCCAGATGGGAGAGGCTGTATATGCTTTAGTCCCTGCTTCTCAGCTCTCCGGAACCTCTCAATAAGATAGAAGTGATTGGGGAGGTAGTTGAGTAGATAATGAAGTATATGGTTATATCACATGGAACCCTTTGTTGCACTAAACTAGAGATACTATCATAGGAGGTTCTTTGCCTTTTTGTCATGCATCGGGTTAGTGGAATTATCTAACAGTGGTGAGTTGCACCTTAGGCACTGGCAGACATGCCTCTGTAGGGTGGGGGAAGGTTAGTGGATGGGGGCAGGCAGGGGTGGGAAGAGAATGCTTATTTGTTGGGGGTAAGGTTAAGTTAATTTCATTCCCTGCAGTTCTTACACTGTAATATTAACCTGTATTGTATGTCTTGTCAATGTTTCATGCTCTGTAAATTTTGTTGGAAGGTTGTGTGTTTGTTTTGTTTTATTATTGTTGTATAAAATGAATAAAGCATATTCAGTTTAAAAAAAAGTGTATGGTGTGTTGTGCAGAGTCAGTTAATTAACACAAATGTGGTTTTACCAGTTCCTTGAAGACTGAAAACAAAGGATCACCTTACTTCTCCAAGCTGTGGACCTTCTCCCATCAGGCTAGGTGGCATCTTCGGATACAGCTGGATTGATGTCCACTGGAAAAAACAGACAATGAAACAGGAAAACTGCTTGGTTGATGTCATATGGAAACCAAATGATGGAACAGGAAAACAGCTAGGTTAATGTCACCTGAAAACCAAACGATGAAACAGGAAACAATTGGCTGATGTCATCTGGAAGGCCAGTCAATGAAATGGGAAACACTGCTGGGCTGATGAATCTGGATGCACCTGGAAGAATCCTGGAATATCAATAGAGCAGCATCTTCCTCCCTTGGATACTGCTACTGCTGGATGACAGACATCGGGCTTCCTCTATAGGGCACATGCTGGGCAGGTCTACAGGAGTGGCAGTATTATGGTATCACCACTTAGGTGAAGTATGAGAGAATTATGACACCATCTGGGTGTTCAAAGTTGATGTTGTGGAAAGTCCCATTCCCTGCCTTGTCCACAATTCTCACAATGTCCATAAACAGAGTTCTGCCTAATTTCCAGAATTTAAGTCAATCATTTATGACTCTGTCCCTGAAACATTCTGCTGCTCCAGAGTACAAATTCTTGCTTGCCTCTTCCAACAACCAGGATTGCCTGTTCTGCTCAATTTCCTCCCAGACTCTACAAGGAAGGTAGGAAAGGACTGCCATCATAGATGGCATCAGCCCTCCTATATATCGGTCTCCCCTCCTTGCTGCTCTTCACAAGTTTGCAGCCCATAGCCAAGCTTGGGGTGGCCAGTCCTGGTTCACCAGTGCTGCATACTAAAAATGAAAGAACTGGTACCTGACCATGTTCATGTGGGCCAGTTACTGAAGCCTCTTCTTTCTCCTTCTCTCTCTTCTGGCTCCTCTGAGGAAAGAGCTTGAGGTGACTCACGGGACCCTCCACATGAAGATACATATCTTTATCCTCCTCTTCCTCACTCAGGATCTGAATCCAGGAGGGAGCAGATATCCTCACTCCTGAGACAGTCTGCTCCTCACTGGATGCGGTGGTAGACACCTCCCAGTTTAGTGTCTCTCGCAGTTTGCCCTCCCTTACTAGGCTAGGACTTGGGCCCTCCTTCCAAGGATCCACAGATCCTTCTGTTGTACTGTCCACCTGGACAAAGATGCTGAAACCTCTTTCTGTGCCTGCCTTTGCAGTAGATCAATGTTGCTCTCTTCTTCTGTGCCACACTGTATGTGTCTTCCCCCAACAGGTTCAACCTGGTGCTGTGTGCTGCTACTTGCAGAGTTTCCTTTATCTAGGTCCATATAGGAGTCAACTGAATTCAGATGCCCCTCTCTCGCTAGCACCCCTGCTCTTACCATACTGCACAAGGCAATTTGAACAGTGGCATATCAGAAAACACATCTCTTCCAGCCTTGAGGCACATAATGCACAGTCTCACTGGATAGCTAGGGATTGCTACATCTCAGAGCAACCTTCACCATAGAAAGTTCTCCCTAGTTCCTTTAGTGCCACCTCCTTTGCTATCATAGCTCGGTATGATCCGGTAGCGGGACTTCAAAGCCATGTCTGAAAGCAAACATACAAAAGATTGTTTTTACTGAATTGCTCACTAGTTTCTTTTACAGTCTCACAAAATGGCTCCCTGCTGCTGTGTTTACATTGCTTATCCTGCCCTGTAATAATAGTGGTAGCCTCAAAATCATATCTGTCCACTGACTCAATACGTGTTTTGACCTTTCTGGCTACTGATTTTGCTCAAAACTGTAATCCATTGTACTGCTTGTATCTTCAACACATTCATGTAATTTAACTTGACTTGCGATCAGCATAAAATCAAGAACTATTTACACATGCTCAAAATACAGAACCACGTATTTCTATTCCAGGCATTGCCTGTTTGCTGCAACAATGTACAACTCACAGTCCCTCATGCTTAGAAACATTTTACTACTGCTGATCCAGTATGACGTCACAATCTATGATCAGAATTTTGACATTGCCTCTCTGTTTTAATACAGTCCTTCTCTGCAAAACAATCACACTGCTTACGCACAGATTCAGCGACAGAAAATTACACAGTTTGATGCTCAGTTAGCTGGTTTACACAATTAATTCAGTAGCGGCTTTCCAGTGAAATTTTCTGTTAAGTACCAATCCTGGAGAGCCTCTAGGGTGAAATGGCCTGGCCCAAAGAATTGCTACCACAAACACCACCACTTTCCCTCAGTCAAACAATGGGACGAGCCCTTACACAGAAAAGGCTGTTTACAACAGATTAGAATGTCACAGCCCTCTATGGTTGATCCTGGTCTGACCAGTTCTCCACCACTCTCCCTCTCACTCCTTGAAATAACTGCACACAGAAGCTGGCTAGCGACTGATTACAGTCACCAGTCACCCAATGCCAAATGAGCATCTCTCTCTCTCTCTCCTCTCTCTTCCTTCATGGCATTCATTACAGGATCAAACTTAAACTACAAACTGCAACTTTGCTGCAGTTTTAGGAGCCGAATATACGGCTGACCATTTTCACAAGTCTGCAATTTTTCTAGAGTACACTACTTTGCATTGAAATTTACAAGTTAAAAGTTCTGTAAACATTCTGATGGAGACAAGGACATATACTTCAGGCTTTCTGTCCTTTATAAATTGACAAACCACACAGACACCCTCTTCTTCTGTACTAGTAGACACAAGCAGCACATCAGGGTGGCACTTCTGGCAAAACTTTTGTACAAAGTTTCTTTCCTGTTTGAGCTCATGCAACCAGACAGGCAAACACTAACCATGACCTCAGCAACATCTCTGTTCTTCTCAGATTAAACAACGCCCTTGGATGAGCTCCCATTTTCCTAACTACCCCTCCACCACTTGCACAGTAACCACCCATTAGTACCTTGACTGGCACCCAAACTACTTCAGACACTTTGGTACCATCCTAGCTTTGAGAATGCATACCAGGCCCTTAGCTAGAGACAGAAAGGGTGAAGTGTACAAAGCTAATAGAAATGACCAACTAAACCCAGGTCTGAGGAGAATGTTGCTAGGGCTATACTAATCTGTACTGGAGGGTAACAACACCCACACAGGAAGCAGTAATGGTTGCCAAACCAGGTTGAGGTTCAGTGCTTTATTCAAAATAGTAGACTAATGCAAAGGGACCCCCTGTCACACATCGCATAAGGCAATAGCAGAACTACATAAATATTATTAGACAAACACTACACACCCATATGCATAGGATCTTGAACTCTCCTCAGCAACTCTGGCCTCAGTTAACAATCCATTTTCTAGTGGCACTAGCCCAATGAGCACATACATATGGCATAGGACTTAACATCTTGGCAATGTGGCAACTGGCCATGATGGAGCACACTAGTGCTCAAAATTAGCACAACCCACACCGGGGTATTCTTTTTCCCGCAGTGGCACTGTCCTGAATAAGCAGGCACCTACAGAACCTATAGAAAAGAATTGGTCCTCCAGATGGGGCTGCCCATCTGCTTCACATCCATACCTAGCCATTCTTTCAGGTTAACCTCAATTTCTGCAAAAAGTTAGCAATATGCATCCTGGAATGTCTTCACATCCTCATAAGACAACTACTTCGAGTGTAGAACTAAACCTGAACAATGTGTCAAGTCTTTCTGAGGACCCCAAGATTTCCGCCAACACAAAGCAGAACAATCTCAACTGAACAGAAATCGTGTAATATTCCCTTTATCAGAGAATATCCCAAAAGCAGGTACTTTCTCCTGGAAGCACAAGTCATATTACTCACTGTTGGTACACAAACAGGCGCTTTAAAGTCCTGGATTAAATAAAGTTGCCTAGGACCCATCTGTCAGTCCTTCTTATCTCACAGAGGCTGGAAATCAAGAACCCTGCTGACAACAGTTCCAGCATTTTTCAGGCAGATGATTTCTCAGCAGTGGGGTGAGAAAATAGGCCTCCAACAGGCCCACACTGCAGTCTCACCTCCAAATGCTCACACCAACTCCACTCAAACTAACTGAAGGTTCTAGAAGCCTCCACCACAGCCAGCTGCCATGAGCATACTGATGCGAGATTACTAATAACATCACCTCCTCATCCCCAGCTGAGATCAAGTAAACAGAGAGGAGCGGTAAAAACATTTAAACAGTTATTCACCATCTGCCTTCCTACCTAGCACACACTGGTGGGATTCTAGTAACCCCAGGAATGGGTGGTTGCCTCTCCAAGCAGGTAAACGATTGTCCTCAGTCATTTCGACCCAGCACCAGGCCAACACCCTCTGTGTTACCCATGGGAGGTAGATGCTTCTTTTTCTTACCATGTGCCAGGTACAGGTAGGCAACACTAAAAGCCCAGGCCAGCTGATGAAACTCCAGACCATACAATATCTGTGGATATCAGTGGCTCCAAGAAACTGTGAAGCATTCCTAATACACAGAACTAGAGCCCCCACTGCAGATCAGGACCACAACCTCATCCCCAGCTCTAGGAAAATCTATCCAACAAAGCTGTCACTGGGAAACCCCCAGGCTCCCAGGTACCTGCAAACAAAACAACAAGGAAACACATTACAAAGCATTACATTTCCCAAATTTCCACAACCTCACACCAGTGAAAAAAAACATGTTAACAATTTAACCACAGATAATCTAAACTCTAAGAAAGAGAACTCAACAGAGCTCCAGCATCCTCTTCTTCTTCCCAATAGCACCTGCAAGAGAAAAACACAAACCATTCCGCATACCACCAGGCTAAGTGACCATGTGAACACAGAAAGCCCCAAAATATGTTTCTATAAAGTACAAAGTAAAAATGGAAAGAAGACATTTACAAACACATTTGAGGATGCCCAAAAGAGTCCAAGCTAGTGACAGAATGTTGTCACCTGAAAAAAGGAAAGCAATAAAGACTCTCTCTCTCCTAGGCTGGGCCTGCTGAGAACAGTCCCCGAACAGGAGAGGAGTGTATAGCACTGCAATCCATAGAGAGTCCTTGAGGACAATCAAATAGTTCTGTGGACAGTCTCAAGTGTATGGTGTGCTGGGACTCCGTGTGATGGCTGCTGATAAGGTGCTCTAGCTGGTGGCTCCTTGTCACCCCACTCAAACACTATATTCATTGAGTTTATCACCTCATCACTGGTCTATGGGGAACAAGTACAGTATTTATACAGCGGCGGATTTTTAAACGATTAGGTGAAAATGGACGAGATGAAAAAAGCGCAATGAAGCACCCGCCGACTATCGAAAGGATAAAAATGGCAAAGCGGCCAAGGCACAAATGGAGAAGCTGGTCTCACACTCCCCACCAGTATGTACTCACAGTAAAGAAATTCCGGAAGAACTAGCCCTGAAAGATACCCCGTTAATGCCTCAGAATTTCACAGCATGAGGTTTCAGTAGATCAGCTTACTACTCGGACCTCAGATAATAGGCCCATATATCATCGTAGATGATCAAAGCAATGATTGGATCCAGAAGTGGTGCACATGAAACAAAGGCTCAAGAAAGCGAAGATAAGCTGGAGGACCTCAGGGTTTGGTAAAATAATCTAGATGCTGGGTCCGCCAGAGGGAGGAGGCGCCAGACCTCTATTGCGCAGCTCTGTGGGAAATAAGTAGAGCCTTTCCTAATGGTCCCATATTATCAGTGGCACACCGCCTCAGGCACCCGATTACAGGTTCTTCCTAGGCCCTTCTTGTTCAAAATGTTGAACTTCCTAGATAAGTACTTGAAACCCAAGGATCTTCAAGAAATCAAAAGGAGGATAAGAAGATAAGAGAAGGACTTACATATACAGTGTGCCAAAAAGATCAACACTCATCTGTGGTCAACAAGCTCATATCACGGGCATGAGTTCAAGGTCAGGTATCAACAACCTACAAGTACTCCACGAGGGCCGTTGGCATTCTTTGAGTCTGTGGAAGCTGTAACTGAATCTGCCACATTCTGAATCTCTTAAAATGACAGTCTGTGGCGACATCAGCGGTCCGGTACTACAAGTGCCTGGTCTGGTCGGCAGTTTCTGCAAACATCCTTTGGGAAGAAGAACAGCGTTGTGCTCTGTGCTTATTCCATAGTGTGCCAATATTGTTGGGAGTGTTCTGAGGCCCCAAGTACGATGGAAGGTTTCAGCCACACCATGTTAAAAAGTTTTTTTCATGTTTAATGTTTTGTGGAGTTACTCTACAATCAAGTTTCATGTTGGTATTTGGACTCTTCAGGTTAAATATAAATTTGTAACTGTAATAACTAAAACTTTAGTACAGGGTTATAGATTCTATCGCTAAAAGTCAATCCTGAGTTAACTGTATGGTTATATTATAGAGATACGGAGTATTAATACAGTGTGTCAAGTGGGGCGTTCATTCTCTGCGCCAGTTTTTAACAAGTTTAGTTAATCACATTGTGTGTTGTTTTGATTGAGTTTGGTGGGAAGGAGACAGTAGGGTACCAGCAGGGTGGACATCACCATGCCAACATAGTGGTTGGTGTATAATAGGACGGGGAAAAGGTATAGTTACTGTTTGGGTTGCATATATGTGCAGGGGGATAGTATAGATGGAATAGGAAGGAGGTATAATTTTTTACATTTATGTCTGGAATGGGTGGGGTGGGGAATGATTGGCAGAAAATAGAGCCATCTCTATACAACACAAATGGAAAAATCAGAATATACAAAGATACATAGACAGTGTCGGCAGATAAGCCTATGGCCCACCTAGTCTGCCATTTGAGTTTTCAACTGCTTATTTTCCTAGAACTCTGTTGCCCTTACTCTGACCTCCAGAATTCCTATAATAATCCCATCATTCTTAAATCCTGATTGTCTAGCCCCACACTTCCTGACAGGGTACCCACTTGTCCACAACCCGTTTGTGAAGAAATTCTTCCTCACATTTCCTAACCGCCTCCCTCCTTCATCCCATGCCCTCTAGTCCTGAACATCTTTTCACTTAAATAGTGTATTCTGCCTATGTCCTACCCTATAAGATACTTGTATGTCTCATGTCCCTCTCACCTCTCCTCCAGGGACATATTCAGTCAGCTTCAACTGTCCTCATAGGACTTGTGATGCAATCCATGTACCATCTTGTTGCCCTCCTCTGAACCTTCTACCCTTCTATGTCCTCAAGGTATCCAGAACTGCACACTGTACTCCAGGTGGGGCCTCACTAGTGTCTTGATAGGGAACCATTACCTCCCTTTTCCTGATGGTGATACCCCATGCATCCCAACATCCATTTGCTTTACCTGCCGCCTTGTCCTGTTTCCTACTTGAGGTCAACGAGATGATAACTTTCTTGCTTGGTGCATGCTATATCCTCACCCCCAAATGATATATTGTGCCAGAGTTTTGTACCCATATACATTACTTGCACTTTGCATTGAATTTCAACTGCCAAACCCTGACCATTCTTCAGCTCTGAGTCCTTCTCATTCTGTCTACACCCTCTGGTGTGTCTACTCTACAGAGCTTTGTGTCATCAACCAACAGTGAAATTCTACCTCTAGGTCTACACAATGTCACTGATGAAGATGCTAGACAGGACGGTCCCAGCACTGATCCCTGTGGTACACCCACTGGCATCTTCCTCTGTGGAGACACAGCCATTTACCACCACCCTCTGCGTCCTGCCACCCAGCCAATACCTACCCACCACACTACTTCCTGCCCACAATATGCACAATTTGTGTAATAGTTCCCCATGGCACAGTGTCAAAGGCCTTACTTAAGTCCAGATAGGCCATATCCACTTACCCTGATCCAATCCTAGTCACCCAGCAAAAATTCACGGTTGGTCTGACATGACCTCCTGGTGAAACCATAAGCCTTGGATCCTGCAGTCCATGACAACCAGATGTTCACAATCTCTCCTTCAGTAGTGCCTACATCTATTGCACTACGGTGAGGCTGACTAGTCTGTAGTTCCCACCTCCGCTGTTCCCACTTTCATATAAAGGACTACAACTGCTGTCCTCAGTCTTGGGTACCTCCCTGTCGCCAGAGATTACAAACAGGCGCCAGAGGTTCAGCCACCACCTCTTAGTTCTTTAAGGACCAGGGTGCACCCCATCTGGCCCATTACTATCACCTTATTACCAGTTCCTTAAGACCTTTCTTGTAGGGACTTGTGTCCATTCTGCCATTCTCACCTTGTACTCCTTCAGACCCATGCCTCCTCTTCCTCGGTAAAGACTGAGCAGAAATACCTATTCAGTATGTCAGCTTACTGTTTCATCCTCCGGCCCCCATTCTCCTTCAGTCCCCTATCCCTCCTTTGCCTTTCTTTTTCCTTATATGTACCTGTAAAGGTTTTGTCCCTCTACCCCTGATTTTAATCTTTTCTGGCTGTTGGCTTCCTTGCAGCCTCCTGCCTCCCTTGCCTCCTGGTACTTCTCCCTATCCCTTCTGCCTGTGTATTTTGTATTGCTGACTCAATCATTTTGGTTTCACTTTCCTCTCTTTGGAAACCATAATGGCCTCCTCTTCCTTTCAAGCTTGTTAACACTAAATGGATAATTCTTGCTTCGTAATCCCAGCTGGAACTGCCCACTGTCTCAACCCTGATTCGCCCCATTCCCTTAATGCGCTCATACTCTCCATTTTCCCAAGTCTGCCCCTATAATCCAGAATACGTGTTTTTGTGTGGTTTAGTTCCTCCTTCTAGATTTCAAACCACAATGACTGATTACTCGTTACCCACAGATACCAAAATAATGTACCCTCATTATGAAAATCGTATCTGAATGTTAAAGGAGCCAGGTCTGGTCAAATGGCTTCCAAATACCAAGATTTACTGTATTGAAATATATCGATTTCCTAAAACATGTTGAGGCAGATAATAACCTGTTTCAAAGAGGCTCATTGGGTATACGCTGGGACCTACAACAACACGGGAGCAGTGATTGATGGCCAGGGCACTCAATTTAGAATTGCAAAAGATGGACCCACTATAGATTCATTCCTTAAGGAAATCAGACCACACGTGGTACTCATTGGCATGATTTATGGTCCCATAAAGACATCCCACATTTTATTAATCTTCCCGCTTTAGCTCCCTTAGTGGCTTACCATTATTCTAGCAGAGGATCAAATCTAGTCACTGATACTTCCTGGCAGATCCTCTTCATAGGATCTAACCTTTCTCCGCCCAAAGATCTTTCAGAGATCTCATAGGAACATGGGCTGAGAGATCTAACGCCTACTGAACCTCACTAGGGCTTATACCTTTATTACACCTGTACATAGATCCATCACCTGGATTGATTTCTTTCAGTTAATCAGAAGGTGATCAGGACTGCTGTGATGTGGGATCACCCCCGAGTGCCATATGATCCTCCCCAATTTGGTTAGAAACCAACCCTAACAGAAACATCAAAAAGACACTATATGGAAATTAGCCTCAGCTCCCCGCCCAAGAAGATACATAGCCCAGATTAAAGATCTTATAAAGCATTTCATGGGACATAATGAAGGCATATTCAGCTTTTACCAAATATAGTGTACTTGAAATGTGTTCTGGGGAAATTTATTAGAATTTCAGCTACCAGAAAGCATATGGGCTAAAATCTAAAGCCCTCTTAGGAAATAAGGGTCCTGAGCCTCATTGTCAACCCCATGGAATGGAGATGTCGCACCAGGTGCTGAGAAAACAGCATGCAGAGATCTTAAGAGAAAGAACAGGATAGCCCCAAAACTCAGGCTAAGTACATTGAGCAAGGGATAAAGTCAGTCACGCCCCAAGAGGCTTCGAGTCAAGAAGAGTCTCACTTTATTGCTTCAGTGTGTCTCTATCTTCTAACGCTATCCCAATTCTCCCTAGGAACGCCAAAGAATTTAAACAATATTATATGCAGCTTTATAGTCCCATTCTGCCCCCAACAACGAAGTCCGGGATTATTAACCGCCATTCCGCTACCTTTCTCTGGATGACAGCTATGACAAGAAGCAAGAGTCAGGCAGTCAAATAATACAAATGTAGCACAGTGCAGTGACATAGGCAATGTTTCTACACATTCAACAAAAATAGGGGTGGGTATGAGGAAAAATTAAATGGTAATGAGGATATCAGGATGGGAGCAAATGCGAGGGCAGAGTAGAAGAGGGTTAGGCAAGTGCATGGGTACACCCCACAGGAACAGGGTTCTGAACTGGCAAGTACCTTATTGAGTTCAGATTAAAGCTCTGAGGGGTTTTAGGAGTTCCTGAGAGCAAGCTGAAGGGAGTTCAGACCTTCGAGCATTGACAGAGAAGGAGTTTTCATCCATTTTAGTGTTACACTTAGGTTGGGCAAGGTAGAACTTATCAGCAGATCTTAGCGGTAGGCAGAGTAAGCAGTTTTAACAGTAAGGCCAGCTTTTTAGGTTTCTGGGAGGCAATGATGCTTTTAATGAAACACATGGAGGTGTATAGCACTACCCCTCCTCCCATTCTTTCCATCCTGCCTTTTCCTGTCTTTCCTGAAGCTGAGATAGTGCATGAGTACCTAAGAATACTGTAGATGAAGCAGCAGCAATACAACATGAACAAATGAGAGAAAAGATCAGCAAGGGATACTTTAGATGGCTGAAATTTGTACTAAAAGTTGCTTAGACAACACACAGTGAAGTCTAAACTACAAACTGGCCTATCCTTTCTGTGCTCTCATACAGTTTCTGTGTTACTGACTGACCACAGAATGAGCTGGACCACTTGGATAGGAAAACAAATAAACATATTCATACTTATCACCTAATTTACAAAGAAACAGTGTATGCTAAGATTATACATTCCAAGGACTGAAGGAGGAGGAATGGGCCTTCTTGAGAATGACTATACATGTAGGTAAATGATTGTGAAACTAAAGCAAAGCAAAGTAAAACAAACTTTATTTGTAAAAAGCACCTTCTAACAACCAAGGCACTTGTACAACATAATAAATAATTAAAACACATCAATAACTTAACAAAATGCAACAATTTAAAATGTAATAAATTACAGCAGTGGCCTAAAAATCAGAGTAGATTAGGGTTAAATATATAAGTCTTAAAGGGAAACAATGGAAAAGTGTAACTTACCCAGGTACTACTAACATAACTGATTAGTGCTTTCAGGGTACTTTTTTTTGTTTTATTTCTCTAATTGCTTTTTAGTGATTTAAACAGTGGCTTCATTACTTTCTATTGTTGGCAGCCACCATTTCATGAGTAGTAGAGAACTTCTGAGTTCACTTTATGCTAATATGACTTGCCAACCAATAGCAGAGTTCAAACAGGCATATTAGCATACAGTGAGCTCAGGAGGCTCACAGCTGCTCATGAAATGGCTGCTGCCAGCAACAGAAAGTGGAAGTTGTTGGTAGCTGTTCTAAATAATTTAAAAAAGTTATTACTGTCTGAAAGCACTACTTGAGAGTTTCTGTAGTGTCTGAGAAAAGCTGTGTCTTTTCCATTGTTTTCCTTTAAGTGAAGTTTTAAAACTACAGGCATATTTTTTGACATCACAGGAACCAAACAGAGTCAAGTACTCTATCACAAAAATAACAAGCCCAAGTCTACATACATTACAAATTTAGAACCAGCCCTCAGGAGAGGGGAAACTCTGGATGAAATTCCACCATTAAACACAAAAGAACTGGCAACAGAATTTGCAAACAACAGAAGAAAGATTTTAACTTGGAGTACCATGCCCAATTATGGAGACCACATCTAATAAAGGACATAGATAGAGTGGAGGCAGTCCAGAGGAGGGCAACTAAAGTGGTTCTGGGGCTGCATCAGAAGCCTTATGTGGAGAGACTGGAGGAATTCAATCTATACACCCAGGAGAGAGAAGGAGAGGGAAGAGGGAGATATGATAGAAACTTATGAATTCCTCACATGGGTAAATAAGGTACAAGAGGCGAGCATTTTTCAGAAGAAACGATGCACAAGAGCAAGGGAAAGCTGGAAGGGGTAAATTCAAGAGAGGTGTGGAGAAGTATTTCTTCATTTAAAGAGTGTTGTACATCTGGAACAGTCCTTCAAAATAGGAAGTGGGGGTGGTATCAGTGGTGGGCTTTAAAGCATGCATGGGACAGGCACAAGGGAATCTTAATGGGAAGCAGGGTGAAGGAGCCAGAGACTAAGTAATGTCTGTTGAAACAGTATAGGCAGAAAAAATGGGCAGATTGGCTGGATCAAGCAGTCTTGATCTACTGTCAGATTCTCTGTTTCTCTATAAACAGAAAAGCCAACAGTGAAGGATAGACAACTGCAGAACCATAACTACAGCAGAAAATGCATGGATATGCTGCAACTGTTTCACAAAGCTGGTTTGACATAAAAATACAACTACATCCTCTACAGCGATGCAAGTACTCCCACATTCTCTACAACAGAACAGCAGAACAATGACATACCAACACACCTATAAACACCATTAATCACCTATCAATGCAGAGGCTGTGCCGGCTTCGCAACCTGCACCACCCTTAATTATTATAATCAACTGCATGTCACACATACAGTGCAGAAGCGTGAATGTCTGCAACTCACAGCACTAGCACCCCTCGTGAAAGCAGAAACAGACACAGCACACCCCTCCCAACCAACAGCAGAAATAGACACACACACCCCTTCCTACCAACAATAGAAACAGATGCACACCCCTACCAACTGACAGCAGAAATGGACACACAATACACACCTGTCAACACTTGCACATGTCAACATACAGCACCTTTGCCCAATTGCTATCACTCTACAGCAGTCGCTGTAATTGACTCATTGTAAATGCATCACTGTAACAATGGTATACCTGCTGCAACCAACCCATGTTGACTAAGAACTGACCCATGACTGTTAGAAACAGGAGAATTCAAGCCACAAGAAGAGAGGTGGATACTGACTGCCCAAGGCAGTGGACTACATACAAGGTCGCTCACCAACTGCATAGAAAATAAATGTGAAAACGGACATGATAGGTTCTGTTCTACAGAGTTAGACACAATCCTCTATCTACTAACAAGATGTGAGTTTCTCATGTCTGAAGACCTGTACACAGAAAGACATAATAATGTAGCCAGACTGATTCACTGGAAACTATGCAAACACTGTAAAACACAGGTTGCAGAAAACACTGGAATAAGAAATCGAAAGGGATCACAGAGAATGAAGAAATAATGATCACATGAAACAACATAATGCAAACTATAAAATGAGTAGATGCCAGAAAATCAGATATTACAATACAAGAAAAATCAGGATATCTGCCTTCTCCTGGTCCTCCAAAAAAAATCAACAAAGGTAGCTTAACTAATTGCAGTGTCTGTCCCAAGTGACTATAGTGTCTTACACATGAAGGCCCAAGATCATCAAACACCAGGTTGTGCAAAAAGGAACAAAACAAATGTAGAGCAAAAACACAGAAATAGTCCCAGTTGTCTTTGAAGCTACAGGACTAATTAAAATGTCAGGCACACCTGAATATGCTATCAATATTTGGGGTACAATTTGAACTATAGAAGGAAGTTATCCGAGGAATGTTGCATTTATTAGGACTAGCACTTTCAGCAAATATTAAAGACTAATACAGTACTGATTTCTTGATTTCTTTGAACATGCCCTGGCTTAAGAATGAGATTCGTTCTAATCATAGTAACAGAAAACTCTGAGCATTGGAGATATTACCAGACATAGGCCATCAGATTCTACTGGAACTCCAACAGACCAATGTAGAACAGTCATACAGATCAGAAACTAGTTTAAAACTCATATTCTGCACAATACAGTAAAACAGTGAAAAATGCTTCTAAAAGGTCTCCTCCTTTCCCTAAAGTGGTCAGTGCTAGTCCAGTGATTACTTTCCACCCTTTCAAGTTGTCTGCCACCTTTAACTCCATCCCACATCCTACAATACAATGTTTTACTGTCTGTCTTTACTTCCTTATACCCTGCTGGCACAATGACAGTGCCCACCAGCCTAGTCCAAATTCTCATGGCCACAAGGTTCTATATTTTTTCAGTACCCACCTCTTGATCCAGTGTTTGGTGGGGAGCAATAGAGCAGAAGCCAAGCTAGTCAGGAGACTATCGCAGTGTGCTGGCATCCATAATCCACTGTTTCAACAGACAGCATGCATGCTGCACCGCCAGAGGGGGAAAATGTTTTTTGCATCAATCAGTGATACAGAGCAGCCTGTGTGCCTAGTGTCGCTGAATGGCACACAGACTGGTTTGTCCCATTCCTGAAGTCCTGCAATAAAACTGTCAGCTAAGTCAGTGGATTATGAAGAGCAACACTACTTAACAAATAAAGGTCTTTTAAAGATTAACAAACAGGGAGCATCATGAAAAGAAGCATATGGGAGCTGGCACTGTGCCAGCACAGCTGTAGAAAAGTAAATGACAGACAGTAAGACATTGTATAGGACAATTAAAGTACTCATGAATCTGTAGCTATGGGATTTAACAATACAAAAAAGAAAGCAGGAATTTGATGCTCAGCCTTGGCAGTCAGCTGAGTGACACTGTGGTTAGAGCAATAGGACAGACGTCGAGGGCCTGGGATGTATTCTTTCTAGTAAAGTCCATTTTAAATTCTTATTTATACTTGGACTTATTGTTTTATTTAGTCTTTGTAACCGAGTAAGGTCCACTAGGCACAAGTGCCTGTTTTCAGGGGCAATCTGGGAGCACTGGGTGGATAAGTGACTTGCTCAGAGCCACACAGTATGCAAGTGGAAGTTGTGAGAATCAAACTCAGGTCTGGTCTGCTGGATGTATCAATCTGTTCACACCTTGCTCCTCTAACCTCTAGGCTATACTGCCAGCCCAATTGAATGGCACTGCAATGTTTGGGGCCACATCAAAAAAGGTGAGGGATTGACAGTTTATTGTTTTGTCAGAATGTTGCTGGAAGTAATCTGAAATCATCCATTCTTGGATATCAGATAACCACTGCAAAACTAGCAGAGAGAAATAAGGTTGATAACTTTAGGAATCATCTGTGTAGTACTATGCTTATTTGCAGAATATATGTAACAAAAAGCATAGGCTTCAATATGGATGGACCTTCACAATTTTTCTGGACTAGTCTGGGAAAAAACACCAGTCCATAGTGAGAAATGTCATGTGTACTGCAGAGTATGATTTAAAGTAGTTTATGTTGCTTTGTCCTGTTCTGGTCTCATGGAGTTCAAGCAGACTCTGATAGTCTACAGTGCCAAAACACTGGCAATAGGTCCAACAGTGTGAGCACAGTTAAATACACTGCATGGGTCCCTGCACAGATATCCTACCTAACCCTGAGGAGAGGATCTCCCTGCAGTAGTCAGATCTAAGCCAGACACTCAGAAATTACTTCTTCCTATTTTACTTTTTTAATCAAGCAGAAATGATTTGTTTCAATTTCTAAAAAAAGAAAACATTGAGTTTTTTGATATCTTACACTGCTTATGTACTGTACATACATACATACTTCTTTATGATTCAAGGTCAAACCAGACACAAAAATCGTTATTTAAAATTAGCAGCCATGATTTTAGAAATCACAGCAGCACATAAACAATTGTACCACTGAGCCTTACAGAATATATGATCTCTGAAATGACTCAACTGTATAGAAGAGATTTATCATTTACAACATATTTTTCAGATGGAAAATAATGTGTGTCCTCCATTTGCACCCTTGCTATTCCTGTATCTTTAAATTTGCTTTAGGTTTAGTTTGGTATGAAAGCTATATGACTGATATGAAGCATACCATTTGCAATATGAAGACAGGGTCTGTGGGAAAAATAGCAATAAACAGTAAAGTAATGACGTAAATTGGTTTCCTAGGAGAAATCACCTTTGCAAAACTCTCTGAAATAGATTCAGCATTTCTTTAAAGAAACAGAAGTTACATACAGTGAAATTTTTAGATCACTTCATGGTTTGCCTAAACCTTCAGTGCAATTTTATCATAACATTTTGAGATTTCAGTGGAGACATATAGAGATGTTAGACTGATAAATCAGCAGTAGCTGGGAAGAATGATAATTTTACCCTTTGAATTCGATTACACATTAGGCCTTTTTTCACAAGCAAGTTGCTGTCATTACTAGTTAAATGTGAAAAGTGACTATTGTTAAAATAGGCACTGTGCATACAAGACAGTTTCATTGGATGGTACAGTATACACAAATGTACAAAGCAAAATTCATATGTAGCTGTATACCTTATACAACCAGGGCACCAGTGTATTACTTTTTCCATAGAGCTTTTTTCTCCATTCAGTGCAGGCTTGCCTTTTCAGCCCCAGCTTGCCCACCCCAACTGGCCATCACCTACACAGGACTTACTGGCCTTGAAGATCCCCCACAGATTGCCCCCCATCAGCAGTGCAAGGGGGGGAGGGTTGTCCCTCTGCCCCAGTGACCACATCCAGCTTTTTTGCCTTGTCTGTAGTGCTGTGCAGAATGCAGAATTCCACTGGTGGAATTAGTGTGGAATGACCATTTTGCCAGCAGAATTTCTGCCAGAATTTCACTTGTTTACCTGCAGATTTCTGCCTACTGTGATCCGCAGAACAGTATTTTTTACAGCAGAAAATTATTCCACAACAATTTCCACAGAAAATAATGAGATCCGTGGAATAATATTCCATGAACAGTGATTTTTCCATGGAAAATTATTCTGCAACTATTTTATGCTGTGGAATTCTGCCATTCTGTTTCCAGCAGAATTTGGTGGAATTTCGGCAGAATTTTGAATATGCCATGGAATTGTGTTCTGCTAGAATTTGAAAATTTCACACAGCACTGCGTGTCTGAATAGTGGTGAGGACTGGAGTGAGTGAGCTGGGCATCATGTTGCCTGCACCTTTTTTCAATTTTCTCCCTGGCCAAGTGGCATGCAATGATGCAGTTGTGTGTGTACGTGAAAACACACATGCAACATACACTTGCTACCAGCAGCCCCAGTGTGTGACACACCTGCTGTCCTGCCATCATGCCTCAGTGTGGTGGCCATGTAGTAGCACTGCAGTGAGTATCTCCCCATCAGTAAAAGGATATCAGTCCATCAGACACTCAGTCCTCTTCTTCTAGGCAATGCACCTGCACTGCAAGTCTTCTCCTGAACTCAGGTTGCTAGCGTGGCATGTGATACCTCTACTGCCAAGCCACTAGGATAAGCTTGGGGCACTGGGTAGTTAATTTATTTTCTACCCTTGCCTTGCACAAGCTTGGCTGGAACAATGTTGAGGGGCCTTTGTCACTGTATCCTAATATTAGAATGAGGGTAAAAAGCCAAAGAATAAGATTTAAAATGCAGTATCTTCACTCAAAGAAAATACAGTTACCGTAGGCATGGGTTAGCCCTGATCCAAGATGGCAGCACAAAGAATTAGCTCTGTATCTACTGGGACATTATCCGGCATAATCCTGCTTTGGGGTGTCTCCAATATCCACATCATGGACACTGGCTGACTAAGATGCAATTTCTGCACCACAAAATCCACATATTGCCTTTCAGGACCCTACCTGTCTCTTGCAGATCAGGATCTTCTGTGGGCATGGAGGGGATGTGGGATAACAGATGGACCAGACACCGAACTTCAGGTTCAACACACAATCTCTGTGTGATGTTTATTCAAAATACAGGAAATAAGCTTCTGCAATGCTACATTCCTTCTTCAGTACATCAGTTTGCAGCAACAGACTATGTATGTCCTTTCTCTGCACTTAGCCAGCACCTACTGACACTGATCTCTGATCTAACTCAACAGTTGAGATCCAACCTCCAACCCTATGCAGGCCCCATTTGCTTGGGTAGTGTGGGCCCAAAAAGAAATAAATTTAAACAAGCTATAGACAAAGAACCTCAATGCAGAATCACTGAAAGAAGGGTTACCCCAAAGGGCATTGGCAACAAATTAAGTTTCAAAGAAATACAACATCATACATACTTACATAATGCAAAGCATCATGGGATATATGCAAATCACCATGCCATTTAGACTTGTTCAGTTTACAGCAATTTACATGCATTTTAAATAGCATAACTAACGTAATTTCTATAATAGTCACATAGTACTTTTTACCAGTATCAAAAACCCCTAGTGCCATGGTATTTTCAACATTTACAGGTTTCATAAACATAAGGTATATACATCAAGGTATTTTATGACTTAGTGCTATTACATATTAAATCCAAGAACAATAAACACAACCTGTTTTACATACGCTTGGAGGTCACCACAATAACCTCCCTGTACGAGGACCTGAGAGGGAAAGGAAAAATTAAAGAGGACACTATAGCATAGTCAAGAAAGGGGAGGGGGTGCCCATAGGTGGCCAACCTTATGGACTAGAAATTGTAAAGGATAGATTAGGCTGAGAAATAGAAGAACTGTTGCAACAGATTTAAGAAAAGGTTGGTCCTCAAGAGTGGCAGGAGCTCCCTGTCACATATCCCCCACCTTAAGAGGGAAGCAGTTATTGCAGACTGCTTACCACCTTCCTGTCCCAGGAAGGGATGGAGCCTCCACCATTCATCTTCAGAAGGTCTGTCTCAGTGTCCCTTTTAATGATAAACATTCTATCATAAACATAGTGGATATCATCATTCTTTACCCTGAGGCATTAATACCTTTCTCAACAAAGATAAACGGTACCTTCCCATCTCCTTTTAGAGAAATGCTGTCATATTTTACTGACATCAATTTCTGCACCATATCTAGACATGAAATCAGCATTTACATGTTTTGTCCCTGCCCTGTGGGACACCTTAAATCAATAAGGCTGAAGAATCAAGTACCACTGCATTATACAGGAATTTTTTTTGCTCATTTGGTGCAACCAGCAGAGGGGATTGTGATCAGTTACAACCTTAAATTCAACTCCCACAAGTAATATTTCAGAGCCTCAATAGCCCACTTCAGAGCTAAGCATTCTCTCTCTATGGTAGCATATCTTCTCTCCCCCTCATGTAGCTTCCTACTGATATACATGATCGGATGTTCTTCCCCATCTATTTTCTGAGATAAGACTGCCCCAATACCATTCTCTGATGCATCGGTTTGAACCTCAAACACTTGGTTGAAGTCAGGGCCTTTCAATACAAGAGTTGTACATAGAATTGCCTTGATATTCCTAAATGTCTCATCACAAATAGGGGTCCACTGAACTTTATTCGGGCACCTCTTTTTAGTGAGATCAAAGGACTAGCAATGGCTGAGAAATTAGGAATAAATCTCCTGTAATAACCAGCCAAGCCTAGGAAAGATCTCACATGATTTTTTTGTGGTAGGTATTGGGCTGTTTGCTACTGCTGTAACCTTCTCTACCTTGGGCTTCACTTGTCCATTTCCTAAAATGAACCCTAGGTATCTTGTCTCTGCTTTGCTAGGGCACAATTAGCAGGGTTAATGGTCACTCCTGACTCTTATTGCTTGTAATACCTGGGACAAGTGTCTAACATGGGTTTCCCAGTCAGGACTGAATATGACCACATCGTCCAAATAAGCTGCACAGTACTCAGTATGGTCTTAGAATGTGGTCCGTAAAACATTGAAAAGTGACTGGAGCCCCATGTAGTCCAAATGGCATTGTGACAAACTGGTATAAACTGACTGGGGTGCTAAATGTGGTTTTATCTTGCGAATCAGCTAACAAGGGGATTCACCAATATCCCTTAATAAGGTCAGGGGTGGAGATATACTTCACATCGCCTAGCCTGTCAATGATATCATCTATTCAGGGCATTGGGTAGCCATCAAATAGTGACACATTGTTAAGCTTTCTAAAATCTAGGCATAGCTGTATCCCACCCTCTTTTTTGTCCACTATGACCATGGGTAAAGGCCATGCACTCTTTGAGGGCACAATTATGCCTAACTGGTCAATTATTTTGACTTCCTGAATCACCTCATCCCTCACCTTCATGGGCAGTCTGAAGGGATTTTGGTGTTCGGGCTTGTCTTGTGTGGCAGTTATGGTGCGCACAATTCCTTTGGCCCACCCCGGGATGTTTGTGAATATGGGCTCATATTCTTGTAATAACCCCTGCAAATCTTTCTGTTGCAGAGGCTCCAATTCAGGGTTTATCTGAACTCCTCCAATGGTCCTGACTGCTCTAGCCTTTTATAGACAACTTCCAGCTCTGATTTCCTAACTTCAGGATGGATATAAAGGGAGGGGTTAGGCTTCTCATGCCATTCCTAAGGAGGTTCATGTGGTAAATTTCCTGGGCAGGTCTCTTTCCAGGCACGCTAAGCTCATAGTTCACTGCTCCTCTTTGCCTCCAAATGGTGAAGGGGCCCTGCCATTTCATAAGTAATTTGTTCTCTGTGGAGGGAAGGAGTAACAACACTTGGTCCCCTGGCTGAAATGTTTCAGTCTTCAAATCTTGGTCATATCTATCTTTCTGCAAGTCTTGCTTTTGTTCTAAGCTCTGGTGTGCCAAGTTGATATACCTCACCAGGCATTTGTGTAACTGAGTCATGTACTCTACAACATTAAGATGTCTCACCTCCTTCCCTTCTTCCCAGTGTTCTTTAACCACATCCAGTGGCCCCCTCGGGTTCTTCCCATACAATAATGAAAAAGGCGAGAAACCAGTGGACGCTTGAGGGATTTCTCTGTAAGCAAAAAGTAAATAGAGGAGGTACATATCCCAATCTTTAACTTCTTCTTTTACATATTTCCTCAACATTCTCTTTAATGTCTGATTAAACCTCTCTACTAGGCCATCAGTCTGTTTGTGGTATGGGGAAGTATGCACTGCTACCACACCCAGCAGATGGTACAATTCTTTGAGCAGGTATGCATTAAAATGATTCCCCTGATCAGTAAGTATTTCTTGGGGGATTTCCATCTGGCTAAATACCTTTGCTAGCTCCTCTGCTATCCCTGGGGCTGTGACAGTTCTCATGGGGATAGCTTCTGGGTAGTGGGTAGTGTAATCACATACGACCAGTACAAATCTGTTACCCTTGGAGCTCTTTTCAAGGGGGCCCACTATATCCATAGCTATCGTGTCAAAGTGGTTAGTCACAATGTGGATGGGTTGTAGCTGTACTCTATCCCCTTTTTCCTGCCTGAGCTACCTTCTGACACTCAGCACAAGCTTTAGAATACTCAGCTATGTTCTCATGGATAGAGGGCCAATAAAACCTGGGTAATATCCTATTCAGGGTGCTGTCTCTGCCTGCATGGCCTGCTAAAGGGATGTCATGTGCCAGATACATGATTTGGGAATGGAATTTTTCTGGAACCATTAGTTGGTCTATTACTTCTCCAGTTCTGGGGTTCATCTATTCTCAATACAGTATTCCCTGTTTTACAGCAAACTGAGGGGCACCTTTTTCCACTCTCTTCCCCGCCTGTGAAAAAAGAGGGTTAAGTGAAGGTCTGCTTTTGCTCATGCTGCATATCACATTTAAAGTATGCCCCAAGTCTGGCAGTACACCAGCATGAGTATCAATCCAGGCCTTCTTTAGTTTCCTCTTCTCCACCTTAGTTTTACGGTCCTTGCCAGGATCCTCAAAAACATCATCATCAAATGGGAACACAGATGGTAAATGTCCCTTCTTCATTTGAGCTCTGGTGGTTACAGCAACTACAGCAGAGTCCTGGGCAACATGACAACGCATAAATGAAGCAAAGTCTGGGTGGTCATGCCCGACAATAACTGGCACAGGTAGGTGAGGTTCCAACCCCACTTTTACCTCATGTGTCTTTTCTTGAACAGTCATTTCTATGGTGGCTGTAGGGTAACAATGGGTATCACCATGCACACAGATGACTGCTGTATTTGGTTCTTTATTATTTCCAGTCACCAGATCTGCTCGCACAAGAGTCTGTCGGCTCCTTGAATCAATCAGTCCCATCATCTGCTGTGATTCAATCTGCACAGTAGCCATAAAGTGACCCAAATTCACTAAGGCTATGTGAGCTGTCTCTCTCTTTATATTAGGACGGTTTCTTAGATAATGGCCCTTCTTTTGGCATCCATGACATACAATCTCAGCTACTGGAATGCGCCCCCCTCTCTGCTCTCCAGTCTTGTTTCTCTGGGGCTGGATTAGACAGCTTATAAGTAAAAGGGTTCCTTACTGGATTGCTGGTGGTCGCAGCTGCTGATGTCTCTTGGAACCCTCTGAATCTGGATGGTCGGTCTGCCAGGAAGTCTTCTGCCAACGTGATGGTTTTATCAGCGGAATCCAGCTAATGCTCTCGAACCCAAAGTTGTACATCCTGGGGTAAAACCTTAATAAACTGTTCAATAATCACTACCTCCAGAACTTGGTCCTTGCTCTTGTTCTCCAGTTGTAACCATTTGTAGCAGAGCTCCTTGAGACTGGCATAAGTGTCTCAGGCTATCCAGTGACTGCATTTTAAGAAACCTAAACCTCTGGCAATGTGTTTCAGTGTTTATGTCATAGCACCTGAGTATTTCTTGCTTCACACGGTCATAGTTCTCTGCCTCTCGGGAGTCCATGTGGCTATAAACCAACTGGGCACTGCCTGTCAGGTGCGGTGCCAGTCGAACAACCCACTGTTCCCTTGGCCATGCTCATATTCGAGTAATCCTCTCAAACATTGTGAAGTAGGCCTCAATGTCATCACTGTCTGAAAGTTTAGACAGTTTAATGTCTTTTGGGCTGCTGACTCTTTCTGTTTGCCCTGCATTGATGGCATGCAAGACCCTCATGGTATCTGCCCATTTGGCATCTTGCCTTCTCTGCTCAATGTCTCTATCTCTTCACTCAGTATCTGTCTCTCTGTCTCACTTTCCATCTGCACCTGTTTTATGCAGAGCCATTTCTTTTTTTTAATTTAATAAGCTTTATTCATTTTAAATGTTTTACAATGTCCAAGTACAGACAACATGATAATGCTATGAAAGGAACCATCCAGAATAAGAACAATTACATTATAATTGCATTCAGTAGAAAAAAAATGATTGCATAACAATTCTCTGCTATGATGCACTTAAGTTGTCTGTAACCCCCCCCCTATAACCCTCATCCCTCACATTCCCAGTCTGCCACCTGGTACTATAATATAAACAAAAAGAGAAAATAAAGTTGAGATTATGAGTCAAAAGTGCTGGCTATTGGGATATCCCTAATAGATATAACCCTCTTTTAGAACCATTGGAAAAATAATTTTGGATTAGAACTATTGTACCGAAATAAGAGTTTGGAGTGTTTCCCACCATTGCTTGTATGCTTCTGATCTATTCTTAATTCCAGCCAATATAAGTTCTGCCTGTAAGGCAAACATGATTTCTTTAAACCACTCTAAATAGAGGGGAGTAGATGACTCAAGCCAGTGTCTTAGTATTATTTTCTTGGTACAAGGAGTAATCAAGGCCATATGGGCTTTCTGCTGTGACCCTTGAATCTGCATATAATCCCCCAGAATACAAATTTCTGGAGTAAATTTGTCAGTAATCATAAGCATAGGATTAAGGCAACTTTGAATCTCCTTCCAAAAGAAATTAATAGTATCACAGGCCCAAAGCATATGAAATAAATCAGCTGGTTCATGTTGACACTTTGGACATCGGCTGAAGGATGAAGCACCCATCGGCGAAACTGAACTGGTGTGTAATATAAATTATGGTTGATATAATATTGTATTATTCGGTACCTATCCCATTTAATATATTTATATAGGTGTTTCCAAATGTTGGGCCAATTCCTAGAGGGGGAATGTGGTGGTAGGATACTGTCCCACCAATAAAATCTTTGACCTTCTGTGTTAGCTATTTCTTTTAGTAGAAATTTATATGAATAGGATATAATGTGTGATGTAAGGATGGATTCTACATATGGGAGAACCACTGACATAAGGGGACTTGACCGTATATCTGACCCAAAGTGCTTTACCAATAAATGGGTTATTTGAAAACATTTAAACACAAGGTTATCAGGCCATTTAAAAATGGATTTGGCTTCTTTAAAGGAAAGCAATTTTTTATCTTTAACCAGTTGATCTACAGAATTCACTCCCATTTGTGGCCAAAATTGGTGACGTTTAATATTCTTACCTGAGATTAGAAAATTAGGGTTAGAAAACAAAGGTTGAGTTATATCTCTGGATGCATCTACTTTTAGGAAATTATTTAACTGATGCTGAGTTTGAAGTAAAGCATATAACAGTGTTTCCTTTAGGGCCTTAGGAAGATTCTTCTTGGAAATAAAAGGGAAAGTCTTAGGATCAATTCCATTCATTAAACTTAAAGCCTTTTCAATTTTGACCCAGGAAGGACAATAGATGGATTCCAGTAGAACTTCTGAGGAGTGCAACCAGAATCTAATTCTTGTTAAGTGTATGGCTAAATAATAAATATAGAAATTAGGGGCTTGGAGGCCACCATCAGTTTTCTGCCATGTTAGTCTGAGATAACTTTGCCTGGCTTTCTTTCCTTGCCATATAAAGGAACTGATAATTCTGTGTATCTGTGTAAACCATGAGAGTGGTAGGGTCCCGTTGAACATTTGTAGAGGGTATAAAATCCGAGGTGGCACATTCATTTTTATAATATTCAAATGGCCCCATAGAGAAATAGGCAATTTTGACCATTGCTTAAAATCTTCAGACAGGGTTTTGTTAAGAAAGTCTAAATTAAGTTATTTCATAACATGGGGGAGAGGATGTATAATTATTCCTAAATATTTAAATTTTTCAGTATTCCAGCGAACAGCCTATTGTTCAATATCACTCTTCATAGTGAATTTGTTAAGTGGATATACCTCCGTTTTACCCATGTTGAGTTTATAATTCAAAAATGATTCAAACTGAGAAATAATTTGAAAGGTTGCTGGGAGAGATTGAGATAGATTAGTAATATACAAGAGTAAATCGTCAGCGTAGGCCGATAACTTGTATTCAGTATGCCCAATTGGAATCCCTGAAATCAAATCAGAATTTTTGATTTTCCTAATAAGTGGTTCTAAATACAAATTGAAAAGAAAAGGGGAAAGGGGGCAACCTTGTCTGGTACCCTGGGATAATGTAAAAGACGTGGAGAGAATGCCATTGCAGTAAATTTGGGCTTTGGGTAGTGTGTATAATATTTTAATCCATTGAATAAATTCTTGCGGGATACTGTATTTAGCCAATAACAAGAAGAGGTACTCCCAAGAGACCCTATCAAAGGCTTTTTCCACATCTAGGGCAACAAAAGCGGCAGAGGAGGTGAGTTCTTTGGACACAGAAGAGAGATAGGCAACTTTCCTAAGGTGATCAGATTATAGTCTACCCTTGACAAACCCCACCTGCTCATGACTAACCAGGGATTCCCAGACCTGGCCTAATCTAGACGAGAGTATTTTGGCCAAAATCTTAAGATCCACATTAATTAAAGAAATTGGTCTATAATTGGGAATAAGAAGGGGGTCTTTATCTGGTTTTGGGATGACAATTATTAAGGCCTGAGTCAGGGATACCTTTATTGAAAATGTACTGGAAAGTGTCTAAGAGAATGGGAGCAATATTCTCTTTAAAGGTCTGGTAAAAGTTTGTAGTGAATCCATCTGGGCCCGGAGATTTATCCCTTGATAGGGAATCTATAGTGGCTAGGACTTCTGTTAAAGAAATGGGAGTTTTCAGGAACATAAACTGATCCTCAGAGAACACTGGGAGATTGATATCGTGTAGAAAATTATCCATTTTTTGAAGCAGGGAGGGATGGTTAGGGGCTGAATATAACTGTCGGTAATATTCTTGAAATGCATTTGCAATTTCTGGGGGGGAGGTAAGCAAGACTCCTGAGGTTGAGTAAATGGAAGTGATTATTTTATCAGCCATTTGTGTGTGCAAACGGAGAGCCATGAGCTTCCACACCCTTTCCCCGTGATCAAAATATGAGATTTTAGATCAGAGCATGAGAAATTCAGCCTTATCAGCTAAAATCCAGTTATATTGTGACGAAGAGATTCTACTTTTATCCAATCCTCAACTGGCACTGAGGGAAGAAGGTGGTGTTCTAAATCCTCTAATTGGGTCTGTATAGAGGAGAGAGTTGCTTCTCTCTGTTTTTTGCGTTTTGTCACTAATCGAATAAATTCCCCCCTTAGAGCACATTTCAGTGATCCCCATAAAAGTATTTTTTAGGCATTATTGAGACATTGAAAACCTTGAAAGTAGATATGAAGGTTTGAATAAGTGTTATTAGGTCTTTGGATTTCAAGAACTGGTTATTTAGCTTCCAGAATCTATCTCTATGTATATTTGGTAAGCTATCAAGGAGGAGGTGGGCAATGCGATGATCAGAAATTGCTTTAGAAGAGTAGTAAGCCATAGAAACACCCAGTAATAGATTTAGCCAAATAAGAAAATAATCCAGTCATGAAAAGGAGTGGTGAGGGAGGGAGTGAAATGAAAATTCCTTGCTGTCTGGATATATAAGCCTCCAGGGGTCTGTAATACCGATAGAGTGCATTAACTCATGTAATGCTTTTTGAGAGGATGTTAGTCTTTGTCTTATCTGGCCGGATCTATCTAGTTGATTAGAAATGACCAGGTTCCAATCCCCCCCCAAAATTATGGGAAATGAAGACCATATGGCCAGGGTAGACATAAGGTTCATAAAAAATTCAGGGTCTTCATTATTCGGTCCATAAATGGAGCCTAATATTACTTCTGAGTGTCCCAATAGGGCCCTAAGAATCACAAATCAGCCTTCTGGGTCAGCAATTGAATGAATGACATAGAATGGGATTTTCCGGGAAATGAGAATAGCTGTCCCTCTTTTGCAGGAATCAATATCGGAACCAAATACCTGACCAACCCAATATCTCCTTAAGCAATTTATTTGACTAGATAACAAATGTGTCTCTTGCAGAAAGGCTACATCTATTAGCAGACTTTTAAGGTGAAGCAAAATTTTAGTTCTTTTAGCTGGGATCTGTGCACCTTTTATGTTCCAGGAACAAAACTTAATCCCAGCCATTTCTGATAAACATCCTATAACACCCTAAAGAAAAAAGGAAGAGTACTTCATCAAACAACAGCCAGTGACTAACTTCTACTCCAATGATTATTACATCCCAACCCGTGGCAGACATCCTAAGTATTATGATAAACCTACCCCCCATCCCAACTACTTAACCCCAGACTTCCAACTCTATGAAAGTATTCCCTTGATTTTCCAACTTTACCTTTTACAAATAAAAAAGAGGAAACTCAATCCTAGATGCTAAAGTGGGAAGATCAAACTCCATATTCAGTTTCATGACTGTAACCAGTCTAGGCAATCCCACTCAACTCCCCACTCCCACCCTATTCCCCAGAAAAAAAAAATAAATATGGTGCTTTGTGACATTCACCAATAATTTTGGATCACCATTTAAAAACATAGTATTCAAACAGTATTATTTTGTTAAGACTAAAGTCAATATTCCTCCGTTAAATTAAACAGTTAAACAAAATGTAATCCCTTTAATTTACACATTAGTATGTAATTCTGCCCAAACAACAAAATGAACCACCATTGTACATTGGAAATGAGTCAAGCCAGTGTTTGACCGATTTACACAACTCAGAAATGTACTGCCACATTCATATACAAAAGGAAAAGTGAATTGAACTGTTATACTTAAGTGAAATAAACATAGTGGCCAAGTTGATATTTCTGTTCCAACATTCTCTAATGATTACAACACAAGGTCACTCCTATTAGACTTAAATCACAATCGTGTGCATAATCGAGCCGCCCATTCGCTCAAATAGTCTACTTAAAGAAGGCAATTGAAATGTCTCTAATTAGAAATATATAGGACAGAACGAAAAGGCATTTCCTGAATAAACATAATGGGCAAGTTAATATTACTGTTCCAGCATTTCTCTAATAATTACAACACAAGGTAACTCCTATTGAACATAACTCACACTCATGTGCATAATCGAGACGCATTTCGCTCATATAGACTACTTAAGAAAGGTGATCTCTGTTAAAAATATATAAAACCAAATGAAAAGGCATTTCCAAAAAACTGAGCTTACCAACAACAACAACACAGACTCCCAGATAAGGACAAAAACTAATTCGAACTAATCCTTTCTGAGGATGTGAAGGAGCTGCAGATGCTCTGTGAGCTGACCCTGAAACTATAAAATAAGACCAGGAAAAAGGTCTCTGAGACAAGCTGAATAGGAGCTCATTTTAAGCTTTGAATAGCCCCAACCTTGATCAAAACAAAATTATTTAGGGGCCCTTTCGGGAACCATTATGTTGGGCACTTCAACTTAAATACATTGACCAGAGTCAACGCTACTTAATACATAAGGAAAAAAAAAAAGCCCAAAGAAAAGGGACTGGTAACATTATCTCCAGCTCACTGGTCACATGCACCACTTTGTCAGACAGTGTCTGAGGACAGAAGAGAGATACACATACCTCCTAGGACTGTCAGGTAAAAAAAACCTAATAACAAAATAGGATAATGTTCTTTTTATCCTCTGATTAGTCCCATTCTTGAAGAAAACACCATCATTAGGGATCTTATCAGGAACCAGGTAGAATCGACACCTCCGTTAGATTAATTGTCGGGGATCAGCGCTGCAGGAATAGATCAGGAAACAAGATTGTTAATTCTCGGGCAGCATGTTCAGCATTCTCGAATGTTTTCCAAGAACCGTGGTGCAGAACAGAGAGTTTAGTCGGGTATAACATTCGGAATTTAATACTTGCAGCCAACAGCTTCACAATGCTGGGATGATATTCTACTCGCTTCTGGCGTGTAGCAATGGGCGAATCTTGAGAGATATGTAGAACGGCTTGGTCCCACTTAATTTCTTGTAATTCTTTGGTTTTCCCAATAATATGTTGATGGTCCACATAGCTAAGCAGACACGATATAAATGGCCTAGGTTTGGCTCCCACAGGTGGCCTTGGTCTCAAGGACCTGTGTGCTCGTTCAACGATGTATTCATTAGCATGAGGCGGGGGTCCAGCAATTTTTAACAACATTTTCTGAGCAAATAAAACTGGAGAATGGCCCTCCACCTCCTCTGGGAGGCTGAAGATAACTAGGTTATTGCGCCTGTTACGGCCTTCCAGATCTTCGAGTTTGAGCTCTAATTTACTCATTCTCTGCTGCATGGAAGACATGTCTGAATCAGCTCTGGACTGCCATTTCTCAAGCGAGGATGTGCATGCTGCAACGTCAGTCACAGCCAGATTTGTATCTTTTAATTCTTCTTTAATAGCTTTCAGATCTGATGAGAAATCTAAGAAAGCATTCTTCAATGGAGCTAATTCAGCTAAGAACTTTTCTTCCAATAGTGGTGTATTAGAAGTCGAAGCTTGCACAGATTTGCCCGAAGCTGTGTTCTGGGTTTTTGGACGCTTAGTTAGCTTATCAGGCATGGTGGGTAGCGTACGGGCCGGGAGTGTCTGTTTCATTTCGGCCTCCATTCTTTGAAAAAACTCCCATTTCTTTAGTCTGTGAAATCACCTGTGAGCTCCTGGGATTTCCTGCCAATAAGATGATCGAGTTTTAGTGGAATATTTGCACTGAAGTCCGTTATTTCTTTAAATTTGAAGCCTTTGAGGTGGGAGTGGGTTTCAGAAGCATCTGCCTACACCGATAACATCACATGACCCTCCATGCAGAGCCATTTCAACAACTCCCCTATGTCCTCAGGTGGAGCGTCTTCAAGAGGAGGCAGTTCCCTCGATTCTTCCACATCCTCTTGCATCTCTTCATCACCTTCAGGCTTGGCCTTCCTCTGAGCTCCCAGGTCCAGTCCAGGCAGCAGCTCCTCTCCCAGTCTGTCAGCCATGGTTCTGGTCAGAACTCCACAGACTTTCTTCTCTGGGTTCTCCTCTGGCAACTCCTGGTGCATCAGTCCACCTGGGATATCTGAGCAATATCCACCAGAAAACATCCCTCTTCAGCCAGTCCAGACACATCCAGCAAGTTATCTCACTTCTGACACCAAGTCTGTGGAGAGGTTGTGGGATAACAGATGGACCAGACACCGAACTTCAGGTTCAACACACAATCTCTGTGTGATGTTTATTCAAAATACAGAAAATAAGTTTCTGCAATGCCATATTCCTTCTTCAGTACATCAGTTTGCAGCAACAAACTATGTATGTCCTTTCTCTGCACTTATCCAGCACCTACTGACACTGATCTCTGATCTAACTTAACAGTTGAGATTCGACCTCCACCTCTATGCGGGCCCGTTTGCTTGGGTAGTGGGGGCCCAAAAAGAAAAAAAAAATCAAACTATAAACAAAGAACCTCAATGCAGAATCACTGAAAGAAGGGTTACCCCAAAGGGCATTGGCAACAAATTAATTTTCAAAGAAATACAACATCATACATACTTACATAATGCAAAGCATCATGGGGTATATGCAAATTACCATGACATTTAGACTTGTTCAGTTTACAGCAATTTACATGCATTTTAAATAGCACAACTAACTTAATTTCTATAATAGTCACATAGTACTTTTTACCATTATCAAAACCCCCTAGTGCCATGGTATTTTCAACATTTACAGGTTTCATAAACATAAGGTATATACAGCAAGGTATTTTATGACATAGTGCTATTACATACTAAATCCATCAACAATAAACACAAACTGTTTTACATACGCTTGGAGGTCACCACAATAACCTCCCTGTATGAGGACCTGAGAGGGAAAAGGAAAATTAAGGAGGACACCATAGCGTAGTCAAGAAAGAGGCCCATAGGTGGCCAACCTTCTGGACTACAAATTGTAAAAGATAGATTAGGCTGAGAAATAGAACTGTTGCAACAGATTTAAGAAAATGTCAGTCCTCAAGAGTGGCAGGAGCTCCCTGTCACAGTGGGCTGCATTGAACTCTGCAAGATGGCCTCTCCTTTTCCTGCTGCCTGTAAGCCTGCAAGAATAGAAAGCATGTTTGCTCAACTAATGGGACAAATAACTCAGTGTTGCCAGAGCCATCCTCCCTCCATGCATCGTGCCCAACCATACTGTGTTTGAGCAAGCTGCTCTCGAGATTCTGGCCCCTGGCACATACCTGATGTCAAGAGTATGTGCTTCAATCACACCGATGGATGCTCAGGCCAGTACATTAACTGTTTGCAGCAGGTCCACTCCACCCTGATTCTGCACTGCTGCTAGTATGATAATCAGGACTGCACCCTTGCAATGTTGTAGGATTTTAGGAATGTGGGGTATGAGAGGAGGCAGGGGAGCCATATTTATTATTAAGGGGTAAATTCATCTATTATTGCTTTGTGGTCCACCTCTTCTGATATGTGCTCCACTCCGTTAGCTAAAGTAGTACAATTGGTGGATTATAGGGGAATCTTGAGGGCTGCAATATTATGGTGGTCTGGAGCTGTTTGTTTGTGTGCCACACAGGGTAGATGCAATATCTGAGCATGTCTTCTGGAAGCTCGCCCTCCCCTCCACATGACTTCTGATAAATGCCATCATGGCCCCTTCAGCAGTCCAAGGAGGAGGGGAAGCCATGTAGATAATGCAAGGTTGATATTTGTGGAACACTAGCATGTATATTTAGGCTCTCATACTCCATCCTACACACACAATTACAGTAACACCAAGTGGGCCAGTGTGAGATTTCTCAAGCCCCATAACCTCAAGAGCACTAGCCGAAGTCAGGACCTGCAGGGCATACCCCTTCTGTGCCCAGTTTTGAATGAAGTCTATTTCTTCTTGTTTTGCTGGCCATGAAGGTACCATCTACTGGCAGATGCTAGATGATACTGCTTCTTCCACACAAAGGGGTAGGGGAGGCCTTGGTGACAGGTTTGCCAGCCGTACACCTGACCCATTCACATGTTAACTTGGCTATGGCCTATGTAAATTGTTTTTTGCTTACTACACTGTTACTTCAGGCTGCTGGCCTATTAGTTGTAGTTTTGTTAGGTAAGGACCAGGCATGAAAGTTGACTGTTGATATGTATTCATGTATTCTGACTATGGTTTATTTAACTGTACAATGCTGGTGTGGCGACCTGTGCGGTGTGCTAGACTGGATCGCAGCTCTAACCACTTATATACTAGGTAAGGTAAGGCAAGGCAAAATTTATTTAAAAGACGCCCAATCCCAGAGGCTCTGGGCACCGCACAAATATATAAACACATGTTTCAGAAATATATCAATAAAACACACACAAAAAATTACTAAAATAAAATAGTTCATATAAACATTAAACAAATAGCAAATTCTCATAATTTATACACAAATCAGTACTTATAGATTAATATTAATCTGAAAAAGCCTGTACTACAGCTCCCTTGTAAAGCACCAAGCCCCTATCTACACAATGGGTGATTTCAACAGATACACCTGGAATGTGTAGGGCCTTAACACCCTGGTAAAACATAAGCTTGTGTTGTCACATTTAAAGAAGCTGCAAACCAGCCAAGCTTTCCTGCAGGAAACTAAGCTGAATAAGATGGACCATGCCAAGCTAGTCAGAGACTGGGTAGGGCAGTTTTGTTTTCCTCAGCCCCCACTAAGAAAAGAGGAGTAGCAGTCCTCCTTCACAAATCCCTCAAATGGACCTCAGTGCACACAAAACATGACACCCAAGGTAGATGGGTCTTTGCCCTAGTGGACACACCAGAAGGCCCACTTCTACAGGGCAATATGTATGGCTCAAACGAGGATGACCCAGAATTTTATCACAAGATCTCTCAAGCACTAGACTCTGTCTCCAACACTTCCATCCCAACTATAATGGGTGGGGGGGGGGACTTTAATCTCTCGCTGGTGCCACAAACAGACCACAGCTTAAATTGCCTGGAGCACCACCCTAGAGCCCCTTCTTTCTCTCTCCAGCAGCTTATGACTGTTGATGAGCTGACTGATATATGGCATGTCTTTCTCCCCCATGAGAGGGACTATACTTTTCACTCCCTGGTGCATGGAAAATTTAGCCGGATTGACTCCTGGATAGTCTCCGCCAGCATAGCACAAATTTCACTTGGTTCCACGATAATGCCCATGGTCAGCTCAGATCATACACCAGTTCATCTCCATATCCTCCATGGGCCATCATGAGTTTTGTTGCTAGAAAGCATAAAAAATGGTAACAGCTACTAAACTCGCTAGAATGACAGATGAAACAGTCAGAGTGGGAAGCTAAACTCATCCCGCATTTTGATGTTGACTCCCCTCTCGCCTGCAACATTATTAGGCTCCGACTGGAAATCAATGACCTTTTGTCTTGAAAGGCAGATGTCACCAATTTATGCCTCAGACACAAATTCTTGAGGGGGGGGACTCATAGCCTACAGACTGAGAAAACAACAAGCGGAACAGCACATGGTGGGACTGGGGGACCTTAATAGGAAGACTCAAATGATGCCACAAAAAATAAATGAACTAATGAAGTACTACCATGCTGAACCATACACTTCCTCTAGAACTATGGACACTAACAAGGTGCTGAGTTTCCTGCCTTCCCTTAACCTCCCCAGGCTCACTACACAGCAAGCTGCACACATTGAAGCACCCATATCTACCTCAGAAGTTGAACGTGCCCTACAAGTCATGAAATCTGGGAAAGCCCCAGGAGGAGATGTATTCCCTTTAGAAATGTGGAAGGTTGTCTCCTCTATGATCCCCCCCCACTCAGCTCAATGTATAATGAAGCTCTGCTTAATGGTTCCTTCCCACCTACCCTTTGTGAAGCTATCATAACTGTTTTCCTTAAAAAAGGGAAAGACCCCACATCGCTCTCTAGTTATGACCAATCTCCCTTATAAATGGAGACAGCAAGCTATTTGCAAAAATTCTATCCATCAGACTAAACCCACTCCTACCGTCCCTCATACACCCCTTCCAAGTGGGCTTTGTTCCTGGGTGGTATAGCAAAGACGAATTTCGCTCCCTAATTAACCTGATACACCATGCCAAATCCCTTCCCACTCCAGCGGCAGCAGTAGCCATAGACTTTGAGAAAGCTTTTGACTCCCTGAAGTAGGATTATCTTTCTCAGGCTCTCCAGTATTCAGGGCTTTGGGATCACATCACGGACTGGATTGGGGCTCTGTACAACTGCCCAGTCGCAAAACTCCTGAATAATGCCATGTTATCAGACCCTTTCCCATTAAGTAGAGGCACCAGACAAGGATGCCCCCTCTCCCTTCTTCTGTTTATCCTTGCCATGGAACCCCTGGAGGAGGCCATATGGCAGCACCCAAGCATACAGGGCATCTCAGTAGGCAACAGGTGATTTGGCACACTTATGTATGCAGATGACCTACTGGTGCCACTACAAAACATAGGTGCCTCGCTCCCAACTTTAATCACCCTATTGGCAGATTTTAAGGAATACTCCGGGCTGATGATGAACCACTTTAATACCAAGGTGCTACCCCTAAATGCTCTCTGCACCCCAACCCTGGTATCCCTTTATGAGCTACGCTGATCACCTAAAGAGCTGGTAACTATCTAACGACGATGTGGGATTTAAACCTGAAACCTCCGATATCAAAGCTCTAGACAGAGCTGAAGAGGTGGAAAGCCCTACACCTTACCGTTTCTGGGAAAATGTTGGCCATTATGATGATCTCTGCACCCAAGCTGCTATATACCATTTACAACATACCACTGGATCTTCCCCCTAAATGGTATACAATCATAGATGCCATATTTGGAAATTTTATATGGGAGCAAAAGAAACCCAGGTATAGCAGAAACAAACTGTGGGCGCACTGGAGAAAAGGTGGCTAGTGCCTACCTTGGCTGGAGGGGTACAAGTGGGCCTACTTTACAGCACAAACACTGAATTGGTTTTCTCCCATAACCCAGGACTCCCCTCAATGGCTGTACATGGAGAAGTCAGTCGCCCAGGTTCATAGCCTACCCCTCCTGCTCTATAATGCTCTCCCACGGGCATTAGCTCACCATTCAACTATAACCCCCTCAGTGAAAGTTTGGTTTAAGATCCACAAATAACCACATACCCCACTGTATGACACCCATTTGGGGGAATGCAGATCTCCAGATAGATCACAAACCCTTTTTCTGGCCTCAATGGGAAGGAAAGGGCATACACACTCTTGGTGACATAATGACTTCAGAGGGTGGACCCTTAAAGTCCTTTCAGGAGCTGTCTTCAGAGAAAGTGATACCTAGGTCAGACTTCTAGGTCAGACTTCTGGTGATATCTGCAACTGTGTAGCTCTACATTGGCATACCTGAAAACTGCACCACCCCCCGAGGCAGAGACACTTACACATTGGTTATCCCTCCCTAAGGGGCAAGCCAGTAGGATTTACGCAGCACTGAGGAATAATATTCCATCACAATCGTCAAACAAAATGGGAGCAAGCCCAACACACCACTATAACTGATCAGCAATGGAGATCCTGCTGAAAACAGGCATGATCTGCTTATCCAAACATGAAAAGCAATCGTATCCAAAATAAAATCCTCTACCACTGGTATAGGACCCCAGCTTTTCTACTGAAGATTATACTCATGGATAATAACCTGTGCTGGAGGTGTCATACACAGGTAGGGGATTTGAATTATATTTTCTGGAACTGTCCTTAATAGCTCCGTTCTGGACATCTGTATGTGATCTGGCTACTCAAATTATAGGCTCCCTGACTGGATGTGATCCATTGTTCTGGATCCTAGGCATTCCTTGACAGAACACCCAGCTTGACTCTCATCAAAAGAGATGGCTTTGCCTTCTCGGCATCCAAGCTAAAAGGCTCATACTGTGTCGATGGAGAACACCAGACATCCCCTCCATATCAGAGCTCTTAAACAGTTTTTCAAAAATAGTGTCCATGGACCATCTATTTCATATTGTGTCAAATAATCTTACAAAGTATTATTCCTGCTGGAGGCCTTTTCTCACATACTTGAAGCCCAGAACTAGAGTAGGGTGACTCTCACATCTGTTGCTAAAACTACTCACTTTTTCTGCCCCCTCCATGGTTTGGAATAGGCTTTGTCTTGGTAATCAGACTTGCCACACTGATGTTCTTTATGCATGATATGTATGCAACCTAACTGTCTTGCACTGTTTGCTGCCTGGTCCTTTGCCATTTCTTAATTATTTCTGATATACAGGTTTAGAAAGAGCACCTTAAGAAGTCACCAAAGCCAGGCTCTGTACACTGCTCCTCCTGCAGGTGACATGCAGCTTCTTATTGGTAGGTGCCATTCTTATTTATTAATGTTCCTTGATGCTCACTCTGATGGATGATGCATTTGAGTCCTTCTCTTGCCTGTATGTACTGTACTGCATTTACTTGACACCAAGTTTTAGTGGGCCCTATGCACCAATGGGCACAAGTTACTAGCAAATCGCGTGTAACCCGCCTGCGCAGCTCCTTACTTGCAGACAGGTGCACACCCTGGGTATGCACAACAGATGTGCACCTGTCTGCAACTCACTCCCCCCCCCATTGAACAGGACTCCACAGGGTAGCCAGGGGCAGAGCTGCAGGTCCGGCCAAGTATCCAATTGAATATCCATTCTGGACAGGGAGTGGATCCCTTGCGTAGAGAAATACGGGTCCGGGTGTGTGAATGTGCTCTGCAGGCACCCAGACTCACGTGCACCTGCCCCGATGTCAGGTCATTGGTTGGTGGCCCCCACCCACCTGCCATACTACAAGGTCACCACCCATATCAGCATCCCAGCCTCCCCATGCCCTGAATCGTAGTGACCCAGCACCAACCCAGGACCTCCTGTTGGTGACCACAGCTGCCCACGGTCGCACCGACTGGCATGTTGACCAGCTGTCATCTCCCGCAGCACTGCACACCCACCCACCCCTACATCATGTGTGTTGGTGCCCCCCGGGATGGCTGGTGGCACAGCCTTCCACACACTGCCACGGCCGCTGGCTGTCTGAAATACACAGGTGCGCATCGGCTGTGTGCACCTGCATAAGTCAGATGGTTGGTGGCCATGGGGTGTGTGGAGGGCTGTGCCACCAGCCATCCCGTGGGGCACTGGCATGCAGGTACAGGGCCAGGGGGGTGGTGGTGTTAGTGCCGTGGGGGGGCGGAGCACATCACTGTTCGGGGGCATCAGGGCATGCAGCGGTGCAGGGGCAGCCATGCCAGTGGGAGAGGGTGGTACTGCCATGCCAGCCAGGACAGGGGCACTGTTGGGTGGGGGGCTGCTGTGACGACGCCAGAAGGGTGTCTTGGTGTGCTGGGGTGGGCAGCTCTCTTGCTGCTGAGGCCGGGGGGGGGACCCTGTGGATGCATGAGCTTGGCTGCATACTGCAGTTATGACAGGGTCTCCATGGCTTTGTCAACTGTCCACTGTACCCTTCTGTGGATGCACTATGAGCCTTAGTGCATGGTGTGTTGTGCCAGCCCACCCCTCACCTGCCCCGGCGCATTGCTCTTCATGTGGCCTGGGGATTAGGTGCATATGTGCTGTGTGCCCACTTAGTGCATACCATGAGGGGGGGGACTTGTAGGGTGCGGAGTGGTTGCACACCCCAGATACTCGCGTGTAGCCACTCCACCCCATTGGCGCATAGGGCCTATTGTCTTGTGTTATGTGTAATGTATATGTAAGGAACATTAATAAAAACTATTGACCAAAAAAAATAAGAAAGTATAGGTACCCTAATCACAAACAGAAATACTACCCCCAGGGATTTTGTATCACTTACCTTACCAGAATAGAGGAATACCTTCAGTAACTAACCTTATACCACTCCCCTTGCATCCACGTAAACAGTATTTTACACGGGGAATGTACATTACACCAGTGTACGCAGCTTTATGGTCATTATTGCATACAGTCAGCTTTTAACAAGCTGCCAGATCAAAGACACACAGGGTACTTCTTATTGCAATCATGTATTGTGCCCAGTCCCCTTAACACTCAGAAATCTGAGTCCTATCTATACTGTCAGGTGACTAGAGAAACAGTTAACAATTATTATACAATGGTAAGAAAATTTCCCCAATCCTGATTGGTCATTGTGTGTCTGGCACAGTGATGTTACTGAGCAATAGCATCATTGTATAAAGTGCAGGCACACAAGTGACCGGAGAACACTGAAACAAAACCCTCCCTGCCCATGCAAGCCACCCACCAGGAAGCCAACAGTCCCTGAAGCCATCACAGCTTAGCCGCCCCGGCAAACACACACACATTCCCTGCCTAACTGCCTTGGTCCTTCAGGTATTAAACAAAACCACAAAATTCAAAACGGCAGCCTTTATTTCCCTATAGATGCCTTGGTCTGTGAAAGCACATGCACATAGCCGTTTCCATGCATTCCCATTTCAAATCATTTCTTTTCAGCAAACCCACACAGTTTCTCTACTTCCAAAAAGCACTTTCCCAAAATCAAAATAAACACCTGTAACTCACAGGTTCCGACTGATGTTCAGTTACCTAGCATAGCGGGAAACCAGAAGTTACTGCTCGGCTCCGCGCTCATCTCTTACATTGTCCATCTATCCTTCATGGGGGAAACAAAACAACAATTTTCAAGTGCTTCCAGGATAAGCAGTGGGAGCACACTCATTAAAAGCTGCCATGTAACGACAACTATGTTGGGGGGGGGAGGTTTACCAAACCAGGAACCAAGCACAAAAAAAACACAAAATTGCTAGCAGCACCATCTACTGGACTACTTTTTCTTTTATTTGCAAAGTATGCCTGTCATACAAAAAAAAGAACATAAATATTACAATTTTTTTTTTTTACTTTTTAATATTATTTTAAAACGAGCCATTGTATAATAGCAATAGGGCACTCCAAGGTGTGTGTTATTGTGTAATAACATCACTCCTGGAGTGGTAGAAGCACTCGGCTTTGCCTCGTGCTTCGACCCACCCCAGGAGTGACGTTATTACACAATAACACACACCTTGTCATGCCTTATTGCTTAATTAAACAGGGTACCTTTCCTTATATAGTGCTGTCTGTATACCCATTGTCGTAACATTGTAGGTCAACGATCTGTGCTGCCTGGGGTCTTTCTGTGGTGCACTTTAACAAAACATAGATATTCCCAAATTTGTTAGTAACTTTAAAGTTGAATTAAAAATGGTGGACAATAGTGACAAATTGGATTTACTATGTTCAGTCCTCATGAAAATTCTCATGATTTAGGAATTCAAAGAGGCACAGAGAGGCTTGCCTAACCCTAACCCTAATGTTGCCTACTCACAATGCGCCAGACAGTTAAATACAGAAAGGTGTGCTGGATTCAACAAAAACAGGCTGTGAGCCCAACAAGCCAGAGTAGATTACAGCAGAAAAAAAAGCCACAAAGGGCAGGTGGGTCACGCATATCATGCATTCACTGTCGGGGGTGCTCAATCTGCGAGAAGCATGAAAAGTGGGGGCAGATAAAGACCATCAGTCCATCCAGCCTGCCTTGTTTTACCTTATGCTACCCCAGTACCTAACATCTAGTCAGGATTAGTGCCATCACCTCCCCTCTTAACCCTGCCCTACTAATTTTCCTCATATAACTATTAAGCCTTTTACTTGGTCTCGGCCATGTTTGAAACCATTAATGGTTCTTGCACCCACCACCTCTGCTGATAGACTGCTCCACAACTTAACCACTGGCTCTGTAAAATAAAACTTTCTCACATACTTCCTGAATCTCCCCCTGACTCCACTCATGTCCCTGAGTTCATGATTTGCAGTTCTACTGAATATTTTGTCACAATCTACAGTATCTTGTTCATTCTTTTCTAGAACTTGAAGGTCTCTATCATATTGTCTTTCTCCCTTCTGCTCTCCAGCCACTGCATGTTCATGGTTTTAAGCCAGTCCTCATAGGATCTGCCCAGCGCAGTTCTGAATCATTTTGGTTACACTATGCTGCATCATCTTAAGCCAGTCTTTGTCTTTTCTTATCTGGGGATCCAGAACTGGGCACAGTATTCCAGATGTGGCCCCACCTGTGATCAGCAGAGAGGGAGTATCACATCCTTTCTTCTGCCATTAAGCCCACACCCTGTACATCCTAACATCCAGATTACCTTGCTGTAGGCCTTGTTACAATGACAAGATTGTTTCAGAGAGTCACTTATGAAGACACCCAGTCCCAGGACCCTTTCCTCAGTAGTAGTGTCCAACTTAATCCCTCCCATCCAATATGCCATCCCAGGGTTCTTCTTCCCTATAGTATGTGCATCACTTTGCATTTCTTGATGTTGAATTTCAGCTGCCAAACATTGGACCACCTCTCTAATCTTTGCAGATCCATCACTGACTCACTAACACCTTCCTCCATGTCTACCCTGCCACAGATCATAGTATCGTCTGTTAAGAGACACATCTTGCCTTGTATTTCTTCTCCAATCTGATGAACATATTGAAAAGGACCGTCCCCAGAACTGACCACTGTGGCACCCAACTCATGAACTCCTTCTCCCCTGACTTGACAACGCTTACCACCACCCTCTACTGTCTCCCCTCAGCAAGTTTTCCACCCATCTAATTAGATCGTTTGCTGTTCCTAGATCCTTTAATGTCTTCAGCAACCTTCTGGGTGACACAGAGTCAAATGCTTTGCTGAAGCTGAAGTAGAGAAAATTCCAGGTTTGTCCATTTGCCACTGCCCTAGTCTACACAGTTAAAGAACGCTATCAGGTTGGTCTGATAAGATCTCTATGCCATGAACCCATACTGCTTACTATTGTGGAGCTCATTTCTGTTGAGGTAGTCCACTAAGTCCTCTTTGACTAGTGTCTCCAGGGATTTACCAGCTATGGAGGTAAGACTAACAAGTCTGTATTTCCCTGGTTGGTCTTTGTTTCTTCCCTTGTGGAGTGGAATTAACACCTGCTACCTTCCTTCCAGTCTTTCAGAACCCCTCCTGACTATAGAGAGCTATTGATTTGCCCTGCTAGTTCTGATTCCAGTTCCCCAAGCACTCTTTAGTGCATCCCACCTGGCCCTGGATCCTTATCTATTTAAAGTGCTACAATCTTGTTTTTAACCTTTTCATCTATAAATACCACCTCCATCATTTCTGGGATTCCTCTTGCAACAGCTTTTATGCCACTTTCAGGCAAGTCTGTTCTGTCCAACACTGTGAATACAGAGCATAAGTACTCATTAAGAATGGCTGCCTTTTGCTTGTCCTCCTCAATTACCCTACCCCTTTGTCAGCCTAATAAGTCCCGCCTAATCTTTTTTTCCCTAATGTATCTAAATAACTGCTCCCTCCTTGACCACCTCCATAATATAAAGTTCTGTGTCTGCTTTGGATCTCTAACTGCCTTTTTGGCCTCCCTCACCCTTAACTGGTAATCACGTCACCCTTTATCTTCCTGTTTCTCTTTATATCTAATGAAGGCATTTTTGTATCTAAGCAAGGCCCTTTTTTAGCCCACACTGCTTTCCTGACCTTCTTTAAGAACCAGATTACTTTCTTGTGGCTATTACTTTTGGGTACTGTTCTCAGGCATGACTTAGTTACCTCTAGAATGGTCCTTTAATTGCACCCCACCTCTCCTCCATCACCTTGACTTCATCCATGCCCATCCGCTTATCATCGACTATTTCCCTAATTTGATCAAAGTCTGCTCTTCTGAATTCCAGAACCACAACTTTTGCAGAGGGTATACTAGTGCACAGCTCCAGTTTTAACCGCATGGTGTTATGGCCACTGAACCCCAGTGGTTCCTCAATCCTAACACAGCATACCATTTCTAAATTGGTGAGCACCAGATTGAGAATAGCGGTTTCCCTTGTTAGTCCTCTGACCAGCTGCACCAGCAGGCAGTCCTGCAATGCAGGGAGCAAAGTTACTGCACAAGAGCACACCCATTATAAATAACCGGTGACAGATACCGGACTAACAAAAGAAAACACTGGTTTACTATAAGAGTGGAGAAGGTCTGGAATGATTTACTGGTAGAAGTGGTGACAAGCAACAGTATGGGGGAGTTTAAAAACAAACTAGATAAGTACTTATTATTAAACAATATCAAGGGGTACAATTAACATAACTTGCGAACTATATGGACTTAGGTCTTCTTTGCTCTGTATCAGCCTATGAAACCTATGAAATGTATTGTATTTGGCAGGGCCTGAATCCTGTGCTCTTAGCTGCTAGACTGTCACAATCTATGTCTGGTAAATTGAGATCCCCTGCCACCATTACCTCCCACTTTTCTGACCCCTTCTTAATCTCTGCCCCTAGTTCCCCCTCTCCCTCATCTCCCTGTCCCTGTGGTCTGTGGACCACCCCAATGCAGAATGTCTTACCTGATGTAGTCATGAGTTACACCCACAGGGATTCTGTCTCCTCCTCCTCCCCCCCTCCCCTCATGGACCCCTCCAATAGGACTCAGTTCTAACCCAATTCATCACTTTGGACCCCACCCCTGGGAGTTCAATTTCTTAATTTGTCTCCTGTGTGACACATTGTTGAAGGCCTTGCTTTGCTCTCCTAATCTATTTCCATGGTCACCAGTTAGAGAAATGAATCAGATTCATCTGGCCCCGACCCCCGTGAATCCATGCTGCCTTTGTCCTTGTAGCCCAATGGATTGAAGATACTCTGCCAACCTTCCTTTTAACAGTGTTTCCCCACTACCGAGGTGAGGTTCACCTGTCTATAGTTGCTAGCCTCTTCCCTACTGCCTCCATTAGGTAGAAGGACCATGTCTACTCTCCTTCAGTCCTGTGGAACAATGCCTGTCTCCAGTGAGCTTTTGAATAAGGCTGTCAGTGGGGCAGCCAGTAGCTCCCTGAGTTCTTTTAGTGCCCTTGGGTGTATCCTGTCTGGTCCCATAACCTTGTCCACTTTCAGAGCTGCAAGTCCCTTCTGGACTCTTTCCACTGGGAATGGACATCAGTCCACCTCTGCTCCCCCTTTGTTCCTGCTAATCACTGGTAGTCCACCCTTCCCCCCTACACACACTGTGAAGACTGAGAAAGGGAGTATTGTGAAAGACTGAAATGCAAAATCCCAAGTGTCTGGAACCCAAAACTGATTGTCTGACACCCGGTGTCCCAACACTCAGGATTTGCCCGTGGTGGAGTTTGTAATCCAAAATAAGGGGGGGTGGGGGGTTGAGGGGGAAAAGTCTCCCAAAACATGAAAAAAACTCTGCCATGGGCAAATCCCAAGTGTCAGGACACTAAGTTTTGAGCAATCAGTTTCAGGCTCCAGACACTTGGAATTTTGCATTTCAGTCTTATGTAGAATATCTCTGAGAAGTACCTGTTCAATACGTATTTTTTTTCTTGGTCCTGTTCTGTGCAGTCTCCCTCTGACACCCTTCTTATCCCCACTATCTCTCCACTTGCTTTCCTCTTCTCCCAGATGTACCTGAAGAAAGTCATATCCCCATTTGCTGCCTCTTTGACTATCCTTTCCTCTGTCTGTACCTTTGCTCCCCTCACTGTCTTAACTGCTTCCATTTGTTTTACCTGGTTCACCTCCCAGTCTTCTTCCCTCTGTGTTTCCTTATACCTCCTTAATGCCACCTTTTTTTCTTCACCAACATGGTCAGTTCCCTAGAGTGCCATCTCAATATATTTTTCCTTTTGCTTTTACTCACTTCCTTCATGCAGAGGCTGGCTGCCTTAATTATGCCCTCCATTATTGTTCACCACTGTTCCTCTTCCCTTCCCTGACATTCCCCCTTACTATGCAGTTTTTGAGGCAATCTCCCATTTCCTTAAAATCCACCCTCCTTATGTCTAGGACCTTTGTCCTCATGTGGTTTGCCTCTGCTCTCCATCTTAATGTTAAACCACACTGTAGTGTGATTACTGTTATATAGGGGACTGCCCACTGTGATGTCTGCAGTCCTGTCCCTGTTTGTAAGCACCAGCTCCAAACTGTCCCATCCCCCAGTATGTTCACTGACTAGCTGCCTGAGAAAGGCCCCTTGTAGAGAGTCAAGGATGGCCCTGCTCCTTGCCAAAGCTGCAGCTGGTAGGCTCCAATCCACATCTTGTATACTGAAGTCACCAAATAGCAGCAACTCCCCCTTTTTTGTCATCCTGATGATGTCCTCCTGAAGTGCTTTATCCAACTCCTTTCCCTGTGCTGGAGGTCTGTACACTGTCCCAGAACCTGTCTATAGGATAACCCACAGTATCTCCAGTTTTTCTTTTTCCTCTGGGTGCCCTGCACTTTCATAGCCTTGATTCCCTCCCTCCCTCACATATAGCAGAACCCTTCCTCCCCGCTTCCCTTCCCTGCTTCTCCTGAATAGAGAGTAGTCTTGTGTGACCATATCCCAGTAATGGTTGTCAGTCCACCATGACTCCACTATAAGCACCAAATCCAGGCTAGCCTCCTCCCTGATGGCCTCTAGGGCTGGAATTTTATTTCACAGATTCCTTACAATGATGCACATGGCCTTTCATAACTTACTCCCACCAGCCTCCCTGCGTTCTATCCCCTCCTACCTGTGCTATTTCCTGAAATTCCCCTTGACCCCCCACTTCCCTTGTTACTCTCTCTGTCACCTATCTCCTTTATTTCTCTCTTCTTGCTTTTCTGATTTTAACCCCCCCCTTGTCCTCCACCATGTACCCACCCCTGTCTTTTTTCACCCCTACTCTGGGGGTCTTCTTCCCTTCGGGCCCTCCATCTTTGTTGCTTCACTGTCTGGGGGGACAATCTTTGTCTCCTTTGTATTACTGACCCCTCCCCTGGCTACTTGAAATACTCATCCAAGTGGTATTTAAACCTCACACTAAGGACTGTGGTCCTCCTTCTGGAATAATGCAGGTCATCTACCATGCAGAGGCCTATATTCTCCAAGGCTAATCCCCAGTCCACAACTTAGTCAAATCCCTCCTCGTGCATCAAGCCTTCAACCAATTGTTAAAAGCCATGTTATGAAGTGCCCTACCTCTCCTTCACTGCACACAGGTAGCACCTCAGCAAATGCCACCATGCATGCTCCCTGCTCAAGGCCCAGGAGCATCTTCCTGCCTCATGGACAACTTTTGTTACTTTATTATGAACCTCTATCTAGATGCCTACATCCCCACTGTTTCTAGCCCCCATTTGTGGAGGGAAGTATTAACTAGGTTCCCTTTTTGTTCTCTTTCTTCTGTGGCTCACCCGGCCTCAGTCTCCCCCAAGTTAATTTAAATTTCCACCAACATGGACATCAAACGTCTGCCCCAGTGCATTAGTTTCCCTCTCTTGTTAAGTGAAGGCCATCACCCACGAAGAACTTCTTGTCCCAGAAGCCTTCCAGTCTTCCTCAAAATGGTTCTCTTCAGCCACCCATTTAACTCCTTAATCTTGTCCTTCCTCATGCTTTCCTTCTCCACCCCTTCTTTACACAGGGACAACTTCAGAAAAAGGCCAGGGAAGCCAAGTGTGCCTTTAATCTGACCTCTAAACTTCAAAAGTTATGCTTCACCATCTCAGTTGCTTGGTTCACCAGATCATTCATACCCAAGTGTACCAGAACTCCAAGCTCCCCCCCCTCTATTTTCCTCCCTATCCTGTCCATGTCCCAGATGGCTGATAAATGTGGAAGGCATCTGACCACTCACTTCCTCTTCCCCTACTTCCCATCACCTTCTTCACACCTCTAATCATTGAGTCCCCTACTACTTGAATACTCCTTTCTGCCTTGCTCCTGATCTTACCACTGGGTACCACAAAGTCATCCCATCCACCATTCCCAAATGGAATATACTGTCATAATGGCAACTGCAATTGAGCGACTTGAATATGGGTGACTCAACTGCAGTGCCTGTTATGTGGGCTACCATGCAAGGTTAGCAATCAGGGTGACAGGAAGAAGGGAAGGGCGACAGGAAAGACAGGAGGAAGGGTGGAAGAGGAGGGAGGATATGTAGGAGGCTATGCAGTGGGAGACTGCTGACCTGGCACCATGGGGGAGTGGTGAGGGTGGCAAGCTACAGTGGAAAGGGTGCAGGATTTGGGGCTGGGGATAGAGACAATTTTTTATTGCCATTCATGCTCTGTAAAGCAAATTGTGTTTTTCCAAGGCTTTTCCCCCTCCCCGACATGCACCCCCCTGGAGTTAGTAATCATTAAGTAGTGGGGGTGCAGGGGCACAGCCCCAAAGGAGAACAACATGTTTAGTTTTGCCAGTGTTTCTTTACTACAGTGCACATCATCTTTTTTTCAGCGATATGCACTCGCTGCAACAGTGATTGCTATTCCATGATCGTTGTTATGACATGAAACCCACAAAATGCTTTGAGCTCCCACTGTAGGATTCCAGTACCTGCTCCTCCTCAAGTAGTGCAAATAATTTTACTGCAGGGACACAGTAAGCCTGGATGACTTCCTTGTGGCTGCCCCTGTCTTCTTCCCCTCCTTCCCTTCCCCTCCTCCACTACCCTCCAGCCCCCCACAAATGCCCTACACATAGAGCAGTGTCCTTTCTTCCAGAACTTAGCCCAGGGGATGAGCACTCCAAAGTCACTACAGCTGCTTATATACTAACTGTACCTGTGCTCCGTTCTTTGTGACTATTCCCATCCCACAGTACCTACATGACTCCTAAGAAAACTTAACGACACCTTGGTACCAACTGCACTGTGCTGTGCCAGCCTGAAACCCGTTAAGCTACTTCCTGCAAAACTCTGCTATATATATGGTGTTTGTTCAACATCAGAGTTTTCCTTAACACAGATTACACAGATTAACCCTCACAATGTACTTATGCTGGGCTATCCCATATAGGGAATTTCTAGGTCCCTTTACAGAATCCACCCAATGTCTTTCCGGTATCTGTAGTGATGTCCAGAGTCCCCTATGGTACTGTAGTCTTCCTGCAGATGACCTGCAGAAGTCACTAAGTCAGATGCTCCATTCTTTCTTTGTGCCACTCACTCAATGGGACGTTCATGCAGTGGGATGTTTGATGAAGAATACATTTATCTAGAGGAGAAGCTTCATACCTCAGTCAGTTGTTTTATTGCTCTGATTGCAAGAGCTAACGTAAGTGAAGTCTAAATGCAGACAACTGCTTCACTTCTGTCTAAGACCAGCCAACCAATTAACAGCTATCCCACCCCCCCAGGTAACTGCGAGAATAATTTTCGCATACCTTCCAATGAACTCAGGACTGCACACTGTTAAAGAGCAGCTGATGCCATTAGGACAACTTTAACAAAACATAATATTTAGACACAGTGGGCCAGATATTCAAAACTTTGTGCTGGGCAAAAAACGTTTGCACGGGTTTAACGCGGTATTAGCACAGGTCTGCTATATTCAAAAGGCCAAATAGCATGGGCAAACTGCATTAAGCGCCGGGCAAAATCATAATGTATGCAAGGGGCAAACTGATATGAATACAGGTGCAATGCTATATTCAGCGACTAGCGCCGTGCAAAGTGGTTTTGCACGACTTAGCGTGACACAGCGCGGTGCACATTACCACCCAGGAAAAGCTTGTCTTAACCCTGGGCAATCAGCTTTGCATGACAATATGGCTTTGCGCAGTGTTTGTATGGGTTTTGTGTGGGTTTTACGTGACCCTAACAAATAAATATGGCACATAGACAAAGCCAAACATAGAGGAAGCATGCTGCTAACTGATGGCATCACAATGATGCCATCATCTGCCACTAGTCCCAGCCATGCCAGTCAGTAAGTGGTGACCCTGCCACCAGTGTACAGCTTGGCAGTGTGACCATACAGCACACACCTGCATACCACACTTCTGTGGACACCAACAGATGACAGCACACACATGCAGTACTGTGGGCACGGAGGATGTTGAGGGGAGAGTGTATGAGTGGCTAAGCTGTGCCACAGACCAGGTGTGGCCACAAAGCTGGAACACATCATGCAGTGCACATGGGCCAGTATTGGGAATACCCCAACACTAGTGTGCCTTTCGGATAATATATGCCCCCGCCACATACCGCACAGCTGTACAACTGCCACAGCACACAAAGCCGGACATGTATATGTTACTGTGAGCATCCCATACCAAAGGTGCAGCATCTGTGGGTCACACAACTGCATAACAGTAATGTCCACTGTCAGTAAACACCTGCATGTTAGACTTCTCACTGTGTATAGTGCAGTCATCATCACTGCCCTACACAACATAGGCATTGCTGTGTCCACACACTACTGGCCCCCTTGCGACTGTAGTATCTGCTGTGCACTGTAGCATGATCTACAGTGTGACAGTTGCATGCAGCACCACCACCACCATCTGTGCCTATGCTGTGTCATCCCAGTACAGCTGCAGGCAGCAGTGCATGTGGAAGTAGTGTTCAAAACTGTATAATATCCCCCAAGCTGTTTGCACAGCGGTAACACATTTGCGCGGGTTTAGCGCAGGGCTAAACAGTTAGCCTGGTGCAAACTGCATGCAAATCAGGGCATAATGAGATGCTAATCTGGATGTTTGCCTACAAACTACCTAAGTAGGCTCATTTGCATATCACTTTTGAATATGGCAAAGTTTAGTGCCGAGCAAACGTGTTTCCACTGGGCTAATGGTTTAGCCCTTCACTAAACCCACGCAAATGTGTTAGCGCTACGCAAACAGTTCGGGGAATATTTTACAGTTTTGCACACTGTACTTTCACATATGCTGCTCCCTGCAGCTGTACTGGGTCCACGCATTTGCTGGCACACACATTGGCCACATTGTTCACCTCTACCTACCTTCACATCACTGTGCACTGTGTTGCTGTTGTGGCTTGCACTTCCTGGTTGCCATATTCAGAGCTGTCTTATTCCAGGGCTAAGTTTGCCCTGCATTCCCAGCCCTGTTTGCCCAGCATCATTCCAATGCTATATTCAGAAGCTTTTTGCCCCGGGCTATTCCTTTTGAATATGGCTTGTTTTGTGCTCCGGGCTAAGTTTGCCGGCCGGGCAGTGCTAATTTAACCCCGGGCAAAGTTTTGAATATCTGGCCCAGTCAATCTTGTCTTTCACATTAGTTCTGTATTTCTTCCCCTCATTATTTATTACTGAGGCAATCTGCGGGAAAGTGGGATATTTGCTCCTGAAGAGTTTATCTATTCCTGTAGCTTTCTCCCTACTTGAGGTCATAATGCTCTACTTGTGATATCACAATTACTCTCATGGCAACAAATAGTGATGTCACAACAGAGGACTATGACATGAAGTAGGGAGTAAGCTAAAGAGGCAGATGAACTCTAAGGGATATAGAGCATGTTTCTATGCAAATTTTTCAGTAATGAGTAATAGGAAGGAGAAATCTATTAAATATATATGAAATGCAAGGTAAATTGTACCTAAATATTATGTTTTTCAAAGTTTTCTTTGAGGTGTCAGCAGCTCTTTAAGTACTGTGCCTTTTGTACCTTCACTTAAGGTCCTGATTTACCATGCAGACCCCTACACTTCTAAAAATGTATCTATTTACTTACTATCTGGCTATAAATGTTCTAGCTGCTTCAGTTAGCTGCCTCCACACTCTGATACCAAAAGGTAATGAAATCAAACTAACCAACTGACCACCTAACCAACTAACTAATTTTTCCTAGAGTATCCTCATCCTCTCTCATCTGAGCTGCTTGTTAATTCAGCCCAATAGTCCCAGCAAAAGAATCCCTGCATGTTCAAGCTCTTAGGCCATGTGTTGCCTTTTTAAGCTGTCAGGCTCTGTTTGGTGCTTCCCACAATATCAAGCTCATGATCAAGGACTACAAATGGAGACTCACATTCCTGAGGCCAGTTGCTGGGATGTCTTGAAGGGGTAGACATAGTATGCAGCCAAGGAACTGTGGGGGCCTCTAGCAGATGGACCTCACCGTGACCAGAACCATACCAAAGAACAAAAATGTGCTTACCTTGCACTTCAGATGACAAATACTACAGCTGCTGAGTTCAAACTATCTAAGAGGGGACTGTAGCAAGCAGCTATAGCCAAATATAAAACATTCACACTGCTGCACAGGGCTTCTGCTGAAGGTTCTCCTCATGTGTCTGTGCTAAATTGGCTGAAAGCCTGTCACTGGGCATCTTAAGGGTTTGATGATTCTTCTATAACTCTGCTATAGGATTGTGCCTGCTTTCTGTTTGTCAGGCTTTCTGCCCCTCCTCACTCCCTACGGCTTCTTGATTGGTTCCCTCATTCCAGGCCAAAGAAAAATCTGTAACTTGCTGCTTTTGTTTTGTGGGAAAACTGGCAAAATCCAGCAATTGTCCTGCTGTGCCAGTCTGCCTTTCAACTGTTTAGAAGTCTCTTTCTTTCTTGCAGCTTGTGGTTTGAAGGTCTATGGTAGTTTCCAAACATAGCTACAAGCCCATACCTTGTAGCTGAGGAGTGTCTGCGGTCTTCAGTCAAAAGAAATGTCCCAGTCCAATTTACTAACCTTATGGGAGTTACAAATGAACACATTGCATCATCTAGAAGTTGAATTTCTGTAATAATTAGACCCCCTGATGTGGCAGTGAAAATTAGAAAACTTAGAAACTTAGAATATACATAATTGGAGCTTCAGGCACAGCTGGTACTGGCAAAGGAAGAAATGTATTATTTATTTTTTTATTTATTTTTATCATAGAAAAGTTTATTGAGTTTTTCCAAATAGCAGTGCTTCATAGGATACATACACTATAACTGGTAATATAAAGATCACCGAAGTGCTCATACATTCAACAATCAAGATGACAGTGGAACACTGGATAGTCAAAGACCATAAGAGTGTCGCAACCAAACCAGGCAACAGGAACAGCAGATAAACAGATATTCCTGAGCATAATATACATGACCAATAGTAGATAACCACATAGAGTGAATATATATATGCTTCTCAACTGACAGAATAAGGATCAAGGTCAGATGTCAATAGGTGCCACCTGCATCAAGTTTCTAACAGAAGTGGGGGACAGGCGAAGATAAGGAAGAAGGTAACGTATGGGATCAAGGCTGGATGTGCTGAACTGGGGGGTTGAAGGGAGGAGGTGGAAGGACTTTGCAGAAGGGAGAATGTAGATATGCTTCCCACTTACGGGAGTAGCTAGCAAGCTGCCCAGTCTTGAGGTAAGACAATCGCTCCAGGATGGCCAGTTTAGCCAATGCAGCATGCCAGGAGGAAATTGCAGGGGGTGAAGGCTGATGCCATTTCATTAGTAAAATCCACTTAGCTTTTAGGAGAGCTACCAGAACCCATTCCCTTTGTGTGGGTGATAATGAGTGAAGTGAAGAGGTGTCCCCTAGGAGAAGCATGGGGTCCGACAAGTCAATTGTTTGGCCCAGGATACTGGAACAGTCAGAGGAGATGGAGGACCAAAAGGATGCAAGGTGAGGGCATTGCCAAAGAATGTGCAGGATACGAGCGGGGATGTGTTGACATCTCCAGCATTGGGCATGGGGGAGTATTCCCCATAAGTGCAGGACAGCCGGGGTCCTATACCATCGAGGGAGAATTTTAAGTTGAATCAGCTGACTCCTGGTGTCTTTCTAGGCAGAGTGAGCCTGCCAGAGGCATCGGGACCAGACTTCTGGTGAGATAGAGAGTTGTTAAGTCGGCAGCCCAGGCCATATGGCAGGAGTCTGTATGGCTTGGTTGAGAGTCATGCCAAACCTGATTGAAGTGTCCAGCCAGCCCTTGGGAGGAGGTGTTCCTGTGTAAGGTCTCCAGCCACTGCCACTTAGGGTCTGGGGAGTACGCCAGTTTCATGGTATGGATCGCACTTCAAATTCGGAGGTGACACTAAAAATCTTTGGCAGGCAGATTATATTGAGATTGCAGTTGTTCGAAGGACCTTAATTCAGTGGAATTAGGCAAGTACAGGTCTTGGATAAGCCTGATGCCCTGTTTCTCCAAACTGGGCCAGTGTATAATTTTTTTTCTCCACAGTCAAGAGTCGGTTGTTCCAGATACTGACATATCTCAAGGGAGGGGGCCTTGCAGATTTGAGGGTATTGGATAGTGCCATAAGTTTGCGCCAAGGCTTCCTAGTCTCTGCCATTACCAGGGCTAAAGAAAGGGGCAGGAGGGGAGCACCTGACAGCTGTGTACTGGGAGAACACCCCAACAGTATTTGGGTTTCCAACTGTAACCAGATATGGGGTTGCGATTGGGATGGGACGAACCACTTCATGGCTTGTGCAGACAGGTATGCCAAGTAGTATCCATGAAACCTGGGAAGTCCTAATCTGCCCCAGTCCAGTGGGCCCTCAATTTGCTATGACTTCAATGTGGCTTCTTGCCTTCCCAGAGCAACAGCAAGACCATTTTGTTCAGGTAGCAATATATTTTAGGCGAGAGGGGGAAAAGGGAGGTTATTGAGGTGATAGGCCACCCTTGGGAGGAGGAGCATGTGTATAGCAGCTACCTTGCCTCAGAGGGAGAGGTAGAGCAGGCACCAGCGATTGATCTCTGTTGAGAGGTTAGACATCAGGGGTGAGAAATTAGAAGTTTCTATGTCCTTCCATGTGGTCGAGATCACAACTCCAAGATATGAGAAGCCTTGGGGAGCACAGGCTAGCTCTGTGCCCTGCACACATTCTTTAGTACAAGCAGTGTTTAGAGGGGCCACAGTGTTTTTTTTCTGATTGACTTGCAATCCTAATAGCCAGGCCAAATCTTGCAACACAGCCAACACCGTCAGTAGGGAATCTTCTGGGTGGGAGAGAGTTAGTAGGAGGTCATTTGCATAAGAGACGGTCAAGTAAGAGTGCTGCCCTACCTGTATGCCAGAGGTTTCTTTAGAGGAGAGGAGTCTCCGGGTTAGTGGATCCAGGGCTACCAGAAACAGCAGTGGTGAGAGGGGACATCCCTGGCAGGTGCCCCTATATAGTGGAAATGGGGGGGGGATATATCCTTGTTGGTGAGGATCTTGGCCATTGTGGAATTGTATAAGGTGGAGACCCATTGGCAGAAGTAGAGACCAAAACCATATAGGTGGAGAACTTCATGCAGATAGGGCCATTCCACTGAATCAAAAGCCTTTGAGAAGTCAACTGCCATGGCTGCCTTTGAAGCTTGAGAGTACAAGGCCTACCATTTAAGGTTGAGGAGCAGTTGAGTGTTATCAGATGCAGACTTTCCCTTGGTAAAATCAACCTGGGAAGGGTGGATTATAGATGGCAGTACTTCTATCATCCGATTAGCCAAGATTGTGGCTGCTATTTTGGTGTCAACTGAGATGAGAGAAATGGTTCAAAAGATGGCGCAATAGAGGGGGTCATCAGATTTTTTTGGAAGCAGAGTAACAAGAGCTTCTCACATTGTAGGGGGAAGTATACTGGCAATATGGGCCTCTTGCAAAGCAAGGAGGAGAGGGGAAGCAATCTCATGACTGAGCAATTGGTAGATCTCTGCGGTCATGCTGTCAGGTTCTGGGGCTTTGCCCTTAGCCATCTGTGAGAGAGCTAGCTTGAGTTCAGCAGCCTAAAAGGGTTTATCCAGGGCCTCCACCATAGCCGGGGGAAGATGAGGTATATCAAAGGAGAGACAGAACTCTTTTAGTGCAATAGCTAATTGGATAGAGTCCAGAGAGGTGTGGGACTGGTATAATGCCTGATAGTATTGCCGCATATGGGCATTAATCTCCTTAGGATCTGAAATCACCAATCCTGATGCATCCTTAAGGTCATGAATGTGGAAAGAGGCCTGTTGTTTCCTCAACTGGTATGCGAGAAGTTTCCCACCTTTATCTCCTCCCTTCCTGTGGGCATGCTCGGTGTGGAATAGCATCCACTTTGCATTCTGCTATAGCAGAGTGTTGATGCAATATTTGACCCCCACAATTTCCCTGATGAAAGAACAGTCTGGAGGGGTAACAGTCAAGGTTTTGAATTGGGCCTCCAACTCTGACAGATCTGTCTGAAGCTGATTGAGGGCTGCTCTCCTAGCCCGGTTTTTAGTGGCTGTATAAGAGATAATATGGCCTCGTAGGACAGCCTTAAGGGCTTCCCATATGGTTCCAGCTGCAACCTCCCCTGTTGTGTTGGAGGCAAAGTAGTCCCTAGCTGCTGACTGTACCACACGGTGGAATTTGGGGGTCCTACAACAACATTGGGTTGCAGCGCCATCTGGTACCAAAATTGGTGTGGCCTGATGGAGTGTAAGAACATATAACTGGGGCATGATCGGATATAAGGATGCTGCCAATTTGGGGTAAAGATATGCTATGAGCAGCTGCAGAGTTGGCCAACCAGAAATCTATGTGGTTGTATGTGGAATGGACAGCAGAATAAAAGGTATAATCTTTACCCACAGGGATGTTCATGCCTCCATACATTTACCAGGCCCCATTCATCCACCATGTCCTGAAGGGCCATACAAGCTTTGGGGTGTGTCTGGGTAGTAGACTTGGACTTGTCTAGAAAAATATCTGCCACAAAATTGAAATCACCTCTGGTCAAAACGAGTATGAGAGGGTGATTGTCCATGAGGGATGTAATAGCCTAAGGTCGGGAAAGAAGTCAGTGTTATCAATATTGGGGCCATATACTTTGACCAGGACAGCTTTCCCCCCCAGAGAAGGTAAATCTGGCAGCCACCCAGTGTCCCTGCTTATCAGTTTTAACCTCTTCTTCTACCCAGGAACAGGAATGGCGGGCAAATATGGCTACCCCTCTTGATTTCATGGAGGCTGAACTAGCAACAGCTTTCCCCACCCAGGATTTTTTCAGCCATTGCATGGTCCTGGCAATGAGGTGTTTCCTGCAGGAATGCAATATTAACCTGCAAGGAGCGTAGGTGCTGGAGAACCTTAGTACATTTGACAGGGTGGTTCAGCCCTTTCACGCTCCAAGAAGCAAATTTAACCCCAGGATTAGAAGTCCTGAACAATGGTCAATGCTGGGTGCACTCACCCAAGGAACAGTGGAGGTAGAAAAGAGGAGGGGTACCTTTAACTTCTAGGCAGTGGTGACAACTCCTGCTCAATTAAGTCTGTCAGTGAGAAGTGCAGAAACAGTATCATATGGCTTGTGAGTAAAACAACAATGTTATCCAACAGGTTTGAAAAAGGCTAAGATAACAGTTAAGCTAGACGATAGTAATAGTTAAAAGTAATAGACAATGACAACTGTATAAGCCTCACAAAATGTAATTGCTAAGAAGGCAGCAGGAAAGCGAGGCTGGTAGGAAGGTACCTAAACACAAAGTGGTACACTAATGGTGAAGTGATGTACATGTGAGAGAAACTCTTACACAAGGGTATATCTCGGCTACACTAATCCATTCACCAAGAAATGGGTGGGGGGGTGAGTTATAGCCAAATAGACTACATGCCCCAGTTGGAGACTCCGTGGGCCTCATAAAGAAAACTGTGACCAAGAGAAGATAAGGGATGGGGAAGTAATCAGAAGGGGGGCCCGAGTATGGGATGGGCCAGGACAGGGAAAGGAGGGGTGGGGAACCCCAACTGCTGTAGTCATAGGGGTGACAGTAAAATGACAAAACCACTCTGTAGTCTCCTGTGTGCTGGACATAAATACTGAACTGGCATTCGCAGGGGCCATTTTCTGCCCTGCACTCCCAGACCAGTTTGCCCAAGCTTCTTTAAACTGCTATATTCAGCAGGATTAGCACCGGCTATTTCTTTTGAATATAGCTTGCTTTGTGCTCTGGCTACGCTGCCTCACTGGGCAGTGCTAATTTAGCCCCGGGCAAAGTTTTGAATATCTGGCCCAAAGTCTTGAGATCGATATTTGATAACCTGTTGCATATGTGTATATATATATATATATATATATATACACCTGTGTTCTTATTTTCCCATTAGTTTTGTATAATAACATGCTCATGTGCTTATGTTCTTTTTCTAGGGTGCAATGGAATTCCATGGTACCTCAAGCACTTTCTATTAAAATTTAAGAACTGAATGATATAGCACTATAATGATATCCATTCTTCAGAATAAGTAGGACTAAAATATTTCCTTTTACTAAGTATTACTTGTTCTCCTTCTATTTTGAGAGAAAAAAGACGCAAAAAAACCACAAATAGGATCTAATCATGTGTTTAATTTTTTAACAGTTTTATAAATGTATGTTTTGTTTGTATTCTACACAACATTGGGTACTGCCACTTTAAATTTATAGTGTATTGTGGTAATGACACATGTTTAAGGATCCACTTTTGATGCAATGGTCACCTCCGGATGACGCAACTTTTGTGAAACTGGTAGAAGTATTGTGAGCAGGGTGCTGTCTGGCGTTTTTGTTATACATTAAAGGCTGCAATCAGGGGCATCATGCAACCAGAAATTTTGGAGGGACACAAAATCAAAATTTCTCTGGGAGGGGTCTGGGGCATGCTCCCCCAGGAACATTTTGAAAAATTGAGGTCAAATGGTGCTTTTTTGTGACTTTTAGAAGGCCAGGAAGCTTTTTCCTTAACATGCTAAATGCTGTCACAATGATACTTTTTTTTTCTTTGTTCAGTCTGTGACAGTGACCTCTTGTATTTTCAAAGCAATTTTGTAAAAACTGAACTGAAATGGTGCATTTTGGTGGCTTTTACCATACAGTGAATCAGCTAGCTATTTACAGTCCATTCCTAACTACTTACCTGCTAAAAGCCAGAAATGCACCATTTGAATAGTCAAATTATTACAGACATCTACTATAAATGTTTTGCATGAAAAATAATGACACAGGTCATCTGTTCTTGCTGGTACTTTGTTTACTGGGTAATCTTTTCCATGTATTACTTACATATATGCAATAGGGATGACGATAAACAAGAGTATGATGAATCCATTTATTTGAGTAACTGTGTGTATAAATTTCATTTATACACAGTTATTACATCACGCCCACCACTGCGTGAGGTTACTTGAGGTCAATGGCAACTTCACAAGATAACCGCTTTATCACACAGTGGCCCCCCCCCCGCATATCCCTTATTCATGCAATAGGCATGGCAGGTATTAAATAGCTAGTATAGCACAGCACAATGCTATTCAGTATCAGAGGGTGGTGCTATCCATTTTCTGAATTGTATTGCACTAGACTGCTAAACATTTTTTATGTTTTTTATTCAAATTTACACATACAAAACACATTAAAAACAAAGTATTTTTCATTTTGCTAACCAGTCTGTGCCATATACTATGCATTTTTGCAGTCGATTAGCACTTTCACATATGAAACTGCTAATCAGTTTTTTTGGATTATTTAATACCCTACATGGACACAAAACCCATTTAATAAATCCATTTATCTGCACAGCCATTGAATAAATCAAATTTATCTATGCAGTAGTGATTTAATCACCATTTATCCATACATTATTTATGTCATTATCATTTATCTGCATAGCAGTGATGTCATGTATTCCCATATTCAAATGCAAAGAACTTTAAAATGAAGAATGATAGCATAATACTGTGAGAACGAAAGGTGTTCAGCAGAAAGATATTTACAAAATGAGTGGTGTTTCATTTATAGTTACCTTTTAGTTTTTTTTTATAACTAGCAAAAAATAGCAGAAAATTCAATTTTGTTCACTTTTTGCAAGAAACAAATGCAAATAACTTTAAAACAAAAAATGACAGCATGGTACTTTGAGCACACAAGTTGTTCAACACAAAACTATCTACAAAATGAGTGGTGTTTCATTTAACAGCAACCACTGTGCTATTGGAAAGTTGACAAAAAGTCACACAACCTATCATTTAAAAAAACATCAAAAGCAAATGTACCAGCAGTGTCAGAAAGCATCCCTTATTGTATAAAGGAAATATACAATGGTGAGCTGTCAGATAGATGATTTATCTGCACAAGTGCTGTTTGACCTTGGAAGTCTGGACCATATCTCTCATTTTATCATGTCAGCACTTGTCTTTAAATTGCAAGCAAAATGTCTGAATGTATAGCACATTCTTAATCAATATACAAATAGTGGGTTTCCTATGCTTAGTGCCAAAGTATGTTTCAATGAAAGTTACATTTTTTATTATGAAACTGCAAATAACCCAGAAAAACTGCGAACAGGCATGACAGAGACCATGATGAGCAATGCAAGGCAGAAATAAATGTAGGTGGGAATAATCCATCACATTTGGGCTGGCAGTATAGCCTAGAGGTTAGAGGAATGAGGTGTGAATGAGCGTGATACATCCAGCAGACCAGACCCTAGTTTGATTCTCTCAACCTCCACTTGCATACTGTGTGACTCTGAGCAAGTCACTTAACCGCTCAGTGCTCCCAGGTCACCCCTGAAAACAGGCACTTGTGCCTAGTGGACCTTACCCAGTTACCAAAGACTAAAATAAAAAATAAATAAATAAATAAACATCAGTACCGCCTCCCTACCAACAGGCCCTCCAAACGGAGTACTGCAAACAGAGCAAGACAGGCTGCAATACACTGTACTTAGTATTGCTAACAAAAGTAAAACTGTCAGAACAACATAATAAAGGATCATGCTAATTAATATTACTTGTAAAACTCCTACTGCCCTGTGGGGGGGGATAACCCACTCCACGTCACACAGTTTACACACTATTCAAGAGCACAACCACATCCTGCAGACTCTCAAACCAGAGCAAGCCTAATAACAACAAATTAATGCCTTTACTAATAACCCTCCAACACTGACAAATGACGGGTGGTATTCATGGTAACACCACACCCAGATAAGAGACCTCCTCTTGCAAACCTTCCAAACAGAAACAGACGAATGACAATAAAATACAACACGGACCGACAACTCAGGGATGGGAGGTGGATGAAATAACCTACCCCAGACAATAATCACACCCCCCTAACATTTGAACAAGAGCTAACTTTTCTTTTTTTGGGGAGGGGGCTTATCTATGCAAACAAGCAGAAGTCACTTGAACTACAGTGAAAGCTAATGATTTAAGGGGGGAGGTGTTGTGCTGCCCCTCTGAGTCGGCACCAACACACGCACACTTGACCTCTTGCAAAGTGCATCCACAGCCTGCTCAATAACAATGAATAAATTAATACAGTTTAATACTAATAATAATAAAACAAACAAACCCATCCACTGTGTTTAACCCTTACCCTACTGAACTTCTGCTGCTGCATGAACATCTGCCCCACTTTGATTGGCTGGTCCATGGTGGCAGGTGGTCAGCTCCTCTGCCTGCCTCTCAGCACCACAGGGCATCCCCGGTGGATCAAGCTGTGGTGAATGTGGCACAGTTCACTCCTGCTGCTCCAGCTGAGTACAAGATTCTTTCATTCCTGAAAACCAAACTTTTACAGCTCTCTGTTGGTGTCTGCGGTGGTCCAACGGTCGTGTCCTTCTGTGTCCCCTACACTGAACCCAGGAGAACTCTTATCACTAGTATTCCCTCTGATTCTCTTGCTCCCCAGACCCCACAACTGCTTAGCTCATGGCATAGACCACTGTCTTTTTGCAGATGCTGGAGGCTGGTCTGCATTGGTCACTTCCACTAAGTATGTTGCTTTGTTCGGGGGGGGGCATCTGTTACTCCTGTTGCTCTGGGTCCCAGGACCGTGGCACCTACCGCTTTCCCAGTGGGACTACACAGCCCAGAGACACCTCAACACCATGTCCAAGTATCCCAGATGTATGGTGCTATCCCAACATACCCTACCTCATGCCCAAGTATCTGTGGCATTCAGAGGCAGCCCCTCCAACACCCCATCCCCACCCAAGTATCCCTGCTGGCCACTGATAGTGACAACTCTCACTATTTCCACACACACACACTCCTTGCCTGGCCACTAAGTGAGGGCTTTGTGTAAAGCACTTTTATGGCATGGCGGTATGGAGAGCCTCTGTGTGCCCCTAAAGTCCACCACCCCCAACAGCCACTGTATATTGGCCCCCAAGAGCCACTGTGTATTGGCCCTGTATGCCTACAAAAGCTTCTGAAGATAATTGTGTGGGTTGCAGTTGCTGTAGTCAGTGAGAACCCATGATCCCTGTTGCTCATTATATATTATCTTTAATAAGGAGACATGCTAAGAAAGAAAAGTCAAAATCCAGCATGGCAGAGTTACAAAAATAATGGCATAGTTTTGTGTTCCGTGAGCATTTCTGCCTACACTCCAAAGCTAAAAACTGAATTCCCCAAATCAAATTCAGGTTTCTTTTTACCTGGTTAAGTTACAATTTGTCTCTGAGTTTTTAGGGAAAAGGAATGAAAGCTAACCATTCAAAGGAGAGACACTAGCATGTCTGATGCAATTTTTTTCCTTTTCTCCGGTGATGGACGTGAGAGCAGAGTTTCATTTCCTTTCCTTTCCATGATGCTTCAGAAAGGAAATGAAACAAAACTCTGCTCACACGTCCATCACCTGAGAAAAGGAAAAACAAATCCTGAAAGTCGGAAGGGGAAGGGGGGGCGAGTGAATCAACAATTTGGAAAAGAGATACCTGCTAAAAAAAATATGGGGGACAGAAAACACATTCCAGGTGGACGCCACTCCTCAGCCTTCCAAACACAGAAATTCTTGTCTGTGGGCCGACGCTGGCTTATCAAGTAGTTGGTGGACATTGGGCACAGCTCGGGAAGAGGTGGGCTTGTTATCTCCCACTCTGCCCCATCCCCTGTCACATACAACGTCCTCCAAGAACAGATCCCTTTACAAGCCAACCCAGACCGATGAATGAAGACATTTGGACTCACCCGCCTCCCTATTGCTGCTGGTACTGATAGTACTCCTCTCCTGGGAAGTAGCTGGCAGCACATACACACCATGGCTGATCTCACTCAATAACATGGCCGCCACAGGTGAATGTTTACCCTTCTTGGTTGCAGTTTTGCTTAGTTTTCTCATGCCAGTCTTCTTCTCAGTCTATCCTCCTTGAGCGCACAGAGTAAGATGGTGCCTGAAAATCCACTCTTTGATGCGTGGCAGAGTCAACAGATCCCTGCCCCCACCAATTATGACTTCAAAAAAGTCAACATTGTTTTAGACCTTGTGATTTTCTGGAAAATAAAATACATTTACAGGTGTTTTATACTAGTTTTGAGCAATGATATTGGGGGGGGCACATGCCCCATCGGGCCCTATGGGCATGACGCCACTGGCTGCAATTTGATACTTTTACTCGTGTGATGTGGAGATTTGTTGTTTCAATAGGGGTGACAGTGCAGTGAATCTTGATCACAGCCCAGGGAGGATGTGGAGAAGAAGGGAAGGGGGGCCCCAACAAGCCATTAGGAACCCAGGAGCAAGGGAGTATCCTCATAACCAAAAGACAGTCTGGCTATTAGTAACTCGATGCTAGTAGGTAGCTGAAATCCGGACAAGATTGGGGGACAGGGACGTGGCTATAGAGTGGTAGGGCTATATTAGGCTTTCGCCCATTTTGGCCATTTGCATATGGCTAGTGGCCACAGGAGATGGGCATATGCATGGGTAGCCCCTAGAGAGGGGAGGAGGGAGAGGAGAGAGGGTGAACCCTTTTGTTGATTGCCACATGAGGGGAGTGCGACAACCATCAGTAGATTAAACCATTGATTCTCCCCTCAAATATGTTCCATCCCATCTATACTAGTGTGCCCCTTTAATATGAGAGAGCCAAAATTAAAACAGCAATATATAAACATAAGTCTTTATGTTGAAGGGTCCTCAGTCGGGAGGCTGAGGTCGTGGAGCTAGACAGGCCAGTAGCAGCTGCTTCTGCAAATGATTGGAATCTGGGTTTGATGGGCAGCTGGGTTCCTTCAACAGAGGCACTAGCGGCAATTGGGATCTCTGACCAGTCACAGGGAATCACCACATCCATTGGGGAGACATTCAGCATTGCATCAACTTTATCTGGTGGGGAGTCATCTCTAGGGAACTTAGCTGGCGGGGCATTCAGGTGGTGATCCGGAGACAGGGTCTGGCCATTTCTGGGGCACTGTCTGGAGCAGGACAGCTGAGCAGGAGAGCATTGTGACAGGGCTACTGGCACAGCAGTCAAAGCCTGAAATTTGAAGACAGTAGTCGTGGAGGTTCCCGAGTCGTTTCTATAGTCCAGGCTGGGGGAACCTACAGGTGGCGGACTAGCCCTATCAGAATTAAAGCTCCCTGGAAGCAATCTCTCCGATTTTTGGTTCCCAGTATGATGATTATGGTCCTCCGGCACCCAGAGGCATCTTGGTGTTGTAGTTTGCAGAGTTATATTCGGCCAATGCCTAGAAACCCAAGTCTCAATGTCTTTAGGCTGTGAAGCAGTGATTTCTCTGTCATCCTTGGTGATTAATAATGAGGTAAGGTTTTTAAAGCAGCACTGGAATCCCTGAGCTTTAAGTATTTTCTTGATGGAACAAAATTCCGTCTCGCTGTGGCCTCCTGCAAGAAATCTTGGAAAAGAGATCCTGTTTCCTGCCATATAATGTCCCTCTATCCCTGGCACTCACTAGTACTCTTTCTTTCATGGAATACCATAAGAGGTATGCTATAATGGGCCTCAGAGATTGCCCTGAAGAGCAGACCCTGCTAGATATCCTGTGCACTCTTTCAGCCTCAATAGGCCATTTTCATCACTCACCCAGCATTTGAGGAATGGCCTCATTTAGAAAGTGTTCCATATTTTGCCCTTTGGTACCTTTGGGGATGCCAATGATCTGTATGTTATTATGGCACCCCCGATTTTCTTGGTCTTCAGCAAGGTCCCAAAGGGCAGTGAGCTTGGCCTCATGAGCATGCAGCCATTGCCAGATCTTATGTTGCTGCAACTCCAAGTCCTCAGTTTTCTGTTCAGCCACATTCATTTTGTCCTGAAGGCTGCGTACATCCACTACTATACATACAGGGCATCATTAATGCCATCCACCCTAATGAGCAACGTTTTGAGCATGCTAGTGATATATTGCAAGGATGTGCCCATGTTAGCAGATGGGGTGGGAGACTCGCTGCTTCCTGAAGGTATAGTAGACCGCTGTGGTGGCGTAGAAGCCATACCAAATTTGGGAGGGCCTCAGTGATCTGGTGTGCGAGAGAGGTAGGTAGGCAATGCAATTTGCAGAAGTGGACAAAGCAGGCAAAGCAGGAGATGGCTGATCGTGGCAATAATATATAGCCAACCCCAGGTGGTGAGTGCCAGGATCTAGGCCTATGCAGCCTAGCACCGCCCAAACCATCTCGAGGGTGCATTTGCGTGACAAGATGATAACCAGTTGCCAAACCACGAAAACGATCACTCTGGACAGTCAGGGAGGGGGTAAAGTGGCAGATGAGGCAATTTGGATGAGAATATCCCTGGATCATGTAGGTAGGGCATAGATACGATCCAGCTTGGGAAGGAGCTGAGGGTTCAAGTGTCCATCTTCATTGGCGTCCAAGCCATGCCCCTATTTTTTTATTTTAAAAGTATTGCCAGGAAAGACATATTGAGCTGATAACAGCTCATTTCTAGATGCATCCTGGGGGAGAGAAGTATGGAAGATAGTACAATAGGAGAGAAAAAATATTCCTGCTGCATTACTAGACAAGCTGGTACCCACAGACACACCCAATACCTCCACTCCCCCAGATGTCCACTGCGCTGGGGAGCTGGAACATGGTGGTGAGGAGGAAGGGTGGCAGAGGTAGCCACAACAAGGTAATCCAAGCTCTCCTACTTCGAACTGCAAATCACTTTGCTCAATTGGAGGAGGTTCAGGTAATATATTCACTCAGAGGAGACTCAGAGTCAATCAGAAAGGTAGAGCAAGTTGATATGTTAACACCTAGTGGAGAGACCAGGAAGAATGCAGCAAGGAGCATCCTAGTAGTCAGGGATTCTATGCTTAGGGGTGGAGAAGTGGGTGGGCGGAGGAAGAAATGGGAGGGAGTGGTCAGACGCCTTCCAGGTGCACCTGAAATCCAGAATATTGACAGGATAGGGAGGATGGTAGAGGGAGAGGAGGGGGACTTTGGGGTACTGGTTCATTTGGTACCAACAGTTCAGAAAATGAGCCTCTTGAGGCAGTCTAGCATAATGTTCAGAGACTGAGGGACAAATTGAAAGCACACTCAACTTCCTGACATTTTCCAAGGTCCTTTCTGTGTGGGGAAAGGGAAAGGGGAAAGAGGCATTTAATGGTAGTTTAAGAGGCTGCTGTCAGACAGAGGATGCTATTTTGTGGGAGACTAGAGGATGTCTGAGACAGTAGGCTCTTCAACGGTGATGGTCTTCACCCGACAAGAGAGGTGGATAGTGTGATTTGCCAGAAGTTAGATGTCTGCATAGGTTGACATTTAAACAAAGAAGAAGGAGACTGAGGCTTGGGGAACCACAGAGGACAGAGAGTAAAAGGAAAACCTAGCTAGGACTCCCCCAGAAATGTTGGCTAGGAGCAATGAAGATGAAAGCAGCAAAGCAGCTTTTTGAAATACATTAGAAAATATGTTTGGGGACTCAAGAAGTCAGCAGGAATGAGAAACAACAGGAAGTTAAGAAAATGGGGTAAATGGAGAAGAGCTGATTCAAAGGGAAAGGAGAAGAGCACAAGCTGGATGACAGTAAGCCTAAATACTAGGAGCCTAGGATACAAAATCTGTGAACCCAGGTGATGGTGCTGGATTAGACCCTGTGGTCATTACAGAAACATGGGCAACCAGGAATAATGATTGGGAACTTGCATTTCCAGAGCAAACCATGCATAGCAGGGATGACTAAGAGGAAAGGGTGGCCTAGCCCTCTATGTCACGGAAGGCATAGAGGCTATAGAGAATGAATCCATCAGGAAAGAGGATGGGAGGCAGAATTGCTGTGGTACAGCTCACAACAAGATTGGGAAAGAAGCTGTGCATGTGGTGGTCTGTGGATCACTGGGGCAGGGGCAAGAAGGATAATGAGCTAGGGGCAGAACCTGAGGGGCTGTAAAGGGAAGGTAGCAGTGGTAGGGGTCTCAGTCTACCAGGCACTGATTGGGGACTATCAGCAGCTAGGAACACTAGAAGTTAGGTCCTACTGGATAAGTTGCAGAATTGTCTGTTAGTGCAGCTGGTCAGGGAACCCACAAGGCAGGGTGCTATTATTTACATGGTGCTCACCAACTTGGAAATACTAGGCACAGAGCAGTTGGGAACCCCTGAGGTCCTGTGAACATAGTACCATATTACATATTTTATATTTATATAAAAAAGGAAGATGAGAGGGGAATTGTAAGGCTGACAGAGGGGAGGGTAATAGAGAATGATAAGCATAGAAGCCATTCTAAATAACTACCTCTGCTCAGTATTCACAATGGAGATTAGTGGGCTTCTGACTTAAAAGTACCACAAAGACAGCTGCAAGGTGATCCCAGAAATGAGGCAGGTGGAAATAACAGTAGAACCCAGATGGCAGCTGTTGTGAGCCAGCCAGAACTCTAGCTCTGAGTTGATCTGTTAGTTTTGTTTTGTTGTTTTTTATTTCTTTTAGAGTTTGTATTGTTTAGTTAATGGTTTAGAAAGGGGTGAAGAAGTGAGGTAGATTAGGGTTGATAGTGTTCTTTTCGGGTTACGCTTTCGGGCTGCTTTTTGGCTTGTCCTGGTGTTCGCCAGTCTCCTACTGTGTGTTTTGTGTCTTGTGAGTTTTGACCATTTTGCATGGTGGCAGGTTGCATTTTCAGTTGGGACTGAGACGAAATTCACTAACTTTGCAGCACTTTTCTTGGTTGACTGCTTAATTTTTAATGTGCATTTTCTTTCTTTTTGAGGTCGCACTCGGTTGCTACAGTGAGTGTTTCCATATGGTTTACTGCTTGCAGTAATCATACTGCTGCAATCATTTTCTTGGGGTGCAGCTATTGACTTGGATGACCTTTGCTTTGGAAGCCCACGTTAGTGTGGAATCCATTTCTAGCACTTTCTAAGGAGCATGTTGCCAGGAAGGGAATCTACTCCAAGGAGCAGGGACTGAAGGAAATCCTTATGTGAACTAAGGGAGGAAGATCTTCAGATGCTGTGAGTGTACCTAGGCTGTAAGAAGGTTTTGGAATTTGGCCATTGAGACTTCAGTGTGGTTGGGGGCCTGTGTGCAGCCTCGGGTGGCAGGGATATTACTACGAGAGCTTTCTGCTGTAGGATGGGGATTTTAGTGGTTAAGTGCCTGGGCCTTCCAGCTGTCAGAGGATGGCCGAGGGGACCACGCACCATTCTCTAGCCATTCAGGGGCTGTCTCAGCTTCTCCCCTTATCTGAGGGTTTCTTATTGGGGCCAACTTTGTCACCATTGAATTGGTCTAACATTTGCTTCAGCATTGGTTATTTGGTTCGACCCATGGAGATAATCTGGTGGTCGGGTGTAGGTCGGGTTTTCCTCTCTGGCAGGGCACCGGGGAACTAAGACTGGAAGGCGGCAGGACCCTGGTTCCCTAGGGTATGCCACAATCATTGGCCAGAAGGACTCCCTTTAGGGGCTCTTTTTATCAGGGGGTGTTCTTCCTGCTTCGGTCACTAGGTGGGGCCCCATTGTGGGTGGTACTGTTCTCCTGGATGTGCTCCTTTTCTACGGATGTTGAAGATCTGTTCTCAGTACTGTTGGTGGATTGACTTTATCACTGTTGCCTCCTAGTTTTTGGTTTGGAGGTAGTGAGAGGACCTCATTTAAACTGTTTATGCACTAATTTTGCAGTTGGAAGAATTACTGGAGTGAGAGGCTGGTATTTTCCCTGGGACATTTAACAAAATGATGCCTGCTGGGGGTGAGAGCCTCAGTGAAGCAACACAGCAGCCTGACTATTAACTGAACCTGGTTCTCCACATTTTTTCATTCCTTTTGATCTGAGGGGATTTTATTATTCACTTTCTGGAAAGAGAGCCGCTCGACCAGGACTGGGTGCTCTGTGACAGAAACCAGTACAGACAGTTGTAGAAATCATGGAACTCACTTCCACAGGCTGAAATTAGCAATAAACCTAATGTCCAGGCATCATATAGCTTCAATTCATACCAAAATTTATTGCCATAAATGCTCCACAGCATGACTAATGTTTCATCTCAAAATGAGGCTTTCTCAAGAGGATTTTATTGTTGTTTATTTGGGGTTACTGTTATTGTTAATTATTTTAGTGTTAGTAGGGTGGGGTTTAGGTTTTAGTATTTTAGTTGTTGTATGGGTGTATAATTCTGTGATAATAGGGGCTTGAGTTCAGGCCTGCCAGTACATGTCTGAAGGCTGCTCTCCCTGTCGGCTGTAACTTTTCCTCCAAGTTCGGGTCCTCAGCCCTTTCAACTGTCCTCCATTGCCCCAGCAGTTTTGGTCTCTGTAGGGCTTTGGGGATAGTGGGTAGAAGGCAGAAGGGGGGGCCCTGGATCCAGGTAGGGGGGGAGCTGTGTGGCTGGATTGGAGTTCTGAGGGCTAGGAGATGCCCTGGGATGAAATGACTCCCAGAACGAGGTCCTTCTTGCCTGGTACCCATACCCAAGGGCTCCATTGTTATCGGGCCAGTAACTCAGTCGACCTCGGTGTCTCATCTGACTTGAACGGTGCTGTGCAGTGCCAGTTCAATTAAAGCAAGATGGCTGCCAGCCCAGTGGCAGAGAGGTTGAGGCGCTGGATGGCACACCTGCTGCCCACGCTGGTGACCGGGGTTCGGGGAATAGCCTGGGCTGTCAGGGGTTGGCAGGAGAGAGGGAGGATCAAGCATCTGTAGGACAGCTCTCCTCCCTCGGGGGGGGTTCAAGGGGTATGCCCAGCACCGCAGTGACCTCCGGTGGTGACCGGAGGTACTGTCACACTTAGGGCATGCAGAGAGTGATGCAGAGCTGCAATGGACGTCCCCTGGCATCATGGTACACTCGGGCTCTGCCTGAGGGTGGGGGTGAGGGCATAACTAAGGAAAAAATCCCCACCCCGAGATAGGCGATGGCACCATCCGACTCGGCCACACTCCACTGGCCGGACTCTCTCTGCTCCTGGGCCGAGCCCAGCCCAGCCCGAATTCTAGTTAGAGCACCCTGGGAGGATAGGGCAGCCCAACCTCAGGGGTCCTCAGAACCAGGGGATAGTCAGGCTGGTGCCAGGAGCCATGGAGGAGTTTCAGGCCCGGAGGTAGAGCCGAGATCAGGGTGGATGCCTGAGAGAGTTCTCTGGGAGTTGGAGCAGAAAAAAAGAATTGTAAAAAACAAGACGGTTATTATTGCCAGTCTTGTTGGATCAACGGACCTGGTTGCAGCACTGAAACCTGGCTGGATGAAAATGCTGGCCCCAATTTAGAGGCAGCGATTCCAGCTGGATTCTCGGTAATACACCGCTCGAGGATGGATCGTAGGGTTGGGGGGGGTTCAATCTGTTTTAGATCGGAGTTGGGCCTTGTAGCTGTGCCAGTTGAGGAAACCAGGTCCTTTGAGTGTACAGTGGTTGCAGGTGTGGGGTGCTGGATCCTTCTTGATGGCACAGGGTCATAACAGTGTGGACACCACTGGCACAGCAAGACTGCACTGTACCTAACAGCGTGCAGTAAGATCTGTACATACTTCCTTTGTTTTACGGGGGGGTGCTTTACCCCCATACCCTCTGGAACTATAATAACCAACTCCGAGGGGGTGTGGACACAAGGGCAATAAAATTACCTTAAAAAGATTCCCTTACAGGGAATCAAACTGCTGTGCTCCCAGCCCCATCAAATGCAGGGTTGGGTGGTCTTGCCACTCCACCATGGGAGTGACTCAACCAAGAACCCGACCCGCAGTAGTCACATGCTCTTCCTACTTCCAGGTGAGTGACAGGGGTAGTGATACTTTCATATCACTGTAATTCCCTGTCGCTGTAAAGCCATTCACAGTTTGCACAGCGCAGTCTTGCTGTGCATGGTATCATCCACGCTATTCTCACCCAGTACCCTTCTTGTCTACTACCATCCACCTGGGGCAAGAAGCAGCTCCTGCAGGAAGTTGAGGACTTTGCTGTTGACATGGTGTTGGAGTCACCCATATTGATGGTGTTGGGTGACTCCAATGCCTGGATTGACGATGAACTCTTGCAATTTGGTCAGGACTTCCTCCAACTTATGAACTCAGGCTTTACACAGGCAGCTGCCTCTGTGACCCATAATCATGGTCACTCTATGGATCTGGTGATGGAGACCTCCAACTTGGTGGTGGAACCAGTTGGATGGTCGGACCACCATACTATAAGGTTCAATTTCCAGGCTCCCCCTTACAGGCCTGCCCCTGTGGAGATAGTCAGGTACTGCCCTTTGATGGATGTGACCCCAGATGGCCTGTCAGTGGTGCTAGGCCATTCCGGATTACCATGTGCAAGTGAGAGTCCAGAGAACCTGCTACAGGCCTATAATAGGGCTGTGGTGGGGCTCTGGTTGCTATAGCTCCTGTCTGGGTTTGTCCTCTCAACCTCTGACCTAAGTCCCCTTGGTTTGATAGGACTTTGAGGGAGTTGCAGTAAGTTGGATGAAGGCTGGAGCTTTGCTGGTGGAAATCGCACCTTGAAGCCAACAACAGATTTAGACTGATGGACCATTATAGGGACTGTCAAGCGGCAGTCTCTTTGAAGAAGGCAGAGTTCCTGTCCGGGGGGATTGCCACAGCTCAGAATCGACCAGCTTAGCTCTTTCAAACTGTAGACAGACTGTGCAATCCAGCCTGTCTGCAAGTTCAAAGAGCCTTTTCACAACAAAAAAAATGTGGTGAGTTTGCTCGGTTCTTTGCTGATAAGTTTGCCGACATCAGGTCTGAGATCCGATCAGCTCTCTCTTTGGGGGGTGGCGGTAGTCAGTGTGGGGTTGCTACTCCTCGGGTTTGTTGGATGAACTTTGTCCAACTGGAGATCATGGATGTCACGCAGACTGTCCAAAGTATGCGGATGACCTGCTGTAGTTTAGACCCGGGCCCAGCTTGCCTTTTAATAGGGCGTGTTGATGTAATCAACCTGGTCATAGAGAAGATAGTCTGGAGCTCATTAGAGTCAGGTGAATTTCCGAACTCCCTAAAGGAGGCAGTGGTGATGCCCCTCCTTAAGAAAACTTTTCTTGACTCAGACTGCCCTGCTAACTACAGACCAGTCTCTAACTTCCCATTTTTAGGGAAGGTTATTGAGAAGGTGGTTGCGCTTCAACTGGAGAATCATCTTACCATCTATGATATCTATGATCCTCTCAAGTCCGGATTTCGGAAGAGGTATAGCACTGAGACTGCCCTTGTTTAGGTGCTCAATGACCTCCTGATTGCGAGAGTTGGCGGACCCGTTCCATCTTGGTCCTCCTTGAGCTTTTGACACCGTGGACCATGGGGTGTTGCTGGAGCACCTGCGGTTCATCTGTGACCTGTCTGGAATGGTCTTCAGATGGTTCCACTAATTCCTCACTGGCAGGTCTCAGAGGGTGATGTTGGGAATTTATTCTTCCAAGTCATTCTCTCTGCCATGTGGGGTACAATAGGGCTCTGTGCTGTCCCCCATGTTGTTTGTGGTATATATGTTGCCGTTGGGGGACATTGTAAGGAACTATGGTCTGGGATTTCACTGCAATGCAGATAACTCTCAGCTTTACTTGTCCTTTGTGGCCAATCAGGATAGTGCAGTCACAGTGTTTAACAACTGCCTTGCCAAGATACAGGACTGGATGAATACCAGCTGGCTGAAGTTGAATCCTGAAAAGACAGAGGTGTTGGTGGTAGATCCAGGTCACAGAACAGAGAGGCTGGCAGCTTGTTGTCTTTCCGGGCTTTGGCTTGGGGGTAGCCAGTTACTGACCTCTGAATGGGTGCAGAATCTGGGTGTTATGTTTGACGATGAACTGATGCTTCATTCACAGGTGTCAGCTATCATCAAGTCCTCTTTTTACCATCTGAGGAATATTGCCTGGATTAAGCACCTTGTTCCATCCAGTGACCTTCCAAATATTGATCCACATCTTTGTGACCTTGCGCCTTGACTACTGCAACTCCCTGTACCTAGGGCTTCTGGGGGTTGATATCCACCGCCTGCAGCTGGTGCAGAATGCTGCGACCAGGTTGTTGACTGGGCTATCTCAGTCCAGTCACATTACTCCTGTGCTGCGTGAATTGCACTGGCTGCCAGTTCAGTGGCGGATCACCTTCAAGGTCAGCTTGCTGACCTATGATGCCCTACACAGACAGGGTCCGAGCTACCTGCAAGATCTTCTGTGTCCCTACTGCCCCCTCTGACAGTTCCACTCTGCTCAGCCAGTGAGGGATTGCTAGAGGTTCCCAGGGTTCGGCTGAAGACATCTGGATCACGGGTGTTTATGTTTGCGGCCCCTACCCTATGCAACTCTCTACGTCATCAGATAAGAGAATGCCTGACAGTGGAGAGCTTTAAAATTGCTTTAAAGAGCTACTGATGCCTCAAAGAAAACTTTAAAAAGCATAATAATTAGGTGCAATTCTGCCTGCATTCCATTTATATTTTATATATTTCTCCTCCCATTATTTATCACTAAGGAAATTTGCACGAATATATGGTCTTTATCACTAAGAGTCCATCTGCCTCTATTGCTTACTTTCTACTTCAAGTCATATTCCTCTGTTGTGACATCACAGTCTGTTGCCATGGGAGTAACTGTGATGTCACAAGCAGTGTTCTGTGACTTCAGGTAGGGAGAAAGCAGCAGGAATAGACAAACTCTCCAGGAGCAAAGATCCTGTTTTCATACAGATGACCTCAGTAATAAGTAATGGGGAGGAGGAATACGGCGCTAATGGGAAATACAGACTGGACTGTGTCTAAATATTAGGTTTTCTTAAAGTTGTCTGGAACGTGTCACCAACTCTTTAAAAACATATCTATTTGGGCTTGCCTTTGGTGATAATATGTTGATGAACTGACTATACTGCTATGACTGATGTTGTTTATGTGTTTTTATGTATTTATTGTAAAGGTTGCTATGATCTTTAGAATAGCACCTTTTCAGAAATCAAGCTGATTTGATTTGATTTAGCATAAGAAAGGGCATGCATCCCTGAATATAGATAAGGCACTGGGGACAAATGGGATGCACTCAAGGGTACTCAGGAATTAACATACAAACTGGCTGAACCCCCTGGCAGGTTATTCAATAGCTCATTACTGCCAGAAATGGTTACAAGAGGTTGTAAGATGCAGATGTAGTTCCACTCCACTAAGGAAAGCAGAGGGAGAAACAGGGAAATTACAAATGCAGCAGTCTTACCTCCATTGTGTGTAAACTGATGGAGACATTAATCAAATAGAGCCAGTGGCCTGCCTGAAAAGTGATGGACTGCATGATAGTACACAGCATGGTTATATGGCAGAGGAGTCTCTGACTGGGTTACAAGGGTGGTAAATGCATGGGACAAGTGAAGATTTACACTCCTTCTACTTTAGCAAGGCATTTGACTCTGCTACATCAAAGGCTGCTGAAGACATTAGAGGACCTGAAAGCAGTGAAGGACCTTGTGTGTGTAGTAACTTGGGTAGGGTGATGGTGATGGTTGATGGGGTCAAATTAGGAGAAAGGAGGTCAGGAGGGATGCTATAGGGTCAATCCTGGGATCTGTCCTTTCAATATGTTCATCAGTGGCACATGGAAGGAATACAGGTCATGATGTTTCTTTTTCAGAGAACACTAAGCCCTGTGGTAGAGTAGAACAGCAAAGCGAGGGTGAAGGAGTTGCAGAGTTACCTGCAAAAGTTACAGAGTTGATCTAATGTTTGGCAGTTTAAATTAAATGCCAAACAGTGCAAGGTGATCCACATAGGGAATAAGAATCCCTGGATGGTATTCTGAATGAAAGGATCGGGTTGACCACTACTTCAGAATAACAGGACCTGAGAGTCATCATAAGTGACTCCTGACAAACAAACTACTGTAGTCAATGCAGTAAGGCCTACAGCAAGGCAACCAGTATGCTGGGGTGTATTGGGAGGGGTTCCCTTACAGAAATAATTATATGTAACGTTTTCATGCTGCGCACACAAAACTACCCATGTGATATGCGTGTTGCAAGCATGATTTAAATGTCAAATTGGAACCAATTGCATGCATGTGGCATGCGTGCAGCAAGCAAGTGTGGAAAGCGTTCTTTTTATGTTCAAGTTCAAGTTTATTGGCAGGAAAAAAAACTCAGTTGAGCAGGCTCATTTACAAGGAGGTCCTGATTAACAACAGGGACACTACACAAGCATATACAAAGTAGTATGCATTAAACACAGGAATAATCCATGAGAAAAAATAGGACAATGATATTTACATCATATATACATAGGCACACTAAAGCTAGGAGTTAAATAAATGGTTAGCTCTGGGCAACAAGATAGTACTTCATGAGGGAAGCAGAATTACAAGGCCAGCAAGGAAAGTAAAGATAGTGGCACAGGAGGGGTGGGATAAGGTCAGAGGGAAGGGGGGGACAGAGGATGGTAGGATGGAGGTAGTAGGGGTGGACAACAAGGTGGAGGGGTGGGAAAAATTAATATAACAGGGTGACTATGTTGGCTGGGGCAAGGGCATTATGGAGGTGGCAGGGAGAGGAGGTAGAGATAGAAGGTAAAGAAGGATAGCTGTAGAGAGGGGCAGGACTGTTGAGTGATGATAGTGTGGGAATCAGGCTGTGGTAGATTGGGTGGTGATGGTAGTGTTACATGGAGAGGAAGGGGTGAGGAAGAAGGAGGAATGGAAGTATAATGGAAAGTAACTTAGGAGTGAGGGAGGGGTGTGGACAAGAGGATAGAGTGGTCACTGCAATAGACCAGGCAGGGAGAAGGCGCTTTATCAACTACAGTAACCGAAGTCCCATAGGTTGTCATAAACAAGTCTTTTGAAGCTATTCACGGGAATCAGGCTTTGCAGTTTGAGCCTGGATTGGGCTTTATTCCAGGCAGCTGGGAGGGCATGGCTTATAGCCATGTTTCCAAACCGGGAATGGGAGGTTGGAATGTCTAGCATAATGAAGGAGTTACGGGGTAGGGGCAGGTAATTCTTTGAAAGAGGTTAGAAATATAGGGGGGTAGTTTTGCCAGCAGGGTTTTGTAGAGCCAGGAGACAGAGTGGAAGAGATGCCTGGTTACTAAGGAGGTCCACCAGAGGGAGGCATACAGGTCACAATGATGAGTCCGACAGTGAGCACTGGAAATGAAGTGTATCACTCTGTGATAGAGAGCATCCAGTTGACGTAGTAGGACATCAAAGCATCTGCCATATAGAATATCTACATAGTCGATAAGTGGTACAAAGGTTGTTTGGACCTTGTGCAGTCTGGAGTCAGAATCGAATAGAGCTTTATTCCTATAAAAGAAGCCAATTCTTTGATGTAATTTCTTTGCAAAGGAGTTGATGCGAGCTGAAAAAGTTAGGTGTTGATTTAGTTCACAGCCTAGGTATTTAAAATTGTGGACTAACTCGAGATCATCACCATGGAGAGTCTTGATGGGGGGCAAGGAAGCAAGCGAGGTAGGGATGGAGGGCCAGTGGCTGGAATAGAAGAACATCACTTTTGTCTTTTAGCATTTAACAGCAGTTTGGAACATTACAAAATTGTGCTGGAGGAGAGCTAATTCTGCTTATAATTCTGCACAGGCTCATCTACCGAGGACTGGATATGTATATCACTGTATTGTCTGCAAAAGGTGTAGTTTTGCTTTGTTGATGCCATTTCGATGAAGTTGATGTATATCATAAATAGAAGTGGTTCAAGGATTTAACCTAAGTTAAATTGCAACAGTATGTGGCATGCATGCAAAAAGCAAGTGGTTACTAATAATTGCACACATAAAAGTTAAGTGACTTGCTTAGGATTGCACAGTATACAAGTGGGGGTTGATGAGATTCAAACCCAGGTCTTCAGGTCTCCAGATCTCCTCCCTTACAGAAATAATTATATGAAATGTTTTCATGCTGCACACATAAAACTACCCATGTGATATACGTGCTGCAAGCATAATTTAAATATTAAACTGGAACCAATTGCATGCATGTGGCATGTATGCAGCAAGCAAGTGTGGAAAGCATGCTTTTTATGTTAAATTGGAACAGACTGAATGCATGTGGCATGCGTGCAAAAAGCAAGTGCTCACTTATAACTGCACACATAAAATCAAGTGACTTGCTCGGGATCACACCGTATACAAGTTGGGGTTCATGGGATTCAAACCCAGATCTTCAAGTCTCCTGGTTTGCAGTTCAGTGCCTTTAACCACTATGCTATACTGCCTGCCCAGATATGGCTTGCTTGTACTTCAACACAAATCTGCATACATCTGCATGCATGCGGCATGCCTGTAGCCACTGTTATACTTTTTAGTTTTCTTGACCACCCTCATCTCAGCTGCACAGCTGAACTGTAACACACATACCAATGGAAACACATGTGGTTCTTCCCACCCCCAAAACACACACTTACCCACACAACTACTTAATTACTTCTGTCTGGCCTGTGCTCCTATTTTCTCTCCATAGTTTTGAATGTTTCCACACAAAAAGACTTTAAGGGGCAAACACAAAAGTAGCAATATCTTGACACCCACCCACATAGCCAGTCCCCCCCCATGCACACACACTGTAGTGGGTGCGGCCATGCTGTTACAGACAACCCACCATGAATAGGTATGAGCCAAGAGTCTCTTACCTGAGTACTAGGGAGTCAGAGGCAGGAGTCTTTAAGAGATGATGTCCATGGGTCAGAGTGCTGGGGCATACCCCTTTAAAATAAGTGGAGTTATTTTTTACTACTATTTTATATATTATGATGGTTAGTTAGAGAATAATGAAGGCCACTGTTCTACTAACAAGACCATTGTTCATCAAGCAGTAGCCTTCATTATTCTCCAACTCACAATTATTATGTATAAAATAGTAAAAAAAAAAAATTCCCCCATTCATTTCAATGGAACATGCCCCTGCATTCTCCCTTGCATGATATGTCATAATGTGCCTGAGCGTGGGGATGTGAAGGTCAGCTTCTTGGGAAGGGGGAGGAATAAGCCTGACTATAGTGGAGCTCCAATAGTATGTGCATACCATACTGCTCAACTGTCCCTGAATGCAAGGGACAACCTTCATTTGACTCCTAAAAACTGCTCTGAACCTAATTCATCCCTCATGGAAAACATGCTGCTCACACAGAGGATGTTCTGTAAATTTAGACTTTATGGCAGGGGTGCCATTTCAGATTTCTGCAGGGGGAACCAACAACCAGTGGAGGCCAAGTGCTAATTAGCCCCTAGGCAGAAATCTCTGGAATGTCTCTAAAAGTTAAAACTAGTATGTTGTGACTGAAAAGTGATATGCAAACCAGGAAAAATTCAAATGTACAAGACTCATCAGTCTATACCCCAGAGCAGTGCATCAGCTCTGGGCTTAAGCCCACCCAGTTACTAATCAATTTTTTTTCCTGGTTGAAGTTCTGAATCCCCCTCCCAAAAAAGCCCTGATTTCTCTCCCCAACTCCATTCCATTCAATACCCATCCCATATGTGTGGTGAAGCCGCATAAAGGTGCAGAAATGTGAAAAACATATAAATATTTCAGTCCTTCCTTCTTCCCCAATCCCCGCGTAAAAAAACGTGTTTACTTTTACTTACCCGGCCATCTGGCAATAACCTGTGGCCTGGCCCAATGTGCCACCAACCCAGTTTTCAGTCTGCTCCTCCTCTGTCCTTCTGCCAGAAGCGGGATGCTATAACCCGACCATCCCAGGCCCCCAACGTGGTCTGTGACCAAGTCATATCACCAACTGAACCCACCCAACCTGTGTTGCTTGCTTCTTGCTTGGCTGCTGCCATGGCTGCTGCTGCATTGCACTGATCAAGGCCTATGAAGACTGCCCATATCTCTGTCACCACTGCTGCTAGGCTTAGCTTGCTGCCTTGGGGGGCCCATGCTTTTTTTTTGTGTGGTGAGTCTAGTATAATAAGTAGGTAGCCTAGTCTCAAGTTAGCTTCTAGCTCACTCCCTGACCCTTCATCCACCAGGGGAGATTGAAACTCACTAAGAGTAGACCAACAAAAATATGCTGCCATAACACTGCTATTCAGTGCTCACCAACTTCTCCAAGCTGTAGTGTGCAACCTGTCTACTCCATGTTGGTAAAGACAGCCTTGCACTTGCATGACTCATGTGCTCTTGACTGGCTGGAGCTCCCCCATGTCATGTGTGATGGTGTCACTGCTAATTGGTGGAGAGAGTGGACAACACAATACAGACACAGTTGAGTGAGGAGTGCATCTGCAGCATGAGTGTACACAGGCCAGGAGGCACTTACTGTGTAAAAGATTAAATCCAAGTGTAATGCCATTATTGCCACACCATAAGAACAACCTTGGCACAAATGTGTGTATGGGGGGCAACTGCCACCTCTACCCTGCCTAAATGGTACCCCTGCTTTACGGTAGGAATTCATTCTCAGGTGCTAATATCAGTACAAGTAAATACAATGGTTTCCACTGTGTTCTGGGTACTGTATCTCCATGTTTTAGGTTGGATCTTGATCATTGTGAGGGTTAGTGTCCCTCATTGTCCCTCATTTTGAGTGTCCATGTCCCTCATTTCAGTGACAAAATGTAAGGTATGGTGCATGCTTCCAAGACCATACACAGCACAAAGAGTACTGAGAATGGCCATAGTGTATATGTTCCATACAGAATGACAAAGGGAAAGTAAGTGAGCTGAAACAGTCATGGAGAAACACATTTGTAGCATTAAATATGCATAAGGTCAGACTTCACAACACAGGCGCCTCTCTTCGCACATTTGGAATGGGGGATGTTGGCTGACAATGGCAAATTAATGACAAAAATCAAAACCCATTAAATAACTTGCAATAGGATCAGAATTAATGATTTTACCTAATTTTAATGGTAAATCAAAGAAAACGATGTTGTAATGGCTCTAATTGCTAACAGTAGTATGAGAAATAGAAACTGATGTTTTTGTAGATGAATTTGCACCAGCTTAGTTGCTGCACACATATGCCGCAGGCACGTGAATCTGATGTGATTTTAAATGATATTCACACAGCTTAACTGCTGCACTCATATCAAGTGTGCAACATGCAAATCTGATTTGCTTTTTAGACCTGGTTTGCATAGGTTCACTTTGTATATGTGAACTGCATGCAAACATTACAATTAAGCATGTGGCATGCATTTTGAATGTACGCAACACACATATTTCTGTAAGGATTTTGATAGCAGAAGGAAAGAGGCAATACTACAGCATTATAAATCACTGGTGAGTAGAGATGTTGAAGTGTTAACCTGCACACAAAGTTGAAGCAAAGATGTCAAATTCACCATTGTAAAGCTCTTCAAAAGTTTGCAAATTTCTGGGTACACTTTGCCCCGATATTTAGAGTTGCACCGGCAATGGTGCAGGTGGTGCAGTGCAACAAACTCAGGGATATATTCAAAGAGATGAGCAATGGTGCATCTCCTCTGAATATATCAGGTACTGCTCACTGCACAAATACAATGCACTGGCGCATCCCCCCCCAGATGTGGCTGAATACCAGGAATGGGAACTGCTCCAGCACAACAGAGTTACACTGTGTGCAAATCCCTGATGTTCCTCCGGCAGTATGCAAATGGAGCCATAATGTATGCAAGGCACAAATGGGGCCATTTGCATGTCATTATGGCCCCATTTGTATGACTTGTGCAGGGCAGGCCAGTGAAATGAACATGGTGCCCTGCGCAGCATATGGTGCCGCCAGAGGGGGTCTAGTGGCACCCCCTTCCCCGTAGCCCTGATCACCGTAGAATTCCTTGTCAAATCTTCCCAAGCAGTCTAGTGGCACTCCCTTCCCTCCCCATAGCCCAATAACCATAACATAACATATAAATAGACCCTGGTTGTCCAGTGGCACCCCCCTCCCTCCCTGTAGTCCAATCGCCGTAACATAACATATATATATGTCCTGGTAGTCTAGTGGCACCCCCCTTCCCTGTAGCTGTGATCATCACATATAACAGAAATATATATCCCGTCCGGCCCAGAGGCACTGAGGGTAGAGGTGCTGGATGCCACACCTCGCACCATGCTGAGCGACCCAGGTTCGGGAGTGGGCTCAGGTCATTGGTGGGTCAGCCGTGGGGGAGATAGGCTTGAGTGTCCCATGACAGCTTGCCTTCTGCGGGGAGTGAAGAGGCCAATGCCTGCACAATTGCCTGACTCTGAGCGGAGGCTCAGAGTACTGCAAGCCCCAATTGTGGGGGATGGGCTGCCATTATACAGCATGGACATCAACACCTTGCGCCATGACATCAGGGGTCGTGTGCTGTAGGGGAGGAAGGAAAGAGGAAAAACATCTGCTGGCTCTGGGAAGATGGGCTTCCTGGAGCATGCCTAATGTGCCCCACTCACTGGCCATCTCCTCAGCCTGATTAAATGAAGGATGTCGGGTGAAGGACCCCACCTCATCCCTGCTCGGAGGGAAAATCAAAGCTCCATGGGGAACTGAGAGGTAGGTCTGTGTGAGCAAGAGGCAGGAGGATGGTTCCCTGGATGCCCTGAAGGGTTGGGCCGGCAGGCAGAAGGGGTAAAAGAGAAATTTAAAAATAACGTAGATCCCTGGTAGTCTGGTGGTACTCCCACCCTGCCCGTAACCCCGATCACTGAAAATCCTACAGAAATAAATCTCTGGCAGTCCAGTGGCAGCTCCCACCCACACAGGACCGCCTGCCCATGCAGCTATATATTTCTGTTATATGTGGTGATCATAGCTAGAGGAGGGAGAGGGTACCACTAAACTACCAGGAATATTTTAAATGGTATTTCATGGTGATCTCGACTACAGGGAGGGGGTACCACTAGACTACCAGGATATATGTCTTTTATTATTGGTGATCATTGCTACAGGGAGGGACATGGGTGCCACTGGACCACCAGGGTGTTATGTGGGTGCTTGTGGATGGTGTTCTGGGGTGGTGGGAGCCACCATGGCCGGTGGCCACTGTGTTGTGCACTGCTCTACAGTGGCCTGCCTGTGGGTGGCTACCATTTGTGTCTTCTTTTTCAGGCTCAGCTTTGTGCCCCAGTATGTGGCACATCTCAGGGTTGTGCCAGCATATGCACCACACATCCCGGGCTGGATATTGGGATGTGCTGCATATGCATGGGCATGCCTCCTGGAGATGCACCACATAAATTATCTTTGCACCCCAGCGCATCAGGACTTGGGCACATTTCTGGGGTTGTGCTGGCTCAACTCAGTTGCTCCAGGTGCAACCCTTTGAATATCTGTCTGTTTTGCTGGGGAGAGATTGAGAAAAAGGTTTCATAAATAAGTTATTGTAGGTAAAATGATACAGCTACATCTATATATAGAGTGTGCAGCCAGTTTCACTTTGCAGTTCTGAGAGTGAAGTGTGGTGGTTACAACATTCTTTTCTTGACAGTCTTGCTTTAGTGAATCTTTTTTTTTTTCTCATCTCTTTTAAACACAGTTTTTTTGTGTTACTCTGGAGATACAGTATGTATTTAATATGGGTGCAGTAGCACCCATACAGTTAGGGTTGAGTAGGATGTTTGATGTTAAACCCCTAATGTTTCACCTTAATAGCTTCACCCCCATCCAATGGAATTGCACAGAATTTTGTATGAGCATTGTGGTGGCAATGTCTCTTGATTTGTCAAGTTTTGTTCTGGGTAAATGTTCAGATTCCAGTGTCCGGGTAGTGCAAGAAGAGGAAAACTTGGGTTGTGACTTATCAGCAAAATGGGACAGATTCTTCTACCTAGATTTCCTGAGGAATAGAGACATTTCTTGTTAAAAACTTGATAAAATCAGCTGGTTCCATCCTCAAACTTTTCCTACTAATGCAGTGTAGCCTCTCTAGTGGAAAATGGGCATGCTAAAAAACTCAGTGCCTATGACAGACTTCTTCTAGCTGAAGCCCATGAAGACATGAGGTGCAGAGCCACCACTGCAGGATGGAGCTGCGGTTGGGTGTGGCACTGGAACTGAGATCATATCATTGAGCATGGTCAATGTGATCTTAACTCAACTGGTACAGACTGTCCTGGATATGAAGAAAAAGCTGGATTCCCTCACCCTGAGAGTTAATACGCTTGAGACATGGATGAATTGTGTGGAGAAAATACGCAGAGGGTAGATGGCTCAGTGCTGAAATCAATTGATGCAACTACACAATTAGAAAAAGAGAATGCCCTCCTTTGCCAAAGACTGGAGAGAGTTGAAAATCAGATGAAGGAATTTAATCTGAGACTTATCAGCCTTCCTGAACAAGCTGAGGGTGAAGCAATGCTTCATTTTATCATCACTAGATTTCTCCAGACACTGAGACTGTGGAGCAGGACCCAACCTTCCTGCTCAAAAAACTATTGAATAACTCTGTACAGGGCTCCAGCAAGTGGAATGGGATCCCAGACCAGCATAATTGTGTGCAGCAGTGTGGGGGTATGAGATGGAATTGTTTCACTAGCCAAACACAAGTGAGAGTTGAAGTATGGGGATGTTTCATTATCCCTAACCTGTCACTCCACCAGAAAATGGCAGAAGCTTTTGATTGAGTCAAAGGAACTTAAAGGGCTCTGAAGCTCCAACATCAGCTATTGATCCTGGCTAAACTTAAAATCATATGGAACAGACACTCCTATTTGTTTGACAAACCAAAGGAGGCTGAGAAGTTGGTCCAGAAGATTGAAACTGAAATGGCTGGGAATGAAGAGGCTGACATGAATCTGGAGGCTGAAAATGAATGAACACTTAAAGTTTGCCTCCAGTACGTGAGCTGCAAGTACTAAGCATGGGGATTGTTCTTATATTGCATATTGGTTTTATTGTTTTCTCTACCCACCTTTCTCTATCTACTGAGTTTATATACTTGGCCCTATGTTGGACTCTTGGGACAATATCCTGTTGAATGGGGAAAATAAAAGTTTACTACTTTGTGAGAAGGGGGTGTTGAATCTCCAGCTTGTTTTTTAAGATGGCTGCTTCTGTGGGAGACTGCATACTGGAGTAATGACATTGTGTGCCCTGCTATGCAGTTCAGGCTGCCCACAGGAGTCCTCAGTAAACCCCCAAGGTGGAGATAGCCATCTCTTTCAGTAAACACTACAAAGATTTGTGGGCAGGATATATGCTTTTTGATAACTATTTGTCTATGGGCTAATTTACTCAACTGAGTACCTATATGCAGTATATGAAGGGGTTGGGGAGGGAGAACAGTTAAGTCCCATCTCAGTGCATATGCTGCTCATCTCTCTGATGTGGAATTCAGTTAATTCAGTTATATGCATGGTTTATATCAAGAGTATTACTTCAGGTATACTCACTGTTTACAATAAAGGGTATTACGTTTATAGACTATTCTTTTATAATAGATTGAACTTTATGGCAGTTAGTATATAGCTGTTTTGGGGTTATTTTTTTACAGTTCTACATCCTTTAATGTTTATCCATTATGTGGGTTACAAAGAACCACGGGACAAGTATGGGGAAAAGGGTACTGACTTATCTGTGTAGTTTATACAGTAACTCTATGAAGTTCTGTGCTGTTTATGGCTTTTGGGTGACCATCACACCATGTTATTAAGGATATTTCCCTCAGTGATGTAACTAAAAGAAATGTGTCCAACATATGCCTTTATGAGTGGCAATAAAGAAATATTTATTAATTAATGTATCCTTTCATCTATTTTTATCTTAAGTTTTACTTGCAAAATGTATAAATAAAATGTTTTAAAAAAGAGGTAAAATCTTTTTGTGAGTTTGTCCTTGTTTGCTGTGTTTTGATTCTCACCTACAAGAAGATCTGAATTTTGTTCTGAAATTTTAAGTGTAGAAAAGGCTTGACCTTGAATGGTGCCATTCATTGGGTTGCTGAAAAAATAATCCGTTCTCAAGTTATAAGGATTTGAAATTTCGGTTCTGAGCATGCTCAGTAGGGTCTTTCAGATAGATGTCTGATACATGACAAGAATTCCTGCTTACAAAAGAAGATTTTTGTTGTTTCATGAGGCAGAATTCCTGTTTTGTGAGAAATAATTCTTCTTTTGAAGGGTGGCAACCTCGTTTCTGTATTTTCAAAGACTTTTTTTGGAAAAACCATACAAATGATACCCTGGACAGACACAGACACCTGAATTTTAATAAACAGGACCCATTTAGCTTAATTCTGGACTTACTGTGAGTTTTGAAAAATGATCCCAAAATGTGTTTTTGAGACATCCCTTAAATCCTTAGTGAGGCTTGTTTCATGAGCCATTTAATTTTTGTTTTGTGAGGCTCATGATACAGGAATAGTTTAGTGCCTCATGAAACCAGAATTTTGGCTCATGAAACAAGATTTTGGACTTTTCTTTTCACAGTCTTGCTTCATGAGCAGACTTCTTGTTTCATTAGCTCACAACAATTTTGCAAAACAAAAAGGTGGGTTCATGAAATAAGATGTTGGACTTAGTTTTTTTTCCAGAATCTTGTTTTGTAAGCTCACAAAAATCTTGCATAAAAAGTGGGCTCACAAAACAAGATTTTGGACTTCGTTTTTTTCAGCATCTTGTTTCATGAGTACACATCTTGTTTCGTGAGTTCACAAAAATCTCACAAATCAGGAAGGTGGGCTCACAAAACAAGATTTGGGGCTTAGTTTTTTTCAGAATCTTGTTGCTTGAGAAGACATCTTGTTTCATGAGCTTAGAAAAATTTCATGAAATAAGAAGGTGGGCTCACAAAGCAAGATTTTGGACATAGTTTTTTTCACCATCTTGTTTCATGAGAAGACGTTGTTTTGCGAGGTCAAGAAAATCTCTCAAAACAAGAAGGTGGGCTCATGAAATAAGATTTTGGACTTTTTTTTTCAGAGTCTTGCTTTGTGAGCAGCTGAAACACATCAAAGTTAGGACATAACTACACTATTTGTAGGCATTGGAACCATATGTGACAGACTGCCCTGTGGTCTCAGATGTGAATGGTACTGTGATATGGAATTGTTGCACATCTATATGTACCTGCAAGAATTACACAGTTATGACCTAGATGTTTGTTGTGTTGCTTCGGTCACAGAGCTGTTCTTCTGCATGTAGAGATACATAAACCCACTGCTATTTTTGCAACTGTGGTGACACAGTCAGTTTGTATCTGTGTACAGGGTGATGTGTATTTCCATGTAATGTCACACAACCACAGTGATTTGTGTTATGGGTTATATCCTGCAGGTCATTTTGTGTGCCCATCACTGGGACTGAATCACAAAGTGTGTACTGTGCTGCGGTTGCAAAGGTTTGTTGTCATAGTGACTTGCTGTATGTGAGGGTTATTATTCTATTGGTGTATCAGAGTACTGTAGACACAGTTACCCACTGATTTCATGCATGTGCACTGATACAAGCACAGTGCCTGGAGGACCTTATGCTTCTGCAGCCAGATGGAATCTTATCTTCAGTTCAAATAAAGACACAAAACATTACATTTTAACACAAAAATTAACTGTTTAATAACATTTAAAAAAAAATTATGTAGTATAGTACATAAATAAAAATGCTTTTCTCACCTGTAACCAGAAAGAAAAAGAAAACATGTCTTAAATGTACAAATAATGTTACTTTTGTTTTCTTACTGTACTGCTATAATGTCCATGGGAACCAAAAAGAAAAACATGCAGCTGTAAGTGGCAGTGCTTGTTACTGATGAAGAAGCACTTGCCCTGTGCCATAGTGATGGGAGTGGGGGCTGACTGGCTTCCTACAGTGCAGTCACAAATTGAAACTGCTGTGAGGCAATGTCCAGGAGGGATAGGGTGAACTGATGGTTCAGACTCCCCTTCTCTTCTTCACTTAGCTTTGGAGGGTGCTCTGTGCAAGGATCTGAGTGTTGTGGATGATGGACATTGACACAGACACTGAAGGTTTAGTCTTCCCAGTGCTGCAGTATATGATTAGTTTTGTAGAGTTCCTCCACCACCTGGCACAGCAGGCCCTGTGTGTTTTCAGCAAAATGGTCATCAAAACTTTCTTTCAGCTCAGAAATGTTATGATTAAGGACCATGTTGCTGCTGTTCAGAGCATACAGGACTTCATATATTTGGCACTAAAGTCCGCATGGTGGTGCATGGTGCTGACTGAGTATTTCATTTTCACTGCCATAGAGTGTAATGAGGATTTAGCAAGAGGCTGTCCTTTCCATGTCAGCTGGTGGAGTTCCTGCTTGCTGCTGAAAGTGGTTGCTGTTCCATGTTCTGAAACAGAAAGGAAGAAATAAGTACAACAATTACAATGTTCTTCTTTGCATATTGTTGTAACTAGCATTACTTCCTGTGGAAACATGGACTGAGCTGTGAATAGAAGCAGTATTATTAAAGGCATGTACCATTTTAGACAGTTACAGACATTAAATATATTTTAAATGCAACTATATACTGTATAGCCAGTTATGCAAAGCAAGGTTACATTGATTGTGTATTACAGGACATGCTACAAATCAGAATAATTACTGAACAGTGTATTTTACAAACAAACAACAAAGGATGCAATGTGTAAACGTTGTTACCTTATATAGAGGATACCATCACCAGTGCTCTTTTATGTTTTGCAAGTAACACACAGTTCTGCACATTAAAAGCGGCACACATTTCTCTACTATAGGAACAGGCACATGCAAAACGAAGGAGAGATTAAATACTTACTAGAGGAGTGGCTAGAATCACTGCATAGTCTAGAATGCTACAAAGTGAGGATGCTTGGTGGGCTGGGGACAGAAGGAATACAGTCTAGTGAGGTACAGTATGTCATGCGCACTCCTGCTGTTGTCATGTGCCGTGACACAAACAAGCAGATAAATACTGTTTTCTTGTACCAGACTTCAACATCCAAAGAATCTTGTTTTTTTTTTTTACAATAAAACAGTTGCTTACCATAAGAAATGACAAAATACAACCCCCCCCCAAAAAATCAATGTAATATTTAAGTCTGTACATTAGAGAGAACTAACTCCGTACAATACCATGAATGGATAGCTTAGATTTCTTGTATTAAGGTGAGGTTGCTAGGTACTGAGCAGTTCTGCTTCTCAGCACTACATCTGAATTGCCTCACTGCTACAGTACATCTGTACACTTGTACACAGACAATGTGTTACCACTACAGTAGTACATACTGTGGCAACAGTGCTGTGGCTGACTGTGCTGTCACATTCAGTAACAATCGTAAAGCTGAGCAGCTACATTATTAGATACTTACAGTAAATCTTTTATCTGGTAGACCACTCTTTGTCCTCCATAAATTAAAGCTGCTTAATCTATCCCACAACTGGTTCTCTGATTACCTAACAAAAGGTCCCAAATGGTTAAGTGGAAGGAGTCCAGTTTACATTAGGCCAATAAATAATGGAGTTCCCCAAGATCCATTCTAGGTCCTTGCTGTTCTGTGCCTTCATCAATTATATGCCTGAGAACTGTGGTATGGCCAAATTAATACTGTATGCTGACAAGGCTGACCTGTACAGGTGCTCTGGTGATGTTTCAGAATGAGTTCTGGCAATAAATCACTATGTGGTTGAAAGTTGCTTTGGTGTGGAACTGTTCCTTGTGCAGTAATCAAAGCAGCAAACTGTGGAAAGTGGATTGCTCTTGGGCAGTAGGAAATGCTGCAACACAAAACACTCTTTTCTTATATTCTTTGTTTTATTTTTACACCCCTTTGTTTTGCCTGTGATTCTAATGACTTCTTCCAGGGAAATCTAAAATTTTAATGCAAATAAAACATTATTTCAAATAATGAAGCTAATACAGTGAATGACAGCTTCTTATATATGATAAAGTAACCGTGTATCTATATACATTCTCAATACTCCTTACTACAGAGATATCACCAACTATTTTAACATTACAGCTGCAATTAAAGATAAAAGAAATGACTTTGGTATATAAACTTTGCTATAAACTGTATTCTTTCAAGCCATAAATAAAACACCTTGTGCCACCACATTCCAGTCTTGCATGCTAATGCTACAAACTCTGTTTCAACAACCTCAGTGCCAGCCTGCCAGAACTCAGGTTCAATGACAAATAGTAGAAAGACACCAGCCCAATGACACCTCCTCACAGCCATACAACTGGTGAAAAGAACCTCAACACCCACCCACAGTGGGACAATAAGCATGTGAGAAGGCAGTCCTGTAATAAATGAGGTTACCTCATAGTTATAACTGCCACATTAGAGCAAACATCTTTTAAGTCAAACCAGTATTAGTGCCAAATGTCATATGCAAAACATGGAAAGGTTACTTGTCTTTCTCCAAATGTCATGTCACACAGAACTTTAGAGAACACAATTGTTAATGGTACATAAGAAAAAAAAACTAAATTTGATCTTATAAAACAAATTTCCCCGAAAAGAAAATCCTCTCTTAATGACCAAAATTATGATAGATTTAAAGAATAATGAAATAAAAACATATACTTATACCTTTTCACTAGGTTAAGAAATTTTAATCCTGTGGAAAACATACAGTTGAACCTGGGCAAGAACTTAAAGAGCCACTGAAGCCTCAAGTAGAACTGTGCAAAACATAATATTTGGACACAAAGCAGCTTTAAATTTCTCAAGAACTTTGTGTTTCTTATCCCCAATATTTATTACTGAGGTCATATTTATAAAAACAGTATTGTTTTTCTTTGAGGGATCATCAGCTCCTATTGCTTCTTCCCAATCTGATGTCATAATACTCTGCTTGTGACATCACAGTTATTTCCATGGTAAAAGACTGTGATGTCACAACAGAGCATTATGATTTCAAGTATGGAGTAAGCTATAGAGGCAGATGAACTCTAAGGGATACATATCTTGTTTTTATGGACATTTCTTTACTAATAAATAATGAAGAGGAGAAATCTGTAGAAATATCAGTGTTGGGTAAGTTACTTTTTCTATTACTTTCTATTACTTTTGAAAACTTGTTCCAGAAAGCTCAGTGCAGTCACTAGCAAAGATGGAGAAGTGCTGAAAGATGTAATACACCTTACAGTTACAGTTACTTAGGTATTTTTATACAAAGAAATACGTAACTGTAACTGATTACATTATTTGAAAGTAACTAGTAACTAACCTATTACTTTCAAAATGTAATCTGTTACAGTTATTTATTATTATTGTATTGTTTTTGTGTTAAAATAAATAAGTAACTATAATTATTAGGTGTATTACTTTTTCTAGTACTTCTCCATCCTACTAGTGACTGCACTGAGCTTCCTGGAAAAAGTTTACAAACGTAAAAGAAAGTAATAGAAAAGTAACTTACCCAACACTGAGAAATATATACAAAAATATATGGAATAACAGCTGAACTGTGTCTGATCATTATGTTTTTTGAAGTTTTCTAAAGGTGTCAGCTGCTGTTTAACATTAAAATACAATCTGTCTTTAATGTTTTATTCATAACACATTGTATTCTCTACTGAAGCCATTGTACTTTAACTACTATTACTGTTGAGCCATCATGGGCCTAATTTTCAAAGGCTGATGCTGGGCTTGCATCAAGTTCTGCATCAACAGCAATGTTTGCCAGCTGCATCAAAGAGTCTGCTGCAATCTGCATAAAATTTTAGTACATTTGGTGCAGTTGCAACATTTACTCAGTTTCGAGGAGCTTGTGCAAAGCTTTGACATAAGCCCGTAAAATGGGTCTCCCATGGATGCAAAGTTAGATGGGGAGAGCTGGTCTAACTCTCTGCATTCGGTGCAAGTGACTTGCTGCAGGGCTTTTGAGGCAGGCGACTTACAAAATCATGTTTTCCTCAGTGTTAGATGTAATCACCACTTCGTCAAACTCTCTGCAAGTCCTTGCAGTGATCTAAATATTTTTTAAATCAGGCCTCATATCTTAACAGACAGAAACAACACTGCTAATGTCTATTGAGGTATTTTACCACACAGTAAAATGCAGTTTAAAACTGTTATTTAGAGTGTATTATAAGAAATGTAAGGGGAGGATAGTTTCAATCTGAAGGTTTCAGAATCTGCTTAATCCAGTTTTTGTATATATGCTGATGCATTGCAAGCTGTGCTGGCACACTTAATAAATTCAAAACATAATGACAAAATAGTGCAATTCATTTTGACCAACATGCCAATCTATAACATCTTAATCTTTTATAAGTCAAAGTGAAGTACTCTACATAAACCTAAGTTTATACCATAGTCTAAACACTGTGCTTACAATTCCTTATATGTATCATGTTTACTAAGCTTTAAAAATATATTTAACAACCACCAAACCATACTTTTCAGCTAAATTATCATGCTATAAAAACTGTAGAAAATTCTTATAACAATACTTAAGCCATGTTTTCTGCTAACTTTATTTAAAAAGGTAAACATTATACCGTAGAGCACCAAATCATCAGGGCCTGACAAACTAAACCCAAGACTGCTCAGTGAAATCAGGGACTGGCTAGTAAAGCCTTTGACTGTTTTGTTTACATGTCCCTGGAGTCAGGAGAGGTGCCTGAGGACCATAGAAGGGCAACAGTTGTCCCAATTTTCAAGAAGGAGAATAGGGCAATAACATCTAACTGCAGGCCCATAAACCTGACCTCGATTCTGGGAAAGATGATGGAGGCAATCATAAAAGAAATACTTGAAATGGAACTAACAACAAAGGTCTTAATTGATAGTAGCCAACAAGGCTTAAAAACAAACTCTAGCCAGAGCTGATAGGGCTGTGAAAGCTACCAAATGATCAAAGTTATTTTCTTGTTGGTGTCATATAGTGCTGTTTGTCACAGTCATCAAAAACTGCCTTGCTGCTAAATCAGTCCTCTTGAATTTATTTAGTCAGAGTAAATGCTGCTGGTATATATTGTGTGTGTGTGTGTGTGTGTGTGTGTGTGTGTGTGTGTGTGTGTGTGTGTGTGTGTGTGTGTGCTCCAGATTAAGTTTGCCTTTTGCTGTAACTGCAGGGTAATTTTCCTGTTTTGTGTATATCATTATTTCCTATGGAAGCCAAATTTCTCTGTTTTCCCGTATAACTAATGCAAGTCTATGGGAAGAATTTCCCTGTAGATGGCTCCAAATTCCTATAAACAGAGTGCCTTAGCATTTAGGTAAAATATCTGACATCCCCGTCAAGCTTAGCTAAAGGAGAACTGCACTGAACCTGTGAGTAATGTTTCCTATAGAAGCTTTTTTTCATATAGTGGGTCCCCTTCTGTTTCTGCCCCATTTGTTCTGGCCTTGTAGTTAACCCATTGGATATTTATGGGTTACACACTGCTGCAAAGTACCATTTAAGAATTGCATGATGTTGTTTATGTCCCCATGAACCTAAGAATTGTAAATTAGAACACAGATGCATTGTACCACCAATGTAAGTTCTTGACAAGATCATACTGTTCTTAAATGGTCAATGCCAGCAGTGTGTGAATCAGAAAAAACTCACTGAATTTACAAAAGGCCTTTTAAGATTAAGCAGTAACAAAGCGAGAACTGGTATTTTGAAAAAAATAGCATCTTCTTCTACAAAAATGCATGTTTGCTGATTCAAGGCAGTTCTCTTTTGAGATACTAACAGCCCAGTCTAAACTGTTCACTATTTATGGGGCTGGCAGTATAGCCTAGAGGTTAGAGTAATGAGCTATAAATGAGCTTTGTACATCGAGCATTCTGACATGGGTTTGTTTCCCACACCCTCCATTTCCATACGGTGTGGCTCTGTTTAAGTAACTTAATCTCCCCAGTGTTCCTGGATTGTCCCTAGAAACAAGCACCTATGCCTAGTTCGCCTTGCCTGTTACCAAAGGAAAAAATATATATTTATTCAATTACTTTATAAACTGTAAATAAACATTAAACTCCAGTATACAGACTTCAGATCCATGCAATAACCAACCTTCCTACTCCTAACAGAGTCCTTTTAACTGCTCTATCCTCTCTGTAAATCTTTTTTTTTTTTGCCCTTTTGGTTTAGTTTTGAAACTGTCTGTCTGGAGGATAGAACATAACACTTTTACACTGGCCTTCTGTTGTGCAGGAGGGAATGCTGACTCAAACAATGTAGCTGAGCCTCAGACAGTAAATCCTAGATGAGCAGTCTGCGTCATATGGCCCATCCCAAAGCAGGATTGCACACACACACACACACACACACACACACATATGCGCACACACACACACACACACACACACACTTAAAAGCACTTTCCACTTGACACTTCCTACACCAGAAACAGCAAACAAGTGGGAAGCACCTCTTTTTTTCTATGTGTGCCTGGGCAGCTGGACTTAATTAACTCTGTCACGCTAGTTTATGCTTACTTTTTTGTTTGTTTGTTTAAAGGCAAGATCCTTCAGGCCAAAAAAAGTGTTGGGGCTACAGCTCCCCACCCTCACCCTGCAGTTCGAATGTGTGCTCATAGGAATGAAATAGCTCACAGACTGCAGGTCCGCTGACACTGTAGACTACAGTCATCATATAATGAGTTAATCCCGAGGTTGCTGAAAGAAATAGAATGCATCTATTAGACTGAGCTGGACAGATGATAGAAACAGTAGTTTAAAAAGTTTTTTTTGTTAATATCCTGAGAAGTTCTGAGGCACAATACAGTAGCATCCTCCTCACTCAGATGCCTTTAACATAGAGCAGCAAATAGCAAAAATCAGAGGGGAGTGCACTACCTCAGCTGTGGAGGAATACTCAAATGTCTAAAAGGAATTCCAAAAAAGCCATTTAGAGCTACAGTCTGATCAATGACAGAAGGGCTGTAGTCTCCACCCACAGCCCTAAAAATAGATCATGCTTAACCAACACATTGCTGTTGTATGAAACATTGAGTCAGGCCCTGGGAAAAAACTACCCAGCTGGTGTGTTGTTCCTGGACTTCCAGAAGGCCTTTGATAAGTGTCACATAACACCCTTATTGAGAAGCTCCAGAACATGGGAATAGAAGACAAGCTGATAATGTGGATAGCTGAATGGCTAGATGGGAGGTCACAGAGGGTTAGGGTAAGAGGTGCAGTATCGGAGCCGGGGGAGGGTTAGTGACTAGTGGGATCCCCCAGGATTCAGTGATGGGGCCCTCCTTGTTTAACATTTTTGTGACTGATATGAATAATCAAATAAACAAGCAGGTTGTTAAGTTTGTGGATGACACAAAACTGTGGGGCATAGTGAGTATAAAAGAGCACTTAGTTAAACTTGAAAAGGATGTAAAACAAACTGAGGCATGGGGAATAAAAATGGAATGAACTTTAACATGGGAAAGTGTGGTTATGGATATGGAACTAGCAACAGAAAGAACAAATTTAAGTTATATGGTAGTCTACTTAGAAATGCTGATAATGAAAGAGACCTGGTGCAATAATAAAAAAAACTACCTCAGTTTCAGTAAGCAATGCAATAGGGTCATAAAAAACAACTAGTATCCGGTGTTCATAAAAAAGTTTTGTTTCTAGAAATAAACATTGTATAATCCCATTGTACAAGACCTATATTAGGCCACACCTGGATTACTGTGCTTCACTGTGGAGCCTATATTTGAGGAGGGACATGAACAATCTGGACAGGATGTAGCGCAGGACAACAAAGATGATTGTAGGGCTCTGGGATAAGCCATACAAGATCAGGCTGCAGATTTTGGGGCTGTACACCTTGGAAAGCAGAAGGATAAGAGGAGACATGTTACACATGTTTAAAACTGTAAGGGATAAAGAGATAATGGATAGCCTGAACTTGGAACATGACATTATGAATATAAACCTAAAAAGCCGTAATAAACAGATTAAACAAACTCTCTCCAAGAGAAACACCAGGAATGGCTTTTTTACTCAAAGAGCAGTCAGACTATGGAACACCCTTCCAGGGGAGGCTGTATCAGCTGACTTATTTGAAACATTCAAGAACAGAGTGGATGAGTGCCTGTTGGGAATGTGACACTACAATAGTGGCTCAACTGTGGCAGGAGATAGACTAGAGGGGCTCATGCCTCCTTCTGTCTATATTCCAAGTATAGTACTGCTCACAAAGTTAATCTTTTAACAGCTCTGTTCTAAGTTATCTATGTATTTAGGTGCTAAACAGCATTGATGCGGGTGATGAAACAGTGACCTGACCTTAATGGCTCTGTAACACAGCACCGCGTTGTGTTAACATTACTGCTTATTCATTTCATAACGGGCTCCATTGCTATTTCTTAATTACTTTTAAATGATTCCAAATATTAGGTGGAAACCACTGCTTGCAGCTGATTAACTACTAATGACTTAAGTTTGTGGTTACCTTAGTCACTTGTGAACTCTCGGTGACAGAAATGGAAGATCACCAAGCTTGTTTTTAGAAAATCTTGCACCAAAATACACAGCAATGATATGCAGAAATCATACTCATTTTTGTAAAATACTTAAATGTGTTCCTTCTGTAGAACTGGCAGAACTGAGCCCCTGTGAGGCTTCATCTCCTGTACCCACAGCATGTGGGGTGTGGTGAACGACATGATGTCACCAGATGCAGAGGTGTGTCATTGCTAGGCAACCACCACCGAAAACAACCAAAGCTGTAAAGCCATGCTGCAGGTACTTAGTGGGGCTAGACATGTTAAATACAAGCAGCACTCCTAGTGTGCAGACTGTCATGTAAACAACACTGAAGAATTAGTTTGAAATCTGCACTAGAATGCAATTACAGTCATGTACAGTTAACTCCCCAAGTTAAAAAAATATATAAACTGTGCTACAACTAAGCAAGGATACAATAAACCACAGAAGTCAAATGAGCCTGCTAGGATGTTTAAAACTAACTGTCAAACTCAAGCATAAAGGACGCTAAATCTTTTTAAGGAAATCAAGGAAACATGGACATAACAGTGGGGACAACCAGGGAAATATATTAAAAAGTTCCTGTGGTTATAAGGTCTTAGGTAAACAAAGGGGAACTCTACTTACCTATATATGGGGCCATTATGGAATATATGGGCAGAAGATCAACTGTGGCCATTAGGGAGTATTCCAAATGGGAGCACACACTATACAATGTGTGTGTTCCTGGACTAGTGTGATGGTATGATGAGGTTACGAACTACCAAAAGCCTGCCAGTTAACCTCTTCATTTAAATGCTGTGTGTGTATCGGTCCATAGTTTTATAATTCACCACATCTCTTGTTTTTCTAAGAGTTTCTTATAGTCCCCCCCTTTTCAGAGGGTGAACCTGCTGCTGTAAGCTCCAAAACCATAGGGATGCTCCTTTATGACCTCTTCTTTAAAGTGTAAAGTCACACTGGATGTCTCATCACCTCTTCTAATGGTACTTTTGTGCTCTCCAGTCCTGTTTATCAATTCTCTAAGTGTCTTTCCACACATACAACCTATCACAGAGGCATTGTAAGAAATAAGTGATTACTGTGGTGTTGCATTTGATAGAACTTCTTATAAGATACACTTTGCCCATGTACAGTTGACAGATTTCTTCCTTTCTGGAGGTGTGTGCAGTGGCTCCCACTTAACTTCCAGAAACATTTAAAATGATTAAGAAACAGCAGTGGGGCCAGTTATGAAGGAAACAAGCAGTAATGCTAAAACAACACGGTGTTACAAGCACAGGCAACAACAAGATCAGGTCACTGTTTCATTACCATCAATGCAGTTTAGCAGTTAAATTTAACTAACTTATACCAGAGCTGTTAAAAGATTAACCTTGCAAACAGTAACATTCACCATTTTAAATAAAGTTAGCCGAAAACTAGTACTTTAAGTATTGTTATAAGAATTTTCTACAGTATTTACAGCATGCTATTTCAACTGAATAGTAAGGTTTGGTACTTATTCAATATATATTTAAAGCTCAGTAAACATGATGGCCCAGATATTCAAACTGCGTCCAAAAAGAGTGCAATAGCAGGACCAAGCGCAAGTCTATTGAGCCCATGCGCAAGAGACGCGATATTCAAAAAAGGAGCAGCCCAAATTGCACCTACAGCCACGACTGAATATCGCACCACCTGCACCATAGCGCAACTAGGGAGGGGAAGCTGAGCAGATCTGATGCACCATAGCGCAACAAGAGATGTTCAGCTGAGCTGTCCAGAGGTGCCATAGCGCAACCAGGGATGCCCCCCAGCTGCAGCGCAATGTAACTGCACAATCAGGGAGGTAGGGGCCCACCACCCATGCCACAGATGGGCACAGGAATACAGAGCAGAACAGACATTGTCCCCCACACCCCAAGCACATCACAACCGGGGAGGGCTGGAATAACCACTGGTCCATGGAGACAAACAAGCAACCCCACAACCTGGCCATGGTGCCCGTCACACACCTACCCGGCAAGCTGTGACTGCCTGCCACACAAGGAGAACAGACCACCCTGTGCCACACCATCCCCCCCAGTGCACAGCACACCCTGCACCGTGACCCCCAGACACCCCTCCATGAGCAGTGACCACCACAGCAGGAAACCCCATGCATGCCACCACCCCCACAGTGTCAATGCAACCCTGTGCACCACAGAACCATGCAAGCCAGCCCCACCATGAGCACCCATCAGCAGGTTGCAGCACATGGCAATGCAACAACGGCAGACACAGTGCTACCATGCACAGTCCCCCGAGGTAATGCTGAGAGACCGACCATGCATTGGCACAAGAGTTACCCCATATGGGACGGTCGTGTCCTTGACACCTCCACCAGTGGTACAGTTCTCTGCACAGTATTCCAGTGACACACCCCGGCCCACCACTGGCCACAACAGCCAGCACAGACACCCACAGTGGTGCATGGAAGCATGCACCACTCCAGATGCTGCACAGGGTCTGGACAGACACCCACCCATACCCAAGGGCACAACACCACAGGGATGCAGTGGTGGGGAAACCAAGCCCCCATTGTGGGTCCATGTAAGCCGTGTACCCACAACCTGCAGTCCACCATGGCACTGGAGTGCCAACCACCCTGCGCAGGCACCATGTACCAATACACCACCAGTAGTCATCCGGAGCACAAGCCACAGACAGTGGGGCACACCCCCTGCAACACACACAAGCCACAGCATGGAGGTGGAACAATGACCGTGTCACCCACAGTGCCACCTGAGCCAGGCATACACCACATCAGTGACATGGGCAACCCAGCAAAGCAACGGGTGCAGTGTCCACCCTGCAGGGAATGCCACCACTGACATGCCAGCAGACCATGCAGGTCACAGACAGGCATGTGTGTCGGCTGCACAGGCCATGGACGGTCCAATGGGTCCACCATGGACACAGAGCATGCACCATGGACCACTGCACACAGTCATCCAGTGCACAGGGAACCACACACACAACACAGACACTGACTGATATCTACCCCCACACCATAGACACCTCCACACAGACACACACACATACCCATGACTGCACCACCCCTGACGCCATGCACACCACTACAGCTGAGCACCTATAGCCCGCTGCAAATCAGAGACCACCATGGTATTCATATAAAAGTCAAATGTATTATAAAAATAGACAACTCAACTATGTTCATAAATAAGAACTATATACAGGTTTGTGGTGGGAACACAAAAAGGTGGGGTGGGCTGGGAAGGGTGGACAAATGGGATGGGATGGGAGGGTGTGAGGTGGGTCCGGGGGGTGGGGAAGTCAGAGGCCAAGGGACTACTGGTGGCTCCGCCAGTCTTGGCTCTGGCTCCCTCTGGCTCTGTGTCTTCCAAGCCCCGACTCGTCAGTCCTCTGCAGAAGTGTCACCGTCTCACGGGCCAGACTCAGGAGCTCCCACAGGGTGTCCCTGATCTCCCTCAGATGTCTCACACCTAGGACAAGGGAGCACAGTCAACAGGTGTGAATGCACAACCCCATACAGCCCACCCACTGTGCATGGCATACGGCCATGGGACATACCACTGTGATGGTGTGTGACCAGCTGCAGTGATCATGTCCACAGGACCTGCTCACCCAGGCGCATACAGCCATGCAGAACGCTGCACACACCCACTGGCCAAGTCACGCACAGCACCACCATACTCGTCTAGTGACATGGCTATGTGGTGCACAGGCAGTGGCACAGCCATGCAGCTGGTGCCGCATGGACCACCAGTGGCCTTCGAACATGCATTGCCACTGGACAGTGTTGACTACAACAAGTGGCGTGCCTGGCAGCGATGTCAATGAATGGTGGCCATGCCCACTGACACTCCTTGTCACACAGCAGCTGCAATATTAATCATGGATGTCTGGCACTCACCCACATCGGGCCGGGTCAGGTGGCGTGCTGGTCCCTCAGCCCGCCTGGCTGCGGCTTCCTCCTCCGCTCTGCACGCACTCGGTGCAGTTCTTTCAGGCCTGTGGGGAAAAAAAGGAGAGAAGATCATAAGTACATTCCCGAACCAAAGTCCCCCTGCCCCAAGGAGTGTGCCTCCCACCTAGCCAGACCCACCACCCCACACCCTGTGAACACCGCCACGGCCAACCCCATACGGTCCCTCCCCTATGTGCTGGACACATACAACACTGTGACTCATATGGATGAGAAAAGTGTGTTGATGGAACCACTACCTGGGCGTAGGACCATGCCCTCCTGGACGTGACCTCAGTCAGGCCAGTAGCTTCAGCTCCCTCCTCTGCAGGTCACCATTCGGTACCTGCACTGCTCAGCAGCACGGCCCCTGCCTGTTGCCTCCTCAAGGGCTGTAGCCACCTGCCACACCCTGGGTCCCTTGCCCTATCCAGGGTCCTCCCAAAGAGAGCCCATGGTGTGGCTCGACTATGACCACCAGATTTGCAAGTTCGATGGCTGTCCAGGAGCAGCTCTTCTCGCGCCATTGCAATAGCTATAGTAGGCAATATGGAGCTCTGCAGAGTGGTACCCCATGTGCAGATGCTGTGCGGTACAGCGCTGCCATTCCCTATCGCGCTGTTACCGAACAGCACGATAGAGGTGCACCTATGCCTGATGCATGGCGCCTAGGGGCAAAGGTCGGGCACAGGGTCAAGGGTCTCTGGCGCAAGGCCACGCACAGCGCCATCGGATGACAATGTGTGTAGCGCGATTGGCTGCCTGTGTGCCAGTGCCACAGTGGACTATCGGGCAGTTGGGCCATTGCGCCTATGAAGGCCCATTGCCACAGTGCCATGTAGTGACCATCGCTATAGCGCCACCGGCACAATGGTGGCTGTGCTCTGCATTACCTACTGCACACAGCACATCATCAGCACGGCAGATGCCTCGTCAGCTACCGGGCATGCCAGTGAGGTGCCTTCACGATGCCACAGAACTTCGCCATTGGCTCAGCGCCCACAACACAACTGCGCAAAGCACAACAGCGCGATATTCAGCAGTCATATGCATAGCATCCGATCAGCCATTCAATGGTGCAGCACTGCAATTTGCATCTAATTAAAGTTGCTCCTTGTCTCATTTGCATGGATTGCACTATAAAGGTGCAACAATGTGCTGCAGTGGCCATAGTCAGTTACTGCAGTTTATTGGTGAGTTGCATGCTGTTTGGGAGTGTGGACTGTGGATTCAGGGACATGCATGGGACTGCACAGTCACAGGTAACAACTGCCATTCTTACAGGCTACATAATGACTGAGCACGTTCTTGGAGAGGAGGACAACAGTGGTGGGAGGAGAAGGAGGCTGAATTTTACTAAGGCCGAAACCGAGGCCCTATTCGAGGCCTACCTGGATCAGGAGCCACTGCATAGTGGATGTCGGGGCACCCCTCAGGCCTGTGCTGCTGCATGGGAGGAGGTGGCACATGCCGTGAACCTGCATGTCAACCACCAGCGCTTCGTGCAGGAGTGTAAGAAGAAGATGGGCATGGACAGGAGGAGGGTTAAGGAGAAGGTGGCTGCCATCAGGGTGGCACGTGCTGCAACAGGTGGGGGACAGCTGGAGGTGGTACAGCTCACCCCAGCGGAGGACAGGCTTGCTGGAAGCATGCTGCGAAGTGCCATAAAGGGTGTTCCAGGTGGTGGCTTCCAGACGGGTGGTGGCCCATCACTGCATGGTAAGTCATGGTCTGTCTAGGGAGGGCAGGGTAGGCCACATGCAGTAATGCAACTTTGCTTTCCCCTTACAGATTCTGAGCATCTGCATGGGTCAGTGGTGGTGGACCTGTCCACTGTGGACAGTTGGATGGAGTCGGAAGTGGGACCATCCATCTCCACAGGTATATGTGGATCTGTACGACAGTGGGGCCACCTGGCTGTCCACACTGATGTCATTGAGACAGGTGTGGAGGAAGCCCTGCCTGTGTCCCAGCGTGCTGTCATCCACGGATGCCAGCATGCTGTGGCTGTGGCTGGGGCAGAGTCCAGCACCAGTGATGATGACGTGACCGTCATGGGCAGTGACACGTGTGTGCCACAGGATGGACACACAGCAGGGCAAATCGCGCCCATGGCTGTGGGTGGTGCGGCTGTGGGGGCCTGCATGTCAGCACAGTCCCAGGCTGTGCCTGTCAGCACCAGTGGGGCAGCACTGGTGTCTGTTCAGGATAGTGGGACTGCTGCGGCCACTGCAGCAGCACCACTGAGCCCTGGGGTGTGGCAGCCGGAGGTGCAGCATCAGCAGTTGCCCACTGGGCTTGAGGGTACAGGGTTCAGTGGCAGCATCTGTGCACCGCCTGTGGACATGCCCAGACCTGGTCCTGGTGTGCAGCACCCACCCTCAAGGGGTGCTGAACATCAGGCCCTTGCACACCCTGAGGGACAGGATGCTGAGGAGGCTGATGACCTCTTGGACAAGCACACCCACCTACTGCGAGCATCGGTCCAGCAGCAGATGTGGCTTGCGATGTCCATGGAAGCACTGTGTGTGGCTCTGGAGTGGGCAGAGGAGTGTCGCAGCAGGGACACTGAACGGATCCTGGCATGGATGGACCATTTGCGGGAGGATGTGACCACTGCCATTGATAGGCATGCACAGGCATTCATTGCCGTCATGGCCACAATGGGCATACAGTCAGGTGCCCATACGTCGTGGACACGACGCAGTGCACTATCCACCCCCCGTTCCCAGCATCATGCGACTCCCACCTGTCGATGCCACGTTCAGCTGTGGGCATCCCGAGCACTCCTGGTGCAGGCATGTTCGGTGTGCTGCAGACCCCTGCACGGGCACCGGCCGGTTCACGCAGTGGAACCCCTGGGGGACCATCGGTGCCACCCCATGAGGCCAGTGGTCAGCCTGCCAGTGCTGGCGGGTCTTGGTGGGGCCGCCCACGCATCCGTGGCATCTGTGGCACTGTGTCGTGGGACTGACCTGTCTCTCAGTGCGGCTACTGTTTGGTGCTGCCCTGTGTGCATTGTGTGTTTCAGTGGGCAGTGCACTGGTGGGTACCCAGGCCTGCACACAGACACACAGTCCACCTGCACACCCTCCCGACTGCTGTTCACAGTTACGTGTGCATAATAATGCCTGCATTGCGCTGTACACCAAAGTGCAATGGTGCTCAGCATCTGACACATGCACATGGACAGGCAGTGGGCATGGCGACCTGTGGACATGTGTGTTGCTAGGGTGTGCATTCTGGGTCAGTGTGCCTTCTGCCCTCTGTGCACATTTGTTGCATTGTGTGTGTGCAGTGTGTGTGTGTCCTTCGGCGTGGCATGTTAATCCTCACCCATCCCTGGCTGTGTGTGTGCCTCTGTGCCCTGCCACTTCCCTCAACGGCATGCACCCCCAGAGTGGGTTCCTGCATGTTTGTGGGTTGTGCCTTGGCCACTGGTGGTTGCACATGGCCCCATGACTTACCTGGGTTGGCTGAAGTGCTCCTCCGTGATGGTGTCCCGGTGCAGCTGTGCCAGCCAGAGCAGTCGGGGGTCCCGTCGACCAAGGGGGACTGCCCATCACCATCATCACCAGTGTCCCCATCGTCCCTATCACTGTCCCCCTCTTTGACCTGTACGGCTATCCCACATTCATTGGCCATGTTGTGCAGGATGCAACAGGCCAGGAATATCCCACAGGCCTTTGAGGGGCTGTACTGTAGGGCACCGCCGGAGGTGTCCAGGCAATGGAAACGTGCCTTCAGCATCCCGAACACCTGCTCGATGACATTGCATGTGGTGGCGTGTGCCTCATTGTAGCGTTGCTGAGATGGGGTCGTGGCCTCCAGTAGGGTGTGAGCAGCCAGGGACGGAGTGGGTATCCACTGTCACCTGTGTGTAGAGGGTGGAGGTTAGTTTGGTGATCAGCATCACCCTGCCCCAAGCCATGTAGGCCACTACTGATGGCACCTCTGGCCATGCCCCCCCAGGCCCTATATTTGTCCATTTGGTTTGCATACTCACCCACTAGGTGTCCAGTGGGGATGTCCCTACTCTCGAATCTGTGGCACAGTGCTGACTGGTGCCAGATGTAAGAATTGTGTGCTCTCCCAGGGTGCATGGCACAGACATTGATGATGCACCCCCTGGCATCTCACACCACCTGGCAGTTGATGCTGGCATAGCCCTTGCGATTTATGTGTCACGGCCCCCTCGGGGCCCAGGTGTGGTGTCGATATTACAGCCACGTGGGTGCAGTCTATTGCCCCTAGTACACCAGGCATACGTGCTACACTGTGGAACTCCTGTATGTTTGCTGTGCACTCCGCCACAGTGCTGGGGAAATGGATGTACTCCTCAGCATGTGGCAGCAGTGTGCTGAGGAATTGGGTGAGGTGGAGTGACGTGGCTGACTGGGTTATGCCTGTGGTGTCCCCAGTTGGTCTCTGGAAGGTACCCGTGGTGAGCAAGCACATGCAGGTTGTTATCTTGGTTTCCACTGACAGGTCATGGCTCCATCATGTGGGTGCCTGCATCACATCATTGCATAGCTCACAGATCCGCCTCAGTTTTGCCCTGTTCAGGTGGTACCGGCCCACAATCTCAGTATCTGTGTACAGCTCAAAGCTGGTGCAGGCTCAGTACTGCCTGCTGGGGGCATACCACCGACGGACCCTTCCACGGCCACACCCCCTGCCGCCCACCTTCTCACCCCCCTCATTATGGCCTCCATGTGGAAGGTGGCACTGGCCATGTCCCTGGCTTGCATTCACCCCCTGGCAGCTGTTACTTTATTCCCCCGCTGTCCTGGCTGCTACCTCTCCTGCACCGGGTACACCTGCCTGTGCTGGCCTCTGTGCTGTGTGGCTCCCCACACCTTCCCTGTGCCTGGCTGTTGACTGTGGCCTTTCCCTGGCCTGCCCTGTTCCTGCCACTTGCCCTGTCTGTGTGCCTCTGCCTCTGCCTCTACCTCATGTGGCTTCCCTGTAGTGTTCTTGCACCTCTTCCTTGCTCCTTTTTATTTTGGCTCATTTCCGCTATGGCGCAACTTCCGCTTGCTCCACTGTTGCGCATTGCGCAAGTCTTTGAATATCACACTGCACCATTTATGCATGGTTCCTCCCCCTTCGGTTGCACATGCCTTCATTATTCATTGCGCTGTTGCTCAGCATGATTTGTGGGGCTAACTGCCTCCTGCTGAATATTACAGAATGGCGCAATTACTGACTTGCGAGGCGCAACCCTATTGCATGGCTAAATCCTTTTGAACATCTGGGCCGATATGTATAAGGAATTATAAACACTTTAGGCCCCTCGTATTCAGAAGAGATGCGCTGCACATCCCTAGACATGCTGTGCATCTCGGACTTGCGAGGGCTGTTGGAGATGTGGCAATATTCAGAAGCACCTGATGAGTCCTCAAGAAACCCACTGCACCACCATGCAGAATATTGTGATGCGTAGAATGCAAATTAGGGTCCCTCATGCATATGCCCCACATTGCAATATTCAACCCCACCAAGGTGCAAATATGGCTGGCTGTGCTGGTGCAAACTTACACCTCTGAAATCCTACTTTCACTATGCACGGGATCGTGGTTTCCTACACACAGTGTAGGGCCATGTTCAAGGTTCCTCCAAACCCTGCTCAGTGGCAGCCAACAGCCTGAACATACTAGAGGGATGGGCTATAAAGAATAGAATGACTGTTAACACAGATAAATGTGTTGTTATGCATTTTGGTAGAAACAATCTGAACTATAGTTATATACTAGATAACAACATACTTAAACCTGTTTCTATTGAATCAGACCTTAGAATCATGATTAACAACAAACTCACCTCCGCCGACCATTGTAATTTAGTCACCAGAAAAGCAAAGGGAATCATCAAGAGAATCCAAAACATGTTTATTTGCAAATTTGAGCATTGCAATATTCCGCTGTATAGAAGTTACGATAGGCCACTTTTAGATTATGGGTCCCCTTTCTGGTCCCCCAACTTGTGCAAGGACATAGCACAGATTGAGGGAGTCCAAAGATCTGCTACTAAAATAATTACAAAGTTTAAAGACCAGACATACCATGACAGGTTATTAAAAACTGGACTATTCCCCTTACAGCACAGACATCAGAGGAGTGACTTATTATTATTTCAATTTGCTACAATCTCCTGACTTTTGTGGATCAATGCAGCATCGAGAACTGCAACACAAGAAATAGTATGATATCACACAATAAAAAATTGGTAGTCCGTAGAGCTTCCACTAACTAAAGGGATAATTACTTTACAGTTAGGGCTGTTAAAGCTTGGAATAGACTACTCCAAGAGGTGGTAGACATCAAAAAGGTTGATCTTTTTAAAAAGAAGCTGGACAGGCTGTACTACAACAAACATTGAATGGTATGACCCTCAGATGTGGGTGACAATCTCGATGGGCATCTCTGCCCCCTTTTGTCCTACTGACCTAGTAATCCTAGTAAAGGGGAGGAAAGGAGGATGGGAGGTAAGGAGGAATCTAATAGTCACAGAGTCATCAGTGGTGGGGTGGCAAGCAGAAGGAAGAAGGAAATAGGTGGTAATGAAGTGACATTGAATATTCAGTTTGCAGTACTGGCAGGAGTGGTGTGTTGGAGGAGTGCTGGGAGAAGGAGCTGATGACAGACCAGGAGAAGGGAATGGTAAGGGTGACCAAGGGGTTGAACGGATATGGTACGGGGGATAGGTTGAGTAAGGGGGGTTGAGGAGAAGGGGGAAGGGGAGGTATGAGAAGAAAGGGGTAGGAATGCATCAGTGGGAGAAGACAGGTGGAGCCTGGTGGAGAGCTGAGGTAAACTCAGAGGAGAAAGAGGAGAAGAAGGGCAGAGCAGAGACAGGGGACATTACAACAGGAGTAGAAGGGGGAACAACTGCACTGGAGGAGGAGGAGAAGTGGAGAGGAAGGGGATGAGATAAAGGAAGGACAAGGCGAACAGAACATGAAAATGAGGGTGGGATCCTAGTGCTGGGAGACTCAATTCTGAAAGGGATCAGATGGGGAAGCAAGGGGGAGAGACATAGTTGTATATGGGTAGAGGCCATGCTAGGCATGACAGCAGAAATGATGGGTCAGTCTGTTCTGAAGTACGCTAGGTAGGGAGAAACCTCACATAGTTCTGCATTTGGGAACAAATTACCTTGTGGGAAATATGGTAGATGTAGTCCAAAGGAGGTTTGAGGAGCTGGTGGTGATTTGTGAGGAGGCAGATCAGTAACTTTCTCAGAGGTGCTTCCAGTACCCAGGGCGAGCATGGCAAGGAAGCTGAGGATAGAGGGATTTAACACGTGGCTAAGAGAATGGTGTCACCCAAAGGGTATGGGCTGGTGGGGGGTGGGGAAGGACCTGGAGGGCAGTGATCACTATAATACAAAATCACACATGCCCCCACAATGCAAAGCATCATGGGCTGCATATGCAAATCACCACAGAATGTTATGCTGGGTCCAACTTTAAGCAGAATTGCATGGTGCCGAAGGCCTCTCACCTGATTTATGCAAAGGGTGCCAACAGAAGACATGACACGTGTTTTGTCCTACCAGGACTCTCAGTATGCCTCATCTGTTTGACACCCCAGTGGAATGGACCAGCTACCCTATAGTGATCACTATGCTAAGGACAGGACACACTTAAGTGAGGAAGGAAGGAGGGTATTAAAACAGAGACTGGGGGAATACTTAGCAAACAATGAGAATTTTAAATACAAGAGGGGGTGGCAAGTGGCAGGAGTCAGGCAGGATCCACAGGTAGGGAAGCCGAATGAGCTTACTCCCATTACCAGCAGCAAAGGTCTTAGGGGGAGAGCAGGAGAGGATGCTAGAAAGGGAGAGAAAGTAGGGAAAGGGTGGGGAAGGAAGTAGGGTGAAGGGTGGTAACCTGAATGCTAGGAGTCTAGGGAACAAAGCAGCAGAGTTACAGGCTCTCATGACAGATGGGGAGGTGGGCATGGTGGCCATACTGAGACATGGGCCACCCATTACCATGCTGGGACCTGGCAGTAGCGGGGTATAGGTTATTTTGGAGGACAGGTAAAAGGAAAAGGAGGGGATTGCTGTACATGAGGGAAAAACCAAGTGTGTCAGGAGGAAGGGAGGAGGGCAGCACGGAGTCAATATGGGTGCAGCTACAGGACTCCAAAAATAGAACCCTTAGGATGGTAGTGGTGTACAGGCCACTCTCTCAGACTGAGGAGTTAGACAGAGAACTAGCAGGATAGATCAGAAGGACCTGTGGGAGGAGTAGCACGGTGATTGTGGGGGCCTTCAATCTGCTAGGAGTGGATTGTGGTACCCCAGCCACCACGAATAGAAGGGAGCAGGTGCTTCTGGATACCTTCCAGAACAGCTTCCTATTACAGATGGTCAATGAGCCAACCAGGTTAGGGAATACCCTAGACCTTGTGCTGGTGAATGGTGAGTTTGTGAGGGAGGTGGGGGTGGAGGAGTCACTTTCGGGGAGTGACCACCACTCGGTGTGATTCATGATAAACATGGGGAAAAGGGGGAGTAGAACAGGCATAAGGGTGTTAGACTTCAGGAGGGCCAACTTCAGGAGGAAGAGGGAAATAGTACAGCAGTATCTGGCCAGGATCCATCTAAACATGGAAACTAACCAGAAGTTGGAGGTCATTAAACTGGGAATTGAGGAGGCAACCTGAATATAACAAGGGTCTAGAGTAAGAGGACTAGGGCCAAGAAGCCTAGCTGGGTGAGCAGGGGATCCTGGAAAAGTAAGAACAGCCACCTTTAAAGGGTACAAAACAGGGAGAGGGAGAACAGAGAAGAATACCTGAAGGAGTCGAGGGAGGTGACAAGGGCAATCAGATCAGCCAAGGCATCCTGGTAACTCAGGCTAGCACAGGGCATCAAAAAGGGGAGAAGGACTTCAGGTACATCAGGGAGAAAAGGAGTTGAGGGACCAAATAGTAAGGATAAAGAGGATGGGGTGGGTGGAACTATGGGTAGAACAGGCAGATGCTATTAAACAAGTACTTGCTCTGTATTTACTGAAGTGAAAGGGGAACTTGACCCAAAGGGGTGGGAGGGTGGGCACGGGGGGAGGAGGTGACAGATGGAGAAATCCCAGTGGGCAGAGTACTGAAGGGCTTGAGGGCACTGAGGGTGGACAAGGTGCCAGGGCTAGATGGCATACACCCCAGGGTGCTTAAGGAGAAGGCAAAAGTTCTGGCAGAACTGTTGACAGACCTATTCAATGCCTCCCTGGACTCAGGACGTGTACCACAGGACAGAAGGATGGTGCACGTGGTACCCCTCCACAGGAGCAGGCCCAGGGATGAGCCAGGGAACTACAGACCAGTAAGCCTCACATCCATTGTGATAAAGCTGATGGAAACAATCCTGAAGGAGAGGCTGGTTTCCCTCCTAGAGGCTAATGGGCTGCAGGACAGCAGACAGCATGGGTTTGTCTCAAGCAGATCCTGTCAGATCAAAGTGGTGGAGTAAGTACCATGATGGGGTATCCAGACAATTAGACAGGGGCCCTGCAGTGGATGTCATGTACCTGGACTTCAGTAAGGCATCTGATTCTGTGCCGCATGGGAGGCTAGGAAGTAAGCTGGAAGGCACAGGGACAGTGGCAAAGATGATGGGATGGGTGTAGTGACTGCAAGGGAGACAGCAGGGTGGTGGTGGTGGATGGAGTTCTCATCTCCCAGGGTGGTGACAAGCGGATGCCACAGGACTCTGTACTGGGGGCGGTGTTGTTTGGGATCTTCATAGCAGACACTTCAATAGGCATCAAGAGCAAGATTAGTCTGTTTGCAGATGACACCAAGATGGGAGTGGTAGTGGATGACCTAGAAGGGTGGCAGGGTTTGCAAGATGATATGGCAAAACTGGAGGCCTGGTGGTACACTTGGCAGCTGGGGTTCAATGCCAAGAAATGCAAGGTGCTACATTTTGGTGCAAACAACACAAGGAGGAGCTACAAGCTGGGGGGACTAGCCAAAATAAAAAATAGAGAAGGATCTGGGGTGATCATAACAGGAGCAATAAACACCAGCACAGTGTTAAAAGGCAGCTGCAAAGGCCAACAGGATGTGGGGTTGTATTGCCAGAGGCATCTCCTCCAGGCAGGGTAGGTGATCCTGCTGCTGTACAGGTCATTGGTTAGACCACACCTGGAGTACTGCATGCAGTTCTGCTGACCGTACCTGTAGAAGGACATTAGGTTACTGGAGGGGGTGCAGCTCAGGGCAACAAAAATGATCCAGGTGTAGGGGACTTACCCAGTGAGAGCAGGCTGAGGCAGTTGAACATGTACTCCCTGGAGGAGAGGAGGGATAGGGGGGACAGGATCGAAACCTTTAAGTACATAAAGGGAATAAATAAGATGGACATGGAGGGGCTTTTCAAATTAAGGAGGGGGGGAGGGACACTTGAAGGAACAATCTTAGACTGGAAGGGGGAAGGTTCAGGAGGGAAATGAGGAGACACGTTTTTACAAAAAGGGTGGTGTCTGGGTGGAATGGATTGCTGGAGGAAGTGCTATCCTGTAGAACAGTGGGCTGCTTCAAAGGGAGATGGGACAGGGTAAGGGGGAAGGTCACTGGAGCGGAGGAGGGGAGGGAGGGGCAGCTGCAATATAATGGCTGCTAGCTGCACAATTGAGCAGACTTGATAGACCATAAGGCCTTTATCTGATGGCAATTTTGTATGTTCATATGTTCTTATAAAAAAAGGCAATTGTCTATGCACCATCGGGGATTGTTCCATATGTATGTATACAACCCTGAGTTGATGCATGACTTTGTCAATTGTCTTACCTTTCTCGAGGCCCAATGTGCAGCTTTTTCTGTCAGCCAATCCCAGAACTGATTAGGGAGTGAGAAACCTAGATAGGCTGAGGGAAGGGCTCCCTTTAGCATACTACTCTCTATGTTAAACCAAGCAGGGTTTTTAGGGCCCTGGTCTTGGAACAGTCGACAGGTGCTAGCTGTCTGAAAGACATAAGCATACCACTAAAATGCAGCAGACATTACACTCCCCGCCCTATGGAGTTCTCAATGTGGCCCTGCTATGTTTTGGAGCAGTAACCCTCATATAACACTTCCAGCAGGGCATTCAGTTTTGAAACCATTTTTCCGGTATTTCTACTGGTAAAATGAGACAGCATATAAAACACCCTAGGGCCAAGCAGCATCTTGATTGCTGCTATTTTTCCTGCCATCATAAGGTTCATGATGCTTCCACCTGTCTACATCTTTCTTCAAATTATTAATTAGTGGATTGAAGTTTGAGGCAACCAAGCTGAGCAGGTCGGGGTGATGCAAATGATTAAGTACGTAATTCCTTAGGTGCTCAGGCAAATTTTTATCAGATACAACGCTTGAGAATTTGAAGTATTTAAGGGAAGTATTTCAGGTTTGTTGACATTAATCTGTAATCCTGAAATAGCAGCAAAGGATTGGAGCAGTCATCGCATGAGGAATACTTGAGGGCAGTCATTAGTTAAAATAAAACCATCATCTGCATACAACTTAACACGTAGAGTTATTCCCATGTGTAGCCCAGAGATTTGAGGGTCTGCCTCTACTGCAGCCACAAGTGGTTCAATAGCCAGAAGAAACAGCAGCGGAGAAAGTGGGCAACCCGTCTCATGCCTCCAAATAGTGTGAAGGGTTCTGAGAGAGTATTATTAGTGAGCAGCCATGCTCGGCATCCATTATAAAAAGAGTTTTAATCCAAGTACAGAACTGCAACACAAAGTTACAATGGCACAAGATCATGTGCAAATATTCCCACTCTATGGAATCAAAAGAATTTTCAAAGTCCACTGCAATGGTAGCAGTAGGAGTGGGGAGAGCTGCAGTGGCCTGCATCAAGGTAACTGGGGCCTTCACATGGTCAGCACTAACTCTGCCTTTAACAAATACTACTTGCAAGAGGTGGATCACTTTGAGGAGGACTTTCTCCAACCATGATGCTAGTACCTTTGCTAGTATTTTAGCAACCACATTAATGAGGGAGATAGGGCTACAGCTTGCAGGGAAGCTTAAATCTTTCTCTTCTCTCGGTAGCACCATGATAACAGCTCTTTTAGAGTGCTCAGGAACTCTCCCTTCTCATGCACCTCTGTCAACATCTCGAACAAGGGTGCTGTTACTGCACCAAAAAACAGTTGATAAAAATCTGCAGGGAAGCTGTCACCCCACGGGGATTTATGCAGAGCCATATTTTGGATAGCTGAGCCAATTTTCTCTTATAACATGTGCATCAGTAATTGAGAGACCTGGTTGGCTATTGTTAAATACCTGACCGTTGATTAAGACTTAATATTTTAACAGAAAGTGGATGTGGTGAAAAGTCGTGAAGCTTGTCATTGAATGCAGTGGATGGCACTTATTTAGGAGCAGTCTGACAAAAGAAATGTGAAGTAGCCATATTGAGGTCCATAACTTAGCAGGAAACCTACCACCAACCCACCCAATGGACCCTGTCAGTCCTAGAAATAACTTTCACATGGTAACATGTACAATCACCAAGTAACGATAGAAAAGTACAGAACCACACTTTAGGAGACAGACAAATCACAACATGTCACGGAAAACAGTATGAGCAAGTCAGCTTACCAAAGCAATGCTCCGTGTCTTGTTACAGCCTACCATCACACAACATTACGGAGGGTAATATTATTCCTCGACTCTTGAGACTAATGCAATTAGCAGCACAAAAGAAATAACGTTGTTACATGATAAAGAAGTGCAAAATTTATTCAGGAACTGAGCAAGAGTGGTGTTTTCTGGGGAGAATAATATAGATGCACAGAGGAGGAAGGGAAAGACATGGGGACAGGAGAAATGAATTGAGAAGTTACCGCTGTGGAAGGACAATTATGTAAGGCAAGGAGCAGAATTACTAAGGTGTTGTTACTAAAGAAAATTTGAGGACAGAGATGAAGAACTGCATTTGCTTAAAAATAGTTTGCGAAAGTGGAGCAATCGCTACATATAGTGCAGTGGGCAAGAGACAGAGAAGCAACACAAGGTACAAAGCAATAGCAGTTCTATATCAGTATGGAAAAGAGAGCAAAGCATTAAAAGTAGTCTGTAAATGCAATGCAGTAATTAAACTGTAATTGGTTGCTACTGAGACACTTTTGTCAGTAAATTGTTTTTGTGTGTGTGTGGGGGTGAGACGCTGTGTAGTGCTTAGACATGAAATCCCTACGCTGTAACAGGAACTGCATTTTAGCATTATTCAAATGGTGGGAAGCAGTACTGTTGTTGAGAGAGATGGTGAGACAAAGTCATGGAAATGTCAAAAATGTCAGTTAATTTCTATTTTGGGAAGTTATCTTTGAACAAATGGCTGCAGTACTGATTCCCAGATGGATTCCCTGCAAAGAGATCCAGAGTAACTGCAGATGTCTGCATGGCCAAAGTGGTTGAGAGTAGCAGGGCAAGATCTCCAGGGCCAGACAGAGCAGAAAAGAAATGTGTTTCACAGGTGTCAGACTGGAAAATGTTTAAAATCTGTGACAGAGAGGAAAACATTGCAGGTGTCAGTGACATAGTAGAATGGAAGCCAAGAGAACAAAGGAAAGGAGTGGAGCAGAAGAAGACATCACAGAAAAGGGGCACTGTAGAACTGATGCAAAGCAGTAAAAGCTGCAAAACCAGTAGTGAGATAAAGGAAGCATTCAAAGTGAACGACAAGTCAGAGACATCATGAAATAATGACTGTAGCTGAACTAGATCAGTTGGAGGAAAGTAAGGATGTGCACAATACCTAAAAAAGTACAACATGGGCAGTAAATGTGCTGAAGGACTGGCTCTGTACCAATAATCTGTCAATAGATTTTAGAACAGTTGATCTGCAAGAACTGAATGCAACACTGAGGCACTTTTATGCAACAGTGAAAGGTGTTGGAGGAAAAGAGTATATAGTGAGCTCTTTCTTCTGTCTCAGAGCAGGAATTAGAGTTACCATCTGTCCTGATTTTCGCAGGACAGTCCTGATTTGGGCAGCTGTGTCCTGCAAAAAAATATGAAAAATACTACATGTCCTGATTTTATAGTAGAAAAAATATTTTCTAACTTTCCACTAAATGTTCCAAAAAACTACAATACCTTAATTAAAATAACTTAACATGATAAGAAACAATAGAAGCAACTAAGAAACTACAATACTTCACCTGAATTCTGATTATATAGAGAAAATAAGTATGTTGCACTGGTCGAGGTTACGTATTGTCCTGCGAAAAATCATGTTTCAGTAAGAAATGTCCCACTTTGGGCTTCTTAAACGGTGATAACCCTAGCAGGAATCAATACATTTTTTGAATAATATTCAGAATAGTAGACATGTCAATATCTGTGCTGATGCAATTTTCAATCAGTTAATAATGTGTTTATAGCTAGATTGAAAGAAATGAGGAAAACGGTAAACCCGTACATCTCACCATCCTTCTGTTAGTAGTGATGATTTACTGAAGCTCAGTTCATCAGAAGTGCTGTCTCCAGAAACTCCAACAGGCCTTGTCCAGCGTGTTTGGTTTCAGCTGCAGATCGGCCTGCTCTCCATGTCTGAGAAGGAGTAAGAGAACTCGTCAAGACTCTTTCACTATTGAGAAATTTTCTGATGGGACAGAATATTTGTCCTCAGTTTTAATCCAGATAGCAGAAATCATCAGGGTATAACAGAAGCAAACAAAGAGAGTTTACATGGCTTGCTTTTTCGACCCACAAAATCCTTGTTGCCCTGTGCACTATTCATGAGTATTTGAGCCACTGCCACCAGGAATAAGTGCACTATATTTGCATCCCAAAAGAGTCATCCACCCTACTGACACTGTCTGCTACAGTCAGGAGCCTATAGGTGTAAACTATCTGGGCAGCATGATGGCTAAAATTTCCGAAAGAGCACAGCTATCAAGATGCTACACTAATCATAGCATAAGAAGCTTGGCCATGCAGAATTTTATCTAATGCTGGTCTTGCTTCTCGTGAGATTATGAGCGTCACAGGTCACAAGTGTGAATCAAGCTTCAAGAACTATTGGTCAGCCTCTGTGTCAGACAGGCAGAAATGGTGTCGCCTTCTGACATCTGCAAGAGCACCAGTATCACAAAAAAGCAAACAATGCAACACTAATGTAGGCAGTAGCAGCAGATTAAGTATCATCAGATCACATGAAGAGAAAGATAGTGGCACATCAGAAGCAGCAGTCTCATCATGGGAAATCACTGATGATGAAATGCTAGCAGCAGCATTTCAATGTGAACAGTTTCACAACTATGGAACCATAAATTTCCACTATCATACACACTGAGTGGTTATTTGTTATCGTAGTGATACTGATTGAATAGTAATAATAGCAGCACTGCAGTTGTTGACTACAGTTATATGTTAAAAAACATTATATTTACAGTATATGAAGTGAAAAAGTTGCAGAAGTGGACAGTTAAATGTTACCAATGTTGTTATCATCAGAGTTATAAACTGTTTAAGAAAATGGTCATTGTGAAATGTAATGTTTGTAACAATACAGAAACCATGTATGTTAATATATATTGAAAATCAGACAATTTTTTCTACTGAGTAAGAATACAAACTGTTAAATTGGTACTCTGTGTTCCTTTGGTGTAAGGACACATAATAAAGTCACACTGTTTCCCTCTTTCACAGCATTATTCTTTATTTATTCACAGTAGCTATGTGCCCATGTTATAAAGCGCAATAACCCACTCCAGGGTGTGCAGTTATTGGGGATTAATCAACACCCCGGGTGCGATGAGGGCACTCAGCCTGTGGCCTTATGCCTCGCAACGCAGCCGGGGTGTTGATTAATCCCCACTAACTACACACCCTGTCATGGGTTATTGCTTACTTGTGTAAAGGGGGTGTCTAAGGCCTCCTTCTGCATGTCTGAAATACGAGGCAGGTTTAGGCCATCCAAAAAGGCTGAACATGTCTCCTCATTCCATTGTACATGGGAAGTATATAATTCCTTATAAAATTCCACCATCTGATTAATGGCATCTGGAGAGGAGCATACCTGGCCTTTGAGTTCTTAAGTTGGAGGATGTAATGATCTGCCTGTTGTTTTTTAAGCCTATAAGATAACAGTTTGCTGTCATTTTTCCCATGTGCCCAATATTTATATTGTGTCCTAATTTGCAGCTATAGTTTCCTGGTGGCTAAATAGCTGAGCTGGATTCTTATGGATGTTTGCTCATATAGCAGGTTTCTGCTAACCAGTTGTTTGGGATCTTTTTTGTATCTATCCTCAGCTATGCATAGTTGTTCTTCGAAACTACCTGCCTCTTTCTCCCTCTGTTTGCGTAACATAACTAATTATTTTGCCCTGGAGTGTGGCTTTAAAAGCCTTGCAGATCTTGGCTGGAGCAGCTGAACCTTGGGGATTGTCTAGGAAGAAATTCCTGACTTCCTCGGCCACCCATTTTGTAAAGTTCTCATCCTGCAACAGGAGTTTGACCTCAGGAGGGCTCAACTTCCATTGAAAGCACTATTGGGGCATGATTCAAAATATATAGGGGTGCTAGCTTCCTGTATCCACCACCAGGGTGGTAAGTCTGGGAGAGAGTAAGCCAATAATCAAGTCTGCTTTACCTTGCTCTAGCTAATGAGAAAAAGGTATACTTTACTCATCCAGGTGCTGAAATCTCCAAGTCTCAACTACCTGTTGCAATGCCATCATATCTTTCAAGGCATAGAGGGACTTCGCATGCCATTCAAGGTTCGAGTTGGATCTGTCCAATCAGTGATCCAATGCTAAGTTGAAGTGTCCTCTATAATAACTTCAGGATTGTCAAAGGCCAAGTCCAAAGTACCTGGGATATGGCATTGAATAAATTTGGGGCTATCGCCATTTGGGGTATAAATGTTAACCTAATTAATCAGCCTTACTGGTGCGCCATCTTAACCATAACCCATCTCCCTCAACATCTTTTGCTCAATTGTCTGCTATTTCAAGTTTTTATAACACAAGATGGATACCCCCTCCTTTGACCTTTTTAGAGGTGCTGTGAGCTTCCCATCCCACCCATTCCCTCTTTAGTTTCTGAGCTTCATTCCCTTTGAATTTGGTCTCCTGCAGGAATGCTACCTGTATTTTAAGCTGTTTCAACATGGAATGGACTTTTTTCTTTTTATTGCCAAGTTCATGCCCGTCACTTTCCATGAGGTGGTTATTAATATGTTTTGACTATCCATGGTCTCTCATGAGGGTTGTGACTCGTACCTCCATCTCATCCCTTCCAGGTTGCAACCTGTTGTCTGTAGGCAATGTTTCTGTGTTATCTAGACCGTACCTAAACCATTTATCCAAAATGCTCCATACTTGGAATAACCTTCTTGCTAGTTCAGTATTCATCACATTTCTGTCTCTGTTTACCTTGTCAGCTCATTTATCCTGAAACAGATTCCACCCAACATGTACCACTGCAGAAGGGAAAGTCTGACCACACTTCCAGAGCTTTAGCAGCAAGTAACCTCACAGTATACTTTCCAGTCCCCTTGCATTTGTGGTACCAACACATTTTCGTATCAACCATAAGTTAAAAAGTCCTATTAATTAACATTTGGTCTAGCAAAACATTTTGTAACCCAAGCTCAAGGAGAGATACGGCACGCACTAGGTAGCCATTCAATTCAGCTACCAATGATCAGGAAAGTCTCCCAGGGGGAGGAATGAATTAACACTGTTATTCTTGACTCTGACTCTATCTCTCTTAATAATTGTAATAACGCACAGATTTGTAAAGGAGGGAAATCCAATAGTTTCTTGTGAAAAAGTGAGAGCCAATACTGGATAAAGATATCTGGAGGGTAGCTGCTGGAAATATCCTGTCATCTTACAACCAAAAAGAAGATGAAAAAAAAATGGAACGATAAACCCCCTCCATATAACTCACTGCTTCCCATGTCTGCTCTCTACACCAGTTACTTGAGCCTGCAAATTGCTTTACTGAGAAAACATGTGCCTCCAAATCCATCCTATTATAACATTGGTTAGGGGAAGTCTCATGATAGCAGCTAGTGGATTTCCACCTTCTGTTTGACCCATGCACACCCTCTGCAAACTTAGCCAGCAAGTCCAGAAGTTGCACCATGTGTGTGCTCTTAAGATCATCTGTGGCATGTTTCCCCTGAGTCACAAGATGGAGGAGAAGTCCGACGGATTATAACACTGCAACATTTGGAGCAGCCTGTCTATGAAGGCAATTCCACACCTTTGAACAGGGTGCTGCTCCATCACTATGGGTTTTGGCTGCACCTGGAGGCTGAGCCGTGGAGATGGAAAAGTCAACGGGAGGGAGGGTGAGGGTACATCATCCATTCCACAAGGCCGATGGATAAACTCTTATCCTGCATTGCACCATGTCACCCCCAAAACTGCAAACACAGGAGACCACCATGCACCCAGAGGTGAGTGATATGGAAAAGTTCCAAAATAATGGCAATACAAAATTATATGGCAATTTAGTTGGCAATATTTATTACTGCAGGTCCGTAGAAAGCTAGACTACAATAATGCAAATATTTCTTTTACCAGCAGCCGTGGCACTTCACTCCAATGAGCTTCATCAGGAGGCTAACTGATGGAGTTCAAAAACACACCTTATATAATGCAGGCAATTAACACACCATCAATTAGAATCAATCATAAACATTTCATTATACATGATTTTAGATACCATCTAATACAGTGTTTAGCTGCAGAGTGTATGTTGATTCCTTAAAGCATAAATATTCAAAAATGAAATACAATATATCAAAACAATTTATAAAATATACTTAATGAAATGAGAAAATTGTTTGTCTGGGGGGTAAATGTCAAGAAAACTTTAAATATGGCCTAATGTCTTGAAGACAAATATATAAAGAACAACCAGTAATTATGGCTTATGGGAAATTGTTTTTTAATTCTTCAAATAAGAATGCAAGTGTTTGGACTAAACACAAATTTATATAAGGCAGTCAATATCTAAAGTAAGTTGATCTGCAATAACTTTAGTATTTATTCATTATGCAATGACAAATTACAAAACAAGATGACATTCACAGCAGAGATATTGTAGGGAATTGGTTTCTTCTGAATCCTTAAAGCAAGAATATTCCTGTGCTCACCATATCTCAAAACTGTATAGGAAAAACAAGGAACATATTTTCATAAAGAATTTTAGCAAGCATATCCTACATATAAAGAAAATTATTTAATTTACAAGTAAATCACCTCTATTCCAAACCCTTTAGATAGGGTTATAGGTTAAGGGTGTGGGGTTGGATTGTTCAGTGGTTTAGAAGCAAGCACAAACAAATATTCAATACAATAACATAAATAAAAACAAGAATAATAATAACCATCACAGATATTGCTGTGCATTTAAAGCACCCTTTTGCCATTAAGTTTACATACAGTATGAGGTCACAGATAGGGATTAAAGTCAATTTTTAAGTTTATTAGTTAGGTGCATGGCTCAAGGAAAACATCCAGAATGTTTCCCTTTGCTGGAGCCTTGATATCTGTCACCACCTCTGAGTCCTATCTTAACATTTGTTAGACCATAAACCTTAAAATGTTGCATCACTATTATGTTTATAAAAAGAAATGTGCAGCAACTGGGTTATCCATGTGGAAATTTATGTCCCATACATGTTCCTGCACATGTGTTTCAAGCTGTCTGGTTGTCATGCCTACATAGATTAATATGCTTGGACATAGCAAAAATACACACAAAAGTCATGGTGCAGGAAATACACTGGCGAATGGATACTGTTATGTCCATTGATAGGTGATATGAATGTGTTGCCTTGTTTGCAAGTGGGACAGGAGACAGTTACCACACTTGAAATTCCCATGTGGTTTCTGGGGGATCCAGAAGGTTACTGGAGGGTATCTGGGGAGCTGACTTCCGACTAATTGATCTTTTACATTTTTTTCTTTTCTGAAAACTCACTGTAGCTGTTGTAGACTCTGACTTGGGTTCCACATACCTAGAAGAGAGAAAAGAATAAAAACAATGCATCATAACAAACCAGCCATCAATTGATCTGGTATTCGTGCAACATGTAAACAGTATTTTAACACTGTGGGAAGAACAATAACAAAAAAACAGCAACTTCTTTGTGTCTGGTGTTTGTCTATAGCTTCGAGCAGCCCCCCGCACCTGAATTCCCCATCTGCTAGTTCCGCCATCAGGATTTGACAATGTCGGCTGACTAAGCAAATGTAAACCCTGTGTGGCCTGGCTCAGCACCAAAGCTTTGAAATCATGCTTCAGCCCCTGATTACACTATGAGGGGACTATCTATTTCTATCACTCTAGTGGGCAAATGACCAGAATAAGTTTTATTGTTGATGTGTGCAAAGTCTATGGTCGGCTTTGTTCTATACCTGTACAAGAACCCAGACAGTTTTCTAGCATGCCTGGGGGAGAAAGGTTATATCATCTCATTGTCTACATCCCCCCCCCCGAACACTGGTTGTAAAACCACTGGATGGAAAAATTATCCCTTTTGCCAGTAGCAAGTCATTAAGTGAGCCATCTTCTCACACAGTACATATGATACCATTTTACAGTGGTGCATGGCATCAATTTCATAGCAAAATCTCTTGTAAGTTACTTAGCCTGTACCCCAAAGCCAATGACAGCTAGATCAAAACTTTCACCAGCTTTACCAGAGCCATAAATATTTAGACCATAGGGTTGCCAAACGTAATCAGTTGGTCAACAGTGCCACAGTATACATGACTCTTCTATTTAAGCTGAGGTTGCCTCTCTGGTTTCAGTTGCTCTGGTCCTTCTGCAGTTTTGACTACACAGTCTGCCCCCTCCGGGCATAACAGTGCCCAAACAGGGAGCAGATTCTTGGGCACCATTTAGTTTCTGGAATAATGCTTACCTCAGGGCTTGGTAGGGCTAAGACAACACACTGGGGACAGGATTCAAAGGAGATGCTCTGGGCACAAATGAGATGTGCCAGTGCAACCAGGATGTGCCAACCCAAGACAGTGCAATTCACAAAGGGATGTGCCACAGGATGCCCCATGCGCTTCCCCACTGTGAATCACACAGCTGGTGCATAGTGCAACTGGAGATGCCCCAACACAACCATGATGCACAAAACCACCCAGGGCAGCAGAACAGTGGATATGGAGCAACCCAGCAGGGAATGGAGAAGCAACAGAGGGAAACCGCAATGGAACAAAGGAGGCAGGGACACACACCCAAAGGGACCAGCCAAAGTGGCAAAGGACCCAACAGTGGCCACAGCAGACAATGTGCACAGAAATGGCACACACAGCAATACCTAGAAGCACACAACACAACCCACACAGTACCCTAGCTGGCACATATGACAGGCACACCCTCGCCCATCAAGGTGTGACATAGCCACCAGGGACACCATGGAGTTGTCCACATGACATGGCCACCTGCACAGGAGCCCAGGGATGTGGAGGTGTGAGATGCCACACAGGGGCACACTGGTGCATAGGCTGGCTGGCACACAGGTAAGAGCAGTGTGCCACATAGGCATATGACACCCTCAACCACTGTGGACCACATGCAGGTGTGATGACTAACAGTGCATCAGTGCAACAGATGCATGCCACAGGCATCACACACAGGGAGGCAGAACAAAGGCAGCATGACACCATACCCACCCCGCGCCACAGGAAAACATGGTGGGCACACAGTGGGTGGGACACGGCAGGAGCAGGAGTAGTAGCCACCTGCCTATAACACGCTTGCAGGCATGTGGCGGCACCAAGGGGACAGTGGACAGCTGCAGACAACAACAGAACACAACCACAAGAAACAGTGAATGACCACAGACAAAGGTTCAGAATAAAAACAATTTACTCAACACAATGGAACAATAACAACTATTTACAACAACAGCAGGCCAGAAATGGGAAGGGAGTGTAGGGGCCTGAACAAGAACAACAGGGAATGCAGGGAGGAATGTATGTGCAGGTGCAAGCAAAGGGACAGCTAGGGTAAACAGTGGGACTGAAGGAGGGTAGACTACTAAAACAATACTCAAAGTTCTATGCCATGGGGCGTGCCACATTAAGGCACTCATGCCTATGTCCTCCTGTTGAAGAGCAGCTGGATCAGCTGTGTCAGTGCCATAAAGGTGACCTGACACGGGTACAGTGGCCTCAAGGAGTCCTCCATTGAATGCCAGACATGGAACCCCACCCACTGCAGCAGTCCTGGACGCCTCTTCCAACTGCCTTGAACTCATGGCACTACACCCTGTGGACCTACAGTGGGGGACACAGATAACAGAGATGAAGTGACATGTTCCACAACCCCCCCACCCCCCTGCATGTACGCTGGAGGCATCCACCACAGAAATGGCCAAGAGCCCACCAGGTACAATGCACACCGTACCAGGCAGGCATACAGTGCCACATTGTGGCTGTGCAGTAACCAAGTGGAACATGTCCACATGATCATACAGGGGTGTGTGCAGAGGGGCACAAGGCCAAGCTCATGCAACACATGCACATGCCAACAGGCCACACAAGTGTGCAGGCCCCATCAGGACACCACTGGAGCACCACTGTGTGCCCACAGTGTGCACGACATGCACACATGGTGAGTGTCCACGCAGGGACCAGGAGTACTGTGGCCCAGGCACATGCCACAAACACAACACCACAATGTGTGTATGTGCCCAGCAAGACACGGACACGCACAGGGTACCAGTAACAGCCAACAGAGCACACACCTACCCCTTCTGACACAAAGAGAAAGCACAAGACAGTCACTCACCTGCCCCAGCACAGGTCTGTCCACGGCACCTCCAGTGGCCCTAACGTTCCGGACCTCCACTGCATCCATGTCCCTCCACCTGACCACCAGCCCTGCAGGGTAAACAAATGCAGAGAACACCATGAGGAGATGTGATGTGAGACATCCCCCCCAACAGCACCGGTGCCAGCATGCAGTGAAGGTGGCAACCCACAGTGCCCCAGTGATGATAGCTCCGGCCATGTGAAGCTGCACACTGCACCCCATCCTGTGCCCACCATGTGCACAGATATAGGCATGCAATGCATATGGCAGTGTCACCCCATGCATGCCACAGTGGCCACACCCCAGCCAAGCACCATAGCACACATGCCCAGCCCCTGTGATATGTGGGCAATGGCAACACTGTGCATGTGCAGCCATGCCCACATGTGTGTGAGTGCCCCTGTGAGTGTAGTGGAGTGCAGTGCATCCGCCCCAACCCCCATGCTTACTCTGTGCAACTGTAGAACTGTGACATACCTGAGCGTGGCACTTCACCCCTGCATACACGGTCCTGTAGGCTCACCAGCCTCACCCTGCCCCTGCACTGCAGGTCATTGTAATGTTGCCTGCACTGCTCCCCATTTCAGGGGACACCCATCCTCCACACCAGTTGCACCGCAATCCTGGCCCACACATCCGACTGTGGTTCATGCAGGCTAAACAGCTGCCCTGCCACCTGCATCACCAGGGCCACAAGGCTGAAGAGCTCTACCTTGCTCCAGTTCATGGCCCTTGGGCCAGGCCTCTGTGCATGTAGCATTTTCACATACAGTGCCAGCAGAGCAGGTTTGCACAGTATGGCCACTGCACACCTCTGGGCAATTGAGCCACATGCGGGTTTAACCATTGTGCAAAGCACTGCACATGGCGTGTTGTTGCATGATTACTGCCAATAGTGCTCGATCATGCATGAGCACTGCACACTGACAGGGCAGGAATTCAGGGTCATGGGTCATGGCTGGGTCATGCATGCACACACCACATGTGGATGCCATCTTTTGAGTGGCACACATCATCATGCATGCACACACCACGCGGGATGCCATATTTGACTGGCACACAGTGCCGCGCACAGTGCTGGTGTTGCATCATATGGCACAAGTACACAAAATCACTCCTTTGCAAGATCAATGCACACAACGTAACACACACAGTACAGCGGGCATTGTGCATATGGATGGTCATAGTGAGGAAATCGCTCATTGTATGCAACGGATAGGGGCGCTGTGCCTGTCAGGCCAATTGCGCATGCTCATATATGCACCAGCGAGCGATGCACTGTATTCAGGACTTGCCCAAGGCAAAGCGTTCATGTGCTTGAATTGCACCATGTGAGAATGCATCCAACGCAGCAGATGCGTCATGCTGATTAAGATGAACTGAGGGCAATTATGCAATTCACAGACTTTGCTCCCAAATCAGCTCATTGCCATATTCAGTGGCATCTCACCCATTTAGCATCTCATTAACACTGCTCCAAACCTCATTTGCATGCCCTGAGACATAAATGCTCCTGAAAGTGTTTCTGCAGAGTTCAGATGACTGAGAGGACTGTATCCTTGAAGGTAGATTTTTTACAATATTCCAAAGGCGGTGTAGCAGCACCACAGGATGGTTTGAAGCCTTGGATATATAGGTATTGTCCATAGCTGTGCAAGGACAACAGACACATCCTGTTGTGTGCCATGCACTGTCCCACTAGCCATACAAGGCTCGGCTTTGGGGGGGGGGTTGTTGGTGGGTGGTGTACCTTGGCACCATGGCTGTCTACCATATGTGTTGCAGTCCTGGCTACTAGCCATGTTCCATGACATGCAACATCTGTATCATGTCCAGGACAGTGCTTCTACACATGCCAACAACAAATGGACTGGATGGCTAATGCATAGCTGTCCCTAACAGTCCCAGATACTGTTCCAGAAATGCATGGCAGGTGGTGTTGTGTTCAGTAGGCAGGGTGCCATGACCCAGCTGCAGCCAGATACCATGCCTGCACTTGTATGGGGCTGCATGTGGATGGCTGATGGCTGTGTATTCTCACCCACAGTAGCCAACATGACTGTACACAAGACAGCTGCTGGATGCAGATGCCCAAATTTCCCTGGTGACGAGGATAGGGCACTGATTGAGGCATACCTGCTGTGGAAGAATGCCCTGTCTGGAAGGGGTGGCAGCTGTAAGCTGCAGGACGAGGCCTGGGAAGCAGTGGCATGGCATGTGAACGCAGTTGAGAAGTACAACAGGACCCCACAGGAGTGCACGAAACATCTGAACGATGAGAGGAGGAGAGCCAAGGAGAAGGTTGCACACATAGAGGCCTCCCTGAGATAGACGAGGGGTGGTCCACAGACAGAGGTGCACCTCACACCCACAAGGGAGCTGCTTGTGGTCAGCATGGCTGTGCAGTTGTGCGGGTGTAACGGGGGTCCAGATGGGTGGCAGCCCATCACAGCACTGTGAGTATACATGCCCCAGACGCATATCTGTCCACTTGCATGTGCCATGTGCACCATGACAACCCCACTGTATGTTACTGTCATGCCATGTGCCTGTGTGCAGCACTATGGATCTGTGCACCCCATCCATGGCCCATGCTGTGCAGCCGTGTGACAGGCTGGTCATGTCTGGGGGGGGCATCCGTGGCATTGTGGTGCCCTGTACACCAGTGCTGCCATCCCAGTGGTTGGTGGCCAGGGTGCTGCACAGTCCTGCATGGTGATATGTGAGCACGTACAGGCACTGGTCCTCTCCAGCTAATGCTGGTGCATGGCTGCATCAGCAGAATGGGTGTTGCATGTCCATCACAGGAACTGTCAGGAGCAACAATGGCACACCCCTATGTCACACTGTACATGCCTGTCAGAACACTCTTGTCTCCCATGTTTCTAACAATGTCTCCCTTCTTTCTGTTGCAGCTCCATCATGCCTCTTGAGTGCTGCCATGTCTGATGCACCAAGGGATGTCACAGGAGGTGATGATGCAGGGCTGTCCACAGAGCTGGGAACACAACTGAGGATGGTGCCATCTCTAGAAGTCCACCACATCTTCCCAGCCACATCACCAGTGGTGGCAGGTCCATCGAACACCTCGGCAAGTGGTGACATTGCTGGTGACCGTGATGCCACTTGGCTGGAGGGTTTCCTGGGTTTGGCTGACGATGACCCAGAGGACACGGTGGACATCACCGATGTCCTGCTGGTGCTGGCATCCGGTATACAGAGGGCATATAGCAATGTTGCTGATGATCTTGATGCCACACAAATCCCAGAGGACATGGCCGGCAGTGCAGCACATGATGCATGGGTGCATACACAGGTGGCACCTGCAGGCATTGGTGTTTCTGCCACCCACAGCACACCTGCAGAGCCCTCACAGTTGCCCATAGTGTTGGGTGCTGTGGGCTCTGCGACTGTGCTGCTGTGACAGCGGGGACCTCCAGCATGGCTCAGCAGGGTGATGTGGATCCACCGCAGGAGGTGGTGGACCATGATGCAGCCATACCTGGATGCGCTGTGGTTGCACAAGCCCATTCCCTACCCATACCCCAGCCTGCTGTGGTGCGTCCACTGACAGTGGATGCACAGCGGCAGACTGTCACACCACCCAGCCATCGGCACCATCCCCGTGAGCCTTCACCTGCTGACAAGATTAAGGGCTATGCACGCCTCCTGCAGGACACCATGGAGGGGCAGGCAATCCTACAGGCAGGACTCAGGAGCCTCTGGATGCTGCTAGCCATTGAGCATGAGTCAGCAGCCATGTGGCATGCCCAGATGTTGGCAGATGCATCGCTTACTGCTGGTGGGCATGACCGCAGCTCTGGAGGAGATTGCACATGCTGCTGAGGTTTAGTGTGCATTCAGTGCACACTGTGGCCGCTGGGCCGCCATCTGAACACCCAAGAGTGCCTCACGCATACCCAGACAGTGGCATCAGGTGGACCCATTGCTGTTGATGCCATCACCACAGCTCTCCATGCCCAGCATCCCCGTAACTGACATGGATCATGGGGCCACCACACCAGTGAGCACCTGTTCACAGTCTTGCTGCAGTACCCCTCGTGGGATGTTGGCAACTCCCCATGTGGCTGGCGGTGCTGCTTCAGTGACCTCCAGTCATGGGCGTAGCTGCAAATGTGTCCGTGGTGGCTGTGGTGCCTCCCTGTGACATCCGGGTCACTGAACACATGGCCCCACACCTGTATCCTGTTTGTCCCACTCACCTGACTCCCCATGCCTGGGGTGTCATGTGTGCATGCACCTGCCTCAGTGCATTGCCATTGTGGGTCCCCTGTGCATTGCCACATGCATGTCCGTGTGTGCCATTGTTGTGCTGTGTGGCATGGGCATGATGAGTGTGGCTCTGTGTCTGCTGTGCATGTGTGCCAGCAGCTGTACACTGATCCATGCCATCCCTGGCACATACACAGTGGTCCATGGCCATGCGGATCCTGTTCTGTGGTGTGCTGTGTGATGTGTGTGTGTGTGTGTGTGTGTGTGTGTGTGTGTGTGTGCAGCATTATCACCATCATGGGTGTGTTAAACTGCAGCGCTGCTGCTGTTGCATGGCCTGTGGTGTGTGTCTGGCTGTGTGTGTCGTGTGGGCTGCCATCCATGTAGTATCCACCTGTGATACTCACCTGTGGTCCCCAAAGTGCTCCTCCACAATAGTGTCCCTGTGCTGCTGGGCTCTTACGTCCAGCTGTGGGATCCTGCATGGAATTGGTGATCCAGACCAATGCCCCAGACCACTGCATCCTGTTCCCCACCCTCATCCTCCTTCCCTGAACTGTCACCCTCCTCAGCCTGGACAGCTATTCCATGGTCAATGGCCATGTTTTGTAGTATACAACAGGCCAGGAATATGCCAGAGGCCTTCTCTGGGCTATACCGTAGGACACCACCCAACCTATCCAGACACCAGAAGCGCATCTTCAGCATGCTGAAGACACACTCGATGATGGCATGCGTAGCGATGTGTGCCTCATTTTAACACTCCTCCACCTCTGTTCAGGTTGTCAGAATGGGGATAGTAGCCAGGGTCAGGCTGGGTATGCAGCATCACCTGTGGGGAGCAAGGGTGGCTGTTACCTCACTGCTTACATGTGCATCATGCCCTACCCCCATTCACCATAACGCACTGTCGTGGGTGCCAGTTGTACACCACAGACCGTGCTAACCATCCCTGCCAGCCTACATCCCCCTCCCACCTGCTGTGGTCTGGCCATGCTGAGCAGGTCTGCCCGTGCCTGCCCATGCCATAGTTTCCCGTGCATGTTGTGGCCCCCATTGTCTGCACCAGTGTGTATGGTGACTGTGCATGCCTGTCTGTGTGTGGTGTGATCTGCCCTGCCACTCATGCCTGCTGTTGCGCTGCACCCCACCTCTCATGCATTATTGTTGTGCTGCACTGTCCCTGCGTGCGCAGGTGCAGTGCTGTTCCCTCTCAGTTTCCCTCCTGTGCTACCCCCCTCTGCACATTGTGCATCATGCCACTTGACACCTACCCCTCCAATCCTGTGCTGCGCCATGTGTGTCCTGTTCCTGTGCAGTTCAACATGCCCCACACACCTACAAGATGTTCACTAGGTATGTTCCCAGCCTCAAACCTGCAGCAGAGGGCAGACTGGTGCTGTATGAAGGCATCATGTGTGATCCCAGGGTGTGTGGCACATACATCACTGATGCACCCTGTGGCATTAAACACCACCTGGCAGTTTACAGAGTGGTAACCCTTGCAGTTCACATATGTCCCACTTTCCTCAATAGGTGGTGTGCAGATTGCCACATGGGTGCAGTCATTGGCCCCAATTATGCCTGGCATGCATGCCACCCTGTGGAACTGCTGCATGTCTTCTGTCCACTCTGCCTGTGTGCATGGGAAATGGATGTATTCTGAAGCCTGTGAGAGCAGTGTAGTGAGGAATTGTGTGAGGAGATGGGACGTGAATTGCTGGGAGATGCCAGTTATGTCTCTGGCTGGCCTCTGGAAGGTTTCTGTGATGAGCAGACGCATTACTGTTGTCACCTTGGTCTCCACTGCTGTGGCATGACCTCTTCCAGTGGGTGCCTGCATTTCATCATGGCACAGCTCACAGATCTGCCTCAGAAAAGCCCTGTTCGAAAGGTATTAGCAGACCATTTCAGTATCCATTAGCTGTTCAAATGTTTGTTTGGCACAATACTGCAGCGGGGCTGGCCGCCTATGGTGCCTTCTGCTGCCATGTTGCTGGTTCAGCCATCTCCTCATCCCCATTATCATGCCTACCATCAGGAATGGTGCACCATCCATTCTTAGCTTTGCTGCTTCTCTTTCTGCTTCTCCTTGCTATCCTGCTGTTGACCTGCTGGGGTCTTGCACTTAAGTTTACTCCATTTATACTTATCTCCCCATGGTGCATTTGGTACTTGCGCTGTGGATGCTCTGTACGTGTGCACTCATTTTGCTCTGTGAATGGCTCTGCACTGTTTATGTAGGTACATGCCCCCTCAAATTGTGCTGTATGTCATTACATTGCATCTCTGGTGCATCCTGTTCGGCGCAGCGCATCTGGCTTGCATTGGAGCATCTACTCTGTCTCTGAATGGCTCCATGGCACATCTCCGGGTTGCCCCGGCACATCTCATTTGTGTCCAGCGCATCTCCTTTGTAAATCCTGCCACATGTCTCCAAGCACTGCATATCTGTTAGAGGTTATTACTAGAGTGTCCCCCGGTGAGATGCTACATGCATCCGACAACGGCTGCAGATGCTGGCAGCTCCAGGAACAGGCCCTGGCAGAGGAAGGCACCCATTTTGGTCATTTTTATTTCTTCTCTTTTGCCTTCCACTCAACACCTATTGCCAGGGCTCCCCTTGATATGCTTCCACAACTCTTATTAGTGCGTCCTGCCCCCCCAATACCTCATCCTCTCTAGCTGGTTCAGTAGTATTCATGTCAAGTTGGTGTTGTGCCATGTGGCGTTTGTGGTGGTTGATACCAGCCCCGCTTTTCTTCAGTGTTACTCCTCAGGAACTGTTCAGCTTCTTTGGGATTATTGAACGTTATATACCCTTCATCGCAGGTGATCCTTAGCATGACCAGGAATCTAAGTGAGGCAGGGATGTTTCATCTGGCAAACTAACATTTCACTTCAGCATAGGCCCATCTTCTTTTGAGAGTTAAATGAATAGTCCTGATAAGGCTGGTCGGGGACCCTTCACTGCACAAGATTTCCTTTTCCCTCACTAGTCAGAGGTAATGTTCCTTCACAGGATACTGCAAAAATTAGAATTGGTTGGGGCCACTCACCTGCCTTGGCCTTAGTGCCAGGGATCACTGAGCTCTTCTGACTCTGGCGAGCCACTATTGTTCAGCTGCAGGAGCCTTGGAAGTACGATTTGTAGAAAGCACACCATATCCCATCTCTCAGATCATTAAGGGATGCCCACAATTTGGACATTCTTCCTTTGTGCTCTATTTTACATGTCGTCCACTTTGGTTAATAAATATTGTATCTGGTCATGATGGTCCCTCAGCTGGCCCTGCTGTTTCTGAAGAGTTGCCTTGTGGGATCGGACTGCTTTCTCCTTGCCCACTACCAGATTAGTGAGGGTCTGTAGCTCTATGTTAGTCTCTTGGGTTGTATCTTTTAGTTCAGCTGTATCCTGTAATATTTGGGCTAGCATGTTGGTAATATGTCCCATATCTGTATTTTGGGGAGAGATGTTTTGCACCACAGTGTGTCAATCCTTGCCACATGTCCGTTCCCACCGTGTAATCCTCAAACTGTCACAGCGGGGATTCAGCCCAGTACTTCCAGCTGTGGCATGGTGATGGCATGCCATAATCAAAGACAGTTGCCCCACAGCTTTGGCACTCCCCACCAGCTCAAGACAGATATCAATCGGAAGCCGGTACAGAGTAGAATCAACTTTTGTTCTTTTTGCCCTCCAGAACTCAGCACTATTTACAGATGGGGAAGAACTGACTCATTCCAAGTCACTCATTGTCAAATAGGCTTCCTCCATGTTGGCTGGCAAACACTGCCCCCTTTCTGAGTGAAACATTAATAAAAACACAGTCCCCTTATCCATAGTGTAGGGACCCCCACGCTGCCTGATCACTGAGTGAAATAATAATATATTCACAGTCCCTGTTTCCATAGTGTAGGGACCCACCCCTGCCCTGATCACTGAGTGTAATAATAATAAATCACATTCCCTTTTCCATAGTGTAGGGACTCCCACCCTGCCCTGATCACTGTAGGAAATGCAAAATGAACAGGTCCCTATTTTCCATAGTGTAGTGTCCCCATCATGCCCAGTGCATCCCACCAGGCACAGCCATGCAAATGAGACCGTGAATGGGTACAATGGCCACCTTTTGCCACACATGCCCAATTGGCTTATTTGCATGTTTTGGCTAAAATTCACCCATGGGGCTACAACACATACAGGTATGTGCCACACATTCCCCTAATTCCCCTGAAGTGTAGGGACCCTCCGCTCCCCCTGTTCACTGAGTGTAATAACAATAAAATCATATTCCTCTTTTCCACAGTGTAGGGAACCCCCACCTACCCTGTTCACTGAGTGTAATAATAATAGAATTGCATTCCCCTTTTCCATAGTGGAGGGATGCCCCAACCTGCCCTGATCACTCAGTGTAGTAATAATAATAATATAATCACATTCCCCTTCCATACTGTAGGGTCCTCCCACCCTGCCCCAACCACTGTAGAAAATACAAAAATGAACTGTCCCTGTTTTTCATAGGTGTAGTGTCCTTTAACTCCTACCTCGTAGCAGTAACCCACTTCACTACCTCATCCCATCCCATGATGGCAATGGCTATTGCTGCTTCCACCTGCCATGGCCAGCCACTGACTAATCGGTACCGAGCATGTACAGTAATAGGTTGCGCCATTGGTTGTCTTGACAACAAATGAGCACGTACTATGCATTGCGCGCTAAGGTACCGATCTGTTGTGGCTGGACATGACAGGGTGAGGAGGGCTGTGTCAGTCACCAGCACGGGACAGGATGGGGTGTGTGGGGTGATGGGTTACTGCCTACTGGGGTGGGAGTGGGTGGGGGACACACACTAAGGAAAATAGGGACTTGTTCATTTTTTGTATTTCCTATAGTGATCGGGGTGTGGTGGGGGTCCATACACTATGGAGAAGGGGAATGTGATTTTATTATTATTACACTCAGTGTTTGGGTGGGCTGGGGGTCTCTACACTGTGGAGTGGGGGTGTGGTTTTATTATTATTTCACTTAGTGATCAGGATGAGTGGGATCCCTACACTATGGAACAGGGGAATATTTTTCTTTTTTTCTTTCAGTGATCCTGGCTGGGGAGGGCTGGCCCAGTGCATCCCACCAGGTGCAGCCATGCAAATGAGACCATAATAGGCATACAAATTACCCCTTTGCACCATACATGCCCAATGGGCTTATCTGTATGTTTTAGCTAAAATTTGCCCATGGTGATGTTAGCAGCATATTGGTATGCCACACATTCCCTATGGGCGGTCTTCAACACACTCCTGGATGCACGACATACACGTCTGCATGCTATGTGTCAAGACATCCAGGGTCTGATATTCATACAGAATGTACAATCTGTTCTCATCATGCATTCTGTTTGAATATTGCAACAGAGCTAGCTGGCGCATCTTTTTTGCACAACGCACTGTTATGTGCGCACATCCGCTCGACTCTGAATATGGGATCCAGAGTGTTTAGACTCTGGTATCATAAACTCATGCAGAGTACCTCACTTTGATTTATAAAAGGTTAAGATGTTATTGACCGGTCTGTTGATCAGAATTAATTGTGCATCATTTTCTCATTATGTTTTGAAATTGTTAAGTGTGCCAGCACATTTTGTAACACATCAGCATATATACAAAACACTGATTTAAGCAGATTCTGAAACCTACAGATTGGAACTGTCCCCCCCCCCCACCACCACCACCCTTTCACATTTCTTATAATTCACAGTGCATAACAATTTTAAACTGCATTTTGACTGGGTGGTAATTTACCCTAATAGACATTAGCAGTGTTGTTTTTAATCTTAAGATATGATGTTTCAGCAGCCATAGTAAGTTGAAGTCTTGATTTTGGGAATCCATTAACACCATGCCAGCATGGGAAAGAGGACACAGGAGGAGATTGCACAAGGGATAGTACTCACAAAGAGAAGGGAGAGAGGGGCATTACTAGTGGAGAGACTGAGTATGGCATGGCAGGGGGGAGAGGGAAATACTCAGAGAGGTGAGGAGGGAGCGGAAGGTTGGCAGTCAAACAGGAGGAGGGGGAGGGGTCTCAATTGAGAAGGGCAGGGGGGAAGACACTGGGACACACTGTAAAAGCACTGTCCTGAGTGGCCCCAGAAATGAGAACCTGGGTGGGGGGATGGCGACAGGAACAAGGAAAGAGGAAGGAGGTGTACTAGTGTTGGGGAACTCCATACTCAAGGGGATCAGATGGGGCAGCAAGGGGGAGAGGCACAGTAACCAGCTTCCTTGCACCAAATTGCAACTACCCATGACCCCTTCCCCATCAGCTCCTTCACACATCCCCCCTTGTGCCTGACCAGTGGCTCGGCCTTCGCCAAATTGCCTGGCTTATACACCCCCTATGCTCTGCATCACCCCCTTCTATTCTATTTTTCTTCTTCCCTCCTATTCCCTCCTTCCCTCCCTCCGTCCTCCCTACTCAGCTACCCACCTTCTCACCTCAAGCACTTACCGCTCACTTCTTCCCCCACCTCATCACCCCCACACCCTCTCCTACTCCTTCTGTCAACTTGATGCAACTCGCCTCAACTCCTGTCATACTATCACCACTCATGCATTGCTATTAGCACTTACTTAAACATGTATTATCCGGTAGTTGCTCCATGTTATGTATACCCTGTCCTTCATGTTCTCATCCCTGTACTGCTTCACCAATTGTTTAAATTCGCTATGGATCACCTGTACTGCTCCTCCTATTGTAAACAATGTACTCATGTTATCCCTCCCAGGTATTGTACATCATCTGTATTGCACAATCATTATTTTTCATTTTGTCTGTTCATGTTCTGCCTCTTCTGTAACCCTTCCCCTCAGGTCGCACCATGAGACGAGCATCTTTTTGCTCAGTGTGCCTTTCCTGGTGAAACAATTTCAATAAATAAATAAATATGGGTGGAGTCCATACCAGGATTAAAGGCAGACAAGGCAGGACAGGCAATCCTAAGGTACATAAGAAAGGGTAGGAAGAAACCACACATTGTGGTACATGTGGGGACAAATGACCTATCGGGGGAAATGGTGGAGGTAACAAAGGAGAGGACTGAGGAAGTGAGAAGGTTGTGTGAGGAGACTGGGGAGTCTGCAGCATTCACTGAAGTGTTCCCAGTACCCTGCGCAAGCACAGTGAGAAAGGAGAGGATTAAGAGGTTGAACTCATGGTTGGTAGAATGGTGTCAGACTAAGGGATATGGGGTTGTGGGTGGCTGGGGCAGTACCTGGGATAATAACAATCTGTTTGTAAGGGATAGGGTGCACCTGTGTGGGGAGGGGAAGGAGGTATTAAAGCAAAGACTGGGGAGGTATATTGCGACAAAGGTGGATTTAAACTAGATGGGGAGGTGGCAAGTGGACAGCAGGTAGGCAAGGATCTGATAGCATGGAGCCTACCTCCTAGGCTAGCAGGGAAGGGCTTGGGGTGGCGGAAAAAGGATGGATGGAGTAAAAGGAAGAAAATGGAGGCTAATGAAGGGAACAGGGCAGGATGTAAGTAAAGTAAGTAAGTAAAAATCTATTTTAAGCGCTTTTCCAAAGATCAAAGCACTGTACAAATAACAATAAATATAGACAAATACAACATTAACATAATATATATATATACTGTATATAAAACAACAAATATAAAATAACAATCATGGAAGATGGTCTCGCTGAACGCAAGAAGCTTAGGCAACAAATCTGCTGAGCTATAGGCACTCTTAGCAGTGTGGAGGGTGGATATTGCAGCTGTCACAGAAACGTGGGCAACTGAGCACTGGGACTGGGATCTGGAAATCCCAGGATACAAAGTATACAGGAAGGACCGTAAGGAAGGGAAGGGAAGGGCAGTGGTGTGGCAGTCTGTGTGAGGGATGGGATCAAATGCACGAGGGACGAGGGGGAAGAAAGGAGAACAGAGGCAATCTGGCTGCAGCTCCTAGACTCAAGGGGTAGGAAACTGAGGTTTGGGGTGGTATACAGGCCACCATCCCAGTCTGAGGAGCCTGACAAGGAATTAGCAGGACAAATCAGAAAGGTATGTAGAAAAGGCAAAGTGGTCATCGTGGGGGATTTCAACTTGCCGGGGGTTGACTGGAGCATTCCAGTCACCTCCAGTGCTAGGGAGCAAGTGCTCCTGGACGCAATCCAGGAGGATCTCCTGACACAGTTGGTTAGTGTGCCTACTAGGCTAAAGAACACTTTAGATCTGGTGTTGTCAAATAGGGAGGCAGTAAGGGAAATAAAGGTGGAGGTCCCACTAGCTGACAATGATCACCAAACAGTGTGGTTTAATATCACGATGTGTGGGGAGCCAGAGAAATCAGTTGCTCAGGTAGTAAACTTCAGGGGAGCAGACTTTGGGAGGATGCAGGAAGTACTGAAAGGGACACTAGAGGGCATAAGGCAGGAGATGGATGCAGAGCAGAAATGGTATATTATTAAAAGGGGGATTACAGAGGCAACAGAACCTTGCACCAAGACACAGAGTAAGAGGAGCAGAGCAAGAAAACCATGCCAGTTGAACAGCAGGTAGTGGAGGTGGTGAAAGCAAAATGAGAGGCACACCAGAGGTATAGAAGGACAGGGAAGGAAGTGGACAGGGAAGAGTATGCAAGACGGTCCAGGGAGGTGACCAGAAAAGTGAGAGAAACCAAGGCCCAGAGGGAGCTGAGATTAGCGCAGGGAATTAATGGGGGGGAGAAAGACTTTTTCAGGTACGTCAGGGAGAAAAGGACACGCAAGGAGACAATAGTGAGGATAAAAAGGGGTGGAGAGTGGACGGAGAAAGGTGAGGAGCAGGCAGAAGCACTGAATGAATACTTTTGATCAGTGTTCATGGAAGAAAAGGAGGGACCGCTGCCACTATGGGCTGGGAAGGTAGGGACAGGGGGAGAGGAGGCAACAGATGGAAGAATTGAGGCAAGTAGAGTCCTAGAGGGACTGAGGGCACTGTAGGTAGATAAGGCACCAGGGCTGGATGGTATCCACCCCAGCGTGCTGAGGGAGATGGCGGAGGTGTTGGTGGAGCCACTGGCGGATATGTACAGCACCTCACTGGAGTCGGGATGTGTGCCACTGGACTGGAGGATGGCACATGTGGTACCATTACACAAGAGTGGAACAAGGGATGAACTGGGTAATTATCGCCCTGTAAGTTTTACCTCCATAGTATGCAAACTCATGGAGATAATACTAAAGGAAAGACTGGTGTTGTACCCGGAGGACAATGGCCTCCAGGATGTGAGGCAGCATGGGTTTGTTTCGGGGAAGTCTTGTCAAACCAACCTGATACAATATTATGACTGGGTGACAGGTGAGCTGGATAAGGGCCATGCAGGTGGATGTTCTTTACCTGGACTTCAGCAAGGCCTTCGATTCTGTACCTCATGGGTGACTTGGGGGGAAGCTAACTGGAGTAGGAGTAGGGACAAAAATAATGAACTGGATTACAAGCTGGCTGAGTGGGAGGCTGCAACGGGTGGTGGTGAGAGGGGAGCTCTCAGCTCCAAGGCCGGTGATGAGTGGGGTGTCACAGGGTTCTATATTGGGGTCAGTATTGTTCGGGCTCTTCATATCAGACATTGCACATGGGGTGGTGAGGAAGACAAGTCTATTCGCTGAGGACACCAAAATCAGAGCAGTGGAGAATGGAGAGGAGGGATGGAAGCAGCTGCAGGGGGGTCTAAGCAAGCTAGAGAAGCGGTCAGAGAGGTGGCAGCTGGGGTTCAATGCAAAGAAGTGTAAGATTATGCACTTTGGGGTGAAGAGCCCAAGGAGAGAATACTGGCTGGGAGAGGTTAAGCTGGGGGTCACTCAGGAGGAGAAGGACCTAGGGGTAGTGATAACAGGGACCATGGATAACACTGCCCAGTGCAGGAGAGCTGCTGTAAAAGTGAACAAAATGCTGGGGTGCATAGGAAGGGTTTTTTCATCCAGGTGAAGAGAGGAGATCTTGCCCCTCTACAGGTTGCTGGTAAGGCCACACTCAGAGTATTGTGTGCAGTTTTGGAGGCCATATCTAAAGCGTGATATCAGGCTACTGGAGGGGTGCAGAGGAGGGCAGCAAATATGATATGTGGAATGGAAGGGACAAACTATGACAGCAGGCTGAGAGACCTGAATATGTACATCCTGGAGGATAGAAGGGACAGGGGTGACATGATAGAGACATTCAAGTATCTGAAGGGAATCAATAAGGATGGGACAGATGGGGTCTTTAAGTTAAGGAGGGGGAGGGTCACCAGGGGGCATGCGCTAAGAATAGAGGGAGGAAGATTTAGGAGGGAAATGAGGAGACACTATTTCACAGAGAGGGTGGTAGCAAAATGGAACACTCTACCAGAATTGGTGGTATCATGTAAATCTGTGAACAGTTTCAAAAGGGCATGGGACAGGGAACAGGGAGAGTGAGGTGTGGGGTGGCAGTGGGATGAAAAATGGGTAGGGGGTGGGGCAGCTGCAAACTAGGGGTGCTTAGTTGCACACTTGAGCAGACTTAGACCGGGTGGTCTGTTTCTGCTGGCACATTCATATGTTCGTACGTATGTTCATATGGTTTTAATTAAAATTACAGCACTTTAACTGCTATAATGGAACTCACAAGTGCTCTTCACAGAACCTTGGACAAAGGTGGTGTGGTAGGTGCATTAATGTTTGGATTTATCGAAAGTATTTGATCTTGTTAATCATGACCATTTGTTAATTTGTTTAGAGAAAATCGGTTTATCTACCAATGTGGTACAATGGTTCTCACACTATTTATGTAATCGAAAACAATTTGTTGTTTTAGGCCCAGTTACTTCACCACTGCTCGACAAGCCTGTAAGTATGGGTATTCCTCAAGGATCAATAACGGGGCCCCTTTTATTCAGCATTTTCTTGAGTATACTACCTACTATACCGAATACAGTTAATTCCATTATTATGTATGCAGGTGATATTATTTTATATTGGTCTAGAAATGATCCTAATTGGAAATCAGTACTAATTTATGAACTGACTTTTAAAATGGCCAACAATGGTTATTAGATAATGGGATGTTTCTTAATGTTAGTAAAACTAAATCCTTATTTTTGGATTCTTAACATAGATTAACTCACTTAAAATCATTACCTTTTTTATGATGTACATTGTGTTAAAATTGAATAAGTTACACAATTTTGATGTTTAGGATTCTTTTTGGATCAGCATTTAACTATCAAGGACACATTAACCATGTTGTTAAAATGGTATATTCCAGATTAGGGCAATTTTATAGATTTAGTAATTCTTCATCTGTTTATTCAAGAAAGGAATTGGCTCAATCTTTACTGTCATTGATTATTGATTATTGTCTCCCGATTTATTCTTCAGCATCTAGTACTAATTTGCATCATGTGAGATCATTGTATCACTTGGTTTGTAGATTCACTAGCTTAACTTGCTGTTTAACACATCACTGCACTTTGAATAATGTTTTGGGGTGGTTGTTTTTTGAACAAAGGATGAGTCATTTTAGTCTGTTAATTGTTAGCAGGTTATTAGGTATTTCAATATCTGTATCATTTATGTCTATTATTTCTGCTGGTTTTCATTCTGACTGTACAAGGGCAGTTAGTGTCATCAAATTGAATCCTCCTGTCTATAAGTCATCTCAAAGTCAAAGGTTCTGGACTTTCCACATTGTAAAATTCTGGAATGCTTTGCCTAATGATATTTTATCTTGTTAGTGCCATACGGCGTCAGAACCATCCATTGCTTAACCTGACCCAAAATGGCAGCACAAGATAGAATGAGAAATGTTTGAAGCAGTTTTGTCTGTCTCATTCAACTTGTTCCTGTTATAATTAATTTATTGTTAATTTGTGCTGAATTATATTCCTGTTGCTGTATTCAGGTCAGCCATGAAAATGGGCATTTTGATGCCCTTGGGATTTCTATCTGATAATCAAATATTAAATAGAATAAAAATAAAATAAGTATAATGGCTTCAACAAATAATACTGATGTGTTGAATGGCATATTAAAGAGCATTGTATTTTGATATTAAGTTCTTACAGGTTCACCTGTATGTTTTCCACAGGTTTAAAATTTCTTAACCTAGTGGAAAGGCACATGTTTTATTTCTTTATTCTTGAAATTTATCACACTTTTGGTTGTCAAGAGAGGATTTTTTTTCACAAAAAATGCTTTATAGCTGCAGATTTTGGAGTTTAATAGGTACTATTATTATTTCTGGGCATGCCCAACAGAGCGAAAACCTGTCTGGAGGATCAAGATCCCAAAACAGTGCAGAGGCTACTGAACTCTCAGACCACTATGCCAGAGCAAACCTGCTCTAAGAGTGAATAGAGGTGGGCATGGCAGTGCAGAAAGGAAAAGCGCACCTTCAGGGCAGCTAAATATTACTGCCTCCACTGAAACCAGTTAGCCTCAGGTTTCAAAGAAAAGATTTTTCTGAGAAAGGAAACAAATGTTGGGTTTAGTAAAGAAACAGGGCATATTGCCAGACAGTGTCCCAAACAGACAAGCAATATGCAACATGAAAAAAGAAAAAAGTGAAGTTGTTTGTGTGTCTCCTGGTAGCATGCCTGTAAACATGAGGGAACACATGCACCCAGTCATGGTGACTGGTGTACAGGCACAAGGGATAAGGAGCCACAGGGACATCCTGACATTGGTAAAAAGGGATTTAGTAGAGTCTGGTTTGCTTATACCCAATGAATTTAGCAACTGTACAGGACTTCACTGGGAGAAAACATTGCCACTTGATAGAGTTCTCCTGGACCGGGGTGAAACAGGGAACTGTGCAACAGGTGGCTGTAGGCCAAAACTTTAGCAGTCAAGTCATTCTTGGCAACAGTCTCAAACAGGGATGGTGTGTGCAGTTACCTGGAGCCAAGCATCAAAGAAAATTTTAGTTCCATGGACCCCTAGAAGCCATTGGGAAACCAATGGGAGCTGGTTCCCCATCCTGAGTCTCCTGATATAGAGACTAATGAAAAGGGGAGTAGAAATATATACAAATAAGGATTCACCAGAAGCATAATTTAAAGTTGGCATGTTAATTTCTGTTTCTGAAAAGGAAGAGTGGATGTGAGTAGAACACTCCTCCTCTTCTTTTAATGGGACGGTCTCTTCTAAAGATTACATAGCCTGGCAAGTCTACCTCATGGGATTGAATACTTGGTTTTAGCCAGGTTTCGGAGATGGCAATAATGTCAGGTGCACAGTGCTAAGTCCAGGCTTCAACTCATGCAATTTAGGTCTGAGGCTGCTGATATTCATGTGAGCGATTTTTAGCTGCTTAGTGTTAGACCAGCCCTGGATAGTTGTTGAGAAGGTCCTCAAGATGCCATTGGTAGGGCCAGGATTAGGTTCACTATTATCAGACCACAGCAGGTTAGTAAAGGCAAGGAAGCAGGGGAGTAGACCATGGGATGGAGGTCTAAGAGATATGAAGTAACTTCTTAAACCTGCTGTGAGTTTGCAGCAATTACCATTTTTGTAAAGACCATAGAAGGTAACAGAGCTCAGGGTATTGTCATATGGCCTTGTGAGGAGCCTGAGGTGAGACATGGGACTTACATTAATCATTCATTCAGTCATGTAGCAGCTGGTTGAGTAGGGACCAGGAAACAGTCAAAAGACTGCAGCAGACAAATAAAGCTATATAGCTGGTTGTTATGCTAGCTCCTAGTAGGCCCATACCGAGTAGGATAATAAGCAAGTGGATGAGTGGACAAACAGTAGGACTATGAAGAATAACAGCAAGCAGGGTCAATAGTTTTGTGAACATAGGGATATGAGGTTAGAAACCACGGCAGTGCATATAAATTTTGATAATCAGGCTTGCTCTTGATAGGGTATATTACACCAGTACTGGCAGTATTGCATTGGAAATGCTAGTATTGGGACAGTAACAACAAGCAACCCATGCAAGTGAAGTTTGTTTAAAGCCGCAGAGTGTGACTTGAGTACAATTGGATCTTACTTTGAGAGGGCTCTTGCAGTAGGTGATAACCATTAGGACTAGAGCCGTCAGACACTAGGACCACATGGAAAACTTGAGCTAGCAGTGTCTGGCAGGGACTGCCCACCCAACATCACATGATGGATGACAGCTTGACACTATATAGTGGGTGGTCCCCACACCCGCCCTCCTGTTCTTTTCTGCAGTTGACCTGTGCATGTCGGACCTGCTTCAGTTGACCACCATTTTTGGATGAGTATTTCACCATTTTCTATCCTTTTCCACTTATTTTAGGAAAAGTTTTTTTTGTACATGTCTTCTCTGATGCTTTCCAAGTCACACAAGAACAAGTGCAATTTCTGTGGAATGCAACTCCCCCATAAGGAAGGACATACCCTATGTCTTTTTTGCCTGGGACCAGAACACAAGACCTAGGACTGTGAGGTCTGCCTGAGCTTCAACCAGGCCACATGGAAACACCTCCAACAGGCCCTGGAAGCCCACGTTCTCAAGCTGAAGATGGCTTCCATGGAGAAGGAGTTGCAGAAGCTATGGGGATCTTCTTTCTCACCGGGGGTTCTTTTGACTCCCACAAGAAGAAGAAGAAGGACAAAGAGAAGTACTGGGACCAGGATAGGTCTCCTTCCTGTTCACAGCTTCCTTCAGGGCCGAGGGCACCGATCGGCCTCTCGCTACTACAGGTACAGCTCCACTGACCAGGCCTGTTTCCTCTTCCATGGAGCAGTCCTTGGTTCCTTTGTCTGAGCTGGTTTCCATTTAGGTGGGTGTCTCCAGAGTTCTTGAGAATTCCGCCACCCTTAGGTTCATAGGTATGGTACGAGTTAAGTGGGTGGTTCCATTATAAACTCGTCTCCTATTGGCAAAATTCAAATTTCTTATCACCCATATGATTATCTAGCTCATATTTAAATTGTGCCAGATTATTGCTGGCAACAACCTCGGTAGGTAAGGAGTTCCATATTACTAGGAGTTATACTAGGAGATGTAGACACACAGAAGGCCGAGGCCCATATAAGTATGTCTCCAGCCAAGCTGGTATATTCCATAAATTATTATAACAATAATGTGTTAAGTCTGTGTTTAAATCTAACATGATCAACATTTTCTACTAAAGAACTAGGAGTGAATTCCACAAGAGAATTATCCTCTGTGTATAATAAGATCTTCTTTTATTTGTTTTGGATATGTAAGGGTCAACTGATATTTATGACTTCTTAGGTTACATTAATGTTTATTATAAGACATATTGAATTGTGTAAGTAACTCATAATCATTATGGATCTTATGCATAAATAGGACATCACCTCTTTTCCTTCTTTGTTCCAGGAATACATTCCCAACTCTTCCAGTCTTTGTCATAACTCTTACTGGAAATATCACCTACTAGTTTAGTTACTATCCGTTGAACCCTTCTATTCTATTTATGTTCCTCCTAAGATAGGGACTCCACAAGGGAACAATAATCAAGATGTGGCCTCACATAAGCTCTATACAGTGGCATAATACATTTTCTATCTCTGGGCGAGAAGCTTCTCTCTGTACTGCCTATTAGCCTATTAGTCTTATTTATAATATTGTAGTAATGAGCTTGGACATTTAAATCACAATTAATTGTTACACCTAGGTCTTTTTGTTGATTACAGATCTCATTTCTTGGCCCTTTAATGTGTATTGATAATGCAATTTTTCCCCAAAATGCATAATAACACATTTCTCAATACTAAAGGACATTTGATTTTATCAGCCCATATTTTGATTTCATTTAAATCACTAGCAAGTTTGTGATAATCTGTTAAAGTTTCGACATTTGCTGTTATTTTGGTATCATCAGCAAATTTTATAGCAAAGCTATTCAGGTTAGATGTTATATCTGATATAAATATATCAAAAAGAATTGGTCCCAAGACCAATCCCTGTAGACTCCGCTAGTCACAGTTCTTGTTCCAGATGTATGTCCTCTTATGCTTACGTTGAGTACAGTCATTTAACCACTCTTCTACCTAGTTTATAATTGGGTTTTTAATTCCTACAAATCTCATTTTCTCTATTAAGAATCCATGTGGCACTTTGTCAAATGCCTTGCAAAGATCAAGAAAAACTACATCCAATGCATTATTATTCTCCAGACTTTTAGTTATGTATTCATAGAAAGCCATATTTCCTGATAAACAAGACCTATTTTTTCTGAAACCGTATTGTAATTTATCCTCCAATCCCCTATCTCGTAAATCACTCTCAATTCTATTTTTGAGTATTGATTCAAAATTTTACCGCTATACTAGTTAAACTAATAGGTCTGTAATTTTGTATGTGTTTGGTTTCCTTTTTAAAGATAGGTGTCACAATCGCTGTTTTCCAATCTTTTGGAACATCACCACTTTTTAATGACATATTGAAAAGTTTGTGTAATGGATTTACAAGCCATTTTTTAGTTTCTTTCAATAACCTTGGATGTAATTTATCTGGTCCCGGTGATTTATTTATGTTTAATTTATTTAGATTAGTCATAATCTCTTTTTTAGTTATCTCACATACCAAATCCCTTTCAATTATATGATTCAGAGGTTGTTTTACTATTTTTGACTTTATGTTAAAAACTGAACAGAAATATTTATTAAATTCTTCAGTATTATCCTGAAGTGTTATTTCGTTATTATCTATAATTAATGGTCCTACATTTCTTGAGTTGTTTTTTTTTTTATTTATGTGGGAATAAAAGCTTTTTCCACCATCTTTGATATAAGCTAATTTTGTTTCGAACTTTGTTTTTTAATTTTTAATTTTAATTTTGCATTTTTTTAGGCATATCTTGTATTTCCATATGTTATACTCACATCTATCTCTTTTCATTGCTCTAAAATATCTCTGTTTTTGTTTAATTTGTTTAATAATAGATGGAGTTATCCATGATGGAATTTTACCCTTTTTATTGTACATTGTTCGATTTGGAATATATTTGTTTTCCAACTCAAGAATTTTATTTTTGATTATTATCCATAAATCATTACTTGACTTGAGTTTACTGTCCCATTTCCAATTAAATAAATCATGTTTTAATTTAACAAAATTTGCTCTATTATAATTTTTAACGATTTTTTACCTACTGTAGTTTTAATATGAGTTGAACTAGTAAAGGTAGTTATCATGTGATCACTGTATAATAGTGGTGGTTTAACCTTTACGTTATTTATTTTGTCTGCAACATCTGTTAATATCAAGTCCAATATATTACTATTTCTAGTTGGCTTATGTATTAATTGATGTAAACCATTTGTTATACTTGTTTCTAAAAATAGATTCTCTTTATTATTACTACCTGTGTTATCTTTCAATTTATCCTGGAAAGTTGAAATCTCCCATCAGGATTGTTTCATTATAGTTTGACTTATCGTTTATACTTTTTATAATATTTTGATTTATTATTTGATTTGAATCTGGTGGCCTATAACATAGGCCAATATGAAGTTTGGGTAATTTGTCCCCCAGTATTTCAACCCATATAATTTCACACGCCAAACTGTCCCTTGAGTCAATAATTAGTTTTGATTTTATATTCTCTTTTACAAATAAGGCCACACAGCCCCCTTTTTTGTCGTTTCTATTTTTATAGTATGTTTTATACCCTGGTATATTGTTACACCATTCCGAATTATCATTCCACCATGTTTCGGTTATTGCTGCTATATCAATCCCTTCATTATTTAGAATGAATTGAAATTCAGCCTATTTTGCACCATGTAAGCTCCGTGCATTAGTTGATAAGAAATTTAGACCTAATTTCCTTGTACGTATTGAAGGTAACCTTTGTGTAAAAAATCTGTTTCTCTTAGTGGTGTTGTTTATCACAGTTTTAAACTTTAAATTATGTGATCTAGTATTATAACCTATAGTGTTTTTTTGGAGACAAGGAGTTTCACATAATGTTTGATCCTTAATTGATCTGTATGCCAAACACAAATCTCCCCTAAATGCCCTATATTGAAGAGAAAATAAACCCAGTGATCTCAATCTAGAACTGTAATCTAAATCAGTTAAGCCTTTTATCTTTTTAGTCAGCCGCCTTTGTACCTTCTCCAAGGATACTATACCTCCCATAGATGTTGGAGTACAAAAAGGGGTACAATAGTCAATCTGTGACCTCACCAAACTAGTGTACAGTGGAATCAATACTTCGGGTTCTAAAAATACAAATACAAGAGAGTGTGCCATGGCAATTTTATAATATTATTGTTGTGTGAAATGAACTTTTGATCTTGTGTAATGCTAATACTCAAATCTTTTTCAGATGTGATAGATGGTATGTTACAATTATTGATTTTATAACTGCTAATAGATTATTTTTCCTAGGTGCGTAACTTTGCACTTGGCAGGGTTAAAGGTCATTTTATATTTAACAGACCACTTAACTAAATTTTCAAGGTTAGTTTGTAAAGAGCAGACTGCATTAGAATTATTAACAATACTGCCAAGTTTACTATTGTCTGCATATTTGTGAATCCAGACATCATTTGTAGTTTGCTTGCTAGCTATTAGTAAGTTAAATAACAAAGGACCCAACACAGATCCCTGGGGGACACATAGAAACATATACTTTGATGGCAGATAAGGACTGCTTGGCCCATCTAGTCTGCCCATTTCCCTACCTACAGGATAGGCCACAGATCCTAGTTAACCAACAGCCTATTTCTTCCTACCCCCCACAAGAATTGCCTTATATCTGTCCCATGCATTCTTGAATTCTCCCACAGTTTTAGACCCGACAACCTCCTCAGGAAGGCTGTTCCATGCATCCACTACCCTCTCTGTGAAATAATATTTCCTCACATTGCCCCTGAACTGCCCTCCTTCTATCTTTAAATTGTGTCCCCTTGTTCTTGCAAGTCTCTTTTTCTGAAAGATGCTACCCTCTTGGACTTTGTTGATTCCACTGAGGTACTTAAACGTTTCTATCATGACACCACTCTTTACATCACCCCATTCAGAGAGATGTCCTTTAATACTAACTTGTTGTTTCCTATTGGTGAGCCAAGAGTTTATCCAACTAACTATATAAGCATTAAAACCTAAATTTACCAATTCCTTTATCAAAATGCCATGAGGTACAGAATCAAATGCTTTTTCAAAGTCCAAGAAGATTATATCAACTGGAAGGCCCTGATCCAGTGCCAAACTAACTGGTTTGAAAAAGTTAATAAGATTAAGTTGGCATGATCTTCCTTGTACAAAACCATACTGACTAATGTCTGAAAACCTGTATTTTGTAGATGGTCTAACATTTTTTTCTTTAGGATTATCTCCATTAATTTACCTATACAGGAGGTTAAGCTGATTGGTCTATAATTACTTGTTAGTTGTTTATTTCCACCTTTATGTATAGGCACAATAGTAGCTGTAGTCCATTCTCTTATTGCATATCCTTCTTTAAGAGATACATTAAGTAATAAAATGAATAAATCCACAAAAACAGAAGCTAATTCTTTAAAGAAGGTTATTGGAATTCCATCAGGTCCTGCGGATGAATTTGCCTTAAGTACTTTATAGCAGCCTTAACCCGTCAGAGGTAATCAAAGGATGTTTTGATTAACATCAGTATTCTCTAAACAGGAAACATCTTTAGTTTTAAAGACGTTGAGAAATATTCATTCAATTCTTTGGCCATATCTAACTCATTATCAATAAGCATACTATCTTTAATTAGTGGACCAATAGTGGGGGCCTTTCCTCATAATGAACCAATGTAATTGTAGAATTGTTTTCTGTTGTCCTTTGTTACCATAGCTAATTTTAATTCTAAATTTTTCTTTGCAACTCTGATTGTTTTTTATACTGATTAGATATCCTAATAAATTTTAGCCATTTCTCCTCTTAGAGGTATTTTTTTATATTTGACATAAGTTTTCTTCTTATTTCTTACTAATCTTTTAATTTTACCATTTAGCCAATAGGAACTCTTTTATTATTTGGAGTGTATTTCTTATTTACTGTATTTCTTATTTTGGGCCTCTTAAAACCCAGGGTCTAAGTTGGGTGTCATGGACGATAAGTCGGTCGTCAGCTCCTCTGATGACCACCTGGCCCAGGCTGATAAGCCACGCACCAGCTCCTTTGGCATCCACCCAGCTGCTGTGCTTTCATCAGGCCCCAATAACAGGCCCAACATCAATCCCCTGGATCAGCACATGCTGCTGCTTCTGCCGCAGCCCTCCCCTGAGGGTTCTCCCTCTTGGGATCCTCCTTCTCCTCCTCCTCCTCCTGTGGTGGAGACCCTTGGTGTACCTGTCCACTCTGAGCTGGAGTTGGAGGTGCATCTAACCAACACCACCTTGGCATCAGGGCTGGAATGCCCGATGCCAGAACTCCCTCAGGAGCCAGTATCTCCTGCACCACAGGTTCCTCCATCTGGGTCAGTTCCCTCGCCCCAGACTCTGGTGGGAGTCTCTGTCCCTTTGGAACTCACGCTGGATCTCCATCTGTTGGGTCTGGTGCCAGACCTGCCATTACTGGGCCCATCACACCCTCTATCAGGGCCCCGTCAGGTCCTTCAGCCCCTCCTTCTGGGCCCCATCTGGTTACCTGCCATTAGGGCCTCCATCTGGACCCTCAGCTCTGCTGTTGGGGCCTTCACTGGGCCTACCAATGCCAGGCTTCCCTGCACCTCATTACCCTTCTCCAGGGTATCTACTATGAAGATATCAGATGCCAGGATACCTCACACCATGGTACCTGACACCAGGCTATTCTACCTATAGTGCGCTGGGGTATCACTACCGATGCTGGGCTATAAGATGCCAGGATATTCCTATCAAGGCTTCCCACCCATCTGTCAGCCCCTCACTCTATCCTCCACCTCTTCAGCCTCAGGCAGATTTTTGGGTGGCACTTCAGTCTTGGTGGAGTGAAACAGCTGGTTTCTGAGTTGGACTGGGGCTAGCCAGCCATGGCTTCCACGCCAGTCCACATGGACCCTATGCTGAGATCCCTTTCACCAGTGGAGTCTTGCCCTTCTACCCTGGGACAGGCCTTGTGCTCAACTACAGTAGCAAGTATGGACAGGGGCCTCAAGGTCTCCTTGATGGAGATACCACTCCCACATGCTCTGTCCCAGGACAGAAGCCTGACATTGGACTCGGACTCTGACTCTTTTGCCTCCTCTGCTTTGGGCTTTAAGACCCTCCTCTGGAGGATCCCAAGCCCAAAGCCTCTCCCAAGTCCCTTCCAGAGGACCCTTCTTTGACAGAGATCCTCTGGAAGATTCAGAAGGTGAATGGGTGGAAGACTGAGGATCAGGACCCCCAATGTAAGGTTGGTGGAACACCTAGATATACCTGAACTATCCCCATTGCTCATTCCTTCATAGATTGGACCACATGAGGACCTGGCCTACACAGTTTGGCAGCAGCCTCATCGGTGTACTGGTTGCCAGGAGGCTGACAGACTTTGAGCCCCTGAGGGTAAAGACCACATCAGTTCCCATTCTAAAGCAGACTCTGTGGCCATTAATGTGGCCCATGACCATCATGGCTAAGCCTAAGCATATGAGCACCTCCCCTAAGGACAAGGAGTAGAGGCAAATAAACCAGTTTTGGCACAACGTTTATTCATTCTCACACTGGCCCTCAGAGCCCTAATTACCTGTCACACATGATTGTGCACGAAATCCATCCTGTGCCAGCTGAAATAGGAATTTGAGGCTTTGCCCGATTCCAAGGCTAAAACTGGGATTGCCCAGATGGTCAGGACAGCAGAAATCTCCTGCCACCATTCCCTAAGGGTGACATACGATGTGGTAGATGCTCTACTGGGAGTACCACCACGGCTGTCAGCATGCATAAATACTCCTGGCTGTGGGTATCCAGGATGCCCTGTTTGAGGACCTGTCCTTTTGGGGTGACATCAAAGACATCATAACTGAGCTACAGGACAGTGGCAAGGCACTACACTCTGTCCAGTCTATGTATTGCTCTAATGCCAAGCCCAAACAGCCATTTTGTTGCCAGTAAAGGTGCCAGAATAGGCAGCAGTCCATCAGACATCAGAACAAACATTGGGCCCCTTCGGCAGCAGCCACCCTTCCAGCCAAGTCTCAGCAAGCTGCCGGGGCAATGTTCCCCCACCACCCACCACCCCTCCTGACTTCAGGGCCCCCAACCTCCACCACCAGTTCCAGAGGAACCAGTAGGGGGCAGATTCACCAACCACCTAACCAGCTGGGAGGTGATCACTACAGACAGACTCGTGGGTCCTTCAACTAGTCGCTCAAGGCCACACCACTGAATTCACAGAGAGACCTCCAGGAAATCCTCCAGGTCTCTCTCACTACTCAAAAGGCCACATTCCTCTCATGAGGGAGGAAATACAGGCTCTTCTGAAAAAAATCAGCCATAAAGCATGTTCCTCAGACCCAGGAAGGAAAGGATATTATTCCACTTCTTCCTGGTCCCAAAAGACCGGAGATCTCCGTCTGATTCTGGACCTCAACGCTAAATCTGTATGTAGAGTATAAGAGATTTTGCATGCTGACCTTGTAGAGTCTATTGCTACTACTTCATCATGGAAATTGACTTTGTGCACTGGACATGCAGGTTGCATACCTGCATATACCGCTGTTGCCTCCACTGCCACTTCCTCCACTTTACCTACCAGGAGAACACTTCCAGTTCAAAGCTCTCACCTTTGGCCTTTCCTTAGCACCCAGGGTGACTACCAAGTGCCTAGCGGTGGTGGCAGTGGCTTTACACCACCAGGGGATAAATGTGTTCCCGTAACTCGATGACTGGCTCCTGTCAGTTCTATCAAGGGATGGCTTGGTGGCCTCTTTGACCGCTACCCTGGACCTTTTCCACCAAATGGGAATTATGGTGAATTACTCCAACTCCCACCTAGTACCATCCCAATGCCTCCAATTTATTGGGGCAGTGCTGGATACTGTTCAAGGTCAGGTCTTCCTCCCATTGGACCAGGTGAAACCTTGCATCAGCAGGCCATCCAAGTGGCAACCAGCCAATGGACCATGGCCCATTCTGTCTTATGCCTTCTGGGTCTTATGGGAGTGGTTATTCCTACTGTCTCCCTGGCCAGGCTCCACATGCATATTATGCAGTGGACCCTAATGGTCTACTGGGATCAGAAGTCAGATGACCTGGATCACAGGATCTTGGTGTCCAGCCCCATGCGTCGGGACCTACTTTGGAGGCAGAATCTGTCCAATCTCACCAGAGGGGTTCTTTTTCAAGTGCCACCTGCTGTTCAGACCTTGACTACCTATGTTTCCAGTCTGGGCTGGGGCACTCACCTAAGTGACCACAGGACAAGGGATCCTGGTTTCAGCAGGAGCTATCTCTACACATCAATGTGCAAGAGATGCAAGCCATACAATATGCCCTTCAGACATTCCTGCCTCTTCTTCTTCCTGGGTCCTCCTGGTACAGACTGGTCTGATACCTGAACAAACAGGGAGGCACACAATCATATCCACTGTGCAGGGATGCGATGTATGTGTGGCACTGGGAATTCAGCATGGCCTACAGCTCATGGCAGTGCATGTCTCAAGTTCAAAACAACCTGGCAGACACTCTCAGCCACACTCAGGCATGGGTACATGAGTGGGAACTGAGGCTGTCTGTAGTCAAAGACCTCTATGATCTGTGGTGTTTACTGGACGCGATCTGTTCCATCCCCATCCAATGCAAAACTACCCAGTTTCTGCTAGCATTCCCAGGCGTGGTGTTTTCTTGCAAGATGTGCTGCCTCTCTGCTGGACAGGGAGGCTCTCATGTCTCTCCCTCCTTTCCCACTATTGCAGAGGGTGCTTCTAAAACTACAGAAAGAAGGGGCTTACATGATTCTTATGGCCTCTCATTGACCTCATCAAGTGTGGTTTCTATGCTCCAACAGTTGAGAGTGTTGAGATTGGAGCCTCGGTTCCTCTTCCCTCTGCCAGAACCTTCTGACTCAGGACCAGGGCAGGCTGGTCCATCCAGGTTTCAGGTCCCTTCACCTTCATGTGTGGCACCTGCTGACATAGCTGTTGCATGCTTTGGGGGTTCTCTGCTCAAATGGCACAAGTCCTTGTGAAGACCTGAAAGCCATCCACAAGAACCACATATGCTATGAAATGGAAGAGGGTCTTCATTTGGGCATCCTCCAAGAGTTGGGACCCTTTCTCTTACCCCGTCCCACAGGTCATGGAATACCTGTTGCACCTCTCTGACCTTGGCCTTAGTTATTCTTCTGTTAAGGTCCACTTGTCTGCCATTTCTACCTACCACACTCTGGTGGTGGGCAAAACACTGACTCAGTTGAAGGTTTCCGAAACCTTTCTGAAAGGAATTCTCCATCTGAAACCCCCAGTCAGGAACCCTGTTCCACTGTGGGATCTAAATTTTATTCTTGAAACGCTCACTTTGCCTCCCTTTGAACCAGTCGCAAGCTGCGAACTGTGTCATCTTTCCTGGAAAGCACTCTTTTTAGTTGCCATTACTTCTGCTTGAAGGATTTCTGAGCTTCAGGCCCTGATGTGTAATGAGCCTTATTTGGTTTTCTACAGAGGCTAGGTGGTTCTGCATACAAATCCTAAGTTTCTACAAAAGGTGGTTTCTGAGTTCACTTTGAATCAGACCATACAACTACCAGCGTATTATCCTGAGCATTCTAATCAGGGAGACCATTCTGCACACACTTGATGTGCACAGAACTTTACATTATTACATGAACAGCATGAAGACAGTCTGAAAAATGAATCAGCTTTTCATTTCATTTGGACCCAAGAGAGAGACGCTGCAGTTTCAAAACAGTGTTTGTCCAAATGGTTAGTAAACTGCATTTTATATTGTTATCAGAAGTCAATCAATCAATCAATCAAAATCTTTATTTATCCAGGTGGGCACCATTGAGCAAGGCTCATTTGCAAGGTGGGCCTGGTCATGAATACATCAAAGTACAGTACAGAAGCAGGTATACAAAAGCAATAATATACCAGGAAGAAAAGTATATACAGTGTATACAGTACAGTACTAGGTTGAAATAAATAAAAAAACAGCATTATTTTAAAATTGAAGAAGTCAGCAGATGTACAATCAACCATAGGTATACAGGGGTTATAAGCAGAAATTTTTGAGTGAGGCAGCTGGCAACTACACATACAGGGAAAGAGGCCATGTATGGTGTGGCAGGTTAGAGAGGTAAAGAAGAGGATGGATATATTACTGATGACTGGGGAAAAATTAGGCTAAAACCAAAGAAAGTAGCGATGGCTGTTGTGTACTTGTTTATTACGATAATGGCAGAGGAGGGTAGATAATTGGGACACAACTATGGAAGGATGGGACTTTAGTCAGGCTGGAGCAGACAGGGAAGGGTGGGTGCAGCAGGAAGAGTTAATAGGGAAAGAGTGAGAGCCAGGGGTAGAAACATGGGAGGCGTCAGGATGGAAAGGGGAGTTATGGAATTAGTGGGCTAGCAGTGAGGAAAACATTTGCAAGGTGCTTTCATGTAGCGATTGTAGAGCGCCTTGAAGATATTCAGGCTAACAGGGCAGCTCAGCTTCAAGTTCCTTTGTAAACCGTTCTACAATGTGGGTAAAGAGAAGCTTAGAGCAGCTTTGCCGAAATGAGTTTTGACCCTTGGAACTTGGAGGGCAATTAGGGAATAGTTCCTTAGAGCGTAGGTGCCTAACACACTCTGGGGAATACAATCTGAGACATATGAGGGGAGCTTGTTGGTCACTGCTCTGAAGGCCCATAGAGCGGTGTTTCTATTCCTTCTAGAAGTATAACAAGCCCCTTCTGGGGGAAGTTAAAGGACATTAAACCAGAGGCATGGCTACATCTACTGCTTGTTTCAGGAATGTTTCTGCCATGGAAATTTGTGCAGCAGCCACTTGGAGCTCTGTCCACACCTTTACCAAATATTACAGTCTGGACATTGCCTCTAGGTGCAGAGCAGGCTTTGGACTAGCCGTTCTTCAGGTTCTCCTATCTTAATTTGGTACCTACTGCAGACCTTTCCAGCCTCCTGTGCTTCAGCCTGTGCCTGAATTACACTGCTTTGAACTCAGTCCTAATGGTTGTACTACTGCAAGAACACTCTCAAAGTAAGATAGTACAGTTACGTAAGAACTTACCATAGCAGTAGATCTTGAGAGAGGCTCTTACAGTAGGTACCTTTTTCCCACCCACCTTCCCCCTGATTCTGCAACTACTTCTTTCTAGCTTTCGTTTGGCTCCAGGAGCCCACTCCTTTCTCCTGTTGCACCTTCTTAGGTTTCCGGCGGGAGAACTGGAGGGTGGGCGTGGGGACCCCCCCCTATATAGTGTCACATTGATATCCATAACATGATGCTGGGTGGGTGATCCCCCACCAGACACTGCTAGATAAAGTTTTCTGTGTGGTCCTAGTGCCTGATGGCTCAAGTCCTAATGGCTATTGCCTACTGCAACAGTCTCTCTTTAAGATCTACTGTTATGGTAAGTTCTTATGTAACTATACTTTAGGCAGGGTGGGAGAAGAGTTGATTATTACTAATGGATTAGAGACAAGTGCAACTGTGGCAGGAAGGGCAGAGTAAAGGAAGTCAATAAGGTATAATGGTGAAACTAGATCAAGGGAGGGTGGGTGGGGGGAAACTCCGATGTGTGTGAGTTTGAACTGGTAGCCTAAAGATATATGCTTGTGGAAAATTGTTGGATTTCAAGAGGCAATATGAAACTACAGGAGTAATACATCAGATATGATGTGAGTAAGTGCTGTGGGGGTGTATTTTCTGCTTCAAGGGAGCACAATGTGACACTTTTTAGTTTTAGTCGGCTATTCTTTCATTTTGTTTTTTAGAACCACTGTCACTATCTCTAGCCTTTTTTTCCAATTCCTTTAATTGTGTTTCTTTTTCAAATAGTTTTTGTTTTCTTTATTTTTCCAAGATGCATGGGAAATATTTTGCCCTCTGATAGTAGCTTTAAAGGCATCAAAGTTTTTTAAAACTCTTTATTTATGAACGAGTCAATTCAAAAATTGTTAACAGACATGTAGAATTTGACAAGAGACAACAACTAACAGCATCCAAAGATATAACATCTATAAATATTACATAAACACATACAAAATTAAATTAATTACAGAGGTGTTTAAGTTATCTAACATAAAATACAAAATTTAAAGTATAAATAAGGCTACATTTTGTCTGATATATAATCAAGTGTTTTCTGTATAGTGGGAGAAAAGAATTAATGAATGTAAATACAACTAACGAGGTGGGAATAATCTTCTTTGGCCACCCATATCAGTAAGGCACTTGAATGTAGTTAGGAGGTAGATCTAAACTAATTAGTACAATCCATAAAGTTATGTCAACAATGACCTCTTATCTTCTGTAATGAGCAAAGAAGATATGGAAAACATTTGCTCTCCTGTATACAGTTTGGGTCCAGCCAGTGTAATGCCTACTAATGATTAAAAATGAATAAGGGTAAAAGTAGAGGAGATCCTGAATAACCATCCTCAGGTACGTTCCCCCTCCACCACCACCACCTGATGTCCTGGTTCCTTTTTAGGGCACAAAATCCTTCCTGTGTACCATAATATAATTATATTTTCCTTCGTGCTGTTCATTTTCCACAGAATTTGCAGATTGCTTCCTTTAGCTAATGGATAAATAAGTCATCCTTCAATAAACGTTATTGAACATTCATTGTTAGTATTTTTGTTGCTGAAATTCCCAAAATAGATTGACACTTACAGGATCATAGTCCAAAATGTATTAAGGTTCTATTTCTGCATAGTGACATGAAGTGTTGATGAATGTTTTTGAAAATCATTACATTCTGTTATCTTGAGCTAGCATTATGTCTGCTAGTTACGTGTGTATATCCCTTTTATTTTTAATGGAGTTCCCTCTGGTCAAGTAGTAGCCACAGACATGGTCAGATTTTTCCAGATACTGTATTTCATGAAATTTCTAAAGAGTTTCTCTCTGCTGCCCCTGCTGTGGAAATACATAAAGCAGGAGATTTCTCTAGAACTATCACAGAAATTTCAGGAAACATCTGACCATGTCTTTGGCTGTGACTGTAACAAAGCTATTTTTGAATATTCCTGATTTATATCTGCCCCAGCCTTTGGAATAAGTAGACTTATCTAGTGCAAAATCATTAAAACAATTCATGTCAACTGCCAAGATTATATTTTCTGCTTCAAGAGAGCAGAATATTGTTGATGTTTGCAATATATGAATTATACCACTGAAAAGGAGAATATAACAACCTCAAAACAATTGGAACATTTACTAATTCTATTTTTAGAAGCAGAATTCTCCATCTTTGCCTTTGACTATATAATTCTTCCTCTGAATAGTTTACTTACTGAAAATAACACACCCTTGCTTTTCTATCCTTGCTTCATGAAAAAATACTTGCTTAACCCAACCTTTCCTCATTTTTAAAGATTCTTTTTGTTAAGGTATATTTCCTGTAAGAAACTAAATTGATCTCTTTTCTGTCTCTGTTTAACAGGTATATTATTATAGGTGAAATTGTACGTTGACATTCCAAGTTATACTTTTAATCGCAAAACCTACTGGAGAGTAAGGTGCCTTCTTCATTTGGACAATTTCTATTTTTGTTTGTGCACACTTGCAAAGCAAACATATTGGTACTGTAGTGTAAGGGCTGTGCAGGTGTGTACTGAATAAACCAATGTATGCAGAAATGCAGAGGGCTTGCCTCTCAAAAGCCAAAGCTGAGAAGGCTGATAATGATAGTGTTCAGCTGGCTGATGGACATAAGCTTCTTGTAGTTCAAATGATAAAGTCCCACCAATCACATTGATTTTCTGCCCATTAGGCCAGCTAGCAGACATCATCTGGCTTTGAAGATAGACATCAAGCCTCACAGTGTGTGCATGTGTGTGTTTCCTCCTTGTTTCACATAGGAAGTGACTATTTGAGGGCACTTACCAAAGTTGGGAAAAACAGCATGCAGAATGCAAATATAATAGCTTTAAATATGTTAACAGTATGTCAATAATGAACCGAAAACACTAGCAATATTTGATTTAAATTACATATTGTTTATATTCCCTTTAAACAGCCCCTGATACCAGCTGGATAACTTTGAAAAAAATTTGAAACTTTGACACAATTCAGTTTATAGTTCATATATTTTTTGCAGTCCTTCCTTCATATGCACTTTGTCCTCCTGCTTTACCCGAATGACCCCATCTGCATTTGAAACCCAACCTCTTCACCCCACCTTCAGGACTTGCCTAACTACTTCTTACCTTGTTGTGTGAGTGTATGCCATGGATGGTGGTGGTGGTGCAGTTTCTTCAGGGTCACAGCATCGTCCCTGCAGACAAGCGTTCTTTTCTGCCCATTACTCCCCTTGAGTCAGAGCCGACGGTGTGCATTGGTGCACAAGAAGACAATGAAGTCATGTACACTTCTCAATGCCCACCTCTGACTTTCAATTCTGGTGACTGCTGATGTGCCACCTACCCTTCTCTAGATGGCAGTCAAGCAGCAGTACCCACTGTCCCTCCATTTCATAGAAGGAGATCCATTGAATGATGCTAACTCCTCCTTTTTTCCAGTCCCTGAACAACTGTGGCCCATTTCCAACCCCAGCTTGTCAGTGTGGTGGAATTAGAATGGTTGCCATCTTTGGATGAAGTGAAAACTTGATACTAAACCACACCCCAAATTTCTTCCTGGCTCTATCCCTTTTTAAGACTGGTGAATATATCACTCCCTCTACAGAGCTATTTGTAAAGTTAGAGTGACTTTAAAAGTGACAGAAAATCATTTTTTATACTATCATGTTTCATCTGTGTTCTTTGGGGGAAGGTTCAGGATGGAGGGAAATGAGAAGACACTTTTTTACAGAGAGGATGATATCTGGGTGGAACACATTGCCTATGGAGGTGGTATCTTGAAGAACAGTGGGCTTTTTCAAAAGGGGATGGGACAGGGTAAGGAGAAGGGTCACGGGAGGGGGGAGAAGAGGGAGGAGAGGTAGGGGCAGCCCAGTATAGGGGCTGATAGCTAAATCATAAGGCCTTTTCCTTATGTTCAGTAACCAAGTAAGGCCTACTGGGCAAAAGGCGCATATACAGGGGTGTCCCTGGAGCACAGGGAGGTTAAGTGACTTATTCAGGGTCATACAGTATGCATGTGGAGGCTGAGGGATCAAACCCAGCTCTCCTGGCTATACCAAGCTTGTCACAGCTCATTGCTCTAACCTCTGTTAAACACTTCCCAATTTTCCTTTCCAAGTCAGTCATGTATTATGATGTGCTTTGACCAATTATTGCTAAATTGTCTGTTTGTGGTACCCTAAAGTCTGCATTGTGTTCCCTTTACAGCAGCAGCTATTGATGCTTCTTTTCATATTTCTAAGACAATTGTCAACATCAGATACACCATTCCACACTATTGATCTAAATGGCCTCTGATGGTCTAACTAATATCATGGAATGTCCAGGTAATATGAACAACAAGAGCAGTAGCTGCTGAGGACTCAGGAGAGAGTGAATTAATGTAGTGGCATAGGCAATACAAAATTAGATTATTCAGCGGAACAAAAATAAGTCTAAAACATATCAGAATATAGGACAAACAAGCATACAAAAGGCATACAAACTGTTCCCTTTGATAGCAGTAAAAGACCATACTTAAAATTCAGAGTGGAAAAGATTAGGTTGCTTTACATGGCCTGAATGACTATACTTTCTGTGATGCTTGGCCAGCTGGTTATGATTGTTCTATGATATTTGTAATATAAAAATATAGTATGTGAATCTGTGCTCTGTGCAGTGACCCCCCCCCCAGGTTTCAGTGAAACAGGAACCATTTAATTAACTGACTTAAAGAGACACTGTCAACCAGTTTTTTATCATATTGTTTATAGCTGAAATCCTACATTTTATGATTGTTCATCCTCTGTAAACTACACTGATGTTGCATTTTGTTTTGCCTGTCTCCTTGCTTAGTAGAACTGAAATGCATGGCAATGTATATTTATAAACAACCTTGTTTTTGTTTACAATCCTGGTTCTGTTCTTACTGCATACTTCCTGAGCATTAGAAACACACCCAAACAGTGCAGTCACTAATAAGGCAGTAGCCTCCTGAACTCCCACTGCAACATGAGGGGCTAGCCTGTTTTGTGGGTGTTCCCAAGTCCAGGAAAGATGCATTTGGAGCTGATTAAGGAATGTAAACAAACGTGTTTTGGTGTGATAACACCAGTATGTTGGCAGACTGTTTTTTTACTTTTTTAAAGAAAATAAGACTCAGAATCAAACTACCAGTTACATCAGCAATCTTTACAGAATGCTAGCAATCATAAAATATGTTTTTTTTTAAACTAGGGACACCTTGAGACCTAAGGGGGTTAACAGTGCCCCTTTAATTCAGAATGGCATTTTATTACCTAGTTATGATATGCCTAGGCTCTTTGAAGTGGAAACAAAATGTGACTTTATGAGTCTGCCAGGGGATCAGTCTAATAAACTTTTATGACATCTTAAGAGGAAGAACATGTTATACCACCATGGTGCTAAAAGTTATAAAACCCTTTGATATGCATTGGGAATAGGAACTGCTCAAGATCAAAGAAAAAATGTTTAATTAAGGAGTCATATTTAGGAAGTGGAATTTTTGCTAAGGTCACCTTATTTAATATTCTTCCTGATAGGACATCATGTTTGTATTTTTTTATATTCTTAAAGAATGAGCTAGATGACTCACAGAAGGGGTGTGGAGAGACACAGTTTAAAGTAATACTGGTGTCTGATCTTGTTGTCATATTCCATCTTGGGACTAGAGACACAGATCTCAGCTCTCTGATCTAACTATAAGCACTATAGAGGTAATACATTAGATAGAAAAAGTCTAAGTGTATTGTGGTAGGAGTTTTTTGTTTTGTACTTTTCCTTGTTTTTGTTTAAGTGACTACATACTCTTTGATAAAGTGTTCTGTGTTTACATTTTTCATATTTATATCCATTTTTAGTAAATATATTATTTGAAAGACTGCCTTGGGTTGTCTGCCAGTCTTTTTTTTTGCATATGAAGTATAGATGGTTAAGTCTGACAATTGTTCAAGAGCTTGATGGTGTTACTAAACTAGGAAAAGGTAAGAATATACCTAAGGTCTTTTATAGAGTTTTAAGGGTTCATTTGGATACCTGGTTAGGTGCCCTTAGGTGAAAGATATGTTGCATCCCAAAGAGAATACTATCTGAGCGTGTACATTAGGGTATGCTAGCATAAGGTTCACAGTTTGAATCCCCCACAACTTCAGACTAAAGGTGATTCAGACCCACAAGCAGACAGGAGGGTTACCCTGTCTGTTACCTGTTCACATTACTTCACTCGGAGGTTGGCACGGTGGGAGCAGAGGGCCTGACCTGCTGAGTGCATTTGTGACAGATTTTGGTTAGCAGTGGTGGGATAAATTTAGTAACACAAGCTTTAACTGTTCAGTGTGTCAGCCTAATACTGTACAGCTCACTTGCAAAATAAGGCAGTGATTTATTATTTTTTTTAAAGGAAACAGAACTATGTCATTTTGCTTACAGTCAAGTTTCCTACCTCTTTTATTTTTTCTAAAGTGCAAGTTAGAGTAGCCATAGTTAGGGAAGAAGATGGTTGCAAACTACAGTGGGTACACTGCAGACTACTTGAGGCAGTTGCACCAGTAGAGCAGAGTCCTGCATGAGGTGAGAGCCACCAAGCAGAACCTCATGGATTCCCTGATGGCAGCAGATGCATTGATCATCGATTCACAGACTGTGACTATAAAGGACCAGACCTTGGGTGTGGAGGGACCAGCGCCAGTGCAGTGTCCAGATCCAGTGAGGAGGGCAGCACTAGTGCAAGTGAAGGGCCACAGCAGCAGGGGAAGGTCACCAGCATTCTGGAGCCAGAAGCAATCAGGCTGCAGATTGAGTTTGGCCAGAATGGAGTTGGAGTTCCAGAGAGATGCTGAGTGAGAGAAATGAGCCACAGAGGAGAAGAGGGAGTGAGAACAGTGAGAAGCTGCCCATGAAGGTGTGAGTGCTGGCCAGCCACAGAGGAGAAGAGGGAGCAAGAACAGCAAGAAGCAGACCACGAAGAGCATGAGTGCCAGGGTAATATGAACTGCAGAAGTTATGACTCCAACCACCAGTACCAGAACAGGTAAGTGGCTTGGGTTTAACTGGAACTAGAGGACTGGATTACAAATTGAATTCCAAACTGATAGCTGAATTTAAAGAGGGGAGGATATGGATGCTTTTAAATTCCTTTGAAAAGTTTGTATTCAGGCAAAAATTCCTAGAGGTCCTGGAGCTTCTGGCTATTCCCACTACTTACAGAGAAAGCTCAGGATGCATTGGGTCAAATGGACAATGTGGACAGTAATGATTACAGCAAACTTAAAGCTGCACTTTCAAAAAGTTTGATTTAACTGCAGAAGCATACAGAGCTAAATTCGTAAGCTCAGGAGAAGCCCGGACATGAGCTATGAGGAGCTAGCCATGAAACAACGTCAATGTTTAAAATGTTGGTGGAAGGGACTTGAAGCAAACTTTGCAGATAAAATTGAAAATGCTGTTTTGTTAGGACAGTTTTCTGGGCATGCCCAACAGAGCTGAAAACCTGTCTGGAGGATCAAGATCCCAAAACAGTGCAAGAGGCTGCTGAACTCTCAGACCACTATGCCAAGAGCAAACCTGCTCTAAGAGTGAATGGGGTGGGCATGGCAGTGCAGAAAGGGAAAAGCGCACCTTCAGGGCAGCTAAAACCCTTACTGCCTCCACTGAAACCAGTTAGCCTCAGGTTTCAAAGAAAAGATTTTTCTGAGAAAAGAAACAAATGTTGGGTTTGTAAAGAAACAGGGCATATTGCCAGACAGTGTCCCAAACAGACAAGCAATATGCAACATGAGAAAAGAAAAGAAGTGGGTTGTTTGTGTGTCCCTGGTAGCATGCCTGTAAACATGAGGGAACACATGCACCCAGTCATGGTGACTGGTGTACAGGCACAAGGGATAAGGGCCACAGGGACATCCCTGACATTGGTAAAAAGGGATTTAGTAGAGTCTGGTTTGCTTATACCCAATGAATTTGTAACTGTACAGGACTTCACTGGGGGGAGAAAACATTGCCACTTGATAGAGTTCTCCTAGACCGGGGTGAAACAGGGGGAACTGTGCAACAGGTGGCTGTAGCCAAAACTTTAGCAGTCGAAGTCATTCTTGGCAACAGTCTCAAACAGGGGATGGTGTGTGCAGTTACCTGTAGCCAAGCATCAAAAGAAAATTTTAGTTCCATGGACCCCACAGAAGCCATTGTGGAAACCAATGGGAGGCTGGTTCCCCAGCCTGAGTCTCCTGATATAGAGACTAATGAAAAGGGGGTAGAAATTTCCCCAGTAGCAGTTAACCACACAGCTATGGAGGGTTACTCCGAAGAAGGGGGGGTGACCCATTGTCAGGGGATTAGGGATGACAGTGGTCCTGACTGCCCCGACACTAGTGGTAGGGACCCTAGTTTAGAGACTGAAGGGGACTGGTCCCATGCCATGGGAATGTGTAAGGAGTTTGCAGCTGCTCAGAAAAGTGACCCTAATCTAGAGAAGCTGAGGGCTTGGGCAGACTCTGACAGAGCACAGGAAGGTGACGGTAAACATAAGGTTTATTGGGAAAATGGACTGATGTATACTCAGAATGTAAAGACAGAGGGAGGGGTGATAGGCAGGCAGCTTGTTGTTCCCCAGGGGTACCATGAGCAGTTGCTCAAGATTGCACATGATATTCCCTTGTCTGGTCATCTGGGAATCATGTGCACTATGCAGCGGTTAGCCCAGAATTTCTATTGGTCCAACTTGACCCAGCAGGTGAAGTAGTATTACAGGTCTTGTCATCGGTGCCAAGAAATAGGGAAGGCTGGTAAGAAAACCCAAGCCACCCTAATTCCATTGCCCATAGTGGAGGAGCCATTCCAGAGGGTAGGAATGGATATTGTGGGTCCTTTAAATACCCCCAGCTCCTCTGGGAAGAGGTTCATCCTGACTGTGGTGGATTATGCCACCCGGTATCCAGAAGCAGTAGCTCTATCCTCACTGAGGACAGACAAAGTGGCAGATGCCTTACTTGGGATTTTCTCCCATGTTGGGTTTCTGCAGGAGGTTATCACCGATCGAGGGGGTTCCTTCATGTTGGACCTGATAACATGCTTGTGGGAGAAGTGTGGGGTGGTGCAGAGGTGCATGACACCTTATCACCCACAAGCCAATAGGCTTGTGAAAGATTTTATGGTACCCTGAAGTCAATACTCCAAGCATTTGCTGAACAGCATGGAAAGGACTGGGAGAAATACCTTCCCCACCTGTTGTTTGCATACAGGGAGGTGCCCCAAGAGTTGACAGGATTTTCCCCCTTTGAGGTCTTATATGAACGCTGGGTACGTGGGCCCCTAGACTTGATCTGGGAGGACTGGGAAGCAAGCATGCCACACAGGGAATTCCCATAGTGGATTATGTCCTTAGGTTTAGGGAAAGGCTGAAGGAGCTTATGGGGACAGCCTAGAGTAACCTGGCAGCTGCCCAACAGAAACATAAAGTGTGGTATGACTGTAGAGCCAGAGCTCACTCATACATGGTGGCTCAGGAAGTCATGGTCCTTATTCCAGTTTGGAAAGACAAGAAGAAGAAGATGAATCAGCATTTATATAGCACTTTCCATACACAGTGTATCCTAAAGTGCTATACAAGCAATGCTAGACTGATAGTGAAGTGACTGAATGTGTGGTGGTGGCGGTATTGCACATCATCACCCACACACAGCCTGGATAATTGCATGAACCAGTTTATGGGAAGGGGAATGTTGGCCAGGACACCGGAATGTTCCCTACTCTTTGCGAAGAGTGCCCTGGGTTCTTTTACTTCCACCTGGACACCCACCAGGATGGGCAGAAGGGACCTTGGTTTAACATCTCATCCGAAGGACGGCACACCCCAGCAGTACAGCACCCCCCCAATACTGCATTCAGATGCCAGTAATTTTTAGGTGCAAGTCCAATCCCGGAGTGGGACGAGAACCCATGACCTTCTGGTCCGGAGGCGGATGTGCTACCAACTGAGCAACGCTGACAAGCTGCATGCTGAGTGGGCAGGACAGTATAAAGTAGTTAGAAAGGTAAATGATGTGAACTATGTCATAGAGTTACCTGACAAAAGACAGACAGAAAGAATGTACCATGTCAACATGATGAAGCCATATGCTAATAAGGCTAACAAGGTGTTTGCAGTATGTAGTCCTGGGGTGGGGACGGACAAAGGAGACCCCCTTCTGGACTTTCTGGAAGAAAGCAAGTGTGATTCCTCTGTGGAGGCAGTTAAACTGTCACTCCAGTTGGCCCCAGACAAGATCCAGGAAGTAAGAGAAGTTCAAGCAGACTTTGCCCCCCTGTTTAGCGCCAAGCCTGGACTAACCCCCTTAGCAACGCATGATGTGAAGACAGGGACACAGACGCCCATACGGCAGACAGCATAACTGGTGTCAGAGGCTGTCCAAAAGGACATTAGGAGGGAGGTGGAGGAATTGCTGGATTTAGGGGTAATCCAGAGATCCCACAGCCCCTGGGCCTCACCTGTAATCCTTGTGCCCAAGCCAGATGGTTCTACTTATTTCTGGGTGGACTATGATAGACTGAATGCAGTCACAAAGTCAGATGCTCACCCGATACCCCAGATAGATGAACTCCTGGACAAGTTGGGAGGGGGGACCTACCTTACGACTATTGACATGAAAAAGGGGTACTGGCAGGTAGAGTTAACTGACAGAGCTAGGGAGAGGTCGGCCTTCATCACTCCAATAGGCTTATTGGAATTTAAAGTAATGCCTTTTGGAATGAAGAATGCCCCAGTCACTTTCCAAAGGTTGGTGAACCAGGTGTTAAATAGTACTTAGAAGTATGCTGTGGCATACCTAGATGACATTGCCATCTTTGGTGCCAGCTGGGAGGAACATCTGTCCCACCTTAGGGAATTGCTGGGCAGGATACAGAGGGCCAGGCTCACTGTCAAAGCTGAGAAGTGCCAGGTGGCCATGGCTAAAGTGGCATACCTCGGGCATTTTGTAGGCTGGGGACAGCTCCATCCTAACCAAGTAAAATAGAGGTGATCAAGGCATGGCCCAGACCAGAAATGCAGAAGCAGGTCAGGAGTTTTCTAGGGACAGCAGGGTACTATAGGAAATTTTTACCCAATTACAGTGCCCTGGCTACTCCCCTATCTGACCTGGTAAAGAAAAAGATGCCTAAGAAAATTACCTGGGAACCAGCCTGTGAAAAAGCCTTTACCAGACTGAAGGAGGTACTGTGCATTTTTCCTGTATTGACAAGTCCTGACTATAGCAGACTCTTTAGAGTCCAGACTGATGCCTCAGATGTGGGTATTGGGGCATTACTGAGTTAGACATCCAACCAAGGGAAAGATCACCCCGTATTGTCCCTGAGTGAAATGTTACTTCCCAGGGAGCAGGCTTACTCTACTGTGGAAAAAGTGTATCTTACCATAGTGTGGGCCCTAAAGAAGTTAGAGCCATACTTATACGGGCAGCATTTTGAGGTACACACTGACCACAACCCCCTGGTTTGGCTGACACAAATGAGAAAAACTAATGGTAGATTATTAAGATGGAGTCTTGCCTTGCAAGGGTATGACATGATGATCTTACACAGGGCTGGAGCAACCAATCAGAACACAGATGGCCTGTAGTGTCTTTATGAGGAGTGAACTGACTTGGGAAGCTCAACCCATGCAGGGGATAGAGCCCCCAAATTCAGTCTAGATGGGGAGGATTGTGATGCTTGGCCAGCTGGTTATGATTGTTCTATGATATTTGTAATATAAAAATATAGTATCTGAGTCTGTGCTCTATGGGTGACCCCCCGAGGTTTCAGTGATGCAGGAATCATTTAATTAACTGATTTACTTCAGAATGGCATTTTATTACCTTTTTATGATATGCCTAGGCTCTTTGAAGTGGAAACGAAATGTGACTTTATGAGTCTGCCAGGGGATGAGTCTAATTAACTTTTATGATGTCTTAAGAGGAAGAACATGTTATACCACCATGGTGCTAAAAGTTATAAAACCCTTTGATATGCATTGGGAATAGGAACTGCTCAAGATCAAAGAATAAATGTTTAATTAAGGAGTCATATTTAGGAAGTGGAATTTTTGCTGAGGTCACCTTATTTAATATATCTCCCGATAGGACCGCCTGTTTGTATTTTTTTATTTTCTAAAAGAAGGAGCTAGATGACTCACAGAAGGGATGTGGAGAGACACAGTTTAAACTAATACTGGTGTCTGATCTTGTTGTCATATTCCATCTTGGGACGCTAGAGAGACAGAGCTCTCAGCTCTCTGATCTAACTATAAGTACTATAGAGGTAATACATTAGATAGAAAAAGTCTAATTATATTGTGGTAGGAGTTTTTTGTTTTATGCTTTTCCTTGTTTTCATTTAAGTGATTGTATGCTCTTTGATATATTGTTCTGTGTTTACATTTTTCATATTTTTATCCATTTTTAGTAAATATATTATTTGAAAGACTGCCTTGGGTTGTCTGCCAGTCTTTTTTTGCATGTGATGTATAGATAGTTAAGTCTGACAATTGTTCAAGAGCTTGATCGTGTTACTAAACTGGGAAAAGGTAAGAATATACCTAAGGTCTTTTATAGAGTTTTAAGGGTTCATTTTGGGTACCTGGTTAGGTGCCCTTAGGCGAAAGATATATTACATCCCCCGAAGAGAATATTATCTGAGCTTGTACATTTTAGTACGCTAGCATAAGGTTCACAGTTTGAATCCCCCCAGAACTTGAGACTAAAGGTGATTTGGACTCACAAGCAGACAGGAGTATTACCCTGTCTGTTACCTGTTCACATTACTGTAGTCGGAGGTTGGCACAGTGGGAGCAGAGGGCCTGACCTGCTGAGTGTGTTTGTAACACTTTACACCTCCCAGACTGGCTGGTTTGGCAAACAAAGGTATATCTGAATGACATCACAACTTTGTTGTTTATTTATTTGTTTAATGAAAAGTTTTACCATGAAGGCATACTGAGCAGGCTACTGCTCAATTCCAGATGTGTCCTGGGTGGGAGGGGTAAGGGAGAGTGCAAATTAGATGTGTTAAAGGACAAGCATGAATACAAGGTTTACAAAGAGATTAAGAGAGAATACAGTATGCATATAAGATACAAAGATACAGGGTACAAAGCACAGAACATTACTTAAATACAGTGCAGCATCAACAAGTATTAGTGCAAGCATGTAAAACAGACAAGAACTACAATATACACATACTTCAGAACCTTTCGGGTCTAACTTATATAAATACAATAGGAGGATTCTGGCCCCAGGGCTGACAAAAATATTTAGTCACATGTGCAGTTGGAGGAAAAATGTAATTTTAGGAGGGAGTTGAGGTGCTGGATGGTGGATGCATGGCGAATGGCTGTATGGATGGAGTTCCATATTTTAGGCATGTGATACCTGAAAGATGCCTGACCTGCAGCTGTGGACATGTGTGGTACAGATAGGAGCCTGGCATCATTGTTCCTCAGTGCGTACACAGGAAGAGTAGAAATAGATAATTTAGATGTGAGGTAAGTGGGTAGAGACTGGGTCCAGAACTTGGCCGTGATCCGTGTGCAGTGTAACAGTCTTCGGTCTTGTAGGGTGGCGAGTCCCAGGGACTGGTAGAGAATGCAGTGGTTGGGGGGGGGAGGATGACAGTCAAGAGCAAAACGACAGAGGGAGTGGAAGAATGGGTCCAGTCTGGCTACAGTGGACTTGAGAGTGGCACTGTAGACTATGTCACCATAGTCAAAGATTGGGAGGATCATTTTCTGTACAATAGCATGACGAGCCGACAGCGTAATGCAACCACGATTACAGTATAGAGCACCCAGCCTGGGGTGGAGCTTCTTGTGGATGGCATAGATATGCACAGAAAAGTTGAGGTGCTGGTTGAGGCAGACACCAAGATACCTAAAGGAAGTACAGGCCTCCAGGGAAGCCCCATCCAGGGTGTGGAAATTGGGGGTGGAGGGGTGCTGCAAGAGTCTCTGCCTAGTACCGAAGGTCATGAAGACTGTTTTCTTGCCACTGAGTGAAAGCTCATTTGCACAAAACTACAGCTGAACATTATTGAAGTCCAGCTGGAGTTTGGTCACCACATCAGTGGCCATGATGCCAGAGGTATACAGCACAGTGTAGTCTGCAAACATATGAATGGATGTGTGAGGGCAAGCAGAGGGAAGATTATTAAGGAAGATAGAAAACAGGAGCAGTTCAAGGACAAAGCCCTGGGGCACCTTGGTGGTGACTGGGAGGGGGACACAGCCGGTGCTTCCAATGCGGACCGATTGGGTTCTACGGACCAGGTAGGAGTGGAACCAGTTGGTAGCCACACTAGAGAGTCCTGCAAGAGAGAGCTTGGACAGGAGAAGTGAGTGAGAGATGGTGTTGAACGCCTTTGCCAGGTCGACAAAAATTGCTGAGGTGATGTGGCCTAAGTCCATACCAGTATGAATGGAATCAGTGAGCCTTATGCGGGAGGTGGCGGTGGAGTGGGTCTTCCTAAAGCCAGACTGGTAAGGTGTGAAAAAAGATGAGGAGTCAAGGAAGGAGGAGAGTTGTTCAAGTTCAAGTTCAAGTGTATTGTAGGATAAATTACATTGAGCAAGCTCATTCACAGGGAGGTCCTAGTTTACATAATAATTAATAATAAAACATACACAAACAGCACAAACATAGGCAGCTTGAGTAAACAGGGGTTACAATGGAGTAAGGTCACAATAAGATAATACAGTTGTGGTTTGAAGGCTACAAGATCACCGGATATGAGGGCAATGTTTACATTGGGTGGATGCTTCTAGGAGGTATCATAATAAGGCTAAAAAATATAAAATTGATGCAAACATGTTCTAGAACAAAGACAGAGGCATTGGTAACACCAGAAAAGCTGACAGTAGTGGCAGTCTGTCAATGCAGGTAGTTAAGTGCAGTACATTTAAAAAAGTAACATGACTCAGAGCAATATATACCCTGGTGTCAAAGTAAAAGATGTTAGAAGTTAGCAGCATGAATGGTGGCAGACAGTGTAACAAGACATAGGTCAGGTTATAACTGTTAGCATGTAGGAGGCTTGCGGATGGGATCAAATGAGTGGAAAAAGGGACTGGAGTGCATGAAAATAATAAGGTGACAGAGTGTAAATGGGGAGGGGTGTAGAGAGGAAAAAGGGGGGGAGTGGGGGTGGTAGACGTAGGGGAGGGGTAGAGGTAAGAGGGGATTCGGGGGCCTGGGTTCTTGTAGTAGGACTGTTATACAAGGATGTCAGAGTGGTTAAGGTGGAATAGGACATGAAAGCTGTTAGCAGGATCCTGGAGCAGGAACCAGGACATGAAGTCTGGTAGCAGAAGCCAGGTAGGGATTCTTAGGAATGTGTTTAGCTCTTGGGACAGTGGCAATCTATGTAAAAGGCTTTTTTTGGCCAGTATCTGAAACAGTTAACAGGGACAAGCCCAGTGAGTTTAAGTTTCACTTGCAGTTTGTTCCAGACTGAAGGAATAACAAAACTAATGGCACCTTTGCCGTGATTTGTGCACACTCTGGGTAAGTCCAATAGAATACTTTCAGAGTTCCTTAGTAGGTATTTGCTCTGGGACCTGTGCATAGGTGAGCTGATGTATTCTGGCATTTTTTTGCAGAGCATTTTCATTGTCCAAGGGCCAATATAACGTGTCCACCTTGTGGCTAAAGATATTCAGCCAACTGTTTGACAGAGGTAGCAGTGGTGCATACTAGGTGGAATATTTGTTATAAAGTGCAGTGCTCTTTGGTAAACAGTGTCTAGCTTATGGGTGTGGGTTGCAGAACCACAATTATATATGATATCTGCATAGTCCAATAGGGGGAGAATGGTGGCTTGCACCAATCTGCATCTGATATCTGTTGCAAAAAAAGATTTGTTCCTATACAAGAGCCCCAGCCTCGCTTCAAGCTTTTTAATCAGATAGTCTATGTGAGTGCTGAATGACAATTTGCTGTCCAGCCAGACTCCCAGATATTTGCATTGATCTACTACATCTAGGGTGTCCCTGAAGATAGTTGTGATGGGAAGGGGAGAATTCTGAATACTTAGGGCCATGGCCTGACGGGTGGAGGTGAAGAACATGACCTTTGTTTTCTTTGCATTCAGTAGCAGTTTTGATCAAGCAAGATTGAGCTGCAGTTGGCTGAAGTCAGACTGCAGTTCCCTACATCCTTCGCAAAGTGACGGTTTAGAAATATAAAGCACTGTATCGTTGGCGAAAAAGTGAAGCTTGGACTTTTGAATGTCTTTGCCTATGGAATTTATATATATATGGTAAACAGCAAAGGCCCAAATATAGACCCTTGTAGTATGCCCCTCATGACTGGAAAAGGATCTAATGAGACCCCATCCACTTTAATGCATTGCTGCCTACCTGATAGGTAGCTAGAGAACCAGTTTAGGGTGGATCCAGGCATGCCCAGGGATTTGAGGCAGGAAAGAAGGCTGTAGTCCACTGTATAAAATGCCATGCTGAGGTCGAGGAACACGGCACATGTAGATTGCTTGGCATCAACAGCAGTAAACCAGTCATTGGTCACTTTGGCCAGGGCTGAAATAGTGCTATGTTTTTGACTGAAACCAGACTGCAGCAGGTTGAATAAATTGTTGCTCTCCATGAACTCCTTAAGCTGGGCATGAACTAATTTCTCCATTATCTTAGACAAGATTGACAATATTGAAATGGGTCTGTAGTTGTTGAGGTCACTCTGGTCACCCGACTTAAATAGTGGAGTATTACGTGCTGTTTTCCAGCAGGTAGGAACGGTGAATGAGGAGGGTTAGATTGAATATATGCATGATGGGTGAAGCTAGGAGATGACTTCTTAATTTTAGAAAAAAGGCCCCAACTCCATCAGCCCCAGCAGTTTTCCTAGTGTCTAGTTTGTTGCAGAGATACTCAACTTGCTTATAAGAAGCTGGGGCAAGCTGAAAGGAGATGTGGGGTTTCTTAGGCTGATGGTGCCCGGAGTGGAGTGTTGCCAGCCAGCCCCGCTGCAGGTGATGAGTCAAATGCCAGACCTCCTGTGGTGAAGTGGGTATTCAGCTTAGCTAGGATGGTACCTTGGTCAGTGATCACAGTACCATCTGTAGTGATTTTTGTTGATAAGGAAGGGGGCAATTTATAGCCTTTAACTGCTTTGAGTGTCTGCAAAATTTTACTTGAGGTGCTCTTAGCCTTCTCTAGAGTTTCTACATAGTAGGTGACTTTGGCAGTCCTAATAAGTTTGGTACAGGCATTTCTAGAGGCTCTGAAAGCCTGCCAGTCTGCAGCAGCTTTGGTTTGCCTCGCATGGGGCCAGAGTTTGTCACACCTTGTCAGGGCGAATTTCAATTCTGGAGTGAACCAAGGGTAAGACTCCTTCCTCAATCTGTGCTTTACAAAAGGGGCATATTTGTTAGCCAGATTTGTAATGACAGTATTCAGGATGGAGATGGCTGCATCTACAGAGGTGGGCAGATAGAAATCTTGCCAGTTTACACATTTTAGGTCAGCCAGAAAGTTGCACGTTTCAAACTTATGAAAGTTTCTTCTAGTTATGAATTTCGAGCAGGAGGGGCGTTTGTCTTGGATTCGTGTGCAAACGATAATATTATGATAACTCATGTCATTGTGGAAAACTGCAGTGTGTTTAATGTTGTGTGGGTGACTTGTGAGGATTAGGTCAATGATCAAGCTATTGTCCTTGTGTTTTTCGTTGAGCCTAGTGGGTTCAGTTACAAGCTGAGTGAAACCAAGCTCTTCACAAATTTCCTTTAGAGCATTTGCTTTTGGTGTGAGCCAATCCAGGTTTAATGAAGCCCCTAAGGGTTGTTAAGATTTCCATGCCCCTGATGGTGGTCTATAGCAGTCCACTGTGTTAAATGATGTGGTTGAGGGAAGCAAGACCTTTAGTGCTAAGCATTCAAATTCTTTATGCTTAGTTTCAGATAGTATTTCAGTTGCATTGAATTTTGAGTTCATGTAGATGGCTACCCCACCCCTAGTGGATCTGTCCATCCTAAAAATGTTGTAGGAGGGGATTGTGATCTGTTGGTCAGTGACTGTATTAAGTAGCCATGACTTGGTAATGACTAACACATCAGGATAAGTATGAGCAGCCCAGATCCTTATTTGGTCAAGTTTTTTTAGAAGGCTACATGCATTAATTAACATTATTTTTAGGCCTGGGGCTGTTACAAAATCTATGGGTGAGGTGATGGGGGAGAGGGGACCTATGATGACCTCCACATTTCTTGAGCATAAAAGTATCAGCAAGGTTATTTTTTTCAAGGAGGCTATTAGTACTGCACACTGTTTTTTGATATTGGTCTTATTGTTCTGACCAGGTGATCAGGGGTTGATTTAAAGAACAGGTGGCAAAACATGCCTGTTAGTGTCAGGGTTCTTACAACAAACGGTTGTGGTTGTATAAGTGTCCATGCCAGTAAGCTACTAGCCTTGTCCCATAGGGATTGGTGAGGATGGGGGTGTCTCACCCTAAAGTGTGGGTTGGACAAATAGGATTCACCCACTGTATCATGTACTACACCAGGGTACAGTGCTAGTAACTGCAGCAGTACTATTGGTAATACAAGGATGTACGCCATTTGAGCAAGTCCCTATGCTGGGTATCTCAGTGAAGTACTAATGTTTGAATGCTAATATCCCCAGTAGGGCGCAGATAGGATGCTTGTAGGATAGGGGAGATGGCAATAAAACAAGTGATACAGTTAGATTTTCTTACTAAACAGAAGCAATTAGGCAGCAGTAGAGTTGGGCAGGGTTATACAGCATGTTGTGAGAGGATCAGGTGTTTCTGAAGCTTAGCTAGTATGAGGAGGAGAAAGATTGGGTGGTAGTTACCAGGGACGGATAGGTCACCACCTTTTGGGAATGGGATGACAGTGGCGTGCTTCCACTCAAATGGGATAGAAGCTTGAGAGAAGGAGAGGTTGAAAAGTGTTGCCAGTGGAAAGGCAATGGCAGGAGCCAACAGGTAGGATTCTTGAGTCCAGGCCAGTGGGGCATTTACCTTTGAATGGATTTAGGGTAAGCAGCTCCTTTAATACTTCCTGTGGGATAACCTGGTGGAAGGTGAAACCTGAACATGCAGCAAAACAGTAACTAACTTGATTCAATCAAATTTAAGAGTATGTGAGCACTCAAAATGGCTCAAAAAGATAATGACCCTAAAAACCAGATTATCTGGTCTAAAACTGGACAAGTGGCATCCTCAGGTGGGAGGTGAGGTGTCTAGTGTCTCAACCCTCTGTGCCAGTGGCCAAGCTGCAAGTTAACTGCTCATATTTCCTTACAGAATATTGTTTGTGGCCCTGAGGGGGACTGTACCTGCAACCCATTGTTTTACAGTGCTGTGTTTTTATCCTCTCTATCATTCAGTCAGAACTATACTTTTGCATGCTTCCCCCTTTTTCTTTATTATTAATTTAAGTGACATAAAAATAAGATTACTGACCAGTGGACTTTATTAACTGTGTCTGCTTGTATACACATGATATCACAATGCTCTATTTATGACACCATAATTGCCTCCACAGCAACAGATTGGGATGCCATAAACAGAACTGTGACTGCAGAAGTAGACAAGAGGACATAGCAAATAGGGTAGAGATCATGTTTCCATGCAAATATCCATAGTAATGAACAAATGAGTGACAATATAAAACAGGGTGAAATATATGTTAAACTGTGTCTTGAGATTTTGTTTTTTAAAGTTCCCAATAACGTCAGTGGCTCTTTAAGCCCTTTTACAATGCAATTAAACATTCTGCACTGTCAAATGCTTGTTTTTTCCCAAATAACATTAATTGTAGCTGCTTGTATAAGCTTTAAAACAAACACTGTATTGTATCACACACTTTTTTTCTATTATCTCCATATGAACTCATTCACATAAACATGGCCAAACAACCCATCACTCCCATATGTAACAAAGGAAAACACTGGCAAACCTTACTGAAACTGTGTGACCCTGAGCAAGTCACTTAACTTCCCTGTGCTCCCTGGTTGCACTTGTAAAAAAGCTTTCAGCTTAGTGTGCTAGTCCTAGTTAAATAACTAACAAAAAAAAGAAAACACTTAGCAAATCTGCAAAAAAGCAGGCTATTCACACTAAATATTCTTAATTATTTATTCTTTCTTTCCAACTTAGAAGGCATTTGATTTTGCCCATGTTTTATCTCTTCCCACCCTTGCCCTTCCTTCCTAGCCTCAAAAATCATCAGGTTGAGGGCATGTCTTGGCAGCTGAGCTGATGGCAGCCTGAATCCTCTGGCTTCCTTCAGTCTCACAAAATCATACATCATCTGCCTGTAATTTTTATTTAACTTGTAACAATCAGACAGGAGTGTGGTGTGCATATTTATGGAACGCATACAAATAGAGGTGAGAAAGAAGTAAGTGCCTCAGCTGGGACTTGAACCCAGGCCGCCCGGAATACCGTTCTGATTGCGCTAACCAGCTGCGCCACTGAAACAATTGGAACCTGAGCTGTCCCCGATCACATTACTCTTTCTCTTTTTTTTAAATTTAATCCACTTTATTAAATTTTAAGAAAGGCAAACACAACAACCAACCACAGGTCAATAGCGGTAACACACTGAACAAGGAGAATAAGCCACCACCCCCCCCCCCTCCCATACCCCCCACAGAGTGTGTGTGGTAACCCCACAAGAGATAAACAAACTGAAATATGTGGTAGAAACTAATACAGATTCTAGATGGGTAAATCAGGGCTCGCTCAGAGGAAGTCTGGATAAATAAAGTGCTTGAAGTTTGCCCCACTTCTTGCCAAAAAGGGGTAAATGATGATGAAGACTGGCAATCAGGCACTAGGTCCTGAGAGAGAGAAAGAAAGCTCATGTAACCATTCAGAATATGAAATATGGGATTGATCCAGCCAGTGTCTAAGGACCAGCTTTTTAACCATCAAGGAGATAAGTGCCATGTGGTACTTTCTGTTCTTGACCGGAATTTGGGAGTAATCACCAGCAATGCAAATCTCCGGGGCCTACTAGTCCTAGAAGGGGATCCATCCGCGCCTCGATATTTGCCCTTTTCACAGGTCCAGAAGACATGCAATAAGGTACCTTCTTCTTTCCCACATCTGGTGCAGGTGGGAGAAGGAAGGCAACCCATCTTAGCCAATCTAACAGGAGTGTGATACATATTATTCAAGATATGGTACTGGCTAAGTCTTAACTGGCCCTGTGTTAGATAGGTGTAGAGATCTCTCCAAAGGCATGGCATTTTAAATTGAGATCTGGCAGTAGAGATTCCCATACCTTGGAACCTGCTGGGGAAAGAGAATGAGAATTGGTGAGCAGCCACAAGTATAAACCAAAGATACCGTGGGGTTCAAGGACCAGATCTTTAGACTGGGTAAGAAGGTCTCTGAGTTTAGGGAGGTTCAGCGAGGAGCCAAATTGTTGCATTAACAAATGCTGTAGTTGGTATATTTTGAAGATGCAGCATGAGTAGAGCTGGAATTTCTCTAGTAACTCTGGGGATGTAAGAAGAGAAGATTGAGAATAGAAATTTGAGATGATAGTGTCCTGAAGCGAGGGGAGTCAGCCTGGGGTTAACGGGTGATCCCCAATCTCAATGTTAAGTTGGAGAAGATAGGTTGAGCAAAGTCTTTGGAGGAAGTGAGTTTCAGAAAAGCACAAATTTGTGAGAAAACTTTAATGGCAACCCCGATTGGAGAAGCAGCCAAAGAGTCAGGAAGAGATTTCCATGGAGCGTAAAGAATTGCCACAGGTGAGAGGTTGCAGCCAGCAATCAGATGGAGTTCTATCTGTAGCCAGATAGGAGAATATTCAGAATCAGGTAAAAGCTGGGAATTGGAAAGCCATTTTCTACATTTATAAAGATGACTGGCCTAATAGTATAATAGGAAGTTAGGAAGTTGGAGTCCACCAGATTCTTTAGGAAGCCCCAGCTTAAAATAAGACTGTCTGGGTGATTTATCCAGCCAAATAAAAGAGGTAATGGGGGAGTGAATGTGTTTGAAGAAGGAGAGATGAAGAGCAATATCAAGCATGTTTGGGGGTAGAAAAGTCTAGGGAGAATGTTCATTTTAATGATGTTAATCCTGCCCCATAATGAGAGTGGGAAGTCTTTCCATCTAGCTAAATCCTGTCGTATGACCACCAGAAGATCCTCCAGATTCATTTTCATCAATAGAAGAAGGGTTTGAAGTAAGGTATATACCCAGATATTTAATGGATCAAGGAGACCACCACATACCAAAGGAAGTAAAATCCAGACTATGAACAGAGTGGTTCAGTGGGTAAATTTCAATTTTACTGAGATTCAGTTTATAATTGGAGTGGTGACTAAATTGGTCGATCACCTGCAAGGCTTCTGTGAGGGAGGATGCCAGGCTGGCAAGGTGCAACATGATGTCATCAGCATACACCGAAATAGATGGCGCCAAATTGTCGATGGGGATGCCTCGTATGTTGGGGAAAGATCCGAGATGTTGAAAGAGTGGTTCAAGGTACAGATTAAAAAGAAAGGGTTAGAGGGGACAGCCCTGATGACTGCCAGTATGCAGAGGAAATGTGGAAGAAAAAACACTTACAATAAATCCTTGATGAGGGAGAGGAGTAGATCACTTTAAGCTAGTGCAGAAATGAAGAGGGAAAGGTCATCTTCTGTATGGTAAGTCAAAAGAAAGACCAATCAACTCTATCTAAAACCTTTTCAGCATCAACAGAAATTAGAGCCATCGGCTGAGGGGAAGCTTGAACAGCTTGGAACAGATGACCAATTTTATGGAGATGGTCAGCAGAAGATCTCCCAGGAACAAAACCCACCTGTTCCAGACTGAGTAGCCCTGACCACACTGCCCTGATTCTAGTGGCCAGTATTTTGGCTAAGATTTTAATGTCACAGTTTAATAAGGAAATTGGTCGGTAGCTCGCTGGATTGGAAGTGGGCTTATCTGGTTTAAGAAGGAGAACTATGGTGGCTTCCAGAAGTGAAGGGTCGAGAGCCTTTGCTGAGACCATGTATTGGTAAAGATGGAGTAGGAGAAGAGCTAGATCTTTAATGAAAAGCTTGTAACTGTTTGAGGGGATCCCATTGGGACCGGGGGCCTTGTCCAGGGTTAAACTGTTAATTGCAGCTTCCACCTCAGTCAGAGAGATAGGAGTAGAGAGAAGGGCATGATGATGGACCATGAGATGGGGTAGAGGAGCAAAGTCCAGGTAGGATGATATTTCTTCAATGGTCGGAGGAGATGGATTCCGGCCATATAAGGTGGAATAGAAACTTTCAAAGACCACCACCACTTCCCTGGGAAGCATTTTTGTGGAGCCATCTGAGGCAGAAATTGAAGGCATAACCCTTGAGGCTCCCAACTTCCACCAATGAAGAGCAAACAAGTGCCCAGCCTTGTCCCCTTGCTCAATATACTTAGATTTGATCTTTAGGATGGAGCATTCAGCTCTCTCCTGCAAGAGAATAGCATACTTATCCCAGACGGACAAAAGAGTCTGCAAGGAATCAGAAGAGGACGTGGAAGAAATGGATTGCTCCAAAGCACGAATTTGGGCTAGGATAGATAGAGCCTCAGCCTCCCTACGACGTTTCCAGGTGGAGGCCAGGTGGATGAATTTACCCATCTAAAAACATTTTAAGACACACTATTCATGGTCTCACCTTGAAACGGTATTCTGGTTAGTTGCAATAAAGGACTGAATAAGGCCAGGTATCTTAGAAATAACCTGGTCGTCCTTGAGGAGTTGAGTGTTAAGTTTCCATGAGGTGTCAAGCTGTTGATTAATGCTTGGGTTAAGTAATAGCCAGGCTACTGCATGGTTGGAGAGTACAATGGGTACTAATCCAGCATTACGTAGATCAGAGAGGAGGGAGAGAGACTGGTGAGAAGATAGTCGAGCCTGGAAGAGGTATTATGTACCATAGAATAGAAAGAGTAGCTATGAGCCAGCGGATTAAGAATCCACCAAGGGTCACAGAGTCCCAGTTACTCCATAAACTCCTTTAAAGCCTGTTGAGCAGTTGATAAAGGTCTAAGTGGATAGTGTGAGTGGTCAAGATCCTGGGTGGGTGGGATATTCCAATCCCTACCCAGAATCATGGGAAGGGAGAGGAATGAGGTCAATTTGCAGCCAGCTCTATGCAAAAACCTGGGTTACCTCCCACTGGCCCATAGACACTGCCCAAAACAAGTTCTCATTGGCCTAGAAGGCCCTTAATGAAAACATATCTTCCCTGAGGGTCGGAGGTAGTTTGGTCCACTTGGAACGAGACATTACGGTTTACTAGGATAGCTGCACCTTTGCTGGCAGATGAGTCTCCAAAGGCAAACACCTGGACAATGCCCTGCCTACGGAGCTTGACCACCTCATGGGGAAGGAGGTGAGTTTCCTGGAGAAACACTGTGTGGGCATGAAATAGAGAAATATGGTTTAAAACCTGATATCGCTTGACTTGATCCCTGATTCCCCTAACATTCCAAGATGCAAACTTACTTAGATTACTTGCCATAAGCACCATAATTAACCCAAACTGTAATATAACTAACCAAATAAAAACACACTCCGTCCCCCCAGTTTCCCCACCCCCAACGTTCAAACAAAACAGTCAATTTAAAAGGAAAATCAACATGAATACAAGAGCACTCTCCACCCACCTGTCCAGCTTTCAAGCCCACATGGAAATAAGGACCAACATGGTGCAAAGCAGGTACAGTAACTGCAGACTAACTATCAACCTTAGCAAACCTATGAATGTTAATGCATATGTTGACATCCTGTCCAGGTGGAGAAGTAAACATGATGCAAAATTAGTCCCTCCATAGCCACCTCCCCCATCCCCTCTCCTCTCCACTGGGAACTATATACAAACCCCTCCCTGACATATATCATCAGGCAAGGATAAGGCTGTGAATGTCCACCCCAACCACCCCTAGCCTCCTGCAGATGAAGACTCGGGTAGATAAAGTAAACCAAGGTACCCCATAAACCCCACCCCAAACATCCACTTGCAATGAACTATGTACAAGGGCCTGCTCAAAAAACAGCCAGAATAAGGAGAGAACCAAACAAGGCCCCAAAAATACACCTATCCCCATAAACCCCTGCTCCCCCCAAAAGTAAGGGAGATCCCGATGGGGAAATGCTCTACAAATCTCCAGCAATGTGCAAGTACAAGGAACCCATAGGACAGCACCAGGATAAGGGTACAGAAATACCCCAAGGAGACATCCCCAAAGGAAGGCCCAGCTAAGGGCTTGAAAAATTCTCAGAATTAAGCACACTGAAAGGTGGAGCAGATCCCTCCCTCCATGAATCCAAGACGTGATGTCTGTTAACCCTGGCACAGCCCAGCTATGACCAGGAGCCGTCCCTGAAAACCAGGGCAAATGAAACAATATGGCTAGCCACCGTCTGACCCTTATAGCCCCCCAGGATATATTGAGCCTCAGAGAGCAAGAGGTCTGAAGGATGTCTACACCCACCCATACACACCCTGGATATAACACTGACTGACAGACCTCTCTAGCCCCACTGAGGAATAGCTGAGTGAGGTAGAGGCATGCCAGCACACAAGAAATTATTGGGTTGCTCCAGCCAGGGGGGGCAGGTGGACAAGTAAAGAGGAACACGGTGGCGTGTAAACTCTCAATCCCCGTGGCCCCCCCTTAAGCATGGCCATAGATATTTGTGTCATGGCAGGTAAGAAAAAGGCAAACATACCTCCAATGTCAGGAGCAGCAGTTGCAGCCAAAGGCAGCACCTGAGTACACTTCCCCGATGCTTGGCCCCAATAGAACAGCCTAGGCAAAGTCAGCAGGACCTAAAGTCTAAGCAGACTGGGGACTGGTACCACCCCCAAACCTGACCCTCAGAACCAACACTCAAACCTGCAGTTCCAGGAGCCAGGGTAAGTGAGGCCCACCAGGCAAAACGCTGTGAATAAGGTTGTAACCTGGATAACCCAGGAACCCCCCACCAGCAGCACGACCAAGTGAGGAGGAAACTACCTCAGAACTCGTCCGCTTACCTTGTCATCTCACAGGGCTGCATCTAAGGGGGTATCAACAGAAGGTGTAAAAGAAAAAAAGAAACAATAACACCAGGTATGTTAATTAACTGCCACAGTACATAAGGTCCAGTTATTCAGGAAGCAGTCAAGGTATCTTAAACAAGTCTGGTAACCAAGCGGCAAGCTCCTTAGAGGTTTGGTCAGGAGAGTCATAAGTGAACCACTGCCCATCAATCATGACTTGCAGTCTTGAGGGGTAGAGCATCTTAAACTTTAACCCAGGTGCAATTAACTTGTTGATGGTAGGGTGGAAGCTGCCCGCTTCTGCCCGGTCTCAAGCGATAAGTCCTGGGTGACACAAAGAGGTTATCCCTCCCAAGAAATGGACTGGAGTTCTCTTGATTTGTTCAGAACATGTTTCTCGACATAGCTTAAGAATTTCATGATGATGGGCCTGGGAGGGGCACCAGCCAGGGGTCTTGGGTGCAAAGAACAGTGAGCCCTTTAGATCTGGTATGTAGCATTAAAGGGCAAGGGCCCGACCACCTTAGCAAGGAATTTCTGCAGGAAGGTGACTGTAGAAGATCCTTCTTCAGCTTCTGGTAGACCAAAAATTAGAAGGTTGTTGCTGCGGCTGCACCCTTCCAAGTCTTCAGTTTTCAACTAGCGTTTGCTGATCTGTTGCTTTAGTTTAATAATCTCAGTATCCGTTTTCTCCCTCCACTTCTCAAGAGAAGTACGGGCTTCTGCATCTCCTGGCTTGTGGCCCATGTCACTCATGTTGGACCTCAGAGATTTTATTTCAGCCGAGATGTCTGTGAGGATCTCCTGGAATGGTTGCAATTCCTGTAGGAAGTGATCTTTGGTGAGAGGTATGCTAGCTGCCGGGAGGCTGGCTTGCCGGGAAGAGAGCGCAGGCTGGGACTTACATTTTTTGGAGGCCTTCTCAGGCAAGGCTGGTGGCGTATGTTTCGGCAGGGCCTGTCGCATATCGGCCTCCATCTATGGAAATGGAAGTGCGACTGGACCAAAGGACAGCTAATATGGAAGCAGCAAAAAGACAGCTGTTAAATGAAGACGTTCTTGATGGTTTATGCCATATTGAGGAGGAAAATTAGGCTAAATTGAGCTGGGGAAGTGGGAGCTCAGCAGCTAGGCTACCATCCAGCTTCAGGTATCACGTGATCTCCCACATTACTCTTTCTCAAATGCACAACCCAATGGCACACACAAATATTTTACTTGTAACAATCACACAGGAGTGTGGTATGCATATTTATGGAACACATACAAACAAAGATGAGAAAGAAGTAAGTGCCTCAGCTGGAACTTGAACCCAGGCTGCTCGGAAAACCGTTCCGATTGCGTTAACCAGCTGCACCATTGAGACAACTGGAACCTGAGCCATCCCCAAGCACATTACTCTTTCTAAAATGCACAACCCAATGGCCACAAAAATATTTTACTTGTAATAATCATACAGGAGTGTGGTGTGCATATTTATGGAACACATACAAACAGAGGTGAGACACTGCTGAGGCACTTACTTCTTAAGGTTGCTGGGCTTTCCTGAAGGTGCTGATGGAAAGGACACAAGTGCCTTCCTCCAAAATGCTTTACAGATCATCATGAAGTATCAATGGTTGACCCCATTTGAGATCGAGAGAGCCCACTGTTTACTACTGTAGCTCCACCACCAATGTCTGGTCAACAGCTCTTTCCCATAATTGTAAAATGTCTGAGAGTCCCTGTAAAGGACCAAATCATGCAGCTGGCCTGCAAAAGAGGCCCTTTATCTTGGCAGGGACACTGTATACAAATCTATCTGGATTTCCCCCCAGACCTTATGGAGTGGTGCTACGAGTTCACCACAGCCCAACGTGTATTGATGAGCCTTAACATGCCCTACAGCCTTCAGCATCCAGCAGCCCTCTGCATCACCAGGAATGGCATCTCTCACTCATTCACAGACCTTGCTGCAGCTGAGGATTTTATCTGCTATTCCTGGCCAGTAGTGACCTCCTGGAATCCACAGGGACTAAAGACACTGTTGTGATGGACAAGACTCCTGCGCCTAGCACCCACAAACCAGGACATGCATCAGGGCTCCAAACCCCTTTCTTGGGCTTACAGATAAAGACTTCTGGATACCTTCAAGGCGTAGGCACCAAGACTCAGGAAGAAGGAAAGGCCGTACCAAAAGAAACTCCATCTCTCCTTCATGCTGCCATCATAGCCACAGTCAGAATAAGAGCGAGGAGGCTTCCTCCAGTGGTACAGACGATGGGAACTCAGGGAGTCACTTTGTTCCTCTCCATAAATACTCACAAGCTTCTGGCCTGGATTCAGTTCCTGAACAAACAGTACCTCTTCCTCCTCACAGAGATATGCCAAGGTCCTATGCACTGCCAGTCATCTAGCCTGCAGAACTCACTCCCTTACCAATGAGTACCGGCCCCCTCCAGCTCTGAGGACCAGAAATTAGAATCTTACACTGAAGCTGTAATTTCCACTTCTCCTCTGCAAACTGCTGCATCCATCAGCAATGGCTGAACTTCACACTTCTGCTCCACAGGATGTCCAATGGTGCAAGGTTTGAACCAACCTCCAGCTGTGAATTAATCCCCTCTTATTAAGAGCTGCCACCCTGTACTGTGCCTTAAAGCTACAGAGACTCTTTTTTGCCATTAATTAGTGGACTTTACTGCTCTGCATGGTCTTTGCATTGGACATATTCCCCTTTAAGACTGCTCACTGACTGTGTTGTCTCTGGCACCATTCGGGGGAATGCTGAACTGTGTACTGTGCTCTCTCTCTCTCTCTTTTCTTTTTCTTTTCCTGTCTGATGTCCGTATGCAGGGAGAGTTAAGTTTGGTTTATGTGTGTCATGCTTTTTCTTTTAGGTATTGTGTTGCTATGTATGGAGGGGGCAGGGCAATAGTCTGCACAGACCTTGCTACATTCTGCTATAGCAGGTATAGGTTAGTTCAGAGCCCTGAAGCCAAAAGTGAACACTTTTAAGCTCACCCTGTCCTACAGACTGGTACTCTCTTCATTGTGGGTACTAAAGTATCATGACAGATACCCTTCCACAACACATATCAGGGGCTTTACTCTCAATGCCTCAAGATGACCACTGCATTCACTCATACTGGCACAGCTAATGGCTGCCACACGCACATCCGAGCAGACCAGCTGCTTGAATGTGTGCTCATGCATGCACACGAGCCCTCCTTGGAGGCAGTGCAGGTGTCAGCCTCCGTATTTCTGTCTAGGTTGTTTCCCCTTTTTTTAAATATGTTGGTTTAGGTTGCCCTTTCTCTATACATGTACATATATATATATATATATATATATACTCTATTGGGTCATCCCATATGGCATCCCACATGTCCAGGACCACCTTGAAAATGAGCTTGCTCAATGGTGTTTTATGCCTGGTTAAATAAAGTTGATTGATTGATTGATTGATTGACATGGCAAAAAATAACATCAGAACAATATCATAGTGTAGGATGAACTCCACTGCTGACACAATTTTTAATTTGCCATAGCCAGCTTTTATTTTTTTTTAAAAGTCCCAACCAAAATCCTTCCCAGTATTTTGGTGTGGACTTTTCAAAGCAAATAAAAGCTGGATACGGTAAATTAAAAATTGTGTCAGCAGTGGAGTTTATCCTACACTAAGATATTGTTCTTAGGTTGTTTCCCCTGTCACAGCCCACACTCCAGTCATCCGATGCCAACTGGACATATACTCACCTGATATGAAAATGGTGAGCTGCATTCTTTTCTCAGGTCCCACACCTCTGGCTGTTTAACATTTCATTTTGCTGTATATCTACAGCTTGGGGAGAGAGGTGGGCCATGCACTTTAACTTGACTTCCTGAGATTCAGCATCATGCAGAATCTCTGACTTTTTATTTCCCTTTAAATACAGGCTATGCCATTTCACAAATATGTGGGGGGAGAGGGGGGTTCTCCATGCACCAGGCTAGTATCTCTGCACTGGGTCCCTGTGGACACCAGAGGTACAGGCAGCTAGCCTTAATCTGGTGCTACTGGTCCAATACATGTTCCATAGATTAATTTATTGTGCATTCCAAGTTTGGTGTCAAAATATTAATAATACTGTTGCCCCTGTTGGGCTTTTGTGTATTGTATAAAGAATTAAGTATGGGGTGGTGTGTGTAACGAGAAGTTTACACACACCCAAAGTGTTAGAGTCTACATAAACTCTGAGAGCGAAGCTTGAGGGGTTTGTGAAAGCATCTATCATCGATGGTGTGTGTAAACTCCAGATTTAAACACACCACTCCATATTTTATTTTATATAATTGCTGGGTTACGCTTTTTTGCCACAGTAATTATGTAAAATGAAAGGACATTCCTGTGCAGCCATGGTCTGGTCAAGTTTGAGCACATGGTCCACGGTCACCGTTATTTATTTATTTATTTAAAACTTTTGTATTTCTTTCTTTTGGTCAGCAGTCGAAAGCTAAGGTTTTTTTCCATGGTAATAGATTCTGGGTAAAACCCTATATGGGCAGTATTATTGAATGACTCAATATGAGCGACTCAATAACACCGCTCATGTTTAGGGCAACCATTGTAAGAGAGCAAAAGATCCTGTACATTGAGTACACAGTGAACTACACTCGCTATGACAGGACATAGGTAGGTGTGTGGCCAAATCCTGCCGAGCTGGCCATTGGGCGTACTGGCTAGAGCCACAGCCTACAGAGCCAGCGGACCCAGGTTCAGGTCCCACATTGGGAAATTAAATTTTCTTTTTTTTTTTTAAGTCTGCCTCCCCAAGTTGATTATATTAATTTAGAGAGTGCAGGGGCATCACCCCCAGCAAAAACAAAGAAGCAATGTGATTTGTTTTTTTATGTGTGACTGGGGACCAATGCTGTTTGCAGCTGTCTCTGCTAATTTCGGTCACCCTTTTGCTTTGGGCAATATTTGCATCGCTCTTTGTGTGTGGTGCAATAAGGGACTTGCCCTTATCACATAATTCTTAGATTTTGTTTTTTAAAGTCACATATCTAGTTGGCCCAGTGGCACTGAGGGTGGAGGTGCTGGACGCCACACCTCGCGCCATGCCAGTGACCCAGGTTCAGGATCGAGCCTAGGGCGCCGGGGGTCAGCGGGGGAAGGAAGGACTGAGTGTCTGGAAGACAGCTCTCCTTCCTCGGGGGGCCAGGGATTCTCCACCCAGCACTGCGGCAACCTCTGGTGGAGACTGGGGATACCACAACACTCAGGGCCAGAAATAGAGGGTTGCGGAGTTACGGCAAGCCATTCCCTGGCATCATTGCATGCCGGACTCCATCAGGGAGAGGGAGGGAGGGAGTAACAAGGGAGCAGGGTGGGGACAAAGCAAAAATGCCCAGCCAAGTGGATAGGCGATGGTATCTCTATCCACCAGGACTGCACTCCACCACGGGGGGCACTCCTTACCTGGGCCAAGCCCAGCCTGGCCCAAATTTGCAGATAGAGTGCCCTGGGTGGATAGGGTGGCCCTACCTCGAGGGGCTCAGAGCTTGGGGGATAGCCGGGCTGGTGCCAGGTTTCAGGAGGCCTCTCAGGCATGGAGGTAGAGTCGGGGGTACTACAGGATGCCTGAGAGAGTTCCACTGGCTGGAGGAAAAAACAGAATTCGAAAAAAAAAAATAAAGTAACATATCGCCGAGTTCGAGTGGTGGTTCAGTCTCTGGGGAAAAGACAAGGTTGCCAGCAGTCTGAAGGGAAAAGCTGTGGCAGGCACATGTGCAGAGCGAGGGAGCAAATTACACCACGGTTACCCAATGGGAAAAAAGGAAAACCCATTAATTGTATGGCTATTTTCCATGTACCTCATATGGTCTATTGCTAGATTTGTAGTTACAGTGGTTCACCTCTGCGAGTGTAGTTGCATTCTCTCTGAGTTATTACACTCTTTCATTGCCTGTTAAAAGCCAGATTTGCTGTCTAGCACTGCCATGGCTGACTTAGTTTTTACCTCATGGAATGTAAGGGGCCTAAACTCTCCAATGAAGCTCAAGCAGGTCCTTTCACACCTAAGAAAACTGCAAACTAAATAGTAAAGGAAAAATAATAGGAGCCCATGACCAATTTATCGGGACTAAAGTTTGAAGATAGTTTTTACATGAATAAATGGTGCTACAAATAGATGGGCTTGGGGGACCCTCGCATAAATAGCAGTGTCAGTGGCTCAGCAGGTAGCACACTCACCTCTGAGGCTGGGAGATCAGTAGGCTGTGGGTTCTATCCCCACACCAGGCACTTGGGTTAATATCCCAATACTGACACTGTAGTGCAGCATGAGGGGGGTGCTGCACTCCTGAGGTGCCGTCTTTCAGATGAGACGTTAAACCAAGGTCCCATCTGCCTGTACTGGTGGTAGTTCAGGTGGATGTTAAAGATCCCATGACACTTGTCAAAAAGATCAGGGGAATTTCCCGGTGCAATGGCCAAATTTCCTCCATTCATGAAAAATACCACCAACAGCTTAATCTGGTTCAAGGTCAGTTGGCATTCATCTGTATCTTTATCCCCTTCCCCCAGGTTGTGCCTGAAGATAGGCAGGATTTGTCTAGTGCACTTACCTGGTCAACAAAAACTAAATAAAAAATAAATGTGGACAATTGTCGCTAGGTGGCCAAATTCAAGATGGCCACCAAAATTCTCTAAAATGGCATATCTCAGCTCGTAGTTGTCGTATACAGCCATATTTGATGTCTAAATGGGGGTTTTGAGGGTCAAGGAATTCATTTCTTATAATAAAAATGTTATTTCCTGAAGCCAAATTTATATATATATGTACATATACACATATATGCATATATTTATTTATGTATGTTTTCTCTTTTTGCAGGTCATAGTTTTTCCAGATTTTCTTGTAGCTCTGGAGACAAGTGTAGACCATCACTAAGTCCTTTTCAAATTATTATGTGAGCCAGTACCTCGTACATCAGTTGAAGCATTCTGATGTTTCTTTTTTAATGTTTTCCACACAGTGCTTTGTCAACTGAACCCTCTGTAATCACACTAGCTGCAACAAGAATGTCAGATTAACCAGATCCTTTGAGTCACTTGTTGATTGCTGATATGAAAGAACACTGCACATAGCATGGACCTAGGAATGGAAGGATGAGTTCAATATGTGTAAGATTCTAATTTTTCAGCTGAATAACCAGAGCATAGACTGGCTGGTCTCCAATCAGTTGAATGAAAGGCATTGATTTCTTTTTTCCTACAGTGTCTGTGCAACACATCACCTCATGCACTACTGACTTGTGGGGAGGCTTGAGCAATGTGAGGTGGTAGTATGCCTTGCTCTTTGTAGCCAACTTCTGGATATTGGCTTGAAATTCAGCAAATGTTCCAATCTTCTGGCTTTCTGCTGGAACCTCTTTTCCCACTGTTATCAAGATGAGCCAAATAACGGACCATTTCTTGAATTTTTCAGTCCTGAGTGCTTTGTGGTGAGATATCAACTTCAACTTGAACCGATGGTAGGCCACGTTTGACCATCTTGCAAAGTTGAACTCTGTGTTATTCTGCACTGATATTTTTCATCTCAAGAGGCTTTGCCATGGCCAGTTTAGGAAGATTCTCAGTAGAAACTTTAGTAGCAACATCCTCTGGTTGAACAAACATCACGTTTGTGCGGTGAGATGTATCTGTTCCGGTCAATGTGTTATCCTGAAAGTCATCATTGTCTAGAATGGCAGCTCAAGGAAAATCATTGGCAAGCTCTTCAGGACAGCTGTCATTCTTCTCAAGCTCAGACTTGGCCCATGTAGCATAGTGTGTTTCTCTGTGATGAATGAAAATAACAGTGATGACAAGGCTGCAATCTCTGGATTCTGGCAGGTATCACTGAAGTCACTAGCAGCAGGGTTCTGTAGCCAGGTGAGACATTTCATAACTCAGGATTAGATTTTTCAGTGTTCTCAAACTCATCAATATGTGGAGGCCCACTCATGCCTGTATCATGATAACTTATCTTTCAAGTGCCTGGCAATAGTATTCAGTAATTGTTTATCGCTTACTCCCCACAAGTAGGTTGCTGTTAACACATAACTTCCACCTGCAGATGTGTCATACACTATGGTATTCTCATTTTTGTGGAAACAATCATGAAATCAGATCCTGTTTTCAAACTCCTTTTGAATCATCTGCTTAATTGTGCTTGATTCTGTTGTATTTGTATCATAACCAAACTTCCTAAACAGGGTATTGTAGTCCATCAGTAGTCCTTGTAATATTCTTGGCTCATTCATATCCAATACAACTGTCCGAACACGTTTGAAGAATATTTCTTGAACTTCTGCAAGATGAACCTGTTGTAAGTGGAGATCTGAATTAATGTTTTTGTCCGGTATACTGGAGAGACATACTTTTTCTAACAGGAGTAATGATACAGAATCTCAGTAGCAAAAGGATCTGTTGTACAATCAATTATAACTAAGATATGGCCAAGCATTGTAGCATCTTCTAGGTACACTGTGTAAGCCTTGAACTGTGCAATGCATCCATTTGATAGAGAAGACACCACTTGTCTCGGACAGGATGTTTTTTGTCTTCTGGCATCATGCACCAGGTGCAAAGATCCTTGTTCTGTAGAGGACCAATCTGTGAAAGTCTAGCAGAAGGGCCAGGAGCATTTTCAGGGGAACTGTAATGCTCAGATTGGGATACAAGGATTTCTTGCATCTGCTGTTTCTCTTTCCTAGTTTTGGCTTGCTGAAGCTTCTTTTTACTCGTGAATCCAGTCTTACACAATTTGTGAAAAAAGAATTGCCAATTGGGCCATCATCCTAGTTTACTTTCTCAAAAACACTTCCATATTTATCTAATCCCCTCCATTTCAGTGCTAGACCCTTCAGTTTGTTCCATGAATCAATTGGATAGTCACTTTTGTCTTCATCACACTCTTTATCACATAATATACTCAGTTCTTTAAATGCCTCAACTCTCCTCCTCTTCTTTTCTCTCAACTGTTTTACTGGTTTTATCATGGGTGTTGACATCTTTCCAATCACCACTCACAGAGCTTCACTTGGACACACCTGCGAAAAGAGAAAACATACATCAATAAATATATATACTACAAAAGAACCCCAAAGAAAATGCTCTGAGGTATAGGTTATCCTGGAGGATATTGGCCATACAACCAAATTTTAAAGAAAACACAATTGCACATACCCCAATAATGCAAAGCATCATGGGAAACATATGCAAATCCCCATGAGAGAATTTGGACTGGCTCAACTTTATGCAGAATTGCATGGTGCCAGAAGGCCTCACAGTGCAATCAGCAAAAGCTAAGAACAGCAGACATATACACGTGTTTTGTCTTCATATGGACTCATCAGTGTGCCATATCTGTGTCTTAGCCCAGGGAGAGGGAGCCAGCCACCCCTTAAGGGGGATGTTATTTGTTTCGGTAGACCCTTGTCTTCTCACCCCTTCTGGTCCACTGGCTTGCTCAACTTCATCTCCGGCCCCTTCCTGATAAGGACAGGCCCTGGGTTATGCTCAAGCTGAATACCCTGAGGGCCCCATCCTACTAGTGAGAGTCTACACCCCTAATGAGGATGACTCCAAATTCTTCTCACAGCTCTCTGATGCTCTGGCCTCCTACAACTCCCTGCCCAGCTTGATGCTGGTCAGGGGAGATTTCAACCTCACTTTAAATCCCACCTTAGACTGCTCCTCATCCCTCACAGAACCCCATTATAAGGCAGTCATGGTCTTATCATGCCTAATCCAGGAACACTCCCTCACTGATGTATGGAGACTGGATAACCCCGAGGTCAAAGATTTTACTTATTTCTAAGCTGTACATAATTCTTTCAGACAGATTGACCTCAGCTTTCTAATCACACAACCTCAGATATTACTATACTCCTATCGTTATCTCTGATCATGCTCCTATTTCTAAGCTACTCTCCTGGAATCTTCCCAGATCAAGCACCCTCTCCTGGTGCCTAGACCCCCTCTTTTTATGGGATTCCACATTTACCCCTTGGATCCGCAAGGAGATACAAACATTTCTGGAGCATAATGATTACAATTGTGTCTCTGATTAAACTCTTTGGGAATCCCTAACAGCTTATATGAGGGTTTGCATCACAATAATGCAAGAGAGCAAGAGTTCCAGGATCTTGAGTCTAAACTCTGAATCCTGGAAGAGAAGCACAAGGCTGACCCCCAAAATGATCCATCTCCACTGCTAGAAATCTGACATCAACTCAGCATGCACTATACAAGAAAAGCTGAGTTGGTCATATTCAGAACTGGCCATACCTTTTGGGAAGGGGTGGAGAGATCAAGCAAGATTCTCGCCCTTAGTTTGTACAAATAAAGAGCTGAAAGGTTTATACATGGGATCAAAATCCACATAGCCAGATATGCACCACCTAGAAAGACATTTCCTATATCATAAGAGAATTCTGCTCCTCGCTCTATGCCTCTACCTCTGCCTCTAACTTCTCAGGTACCTCCCAATTTCTTGCTTCTATCAATTTCCCCTGGCTCACTACCATTCAAACACAACAATTAGATGGTCTCCTCACCTTGGAAGAAATTCATGGGGATATTAAAAGCCTGAATAAATGTAAATCACCCAGCAGTGATGGATTCCCTTCTGATATCTACCAAGCCCTCCAAGAGGACCTTTCACCTTTCTGTTGCACATGTTCAATAGTTTAATGTTCCACTTTCAACTACCTCCCACCCTCTGAGAAGCAATCATTACCATATTCCCAAAGAAAGGTAAAGATCCCCTCCTCCCTGGCAACTATAGTCCTATATCCTTGATCAATGTGGACATTAAGTTCCTGGCTAAGGTCATGGTATTCCATCTACAGTAGCTGCGGTGCTGCCAGACCTCATTCATCTATCCCAAGCAGGGTTTATGTCAGGAAGACACAGCTGTGATCACCTACAAACTTTCCTTAATTTGAAAGAGATAGTCTCATCTATTGCCATCCCTTCTGCAGCTGTTACAATTGATTTTAAAAAGGCCTTTTGACTCAGTCAAGTGGGACTACCTCTTTGCAGTTCTCTAGTATTTGGGCATATGTCCTAGCTTTCTCAATGTTGTTCATACATTATATACCAACCCAGTTGCAAAGGTTCTTATGAACAGCCTTCTTTCACAATCTTTCCCCCTCTCCTGTGGTACCCAACAAGACTGCCCTCTTTCCCCATTACCATTTCTGTTGGCCATCGAACCGCTGTCAGCTACCATCTGTGCCCACCTGAATATCAAGGGCTTTATTTTTCAGGACACTGAATATGTTTCCCTGTCCTATGCTGATGATCTACTTATCCTCCTATCCGGTGCCCCAGAAGCCCTTTCTCCTCTTTGTGACCTTCTCACCTCCTTCTCCTTGATCTCTGGTCTCAAAACAAATCATGTCAAATCTAAGGTCCTTCCACTGAATGGCCATTGTCATGCTTCCCTTTTCCACTCTACTGACTGAAGATGGGAGGCTGAGGGTGTTACCTATTTAGGTACCAGGGTCACCCTGTCACTTTCGAACATATGCAAGACCAATTTTTCCCTGCAGCTGTCCACCCTTCTCATAGACATGGACAGATGGCATGTCTTACACCTCTCCCTAACAGGTAAGATCAAAGCAATAAAACTAATGTTTGCCTCTCGAGTATTCAACCCCTTAGCCCACTTACAGTAGTAGCGCCAAATTTGTCAAGCAATTTTGTAAGATTCCCTATTTATCCTTCACAAAATTTAGGGGAAAAAAAATCCTCTAAAATTCTTTTTGTTATACCTACAGAAAGAGGCCAGTTCATATTACAGTACTTAAGTACCATCGGGTAGATTTTCAACTACACTATCAGATGAGGCGCAGTGAATACACTAACAAACAAAACAAAATTCCTAACTAAAGGTTTCACAATTCTCAATAGGGATTTTTAAAAATCATTTGACTAATTTGGTGCTACTACTGTACATGTCTACGTCCACAATAAACAGTTACACTGGCACCAGTGAGATGGGGGATGAGGGGTACCCAACTTCCATCATTATCATATTGCATTTGTCCTTGCCTATGTCAAGAAATGGATCCCATCCAAGGATACCTCTTCCTCGAAATGGGTGACACTTGAAGGTCAGGCCATCACTGCCCCCCCATGCTACCTGCTCTATACCAAATGTATCAGAAGGATTTCTAAGCACACCACCATCTCACTTTCAGTCTGCTACTGGCACAAAATGATGACATTGTTAAACATCTCTTGGACCCCAATTTTAAAGGTGCCCCTCTGGCATAATCCCCTATTTTTGGTGGACTGCAAGACCATTAACTGGCCATGATGGATCCAGGCAGGAATCCACACTGTTGAAAACCTGTGTCATATACAGCTCAAGTCCTTCAATGCGCTATGTCTCCAATTTGGTGTGCCATAAGGACTTCCGGCATTATCTCTGAATTCAATCAGCTGTCACCCCCAATACTGCTGCAATGATCTACATCCCCTCCCTCTGACTTCAAAAATGTCATCCCCAGGTGGCTCAAATGAGCCAAAGGAAGGGCTGGCACCATATACAGTACAAGTGTCTCTGTGATGCTGCTCCATCCTTCACCATCTCTAGTAAAACTGGATGAGAAATGGAGCTTAACATTTCAGTCTTGGACCCTAAATGGAGGAACTGTTGTATCAGGGCACGGTAGTCCATCAGAGCTACCAGAACCCAATTCCTTCATCTCAAAAAACTGCATTATTGGCACAGAACACCTCATTACCTATGTCAGAAAAAAACTCACTGAAGATGATACTTGCTGGAGATGTTCTGGATCCCCAGGGTTCCTTTATCACATTTTATGGGAGTGCCCCACTGTCCATCCCTTCTGGGACAAGATCTTTTTATACCATAATAAGGTTCTCACACAGGCTCCTATGTTGGATACCCCATTTGTTCTTTTAGGTGTCAAACCTCCACAGGTGTCACTGCCCCTGCTGCTCTATCTTGGGGTTTATCTGCCATGCTAATGGCAAAACAATTGCTCTTTTGTAGATGGGGCTTAAAAGAAATTCCTTCCTTCAATGGATGGCTCCAATCTGTTAGCCAATTGGTCTCACTGGAATGCCTATCACATCTTTCCTTAGAGAAAATTCATTGATATGATAAGGTTTGGGCCCCTGGCTTCAGACTAAAGTCAGCTATAGACTAACGTGGTGTCTGAGCTAGGCACTCATATAATTTCACTCACAGAACATTTTCAATTGTTTCTTTATCTATTATACAATAGTTATTAGCTGCTTGATAATGCACTACACTGATATTCTTACTTGTGAATATGGCTGATTTGTTCATACTGTTTCAGTTATCCTGTAATTGTATGTGGAAATTCTTTGTTAATAAAACATTTAACATCAAAAAATCATCAGGTTAATGGTGCATGGAAGTGAACAGTAAATAAATACTAGATAGTTTTTTTTTAATAAATATCAGTGTAGTGCAGCTTATTGTACCCCTTCCCCCCCGGCTAGCCTACCGTACCTCTCAACTTCTCAGCATTAAAATTCATAGCACTAGCCTTCACTATTCAGAGCAAATGGCCATAATGTGTAGTACTACTTTCTTGTTTTAAAGAATACTATATCAGAGACTGACACTAGGGGCCCTACCAAGATGACAGCTTAGATGTCGGTTTCCTATCCCAGAGGGATAAATCCTGCAGCAGCCTTAGCTTATCTGAGACAAATCGCCACTTCAGTTAGCAGAAGAGGAGCAGCATTGATCAAGGATTTCAGTTTTCTACTTATTTCAATCAGGAGTTGTATTTCAGTACTGACTCTGGGACTCCAAGAAATAATGGTGGTTCAAGAGCACCCTTGCAGCAACATGGTGCAGCACCAGCAGCTGCCTACCTGTGAGCAATCCTCAGTTCAGGGCATGTCTGCCCAACTTATTGAACAAATTTCCCAGGTAATGCTTTCTACCAATCACAACACCCAGGTCCTTCAGTCCTTGGAAAGCCCCATTTTCCAAACAGAGTGGTGGGTAAATGCCTCGGAACTTAAAATCCGGGACATTGCTGGCATACTTTACGAGCAGCAACACACCATCCAGCTCATGCAGAGCAAAATTGACGGCCTAGAAAACCGGGGTCACTGAAACAACTTCAGATTTCTGGGCTTCCCGGAATGTGTGGAAGGAAGGGACACACAGAGAGATTCCTACAACATGCCCTGGTAGAGATGCTTAATCTGGATCCCACATGGCTGCTCCAGGTAGAGCATGCCCACCACTCCCTAGTGCCAATGCCGAAGGCCCTGGCCCATCATTGCCTGGTTTATCAACTTTAGGGAGAAGGAGTTAGTTCTCAGCAAAGCCAGGAAGCTGAAACAAGAGCTTTGGCACTCCCACAGGATCAATATCTTTCAGGACTATTCAAAAGACTTGTCTGATCAGTGGAGGGCCTACAAGGAGGCATGGCAAGCCATGCACAGAATTGGACTCTTGTTCTCGTTGTGCTACCCAGCCACCATGTGGGTGAAGCACAGTGGGGTCCCTTTAAATTTTGACACTCCCCAGGCTTTAAATGATTTCCTGAAGGGGAACTGGCCTGCAGAAGTCAAGCCTTCTAGACATCAGCGGTATGAATCCAGAGAGACCTCCGAGGGACTGAACAGACACTTCCTCATCTGCAGAACCAGACCAGAGGACTAGGCCAAGGCACTGGACTTGCAGTGGAAACCCCCTGAAAAGCAATCAGAAAAGGAATTCCTCTAAGAAGCACACCAGGAGGGGCCATCTGTCCAAATGACCCACTGCAGAGACTGCAGAGAGCATCCAGATGGATACCACTGCCCCAGATCCACTCCAAGGGTTGCCATGTTGAACCGCTATGACGTCCTGAGACTTCTCTCCCTGGAGCAGCAACTGAAAACCTCTGGAGCACTGCACAATGAATGGCAACCTCCACTGCTTCAACTGGCCTACCTGCCAGCCTTTCGTGATGTCCCTAGAGACTGCCCCCTGTAACATCAGCGCTACAGTGAGACCCCCCTCTCCTACTGAGACACAACCCACTCCAGTAGCCTGCAGCTAGGACTCCACTGTAGGCCTAGCAACTCCTGGCCAGCACTGATCCTCCTTGCAGATTGACGGTGGAGCTCCAGGGTCAGATAAGTAAAGGCTTTTCTATTTTCTTTCCAAATTACCCCTTTTGTTCTGATGTTCATTCTAATAGGGCAGGGATTTAGTGGTTTGGGGAGTTAGAGTAAGATCTTGGGATGGGCCTACTGGTACTCCCTCACTAGGCCCAGGCTGGGACTCTCCAGTTTCGTGAAGCACTCTCTCTCCCTCCCTCCCTCATTGTGACAGCCTGCTTATGTGATGCTTGAATTTGGTGACTCCAGCCCCGCTTCCATACTGGGACGGATTGGATAGGGGTGATCACTTGATTGCTGGCTAGTGTGTGGGATGGGTCATTGCATTTTCATCACATTCCCATGACCAGCAGTGACTCCCTCCCCACTCCCGTGGACTGCTTTCCGGGTCTCAGCACACGGAGGAACATTACGATAACAGTGATGAGTTCTGCAGCTGTGTTAATGTGGTTCCAAGGTTTATGCATGGTATTTATGTGGATGTGCAGATTTTACAGCAGGGTCACAGTGAGCTTGGCTAGGTCTGGTCAGAGGGCTCATGCAGGAGGGCAGGGTTGGGGAAGTTCCTCCTTCGATTTTTCTGCTGGTGGTGAACAATCAGACTGAATAACTCTGATGGGACAGCCAGGGGAAGCTTGGGTAGACCCTTGCCTTCTCACCCCTTCTGGTCTACTGGCTTGCTCAGCTTCATCTCCAGCCCCTATAGAATCATCTCTGTTATCTACAGCAAATTCAGGTACCTTGTCTCCCTTCCCCCAGGCTATACGTGGCTTGAAGTTTTCACAACTTTAGCTCCCCTCCATGTGTGGAAAGAAGCTCAGTTCAGTGGCTAGCTCATCACCCTGCCTTGTGTCCCAGTCTGGTATGGGGGCTATCCCCCTTCCTCTAGTTCTGCCGCCAGCTAACAATTACACATGATGCCTACCCTCATGGGCTATAGGTAGCTATACCTACTTTTTCTTTTTTGATCAGACTCGATCAGTAAGACCCATGTAGCTGACACCCCTGCAGGACTGGGGTTTATCCTACCCCGAGGCCGGCCTTACAGTGCCATGGGGGGGCGACTGCATCTGCATACACCCAGGGAACAGAGGCAGGCCACCAGCAAGGAACTGTGGCCTGTAGTTTGCCTCTACACTCCCAAATGAGTTGTAAGGTATTGCCTTGCGCTTATAGTTTGTCTTTTGTTATGTATTAGAGTATTATGTGGACACACTCAAAGACAGATGTCAATATGTTTCATGTTATACACTATTGTTTAAAGGATCTATCACTTTCTGTCTTCACTGCATACCATGCCCCACTCTGTATTTGGATGCTCCGGCAGGGGGCTGGCTTCCTGGTCCCAGTCTCTACTCCCTCATTACAAAATGCTTACAGTATGTATTGGCTTCATTTTGACAATGGGTGACACAACTTGCATTATTTGGAATGTTTGGGGGCTCAATACCTCCAATAAGAGGAAGCAGGTGCTTTCACACCTAAAGAGACTGCAAGCAGGAGTGGCCTTCCTGTAGAAGACCAAGCTAACTAAGGGGGACCATGATAGATTAAAACAGGACTGGATGGGCAAGGTGATTCATGCCTCTGCCCCCACTAGGAAGAGAGGAGTGGTGATACTTCTACATAAGAACATACACTGGACAGTTGAGAGGAAGGTCAATGACCTGGGTGGGAGGTGGGCGGCTGCACTCATGGACACGGCCGAGGGTCCCCTGTTGCTGGGCAACGTCTATGGTCCCAACGAGGATTCGCCATCTTTTTTTCATGGGTTGGCCCAGGAGCTGGGGATGATGGCTATGAATGATGTTCCCCTGTTATTGGGAGGAGACTTTAACTTCACTCCGGACCCCTTTTTAGATAGATACCCCTCCAATGTAGAGCCCCACTCCAGAGGAGTGCAGGCCCTTGCTCAATTGCAAAAGGATATGGCACTCTCAGATATCTGGAGGATTCTCCATCCAGCTGAGCGTGATTACACCTGCCACTCTCTGGTTCATAGCTGCCACAGCCGAATAGTTTTTTGGCCAACCTCTCTCGGGATTACTCAGGGCACACTGGAGACTATAATCCCCCCTCTAGTCATCACAGATCATGCCCCAGCATGGCTGACCTTTTCATAGGGCACTCCTTCCCTAACTTCCCCATCTTGGAGGCTGGACCCCCTGCTATTACGGGATCATGAGTTTGTGCCTTGGCTCCAGTGAGAGGCCGGCACGTTTTTTCAGGACACCCAAATTGTGGATGCCTCAGCTGGTAATACATAGGAAGCTTTTAAAGCCACCCTGCGTGGCACTATCATGAGTTCTGCCCATAAAAGAAGGAAGAGAAGAGAAATCTGTCTTAAGGACCTGGAGTCACAGCTTCAGGTGGTAGAGGACAAGTTTACATCTCTTCCTGATCCCTCACTCTTATCCCAGGTTGGACACCAGGTGGTAACCTTAAGGATGGAGGTAAACAAACTACAGTCCAGGAAAGCTGAGGTTTTAATCCTTTGGCTGAAGCACAAGTACTGGGAGGGTGGGGAAAAGGAGGAAAGATCCTCACTTACCGGTTAAAAAAAGCAGCAAGCTGAGAGGCAAATTGCAGCATTGGTGGACAAACAAGACTGTGTTCTGACAAACACAGAAGGTATAAACCACATCATAGCTGACTTCTACACCACTCTCTATACTTCCACCAGGCAACCTGACTTCATGGGTGTTTGTCCCTTCCTGCAAGGCCTCAACCTCCCCACTATCTCGGAACAACAAGCTTCAGCTTTGGATGCTCCACTAACAGTAGAAGAAGTATGCTCCACCCTGTTATCCTTAAAGAAGGGGAAGGCTCCAGGAGGGGATGGCTTCCCTCTGGAGATTTGGCAACTCTTACAGGGCTTTACAATGCTGATTCGACAACAGTTTCATCAACCAGCATCACAGTGATGGAATTTATGCTGACCGCAAGTTGTGGTTGACATAAATTTAGATGGTCTCCCAGTCCATTTTTCTGTCAGGGGCATTGCCCCGAACCCCTCATATGGAGGGACTATGACCCCTGTACTCCCCATTCTAATTATAATCAACTCTGAGTCAGACTTCATTCAGGGAGGGGGTGCAGGACCGGGAGACAGTGCGCCCCTGTCTCAGGTGCACCAACACAGTGACCTGTCGACCAACTGTCGATTTTGTCAACAGCAACATAGGTTGCTGTGTTGGTGTCGCAGTTTGGGGGGGAATACCCTCTTACAGCATATAGTCTCTACTATACTCCAACAGGTGTATATGGAAGCCCTGGAGGTGGGTACCATCCCCCCGTCCTTTCTAGAGGCAGTGATTCCCATCCTCCCAAAAAAGGGGAAAGACCCACAGAAAGCAGCCAGCTATAGACCTATTTCTCTGTTGAACGTGGACAGCAAGATTCTGGCTAAAATCCATGCTGACCATCTCAGCCCTCTCCTTCCCCTTCTTGTTCAACCGTCTCAGGTGGGGTTTGTCAAAGGCCGCTATAGCTCCGACCATATCAGATCACTGATGAATTTAAAGCACAAAGCCAAAACTCTCCATACCCCAGCTTCAGGCATAGCAGTCAACTTTGAGAAGGCCGTTGACGCCCTGGAATGGGATTTCATAGAACAGGTGATTAATGTGATGGGGATGGGCAAGGGGTTTAGATCTTGGATCAGGGTGATATACTCTTCTCCCATTGCCAAAGTTCTCACCAATTCCTTGTTGTTGGTCCCCTTTCCCTTGGGTAGAGGCACACAGCAGGGCTGCCCATTATTACTGCTCCTATTTGTCTTGGCAGTGGAGTCCCTTGTTGAGACTATTAGGCAAAAAACCCTCATTCAGGGAGTGGTTATTGGGGGTCAGGAGTATACCACTCTCATGTATGCAGACAACCTTCTGCTCCCAGTGGCTGGCATTATGCGCCGCCCTCTCCCCAAACACCCTCCCTGACTTTTGCCACCTTCTCCAGCTTGCGGCTAGACAGACTAAGACTGAGGTCCTCCCCCTCAACGGTCACTGTACCCACAGTATGGCTTCAGCACATAGCCTTCACTGGGCCATCTCTCTAGGCATACGTATCATTTCTGACCTGTCCAAACTATGGGAATTAAATTTAAAACCTCTACTCGCCACTATTCATACTAAATTGGACAGATGGAGGGTTCTCCAACTCATCTTAGCTGGCAAAATTTCAGCTATAAAGATGGTCATAGACCCCAAGATAATGTAATAATATAATAATAATAATACTTTATTATTATTATTATGCCTTTCAAAATACCAAGGCGCCTTACAAGGAAATTAAATAAACACCAATACAATAAATACACACTTTATAAACACAATAGAATGCTGGTAAAAACACAGTTTAGTCACTCAGAATATGCCTGATTCCACAAAAAAGTTTTGAGAGCCTGTTTAAATCCCTCCACAGTCGTGCACTCCCATAACTGATGGGGTAGAAAATTCCAAAGGGTTGGAGCCATGTACATAAATGCACGGGCCCCCGAAGATTTTAAACAAACCCTAGGAATCTCTAGCAACCCCTCGTCAGTCGAGCGGAGCAACATCCCAGGGTGGTAAGGAACCAGAAGCTCTTTCAGGTAGTCTGGGCCCTGTCCATGTAGGGTTTTGTAAGTCAGAAGTCTGACTTTAAAGGTGATCCACCACTGTACTGGCAGCCAGTGCAGTTCAAGCAGCACCAGGGAAATATGGCAGGACCGAGGGGTCCCCGTCAATAACGGGGCTGCTGCATTCTGCACCAGCTGCAAGTGGTGGATATCTACACCGGTAGCCCTAGGTACAGGGAATTACAATAATCAAAATGCAAGGACACCAAGGCATGGACCAACATAGGGAGATCGCCGGATGGAACAAGGTGCCTAATCCTGGAGATGTTCCTCAGCTGGTAGAAAGAGGATTTGATGACTGCCGACACCTGCGATTGCAGTGTCAGCTCTTCGTCAAAAATCACCCCCAGGTTATACACTCATTCAGAGGTAGGGAGTGGAAGGCCCCCAAGCAAAGGTCCCAAGGGTGAATCCACCCCCAACCCCTCTATCTGGCGCCCCTGGTCCACAACCAACACCTCTGTCTTTTCCGAGTTCAACCTCAACCAGCTCGAATTCATCCAATCTTGGATTTCAGTGAGGCAGTTGTTAAATACTGAGAGAGCTCTATTCTGGTCAGGTGCAAAAGAAAGGTAGAGCTGGGTATCATCAGCATAACAGTGAAATCTCAGCCCAAACCTTCTTACAATGTCTCCGATGGGTAGCATATAAACTGTGAACAACATGGGGAACAACACCGACCTCTGAGGAACCCCACAAGACAGAGGAACTGGGTCACAGGAATGAATCCCCGACACCACCCTCAGATCTTCCAGTAAGGAAAGTTACAAACCACCTGAGAACTGTACCAGACAGGCCACAGATGAACCTCAGGCAGTCGAGAAGGACCCCATGGTCCACAATATCAAATGCTGATGAGAGATCGAGAAGAACCAAGATAGAATGTTTTTTACGATCCCTTGCCATCAGGAGATCACTAAGCACCAAAACCAGCACTGTCTTCATACTATGCATCTTATGAAAACCAGATTGGAGAGGTTCATAGACATCATGGATGGTCAAATGGTTATCCAGTTGTAAGGCCACTACTTTCTCATTCACCTTCCCTATAAAAGGAAGGTTTGAGATTGGTCTGTAGTTAACATGGCAATCTTGGTCCAAAGAAGCTTTCTTCAGGAGGGGTGTCACCACTGCCTCCTTCAGGGAGCTAGGAAACTCACCTGTTTCCAAGAAGCACCAGATTATCCATGATAGAACTAGACCAATGATGTCACTGCAGCCCATGATCAGGGCTGTTGGTCCTGGGTCCAAACTACAGCATGTAAGATGCATACCCTGGACAATCCGCAAGACATCCATGAACTCCAGCCAGTTGAAGGAACTCCTGGAAAATTGAGTGACTGTGGCCAAACACCAATCAAAAGCAATGCCCATAGAGTGTGCAGGTCAGAGCTCTGCCCTGATGTCAGCCACCTTAGCTGCAAAGAATCAAGCAAGCTCATAGCACTCTACTTGAGAAAAAGCTCTTCAAATCTGTAGACAAGTTGGGTTGCACAGTCTGTCCACAGTTCGAAAGAGCTGAGCTGGTTGGTTCTGAGCAGCTGCAATCTTCCTGGACAGGAACTCTGCCTTCTTATGGGTGATAGCAGATTGATAGGCTTGGTAATGATCCATCAATCTAAGGTGGTCGGCATCAAGGGCGATTTCCGCCAGCAACACTCTAACCTTCATCCTAATTGCCACATCTCCCACAAGGTCCCATCAAAGCAAGGGGATCAACGTCTCACATCCCCCTGAAACTCCCCTCTCTTTGGTATCATAAGGTAGACTCCATGTTGGGGGCTTTTATTAGGGATGGAAGGAGGCCATGGTATAGTAGAAATAAGTTGAGATCCAACTGGTCTGAGGGGGGATGGGGTCTTCCATGGTTTGAGGGATACAAGTGGGCCTTTCAGGCTACTCAGACACTCAAGTGGTTCACAGATCTGGGCCAAAAGAGCCCACAATGGCTAGATATGGAAAGGGCATATAACAAAGTGACACAGCTATCCCTGTTAGTATGTAATCGCCCACCTAAAGATATTAGATCCCATCCTACAATTGGTCCCACCTTGGACTACTGGGGCTTTCTCCACAAGAAACTGTCTTCTAACCCAGCCCCACTATGCCTTATCCCACTATGGGGCAATACTGACATCACAGCGAAGAAGCTTTCTATTTCCTAGTCCTCATGGGCAAATGCAGGTCTATACTCTCTCTGTGATCTCTATATCCCAGACTCTTCCTCCCTTGACTCATTTCAGGGACTGAGAGACAGACATGACATCCCCTCTAAGGACTTCTGGTGATTTCTCCAACTTCACAGTGCTGTAGTGTCATATACCCATAGCCGCTCCCTTGATCTGCCTGCACTCCCAGTAGTGCAGTGGCTGTCCCTACAGAAGGGCCAAACCAGCTCTGTGGATTCCTCCCTGAGGGCACACCTCCCCTCCCAAGCCTGGGAGTCTAAAATCAAGTGGGAACTGGCTCTAAAGATGCAGATCTCGAATCCGGAGTGGAAATCCTGTCTGAAGCTGGTCCACATGGCCTACCCAAATACTAGGAGTATATTAATTCACAATAAGATCATTCACTCTTGGTACAGGACCCCTGCTGTCCTACATAAGGCCAAGTTGATCCAGGATGACCTCTGTTGGAGGTGCCAGGCTGAGAGAGGGGATTTAATTCACATTATCTTGCAGTGCCGAAAAATCCAATCTCTGTGGCAGCAAATCTGCATCCTGGGGTCTGAAACCCTACGGAAAGTGGTGCCCCTGGTGCATGAGGTGCTGCTATTGGGTATTCACAACTCATATCCCCACCTCAACCATCTAGATTAGAAGTGGATAGCTATCCTAAGTATGCATGTTAAAAGACTTCTGCTGTGCAAATGGAGAACACAGGAGGTCCCATCCTTTAACAAAGTGCTCAATACCCTTACACAGGTGGCCAGCATATCTCAAATGATTCACGTATCTATGTGATCCTGTGGCAACCTTTCATAACTTTTCTGAAGCCCAAAGAGGGTATTGGCTGATACTGCCACACCTTGGCTTAGCTTTATATCCCTAGTGATGGCAGGAGTCAGACACAGCAGTAGGTTCCAAGGTACCTGGGGCTCCTGGTGCCAGATATTGGTTATAGGTACTGAAACTATGGCTTAAGCAAGCTCTTTTTCATTCATAGATGCTTTGTGTGTGTTCTGTTTGATTGTGTTGCAGTTATAGAAAGAAATCAGGAATACAACAACATGTCAGCCAGGTTTTTAGCCAGGGGATACAGGCAGAAAATATCAGGAGCTAGGAGCAGAGCAGTGCACAGACCAGACTCAACAACAGAAACAACAGAAATTATATAAAGTACTACCATTACAGGAAGACTAGTGTGTTCATTAGGATATTCCTCATTAACACCATCCATCACATAAATTTTAAATGAACACTGGGATACCCTTTTACCAATAGGAGTCCCGGAGTTTAACATTAGTCCTAGAGCAGCACCTAAAAAAGCTAGGACATTAAGGGACAGACTTGTCCACTTGGAACTAAAACCAATAAATGCCAGGCCAGGAGAACAACTACTCCTGGGACCATTAGAGAAAGGAATGGTGCCATGTGAGAGGTGTGCACATGGCAGCAACACCTCAAGAAACAAATGAAATCACACACCCTAGTACTGACACAACTTATAAAATAAACTCACACATAGATTGTGACTCCCACCATGTGGTTTATGTGCTGACCTGTCTGTGCTCCAAATACTACATGGGCAAAACAACTCACCCTTTGAAAAACAGAATTACAGAACCTAAAAGCAGAATTTGCACAAAAGCAGAAAATAGTCCAGTGGCTATACATTTTGCTAATGAAAATTACACAGCAGCCTCACTAAAGTTCTGGGGAATTGAGATAGTCACAAAACCAGAAAGGGGAAGAGAGTGGAATAAAATATTAGAAAAAAGAGAAATGTTCTGGGTAGTTACTCTAAATGCAACTGAGGATAGACTTGGAATAAAAGAAGAAGAGAACTGGCCTGCTTGCTAGTGATGTCTATCTGTGAGGTTGGATTGGCAGCAACAATAAGAACTGATAGGGCAAACAGTGTTTGGGTGCCCTATATAGAGTAATGAACTGAAAAGAAACCAGAAATACCTCAAATGATTAGTTATAAAAGACATAAAAGTGAGAAACATACCATCATATGCAACAAAACCTTTGAGTACCCTGCAAAAGATGTACCTAATGTTTCCCTCCCCTTTGCCCTTCACGTTGTCTTGTACTCTCCCTGTCACCTTGTGCCTTTAAATTCCCCCCCCATGCTGTAATCGACAGCCATTCCAAATAACTTGACAGAAAGGATTAATTCCTGCATGCAAGGTATATTACTGTCTGAAACTAACAGAAATAGTATGAGAATCTTAATGAGACTGCCTTCCCACTTTGTGGCTGGATCAGACTGATTCAGTTTTAAAATCAATCTTGCAGTGCTGGGTGTGCAGGGATCAGTGTGGAAATGGGGATTGCCTCTACCCAGGCGCCCTGCACTTCACACTTGATCCCTGGTTGCATAGCAACACCCCTGGGAGCACAGATGGGCAGATACTGCTCTGAACACATCACACTGTGGGCGGATCAGTAGAGGGATGCACCAGAGGTACCGCCCACTCTGCAGGCACATAAAAATGCATCACTAAAGTGAGATACACTCTTGGAACTTTTTGAAAGTACACCAGACAAGGCCCAGGACATAGGAGCAAGGTAAACACATGAGACACATTATACAAAACTAAAGAAAAAGTGTTTGATGGTAAAACAAATGCAAGGCATTTGCAACCAATGACTAGTTTTTAAAGAATTGTAACATTTGTATCTCCAACTCCTGCATAAAAATGACCCATTGAAAAGGATAAAAAAATCTTTAAAGGGCCTAGCTGCAAAGTAAAAAGATACTGGCAGGCTATTTGGAGGCCTTACACATGAATCAATAAGAAACAAGAAAAGTAAGTAACAAATATAACAGATACAGCAGTACAAAGTCAAGCAATAGTGGCCAGGACTGTACAGTTGTATTTTACAGCTGCTTTTAACTTCAAGGGACATTCATATGTTATTATATGCAAAGTAAAATTGCTAAGAAAATGTCGAGATGTAGATTATATTCTGTATATGTGCTGATACAATGTAAGGAAATGTAAGACAAAATCAATAATAGAACCATGACTTGTAAACGATATGAGAAATACTAAGCTAAGAAGATAGAAGCTTTGTTAAACATTTTTTCAACTTATGTAAATGCTAAGTCACAACACACAGAGATAAAATGAGTTGTATCTAAATGCATCTCTCTAGTCCATAGGGAACTAGTAAGCTTACTGAACATCTTTATTTATCTAACAGACTAAAAATGAAAAATGGTCACCAAATAACATACAGAGGATTTATGTGTGAGATTGAACCGCAGGTGAATATGCAATTCAGTTTTTATATATAACTCATAAGGTGGCTAGTAAAGCTTTGAACATAAAGAGCTTTAACAGTAATGGCAAGGTAAATGTTTATGTGGATAAACTTAGTAGATGATAAATGTTGTGCTGATGAAACAATATTGTATTCTTTTGAAATTTATTTAAACCATGGTGATTAATTCATTTTGTCTTTAAAGAGACAGTAACGCATTATGATGGAAATAGAGACACAGTTTATCATTGCCTTATAGTGATTAACCATCAACTAAGATATGAATCTATGCCTTAATATTTTGCCAAAGTGTAATATGGTCTGAGATGGACACATTTTGTCTGATCAAAAATACAAATATAGAAAATATATATTTTTTTTTTTACGTAAGTACAGGAAAATGAATATTGTTTATATGTTTATTTGGATCCTCACCCAGATGAAGCCCAGAGTTGGGTCAAATGTTGGGCCACAGGAGATCGCTGTGTTCATAGTAAAGCAACAAATAAAAGGAAATAGATGACAAAACAAGTGTGGCTGGTTGAAGAACAACAAAACTTTTTCTCTGATTGTGTTGCAGAGGTCAGCCCATGCATGCCATGCCCTAGCGTCACAGGATGCCATCCATTGGACCAATTTTCAAGACATCTCCTAGAAGATTCCACTGGCGCTGCATCAGGTAGGCCCCTTTATTAATCCTTCTAGATGACATGGCACACTGGGTAAGACACCCCTCAGAACAAAGATTTAATGGCACGTGTTGTAAGGGTAGTGGTTGCCTCCTTTACACTTGCACTTACAAGATGCAGTGAATACATTCTGTTAATTATGTTTAGTTGTAGTATCACTGCTGTATTGATACAGGTTTGAAGTATATGTTTCTGATGTAATAAATCTGGAAACAATAAAAAGCATTAACCATAAAAAAAAAGAATACTATATCTACAAATAGTGGGCCCCATATATTTAGTATTAAGGAATATTTCTATCAAGTTAGTTCAAAGATTTAATAGTTTGTTTGTCCAGAAATAGATCTAACATTATTAAGAACATCAGTAAACTTTTGCAGAGCAAGGGTAAAAGTGAGTGTAAAAATCTTTGCACTATGCAAACTTCATAGCCGTTGAAAGGTATGTAGTCTACTATCACCACTATTTTGTCTTGAACCATTGTTACCCCTTGTTGCAATACTTTCATGGGTCAGACTGTTTTCCCTTTTCCCCCTCTATCTGGAATAACCATCTTATCCACCTCTGCCTCTCCCCCTCTTATTCTGCTCCTAAGCAACTTAGAAACATAGATAATGCTGACAGAAAAAAGCAGATGGTCCATCCAGTCTGCCTGTGGTGAAAGCATGTTTGGGGAGCAAGAGGGCGTATGGGCACTGTGATGGGCAGCCATCTGGAGGGAGTTGTTTTTTTTTGCTGCTGAAGTCTATGGCGGGGAGTCACCGAAGAGAGTGTGAGGAATGGGGGGTATTCTTGCCACATCAGTGGCTGGAAGAGAGAGGCAGAAGCCATTGAATCCAGGTTGAGGAGCCACTTGGAGAGAGAGAGAGTAGAGATTGGGAGGAAAGGTTTCCAGTGCTAGAAGAGCCAATCGGGCAGTGCTTGTGGAACCAATCAGGCTACGGGCCCAGGAGCCAATCGGGCAGAGCCGCACCTGATTCAAGCAAGTGGCTGGGCTTTAAAAGACTGGGCTCAGCAACTATTGCAGCTGAAAGCATGTTTGGGGAGTGAGAGGGTGTGTGGGCACTGGGATGGGCAGCCATCTGGATGGAGCGGGGGTTTTCTTCCCACCTGCCCTGGCCTCGACCTCTATTAAATGGTCATGGTGGGAGAATCCAACTGCAGGGAGCAGCAGAGAGTCAAGGGCTGAGCAGATGAAAATGACACCCTCTAGGGGGTGTCACAGACACAGGACAGAGCCAGGAAGGAGCTGATCACTACCCTGACTTCTCAGACCTGGGCTGGGTGTGGACGGTGAGTCTATTTTGAATTATAAGCTGCAAAGGGCAGGATAATAGCATCTTAAGTATATTCTGGTATAGAACACTGTACATTGTGTATCACTGTTTTGCCTATCTAGGAAGTACTATTGTACACTAATTGGCTAGTTCAGTCGGGTGGGTTACACTGGCTGGCATTATTGCATCCCAAGTTGTTTTTGGGTAGAAGAAACTGTGTAATGGATAGGATAGTTTAGGTGGGGACATAACTACTAAAAGAGAATAGTAAAACTAATTAGTACTGTACGTTTATCTCTGTTTTTAGGGACAAGACTAGGTGAAATAAAGTACTAGCTGATAAAACTATAAGAGGACTGTACTCTGCTTTGTGGGAACCTTTCTGTTAATCATTACTGTTTGAACATGGGCAGAATAGTAGGCTGTAATGGATGTGGGGCGGCGGTTTGGATGAACATACTGCGGAAGCTTGGTGAGTGTCCAATCTGTCACAGACTAAGAAGACTTGAGGAAGAAGTACTGTGGCTTGGCAGAGAGCTAGAGAGGATGAGAGGTTTGCTGGGGCAGGAGGGCCTCCTGCAGGGGGAATATGAGGGTGCCAAATGGGAGGGACTTCAAATCAAGTGGAAGGATGGTGAGGGGGGGCGGAAGCAAGATGAACATGAAACCTAGCTTGGTAGGGAAGGACAAAATCAGGAGAGAAGAGTCAACGCATATCACCTCAGTGGGGGTAGATAATAGGTTTGAAGTGCTGGCAACATTGGTGGAGGGGGTAGGGGGAGAATCTCCAGGAGAGGGCAGGAAGGGGAAAAGGAGGGGAATGCACAAGAGCCATCAGGCGGTTGGAAGAGGGGACAAGGGTAATAGGGGAGCAGGGAGGGATCTGTGCCTGTAGGGAGGACAAGAATGGGGAGGGAGCCAGGGGCTTGGGAGGACTGTGAAGGATAGCAAGGAACAGTGAGGGTGAGGGGGATAGGCACAGGGGAACCATGGGGGCATGGACAGAGCTACAAATATGGTGGACTCTGGTGTAAGGTACCTTGGTAAGAGGGGGGAATACTAGTGCTGGGGGATTCCATACTAAAAGGGATAAGATGGGGCAGTAAGGAGGAAAGACAGTTATATATGGGTAGAGACCATACCTGGGTTAACAGTGGGTGGCATGGGGTCATTATGTCGCAAAACATAATGCTGCATGGCACTATCGTGCTGTGCAATTAATGCCATGAGGCATCATGGCTTTGTTCTGTGGTGGGCTCCACCCCCCACACCCCCTGTTATGGGGGGCTACACCCCTGTACCCTCCCACTAAGGATTTTCAACTCCAGGGGGGTCCAACTCGGGGAGCACACAGGTCCAGGTTTCACCATAATGCCGTATGCTATTAAGCATGCGACATTATGATCCGGTACAACAGTGGGTAGGGCAGTCAATTCTGAAGTGTGCAAGGAGGGGTAGAAGGAAACTGCATCTCATGGTGCATGTGGTTACGAATGACCTGGCAGGGGAAATGGTGGAAGTTGTGAGGGAGAGGTTTGAGGAACTGGGAAGGTTGAGTGAGGAGCTGGGGGAATTTGTGGCCTTCTTGAAGGTGCTCCCAGTGTCCTGCACGAGTATGGCAAGGAAGGGGAGGATCAGAGAGTTTAACACATGGCTCGGGGAATGGTGACAATCCAAGGGGTATGGTTTAGTGGGTGGTTGGGGGGCTGGGACAATAACGACCTATACACAGGGGACAGATTACACTTGAGCAGGGAGGGGAAGGTAGTATTAAAGGGGACTGAGGGAAACATAGCAACAAAGGTGGGTTTAAACTAGAAGCAGGGGTTGGCGAGTGGACTGCAGGTAGGCAGGGATCCCAGAAAGGGGAGCCAGATGAGCTTACCTCCAGGTTAATAGGGAGGAGGTCAGGGTAGGGGCACGAGGGGAAGAGGGGGGGAAAGGCTGGCAGTATAGCCTAGAGGTTAGAGTAATGAGCTGTGAATGAGCTTGGTACCTGCAGACCTGGGTTTGATTCTCATAGCCTCCACTTGCATACTGTGTGACTCTGAGCAAGTCACTTAACTAGCCCAAAGCTCCCGGGTCTCCCCTGAAAACAGGCACTTGTGCCTAGTGGTCCTTGCCCAGTTAACAAAGAATAAATAAATACAAAAATTAAAAAATAAAATGAAAGACAGGGAAAGGTAAGGAAGGAGATGGGGTGGAGTGTGGTCATGCTGAATGCGAGGAGTCTAGGTAATAAGTCAGCTGAGTTGCAGGCTGTCCTGGCAGTGGGGGTTGACATTGCGGAGATCACGGAAACGTGGGCCACCCAGTACCAGGACTGGAATATGATGATACCAGGGAATAGAATATTCAGGAAGGATAGGGCTAAGGGGAAAGGGGGATCCGGTGATAATAGCACAATAAAAATAGCACGAGCATCTGACGCTCATACTTAATAGCACAGCATATATTAGCAATCGCATCATCACAGTACCGTACATATCTGCTGAGAGAGGAATGTGAAGCTTTACTAGCACTCAGCACTTGTTTTGCAATTACACCTCACTCCGTGTTTACACTACCACCCTTACTCACTCCAGTCCTGCTCTGCTTGCTCTCTTGAGCCTTACCTCCTACGGCATTAAATCAATTTAACTTCACACTCTCCCCAACAGTACCTTTGTAAATTTTTTTGTAAACCTTTCTCTTGGACAATCCAAATTGGCTTGTACTCTTAACTCTTAACTCTAGTCCTGCTCTGCTTGCTTACCTTTTTTGTAACGCTTTAGTGGTGTTCTTACTCTCTTTGCTGAGTTTCTTACCAAGAGGAATATTAAGCTTTACTGGCGCTTAGTGCTTGTTTTTCACTTACCCCCCCCTTGCCTTGAACAGCTCTACCACTCCTTGTGCAACCCAGTGTCACCACTTCACTGATACAGCCCCTAAACCTACATATACAGCCCCTCTGCTGACTCACCCACCTGAAAAGGTCACTCCGCTTCCCCAGTGCTACAGTGTCCAGTAGTGCTGATTCAGGGAACTCCTCTGAATCCCCATGTTCAGGCCGTGAGCTGGTTTCAGGAATTCCGAGCAAAGCAGCTGCCTCTGCCTCTGAACATAGGTATCATAGGTTGTACAGAGCGTTAAGAAGACAGAGTCCATTTTGCTCGCTATAATTAAGAGTAGCCCCTAATGCCCTTATTAATTAAAAAGGTATCAAGCTTTGTTTTAAATTCAGCCATGGTCTTACTATTTACAACTGGACATGGGAGTATATTCCAAATCTCTGTCACCCTGATATTAAACCATATTTTTCTCTTCTTTGAGGTATATCTGCCCTTATGTAATTGAAAAAAATGGGCTCGAATGTTGTGAGGTTGAGCCCTCAATACCAAACCTAGCTGATCCCTCATTTGTGTATCGGTAAAGGTCCGCTATATCAGGCACATGTCTCCCCTTAATCTGTGGTATTCTAATAAGAACATACCCAAGTGTTGGAGTCTCTGTTCATAATTTAGGTCTTTAACATCCTTTATATTTCTTGTAGCTTTCCTCTGGATTTTTTCCAGAGCTCTAATATCCCCTTTATTGCCAGGGGCCCAAAACTGGGCACAATATTTCATATGTGGGCACACCAGGGTGTTGTAGAGGTGAATAAGGACCTCTCTGTCCCTACTTTTAATGTGCCTAAGTATACACTGGAGTATGTTACCTGCTTTTTTTACAGTCTGACTACATTGTGTTTTAAAATTAAGGTCATTACATACTCTGATGCCTAAATCCTTTTCATCCCATACCATTTTTAATTGTCTGCCTTCTAAGGTGTAGTTGAAATTGTTATTATGTTTTCCGAAGTGCATTACAGTGTACTTATCATGATTAAATAATGAGTTCTTGGTATAAGCCCATGAGGCAATATCGGTAAGACCAGCCTTTATGGTGTCTCTATCATTTAGGTTGTTTACTGGGTAGCCCAGACGAGTATCATCCTCGAATTTATAGAGCCATACCCCAGACTGGGATTGCATTGAAGAGATGTATAAGTTAAATAGGCAAGGGCCCAAAACCAAGCCCTGGGAGATTCCACTAGTGACATCAATCCAACCTGAATATTCACCTCTAATACCGACTCTCTGATGCCTCTCATGCAACCAAGACTGGAACCATCGTATAATATGTTTACTAAATCTATACTCCTATAATGCATTGACTAATTCAGTGTGTGGGACTTTATCAAATGCCTTGGCAAAGTCAAGGAAAACCACATCCACTGAATGGCCCTCATTCAAAGCTTTGCTAACTTTACCGTAAAATTCCATCAAATTAGTCTGGCACGACCTCCTCTTTATGAAACCATGTTGTGCTGAGTCATTGGCTCCTATGAGTCCTATGAAATCAATAATATGGCCCTTAATGATTCCTTCCAAGATCTTGCCCAGTACCGATGTTAAGCTAATAGGTCTGTAGTTCTCTACTTCCTGCCTAGAACCCTTCTTATAGATAGGAATAACCACCGCTTGCCTCCAGTCCGAGGGGACCTCACCTGCATCTAGAGATTCCTGAAAAAGATGAGTGACTGAGACAGCTAAAGCATCTGCAAGTTCTTTTATCAGTCTTGGGTGTATATTATCAGGCCCTTGTGCTTTATTATGGTAAATTTTTTTTAACCTAGCTGCAACGTCTAGTACATCTAAAATGATACTAAAGTCCATGGAGCCGTTATCTTTTACACTACTGGTATATGATGCCTTATTGAAAACTGATGCAAAGTAATTATTGTATTTCTCAGCCATCTCCATGGGTTCAGTTATCAATCTGCCATCAGTAGTTTTTTAGTGGTCCAGTTTTGATATTTTGCCCTTTTTTTATTATTTATGTATGAATAGAAAGTTTTGTAATTGTCCTGAACCTTAGTGGCCAATTTTAATTCATAGTTTGCTTTTGCTGTAAAAATAGATTGTTTGGATTTTTTGAGGCAACTTTTATAAAAATCCCAGGCTATTTTATCATTACTTTGTTTTGCCTTTTTAAATGTTTTTTTTTAATTAGTTTTTTCACTGAAAAGGTCATCCATGGGGGGGGGCAGGATTTAACTGTCCCTTTGTATTTATTTTTGTAAGGTACATGTTCCTAGACCAGTGTATGGATTTTTTTGCTTTAGCTTATCCCACATCCCTGAAACTGTTTGATTTGCAAACTCAGATTTCCAGTACCATCCGGACAAAGCCTTACTCATTTGTCCATAGTCAGCTATGTCATATTTAAAAATTTTTGTATGACCCATGTTGCTGCCTAAGGGACCATGAATTGAAAACTGACCATAGCATGATCACTGGAACCCAATGGGGGCAGTACTGTACAGTTATGAATGTGGTCATTCAGGTTACTTAAAACCAAGTCAAGGATATGGTTGCCCTTGTACTACTGGATACATACTGTTCCAGGCCCGCTATGTTAAATATCTCAAAATAACTAGTTTTCATAATGGTTTTTGCTCTTAGTGTATTCCAATGCATTTGTGGGAGATTGAAGTCCCCTAAAAGTATGACACTACCTGCAGAAGTTAATTTAGTGAGAAAATCCAATAAAGTTTTATCCTCATGATTTTTAATAGATGGTGGCCTCTACACAAGTCCAAGATTAATGGCTTTTGCCCATGGAGGAGAAAGTTTTTATCCATAATACTTCTAAGTTTGGCCAATTAGATGTGTCCTGGCATTCGGAGATAATGCAATCTGAGATGTAGAGTGCTACCCCTCCACCCTTTGAATGAATTCTATCCTTGTTATAGAGCGTATAACCTGGGACTTGCTTGTCCCAGGTGTCCTCATCCTGCCACCAAGTTTCAGTGATAGCACAAACATGAATTCTGTTGTAATTTAATATAAGCAGGAGCTCATCGTGCTTATTTCTGAGACTTATGGCATTAATTAGCAAAAAATTCCAGGTTGAGTTAGGGGTCGTTCTTGTTGATGCAGTCCTGTTTTCATTGTCCCCCACATCCCCCTGCTGATAAAGTTTAAGTGGGCATCCATTGTTTTTCTAAGTTGGTATGCTAGTATATGTTTCCCTTGTTTATTTAAGTGAAGGCCATCATGTGCAAATAAGTGGGGATCCTGGAAATCCCACCAATGGTCAATAAAAATATGTCTCTCTCTCATGCACCAGCATTTTAGCCAGCCATTTAATTGATGCAGCTCATTGTTTAATGCCCTAGATGCCCTTGGAACTGGTAGTGGTCCGGATATTAAACTATCACAACAAGGTTTTTTTAACAAAGACCCTACTATCTCAAAATCCCACTGGATTTCTAGGAGATCCTCTTCTCTACATCATTTACCCCCATGTGCAGGGTAGTGACTGGTGATGCAGTATTTTCTAAGAGACCTGGGATGAGTGATTTAATGTCCCCTATACCAGCTCCTGGCAATACACTGACAGTGGTGATTTCATTCTGATTTTTACACAGTGCATGGTCAGCGTATCTCAAAATAGAATTTCTGATATATAATATATCATGAGGGATTGAAATTTCTGAAGAGCCATTACATTTATTAGTAGTATCAGGACCCTGTGTGCTTAGGTGTGCATGGTTTAATGACACAGGAGTGGCATAAATGTCTGATGTTTCTTTTGGCTCATGATCAACAAGGGGGGCTAAGGCCTGAAACCTATTCAGAGTCAGTAGGTTGGATGAACCACCTATATTTCTTCAACCCCTTTTTAACTGGGGTTTGTTTTGAACTAGACACCAGTGCTCAAGGCAAGTTTACATGAAGGTAAACATTGGACATTTACTGCAAAGAGTTGAGTTGATCAATTAAATACTTATGGTCTGCTGTTTAAATGTGATATTTGCTTTCTTGCTGATGGCAACAAAAGGTATAGGTGCTTTTTATGCACTGAGCATTTTTTACAAGCGCTGCATTTGACATGCACTAAATTGTCGGCACTATACTCAGCCGCTTTATTACGGTTGTGTGGTATTGACAGTGATCCAGGGAAAGGGGGTGTGGCAGTGTATGTACAGGAAGGGATAAGGTGTATAAGGAAGGAGGGGGAGGAAGGCAGGCAGGACAGAGGCCCTATTAATGCAGTTCCCAGACTGGAGGAGTAGGACGCTAAGGATGGGGGTAGTATACAGACCACTGGCACAAGGGGCTGACCTGGATACAGAGCTAGCCAAGCAAGTCAGAAGGGTCTGTAGGAAGGGGAACACACTGGTGGTGGGGCACTTCAAACTACCTGGGATGGATTGGACCACTCCGATCACCATGAGTGCAAGGGAGCAGGTACAACTAGAAGCATGTCAGGGCAGCTTCCTGATACAGTTGTTACATGAACCAACTAGGTTGTTGAGGATGCTGGACCTGGTACTTTCAAATGGGGAGGTAATAAGGGATCTGTGGGTGGAGGACCCCCTGGCTGGGAGTGACCACCACTCAGTGTGGTTCATGCTCAATATGGGTAGGGAAACGGGGTATGGGAACCAGGGTGATTGAATTTAAAGGGGCAGATTTTAAAAGGATGGGGGAAATATTGGGTAGGCATCTGGCAGGAATTCAACCAGACATGGGTGCTAGTCAGAAATGGGAGTTTATTAAAAAAGGGCTGACAGGGGCCACTGGGACCTGTACAAGGACCCAGAGTAAGAAGGGGAAAGCAAAGAAGCTCATTTGGTTGACTCATGAGGTTATGGAGGGGTGAGGGCCAAAAAAGGGCATTTCAGAAACTGAAGGAATCGGGAGGAGGGGATGACAAGGATGAGTATGTGAGAAAGTCCAGGGAGGTCACCATGTTAGTCAGATCAGCCAAGGCTTCAAGAGAGCTGAGACTGGCACAGAGTATCAAGGAAGGTGAAAAAGACTTCTTTAGATACATTGGAGAAAGAACAAAGACCAGATTGTAAGGATTAAGAAAGAAAGGTGGGTGGAGAAGGGTGTGGATCAGGCAGAGGCATTAAATGAGTACTTCTGCTCTGTGTTCATGAGGGAGAAAGGGGGCAGATACATCAAGGGAAGGGTGGAGTGAGGAGGGGGAAGGGGTGACTGATGTAAGGATTACAGAGGACAGGGTTCTGGAAGGACTAAAGGCACTAAGGGTGGACAAGGCACTGGAACTGGACGGCATACACCCTAGGGTACTCAGGGAGCTAGCAGAGATACTAGAAGGGCCACTGGCTGATCTGTTCAATACCTCCCTGGACAAAGGATGTGTACCACAAGATTGGAGAATGGCCCATATGGTACCCATTCACAAAAGTGGCCCTAGGGATGAACCAGACCACTACAGACCGATGATCCTCACTTTAATTGTGGGGAAGCTCATGGAGACAATCCTAAAGGAGAGGCTAGTGGTCTTTCTGGAGGAAAATGGTCTCCTGGATGAACATCAACAAGGGTTTGTCTTGGGCAGATCCTGCCAGACAAATCAAATTGAGTACTATGACTGGGTGAAAAGGTAGCTGGATGAGGGACATGCAGTGGATATCCTGTATTTGGACTTCAGCAAGGCATTTGATTCCATGCTGCATGGGAGGCTGTGGGGAAGCTGGAGTACATAGGGGTGGGAACAAAGATGATCAAATGGATCATCAACTGGCTTAATGGTAGGCAGCAGAGGGTAGTGGTGGTGGTGGTGATGGTGGTGGTGGGGGAACTGTCAGCACTGAGGGAAGTGACAAGTGGGGTACCCCAGAGATCGGTACCGGGACCAGTGCTGTTTGGGATATTTATAGCAGATATCTCATACAAGATACAGAGTAGGATCAGTCTGTTCATGGATGATACAAAGATGGGAGCTGTGGTGGATGACATCGAAGGATGGAAGGGGTTACAGGAGGACCTGGGAAAACTACAGGAGTGGTCAGAAACATTGAAGCTTGGGTTCAGTGCCACGAAGTGCAAGGTACTGCACTTTGCAACTAGGAACCAGGGAAGGAGTTATTAACTGGGAGGGGTGCAACTAAAAAGTTAGAGGAGGAAAAGGACCCGGGGGTGCTCATAATGGGCAGCATGAACAACTCCGCTCAGTGCAGGAAGGCAGCAGTGAAAACCAACAGGATACTGGGGTGTATAGCGAGAGGAATCTCCTCAAGAGATAGGGAGGTCATCCTTCCTCTGTACAGGTCTCTGGTCAGGCCGCACCTGGAATAATACTGCATGCAGTACTGGCACCCGTTCCTGAAGCAGGATATAAAATTGTTGGAGGAGGTGCAATGGAGGGTGACAAAAATGATACAAGGCTTGGAGGGAAAGTCATATGTGACATAGTTAGTCCCTGCCACTATATAAAAGTACCCATTCTTTGTTTCTTTGTCTGGTTACAACCACTATTCTCCCATCTTTTAAGGTCATCCCTGTTTTTCCTGTATGGAGGCAGGCCACCTCCTTACAAAACCCCCCTCCCATCTCTAATAACTCCTCTATGCTTTATTTCTCTTTTTCCTTGGGTACGCTTTTATATCAAGTTATGGAAACAGCAGATTAACTGCCTGCAGTTATGAATATATGCAGACTCCATCCCCCTGGAATATTGTTTGATCCCAGCATTATTTCAGTTTCTATCTAAAAAGAGGAAAGAATAATATTTGTTTTCTGCCTGTAAATTGGTATGGGACTCTGGTTATAATTTATTATTTGGGAGTCCTAGAAGCAAGAGAGAGAGAGAGAGAGAGAGAGAGAGTTATTCTCATCAAGGAATCTGTTGTAAGTTCTCTCCTGTATGTACTCTCCCTGATGAAGCGCTATCACAAATATGCCATGACCCCGTTCGCACAATCGCAAGGTCTGCTCAATCGTGCACACTATTGTGTAGCGCGTAGTGCATAATAATTTTGTCAAAATAAAGACTTGAGCAGCATGTAGGTCCAAAAAGACATGTTTGTTCCTGAAAAGCGCTGTTCAGGACAGCCTAGCTTTGAAAGGAACATCCTTTTAAAAAGGCCTCTGTCATGTTGTGGAAAAAGCAGCTGAAGGCTTGAAATTTCAGCCGACAGTTTAACCCTGCAGTTCTGCAAGCTGTTTGGTTTCAGTCCTTCTGCATAGAGACTTGTAGCCATCATTTAAAAAGCTTTTAAATAGCTGCATTTTGTTCTACCATTTAAAGCTATGACTATTACAAAATAAAATAAAATGTACAGCCCATAAGATGTGCTGTACAACACTTTTGAATGCTAACTTTTGCTTCCAAAAGGAATAAGGGTAGACTTACAGAAGAAGTACCTTATATGGTTATGTATAGTTGAGCAGAGCCCTCTTTCAGTGATAGAAGGTCTGTTCACTGGGAGTGCCTGTTGCATTCTGAATGGGACTTTAGGGAATCAGCGGCCCCTGATGGACTCTTTTTATAATAAGAAACCTGTCACTGAATTACAGAGGAACATTCTTTGAAGTAGAAAAGCTTTATCAAAATGTATTTTTAGGAGCTAAACCTTAAACCAGATTATTTATATCAAGCAAAGCATTTGGGGATAAGTATAAAATTGTTTTGGAAGCTAATAAAAGAATTATTTATTTTGATAATGCTGTATCACCTGATTCAGGTAGGCGGGGATATAAGACCTACCTGAAGAGGTACCTGGTAGATAGGGTCAGTACCTTCTGACCAGTGGAGAGAGAAGTTTCATGCTTCACTTTATACTTGTTTTTCTTTGTGTTAACAAAGTTGTTTATTTTGTTAATTTTTTTTATGTTTATATTATTCTTTGATGGTGCAGAAGAAAAGTTTATGAAGATTAATAAACATTCCACAAGCCAACATGGGTTGCACCTTATTTACTGAGTCCTGTGCCCATTTGTAGAACCCACACTGTAACATCCTACAAGGAGAGATTGGGTGAGCTGAATATGTACTCCCTGGAAGAGAGGAGGGATAGAGGGGATATGATTGAAACCTTTAAATACCTCAGGGGGATAAACAAGATTAACACAGAAGGGATTTTCTGGATTAGAAGGGGGAGGAATACAAGACGGCATCAGCTAAGACTGGAGGGGGGAAGTTTCAGGAGGTAAATCGGGAGACATTATTTCACAGAATGGGTGGCACTGGTGGACAGGTGGAATACTTTGCCTGAGGAGGTGGTTGCCTGTTGTACAGTGGGTAGCTTTAAGATGGGGTGGGACAGGATGAGGGGGGTATGATGACAGAGGGTGAGGGTGGGGCAGCTGTGAGATGAGGGGCTAGCTGCACAATCAAGCAGACTCAATAGACTGCAAGGCCTGCTTCTGCTGGCATGTTCGTATGTTTGTATGTTCAAATGTACCAATCCCCAGGACCTAATTGTCATCCAGGGTATTATCCCTCACTATCCACCACCCTATTCCCCTCGCTGCTACTATTGCCATGAGTAGCCAGTACAACCTTCACTCTGTCTCACCCTTGCTTGAAACCATCTTTGGTTTTGGTGTCTACCACCTTGGCTGGCAGACTTCTAAGGTTCCACCACCCTCCCTGTAAAATAATACTTCCTCATATCAGTCTTAAGCCTTCCACCTGCCAGTTTCCACTCATGACCCTGTGACCTCAACCTGGTGCTTATGCTAAATAACTCAAAGTTCACGTTATATATTTCTTTTCAGAATTTGAAGGTCTTCATCATATCACACCTCTTCCAGTTGGTCTCTAGCACATATACAGTATGTTTAGTGCCTTGAGTTCATCCTTATAAGATCTGCCCTGCTGGCCCTGTATCATCCTTCTGAGGGATCCTTTTGCTCCCTCTTGCTTCTAGTACTGCTCTGATTAACCCATTTATTTGGGCTGTTCTGCCATCACTTTAATTGGTCAATTGTTACCTCTCATTATTTGTGCATTTTTCCTATTTGTTTGCACTAGCGTTCATTTTGTGTTGCTTGACTGTTTTGCAATTACATTTTGAATTGTAGTCATTCTCCATCCTTCAGTGGGTACACCTGAAATGATCCATGGCTCAGTGTGCCTTTTCTAGTCACCAATTTGTAAATAAATACATACATTCACCTATTATAATTTTTTCACTTTGCTTATCTCTTCACACAGAATATCTAAAATTCAACATTTGAATACAATACTTTTTCAGACATGCTTGAGCTTCCCCTGGAACAGGTTGGGACTTCCCAAGGGAGGCTGGCTTCACCATTTGAAACAACAACCTGATATAGATTTTACCTCTTGTCTCTATAAAGTTTGTTTTATTGTGCATATAGCTTTTTTAAACACCATAAATCTTACAAAAAATCCTGCTTTATGAATATTTTCTGTCCTCTGTACGTGAAACCATTAGCCTGTGAAACAAACTACGTTGTCTTAATTTTGTCTTCGCTTTGAAGAAATGTCATTGTTTGAGGGCATGCTGCTTCCTTGAATGCAGACTGTCGCCCAGTCCAATGCACTCTGTCTATTATGGATTCATCTGAATCACTTTTGTATAAGGTTTTAAGAAGATCAGTCACTATTAAAGTTAAGGATGAGTTTTTCTTCCAATCTTGGAATAATAGTCTGACTAGTCTTACATTTTTTGCCCGAATGCTTCAAGTTCAAGTTTAATGCTTTATTTGATCAATCAAGATAAGTAATTTGATTATTTTCAACACATACATATAACAAAGTTGGACATACAAACCATATGAATATACAAACATAAATAACAATTTATCTAAATAATTTAAAAACTTTTAACATTTCTAATACATTAGTCCCTTCACTCTATAATCACGTTATTGCTCTGAAATTAGCTGCCTATAATTTTTCTTTTTACTATTAATAACAACATTTGAAAATTTTGCAGACAGAATAGCATCTTCAGTTGTTTGCGGATGTAGCAGAATAAATATCACATCATAACCTGAATCTGCATAAATTAACAGATACTTCTTTAAAAACTGATTTCTGGCCTGGTTATACAGAGGACACATCAATAAAATATGCTTTAAAGTTTCTTCATGTCCTTTATTACACTGACATAATTTTTCTGACCCTATTACTTCATCAGCTGCACTAACTACATTAAAATATGTGTACTTTGAATTTACTAGCCCCATCCTCATCCAAGTGATAGCTTTTCTATATGGTGGGATCATCCGAAAGGAAAGATATAATTCCAACTCATGATCAATTTTGTTCTCCTTATACCATCTTGCGTTTTGTTTTCTTATTTGTGCCATATCTTTACTTTTCCCTAGGGAATACATTTTTTTGGGGCCAGTTGTCTATACTGAGGAAGAATCATAATTCCTCTAGAAATATCCGACCACAAATGGTCCATATTAATTTGATCTAATTTACTTCAAAGTCCATTTAGCCATAATGATGGTAAATCTCTATCTGCCCATTGCATTTTTCCTTTTAAACATGCTTTTGGAAGTATATTTTTCTTATGATTTATTATTCTAATCCAATATGAGATCAACATAAGGTCTTTAAGAAAACAAATTGGAACTCTACCTAACTCAGCTCTTACCATGGTGTTTGAGGTAGAGGAGGGTACATTAAAAGTGCTTTGTAATAATATGACAGAGGTTTCTCCAGGTTCTTCTTACTTACATACCCCCATACTTCTGAACCAAACAGCAATAATGGTTGTATTTTTGTCTCACCAGCAATTAATGCTGGTACTACTGTATTTCCTCTGTACACAGAATTAAATTTCAATAATGCTCTTGTGGCTAGTCTAGCTTTATTTATTTTAATATTAATATGAGCCATCCAAGAACAAGAGGAAGTAAGTTGTACCCCCAGATAACAATATTCTTTAACTAACTCAATATTAACATTTCCTACTTTTAAGCGTGGGCCTTTTACATTATTATTCCCCTCTCTAAAAAAACATTATTTTTTTTTGTATTTATCCGAAGTTCTAACACTTTACATTTCTGCTGCAACATATAAAATTTCCTCTGTATCCCAGTTCTAGAAAGTGAGAATATTACCAAATCATCTGAGTATGCCAATGAATGTATTGATATATTATTTATTTTAGGAGAGTCAAATATTTCTGTATCTTGAACTATTAATATTTCATTGATAGGTGGACAAAGCAATGGGGCCTGATGGAATTCACCCCAGAATTCTAAAAGAATTAAGGGGGGAACTAGTGAAACCACTGGCTACTCTTTTTAATAAATCATGGGAAGATGGTGTGGTACCCGAGGACTGGAGGAAGGTGGATGTGATTCCCCTTCACAAAAGTGGGACCAAGACAGAGGCAGGAAACTACAGACCTGTCAATCTGACCTCTGTGGTAGGGAAAGTGATGGAGTCACTTCTGAAGGAAAGAATAGTTGAGTACCTAGAGGCCAGTGGGGCACAGGACCCAAGGCAGCATGGGTTCACAGCAGGAAGGTCATGTCAGACGAATCTAATAGATTTCTTTGACTGGGTGACCAAAGTAGTAGACCAAGGAGGGGCTGTGGACATGGCCTACCTAGATTTTAGCAAGGCATTTGACACAGTCCCACACAAAAGATTAATAGTCAAACTAACCAGCCTGGGAGTGGGTCCCAGGGTGGTAGCCTGGGTAAAACATTGGCTGGACAACGGGACACAGAAGGTAATTGTAAATGGAGTCCACTCTGAAGAAAGAGGGGTTACTAGTAGGGTACTGCAGGGTTCAGTATTGGTCAGTCCTTTTTAATGTCTTCATAAGTGACATTGCAGAGGGACTGAAAGGAAAAGTATGCCTCTTTGCAGATGACACAAAGATCTGCAACAGGGTTGATACACAAGGAGGCGTGGAAAGGATGAGAAGGGACTTGGCAAGGTTGGAGGAATGGTCAGAAGTATGGCAGCTAGGATTCAGTGCAAAGAAGTGCAAAATAATGCACCTGGGAAACAAGAACCCAGGGGAGGAATACACAATTGAGGGGGAGGTAGTAACAACAACAAAAAATGAAAGGGACCTGGGGGTAATCATATCAGATGACCTTAAGGTTAGCAAGCAATGTGAGAAGACAGTAGGGAGAGCTGGGGGTATACTGGGATGCATAGGAAGAGGCATCAGCAGCAGAAAACAGGAAGTTGTTATCCCTCTGTACAGACAGTTGGTGAGACCCCATCTGGAGTACTGTGTCCAGTTCTGAAGACCCCATCTCCACAAGGACATAGACAGGATAGAGGCAGTCCAGAGGAGGGCAACTAAAATGGTGCAGGGTCTGCAAGAGAAGCCGTATGAGGAGAGACTAAAGGAGCTTAATATGTATACCCTTGAGGAAAGAAGGGGAGAGGGGGGACATGATAGAAACTTTTAAGTACCTCAGTGGAATCAACAAAGTCCAAGAGGGTAGCATCTTTCAGAAAAAGAGATGTGCAAGAACAAGGGGACACAATTTAAAGATAGAGGGGGAGCGGTTCAGGGGCAATGTGAGGAAGTATTATTGCACAGAGAGGGTAGTGGATGCATGGAACAGCCTTCCTGAGAAGGTTGTGGGGTCTAAAACTGTGGGAGAATTCAATAATGCATGGGACAGACATAAGGCAATTCTTGTGGGGGGTAGGAAGAGATAGGCTGTTGGTTAACTAGGATCTGCAGCCTATCCTGTAGGTAGGGAAATGGGCAGACTAGATGGGCCAAGCGGTCCTTATCTGCCATCAAAGTCTATGTTTCTATGTTTCTATATAAATTAAAGAGAACAAGGGGCCAACAGGCAACCCTGTTTGACTCCACAATTTGACTCAAATGGCTGAGACAACCTGCCCTTGTTATCATACCTAATATATGTAAATGTATCTGAATAAAGTTTCTGAATCAATCTAAGAAGACATGGGTCTATACCCTTCTTATGTAATAGTTCCCATAATTTTAATCTATTTACCGAATCAAAAACTGATTCAAAATCTACAAAAACTTTGTATAACTTAGACTTTCTAAGAAATACATATTTTTCCATCAAATGGGCAAGATAGTATAAGTTATCAGTTATGGCAAAACCCTCCCTAAAACCAGCCTGATAAATTGATATCTGTGAGGATAGTTCAGTCCATTCATTTACCCTATTCAATAAAAGTCTTGTATATATTTTAGAACTTATATCTAATAAACTAATAGGACAGAAATTTGATGGATCATATAATGATCCCTTTTTGTGAATTGGGACTATAATATTATGTGTCCATGAAATAGGAATAAAGTTATGTTTATCACACAAATTAAAAAACATTGTAAGCATAGGAATCCAGAAATCTTTATATTCTTTATATACTGCTGGGGGAATGCAATCTGGACCAGGTGCCTTATTATTTTTTTAATTTCATAATACTCTGTTCTATCTCCTCAAGAGTAAAAATTATAGTAGATTCTACTTTAAACAAACTAAATGGAACTATACTATCAGGAGAAGAGGGAGTCTTACTAAATATTTCCTTAAAATATTCTACCCAAGTGTCTCTTGGTACATATACTGAGAGAGCTGACTGATATTGGTTAGTTCCCTTTGCTACCATACTCCAGAATGCTTTAACATCCTTATTTTTAATAATCTGAAACATTTCATCCCAAATATCATTTTGAAAGGATAACTTCTTCATCTGCAGAAATTTATTATATGACTTCCCAGCCCTGTTTAAAAATGCACAATTTTCCTTTAAGGGATGATTTTTGGTCTTTCTAATGAGTTTCTTAAGTATCCTTTTTTCATTTTTACATTCTTTGTCAAACCATGTTATATAAGATTTCTTCCATCCAGAATTAACATCTGTATAGAGTGATGCTCTTAGGTCCAGATTAAGTTTATCCAGTTGTACAGTTATCCATTCTATGTTTTCCCAATCAAAATTTTGCATTTCCCTTTTTTTCCAAATTCTATCAAGATATCTTGAACCTTATTTCCATAAACAGCCTTGTAATTTAAACGCTGTTTCCCTTTTAGATATAATTGTGCCAATGGTATGCAAGTGGGCTGTTCAGAGAGAAGAATATCTTTATCTAGCTTCATTTGTAAGCTTAAGGCAGCACAATCACTTTCTGCTCGAGTAAGGATTTTTAGTGAGACAAAAGTCTCTAGACTCTCAGGATTAATTATAACATAATCTATTATACTTTGGCCTACACCCGAAGAGAAAGTGAATTCACCTTCACAGTCCCCCTCAATTCTTCCATTCAGAATCATTAAAGCATTTTCCTCGAGGAATTTAGTTAAACTTAGACCTCTATCATTTATGCCTTTATCTTTACTGACTCTCTTTTTGCAAAACTTAAGATCTAACTGATTCTCTAAGTTTGAAAAATTATCATGATCTGCAATACGAGCATTAAAATCCCTAATATAATAACTAGACCTCTAGGACATGTAAGAAGAGAAGCATCAAAATCTGCCCCCCAATGAACTCCAAATATTACCAAACTGCTCCAATTTATTAACTGGAGGAAGATATACATTAACCCGAATTAGCACAATCTGATCTATTTCTATAATGGCCATGATATAATATTGCACATTTTTAAAAATTTCTAATACTGTTATACTAGGTCCAATTTTAACAAACAAGGCCAACCCTCCTTTTGCTCTACCAAATTGCTTTTCTCTAGTTGCTGAATTTAATATTACTTGATATCCATTAATATTTATATTATCTAAAGCCCACGTCTCTTGTAGTGCCAGAATTTCATATTTGGAAAGAAAGTCCATACATTCACAGTCTACTAACTTATTACAAAATCCAACAATGTTCCAAGTTAATACTTTCAACAAATAATTATTTTTTGTAGAGTTGAAGGTAATCTCTATAGAATTTTCTTCTGTAATTCCTAGTCAGTGTTCTGTATCCAAACCTCTAATCCTTTCATCATTCAGTTTCACCATATCCACAATTAATATACCAACACTATCAAAAATATCCACATTCCTTTTTATCAGAGAGAATAAATCTGCTGATATGCATGATACATCTATTTGACTATTTTCTTTATCCGAAAACACTCTCTTTGCATATCTGATACATTTTTCTCCCTTTGGTTTTTGAAGGTATGACCCTATAAGGGAATTTATATAAACATTCAGGATTTCCTTGTTTTCTCCCAAAAATCTGTCTATACCAAATAGAGACAGAATAAAAGGGTTGGAATCCTCACTAGAATCTATTGAAAATTTACTAAAATCCCACTGAAGTTTAAATAACTTCCCTTTAAAATGATTCGAGGTTAAGTAGTCACCAGTCTCACAATACTGTTTAGTGTGGGCTATAATGGTCTTCCATAAGATAGGGGCCCAAAAACTTAACCCGAAAGAGGAAATCCTGTATGATTTATCCCAAATGGATTCTGCTGAAGACATATCAGAAACGAATACATACACCGGTTTATTCTCCATTGTTTCATCCCTACAGACCATAATAATGTCATCCTTGGCTTGAGGGATGCCTAACTCTGCAGCAATTAAATACTTAATAAGGTCCTTTAATGATTCTGGAGATTCATCACTCTTATGATACACACCAATTCGCAGACAAACTTTTTTTCCATCAAGTAATCTTTCAGTTTCCTCATATATTTTAGTGAACTCGTTAATGGGCCTATTATTGTAATCTGCACATATAATTTCTATAGGCATCTCTCTCACTTTTCCTACACCATTGTTTACTGAACTTTCTTGATTCTTTAGATTTTCTTTTTTTACTAGATCAGGCATTAAATGTTGTTCTACACTACCTTCTTTCTGATTTTCTGTTTCCTTTATTACTTTTATTGTTGCTTTCTTTGAATGTTTCTTTCCACCCCTTTTCCTTTCCTTTTGTTTCTTGAAACCTTTCCTTTTCTTCTTATTTTTTGATTGATTATCTAGGATACAAATTGATGAAAAAGATAACTTATCATACTTTTTTTGGCAAACAACTCCATCCATTTTTTCCTCTAGTTGTTGCAATTTTACAAATAAAGTATTAATAGAGCTTTCCAAAGTAGATTTTAAATCCCTTAATGCCTCTAGCATTACTACATTTGCCATAACAGGATGTGTTAATGCCTTAAATGTATACTTTGACAATGTATCTGGACATTGAGCAACTAGATCCTCATTTATTATTATTTGTTCAACTTCTTTATCCATTTTTTCAAATACTGTATTTGGGGAACCTGTTAATACAGAGCAATTAGCTCTAATTGCCCCTACATCATTAACTAGGTCTTGACTGAGGTTTCCAAAGTCTTCATCTAGTCCTGATGAAATTTCTGAGGGGCTATATAATTCGAATCTTGAGTCCTGTGCTTTTTTATGAGAAATTGTTTTCATTGGTGGAGGCAAAGTTGACACGTCCTGCAAAGAAGATTTGAATTCCTGAGCTTTATTTTCCCCTAAATTACAAATGGCTTTAAGTGTAAAAAAGTCTTGATATTTTTCTGCCTGACCCATCTGTCTGGAATCTCTGAAGTCTTGTTAATACAGTGTGTATCTTCAATTTTTGTTTTCCCCTTATGAGAACTTTGAGTTTTTATATTTAACTCTTGATAATCTTGAATATTATTATTACTAGCTACATGAAAGTCCTTCCCTACTCTATCTCCATTTTTGTTTTATCCCCTATGTAATCTAACTTCTCAATGGTCAATTTTGTAGTATTTTTCAATGCCTCAGCATAAGTAACAGATCCAGAAACAAATGATTTGATACCTTTTATTGGACCAACATGGATGTTACAGAAAAGAACAAAGTGCTCTAGCTTTCAAACCAACCGGGTCCTTCTTCAGAAGCTTTGTGGCAGTTATTTCAAATATCCCATACTATTAACACCAGATTATATTGAAAAAACAGAAATAATTCTCATTGGTTTAACATATACATTTAAAACATAACAGAAGATTACGTCAGAGAAGCTAATTAACACCAGTATACCTTTAACTGAGGAGCCTCAGAAGGGCAAAGGTTATCAAGAATTCTCTACAGCCAGATAGTTCTTGTCACATACATTTTAAAATGTCTCAGTATGCCAAGAAAGCATTCTAGTGATAAAAAAAACCTTGGGGTGGCATCCTCTCTAATACATGTAAGATGAGCTTACAAATTACGTTCCAATTGTCCTGGTATATTAAAGAACAGATAATGAGAGACAAAATCCTGAAATTAGGTATAACTGCAAGTTGAAAACACGCCTCAAATTAACATACACATATATTCATGACACATGATAGTATCACTTGTAAGTGTAAGTGCCAAATAAAAAAATACTTGTCAAGGACCCCCAAGAAAATGAGACCATGAGCCTGATAAGTGCAGATTTCAACACAGAGTCCGTGTAAAACAAAAATGGACAGAATCAGTCTAAGGAATCTAAATGAAAACCCAAAGGAATTACACCTTTTATGAACCCCCAAGTAAATGAGATATACATCTTAATATGAGCAGATTTAAAAATGTGACAGTGTGTAATCCAACCACTGACAACTAGTAGAAGGAAGTAAAAGTACACTATATGTGAAAACTAAGTGTCCTAGCCACATAACAATTGCCCCATGCCACGCTCCCCCCACACATATGTGTGTACATACACCACACCACACCACGCACACACCCACACACACCCCTGCACACCCCACACAACCACAACACACAACAAATATAACAAACACAATCCACACACACCACACCACACTGCGCACAACAAACAAAACACACACACACACCATACCCACAACACACAAAAACACAACACATACCAAACACACACAAAACACACACACATACATACATACATCAGTATACACACACACACACTCAAACGCACTCACCACAGTGTTAAGGTGAGAAGTTAACATGTAGATTACCATAAACTTACAAAATCAAAGGCCCACTGAAGAACTAAAGTATTTATGTCCATCTTTTAAAGTAAAGGTCTGTGTAAGTTTAAGAGTGGAATAATGTGTCATATAACCAACATCAATGTTCAGTCCATCCGCCACCATATTGAGAAGTAAAATAAGTCTAATTTCAGGGGAGTCACGTGATGCAGTGTGGCTGAGAGCAGCTCTCTCTCAGGCTCCCTTCCTCCACCTACAAAAACAACCTCTTCTAATTGAAATATCGACTTCTTTTTTAGTAATAGCGACCCTAAAGGCTTGCTGTCTACCTCTAGCACCTCTAAGCTGATTTTTAGGGCGCTTGAAGATTTCTCAGCGTTACTGCAGCGATGGAAGCTGACATGAAGTCAGCCAGTGTGAGACACACTCCACCAACGACGCCTGAAAAGGCCTCCAAGAAGGCTAGAAATGCTAACCCTTCACACTCCTCCAAACAAACTGCTCCTGCATCTCCAAATACCTTACTGACAGAAGATCATTTTATGCAAGAAATTCTACCCTTCAGAGAGACTTTACAGGAGATATCTAGTGAGATTAAATCTATCAGGAAAGACTTCTCAGACCTATCACGGCAAGTAGGGGATCTGGAATCCAATGTCACATCTTTGGACCATTGGAGGAACAAAACTGACCTGGAGATTACCAAACTGAAGCAGCAAATACAGAAATTGCAGGCTAAAACAGAAGATCTTGAGGGACGGAGCAGACAGAATAATGTCCTTATTTTGGGGCTTCCAGAGGCCGGAAGAGGGAAGTGACACGATCAAGTTTGTCCAGCTTTTTCTAAATAAAGTGGTCGGCCCTTCCCCGATCAATCAAGCTTACCATATAGAAAGAGCCCACAGATCACTGAAACCCAGACCCCCACCGAACTCTCCTCCCCGACCACTCATCATTAAATTTCTGAGCTACATTGAACGTCAACACATCTTAACCAAAATCAAGGAGTTGGACTCTCTGCAGCGGAACCATGTAAAGTTGAGAATTACCCAAGACCTTCCGTTTGAAGTTCACAAGAGGAGAGCCGCCTATCACCCGATTGTCAAAAAAATTAATTGCTGCTGATATCTGGTTTAAAATGGTGTACCCAGCGAAATTGGTGGTTACCCTGGATGGCAATGGACAGTCCTATGAGGATCCGGATCATGCTCTGGCTGACCTTACTAAAAGACTCCCTAGCTTGTTCAAAGGGGACTGATGCAATTAGTCGTGCCTTAGGTTCTGAGGCCTGCCCTCAATTTAGTTGTCAGCCTTGTTAGTGGTCCCGAGTTTTTTTCTATCTTTCCCTTGCTGTAATAGACCTGCCATGGATTTGGCTTACCTGGTCCGTTTTGGTCTTGCCTGACCCGGTGTAGCTGATCAATTGAGCCCGAGATAGGCCACGAGGCCTGTGGCACTGAGTAGGCCCGAATTCGAGAGGCTCCTCGTGTGCTGGCTCTGTATTGGGGACCGGAACTCAAGTGCAGGGTTGTGTTTCCGGAAGGAATGATTAGCGTTCGGACCATTTAGGTCCGTCCTGGTGGTTTCCGACCTGCGCTTCTTCCCGACCAGCCCGTACCGAAGCCTGAGCCCCACTGAGGATTTCTTTCGAGCCATCTCGTCTTGGGGGTCTCTCTTTCAGGTAAAACTCCACCTTTCCTGCCTCCTATTTGCTCGGTTCAGCTACCATCGGTTTGGAGATCTACCTTCTCTTTGTTGGAATTGAGGGTCTCGTTGATATGCCTTTTCCCAGTCTAGTCAGTTGTTTGTTCAAAATGTTTTTTCTTCAAGGGTATTTGATGCTTCGGTTGTTGTTGAAGGGGGGGAGTCGGGAGGCGAACTCTGCTTTCTAATCTTGCCTCACGACTGTAGATGGGGGAACTGGATGCCATGGCCTATTCCCCTCCCAAGACCTGATTGGTGTTACTCTAGGCCTGATGATCTGGGCATTTGGTTTTTGTACATTGTTCACCTTTACATGAATAGCCAGCTAAGGACTAGGCCATGGTATGGCAGGGCGGATTCTGGAATTAGTTACGAGTTCTAGAACATTGCACTGCTACCTGCTGTGAGGGGGATTTGTATATAGTTATGATGGATTAAAGATAGGGATTGGGGAGGGTGGGTTTAGGATTAATAAGGTTAACTCAATATCTTTTGTATTATGGCAACCTCGGCCTAGGATTCCAATGATTTTGTGTTTACTTGGTTGGTTCTATACCCTTTTGTGTACTACACCTAATATCATCAAATATCATAGGCATTTGGGGTTGGTTGAGGCTGCTGTTTCTGGAAGGGGGGGATGCCGTCACCAGTCAATTTCTCAAGAAATGCCAATCTTCAATCTTATTCTAGAGCTTAATATCTTCTGTAATAATGGCTAAGTCATGTTAAGTTTGCTACCTGGAATGTGAAGGGGCTGAGGAGGCAGCCAAGAGGGACAGATTTTACTCAACTGTTCCCTAGCAGAGGTGGATATTCTCTTTCCAAGAAACCCATATCATGGTACAGGAATCTAATTTGCTAAAATTTAAAGGCTTCTCTCATGTCTTTGCTGGGTCAGACCACCAACAGTAAAGGGGTGCTATTTTAATCAAACATAATATCCCCTTTTTGCTGAAGAAATGTGTGCAGGATTCAAATGGTAGATATGTTTTCGTTTATGGAATGCTCTACAACTTTGAGGTTGTCCTAGGCTCTGTATATGGTCCTGTGGGGGGTGATGCCATATTTTTGATGGGTCTGGCTGACCTACTGAGTACCTTTCTACCATCTAACTTTGTGTTGGGTGGGGATTGGAATATCGCTCCCTTGCAGGCGCTGGATCGGTCCGGTAAAGATACCAGAATCACGACGCCGGCTCAGCTAGCCCTAGCAGATTTATGTTCATTGTTGGGATTGGAAGATCCGTGGAGACTCCTGAACCCCTCTACCAGGTCCTATACTTTCTATTCACCAGTCCATAACTCCTGGTCATGGATAGACTACATTTTGGTGAGCACCAACCTTTTGCCTAATGTTTCCTCCACCAATATTGAGCCTATTGTTATTTCGGACCATGCTATGACATGGGTCAAGCTTGCACCAGGGCCTCCGGGTCAGCGTGACACTAACTGGAAACTTAATAACCAGATTTTGAAAGATGATCACACTGTTTCGCTTTTCAAAGTACTGATTTCATCCTTCTTAGAGATTAATCAAGGCTCAGTTTCCTGGTATGATTTGGTTTGGTGCTCACTAAAATGTTTCCTCGGGGTGAATTTATTAAAGAATCATCTAGACGGAAAAAATTGAGGTTGGAGAGAACCAATTCTTTAGCCAACCAGATCAAATTGGCTGAGGAGAAACTTTCTACCTCGTTCTCCCAAGACAACCTTAAAAATCTTTACAGGCTTAAAGATGAGTATGAAGACTTAATTCGGGAGAAAACAGAATACACCATCTTGAAAGCCAAAATGAAATACCTTGACCAGGGTGAAAAGCCAGGTAGACTGCTGGCTCTTAAGCTTAAAGAAGTGGAGAGTTCGAGATTAGTTCCAGGAATTACAGCTAATGATAGTTCTATCAAAACCAACCTGAGGGATATCGCTGGGGTGTTCGAAACCTTTTATAAGAATTTGTACGGGACCAAAACTCCCCCTTCGATGCTTCCCAACATAATGAAGTTTCTTGAGAATACCCCCCTTCCTAAGCTTCATGTTAGTCACTGTAAGGCCTTAACCGCTCCCATCACCTTAGAGGAAATCACAGATGCTATCCATGGTCTCGCCCTGGACAAGGCCCCTGGCCCAGATGGGTTTTCTCCAAATTTCTATAAATCTTTCTGTAGTGAACTTGCCCCTGCTCTGCTAGAACTGTTTAATTATATCCTTACCTCAGGGCCCTTAGATACCTCACTATTGGAAGCAGTTATAATTCTAATACCTAAACCTAATAAATCAACTTTAGATCCCGCCAACTATAGACCAATCTCCTTACTTAATTGTGATATTAAGATCCTAAGTAAAATTCTTTCACTGAGAATTAAACAAGTCTGGCAAACACTCCTAAGTATAGAACAGGTAGGCTTTGTCCAGGGGAGATCAGCATCTGATCACACAAGAACTCTCTCACACATCTTTTATGCTGCCCAAACCTCCCATTTCCCCATGGCCTTAATAGCCTTAGATGCCAAAAAGGCATTTGATCGTGTCAGTTGGGAATTTTTATGGGCTACCCTGAACATGATGGGTTTTCCAGCACAATTTATTCAGTGGATTAAAGTGATTTATAGCTCCCCCTCTGCGAAAGTGTATTGCAATGGGATGTTTTCTTCCAGATTTCCTTTATACTCCGGTACTCAGGATGCCCACTTTCACCGTATCTATTTAATCTTTATTTGGAACCTTTGTTAGTGTGTATCAAATCCTCGCCTGTTATTACCGGATGTCTTGTTGGCCAACAAGTACTCACTATGTCGGTATTTGCAGATGATATTCTGTTACACCTAACGGATCCAGTCAGTTCCATCCAAGAAGCCCTGAAGATTATCACTCATTTTGGGGAAGTATCCAACTATAAATTGAATTTAACAAAATCTGAAATATTCCCGCTTAATCCTCTCTTATTTCACGTGGACGTAGCCCATTTCGGAATGAAATGGGCACCTGATCACCTCAAATATCTAGGTATTTACCTAGCCCGTGATATCAGCACAATAAGGAAACTCAACCTAGATGACTTGCTAGACAGGGTTCAAGGCGATCTCAATAGGTGGACAAACCTCCCCCTATCTATAGGTGGAAGAATAAACATAATCAAGATGAATATACTTCCACATATATTCTATCCCTTAAGCCTATTAAATATCTGGCTACCTAAGTCCTTTTTCCAAAAAATACACACCTCGATTACTAAATTCATCTGGAAAGGCAAGCAACCAAGGACAGCCTTCCTCAAATTATGTTTACCCAAGGCCAACGGTGGCCTTCGCCTGACCAATTTTGAATTTTACTATTGGGCCAGCCACCTGACAAAAATGGGCAGGTGGCTCTCCCTTCCCCAGGATATTTACCGGCCTAACTGGTTGCAGCTCGAAATTAGCCTGCTGAAGTCACACAATATAGATCCTCACTCCACATTTTACTGCAATCTTTCATCTCTACCCCCCCAAATTGGTAGATCCATAATTGGGACCTCAATTAAGGTTTTCAACCAGTATTGTACCTCGGCTAGAATACATAACTCCAAGGACCCTGCCCAACCGCTGGTTCTTAACCCCAATATCAAGCTGGGTTCACACTGGTTACTCCCCTCTTGGTTACCGCAAATCCATGATTGTGCAGTGGATGACCTCTATCTCCAAGACTCAATTGGCTCCTCCCAGGAACTGATGTCCAAATTTAACATTCCCTCTCAGGCCATATTCAAAGTATTCCAACTGAGACACCTTATAGTCAAGGATTTTGGTCTGGTCAAAAAGATATCTAGTATCTATCCTCTTCTAGATTTGCTTAAGTCCCGAGCCAATGAACCACACTCCATTGCTAAACTCTATGCAACCTCCTTCTCAGTAAAGCTCCTGAGAGTTCTATCTGGCTCCAAGGTGTGGGACACATTGTAGTAATCTCCCAATCTTGGAACCAGGTGTGGTCAGACTTACACCGATTTCTCTCACTAGACAGAAATAAACTTACACAGTTTTATATAGTCAACAATATGTACTATACCCGGTAAACTTAGTCAAATTTGGGAAAATTAGTTCTCTAATTGTATCAGATGTGGTGTTGACTAGGGAATATCCTGCACACATTTTGGGCTTGTGATAAAGTTGCCCTCTGTGGAGCATATCCGGATAACTTGAACCCACTTTTGGGCTTACAGGATTTATTTCACCTGAAATTTGTGTGTTAGGAATCTATTCCTCTATCATAGTTAATGAAAGGAAATATCATATGGCCCTTATTTCGATGGCTGTCAAGAGACTAGTCCTTCGTCACTGGGTTGATCAATCCGAAATTTCTTATCAGGAATGGCTGGCAGAAATGTCACAGGGTTTTAAAATTGAAAAACTGATCACCAGTTCTAGAAATGCCTTATCTGCCTTTCATAAGAAGTGGGGTAAACTTTATGCCCTGTACCTTCATTAAGACTCCATGTGGGGGTCTTTATTCCCCCCCTTTCCTGGTGATATGATATCACTGTGTAGCTCGTCTTGGCTGCTTCCCTTCCCCTCCTTCTTCTTTCCGTCTTTCTTCTTTTCTTCTCTTCTTTATTGGTGGCGGCTCTCCTGGGGAGGAGGGGGATTTTGGGGGGGGAGGCAGGTGGTTATTGCCTTTTCCCTTCATGTCTTACCATGTCTTTTATCATGTTTGTACTTTGTTATGCTTAATAAAATGAATAAAGTGTGAATTTCAAAAAAAAAAAAAAAAGTCTAATTTCAGAAGCCCGTCTCTGTTGTGTACTGTTGAAATGTCCTTTTAAGACCATCACATACATATCTGAGATTGGGTGGTCATCCTGGGAGAAGTGCTGGGCTACTGGTTTCTCAATCTTCTTGTGATTAATAGAATGTCTGTGTGAATTCATTCTAGTGCGGAGTTGTTGGCTTGTCTCCCCCACATAACCTATGCAAGGACATTTCTTGCATTGGATAAAATAGACCACATTACTTGATGTACATGTATAATTCCCCTGTATCCTGAATAGTCTGTTTTGTGATGTAACCACACAGTCTGAAGTGGAAATGAGGTTACATGTCTTACATGTGTGTTGATGACAGGGTCATGTACCATATGATGTTATGGTATTCTGTTCTGGTTCAAGTTGACTCCTAACAATAGTAGTTGGCTAAATTAGGTGGTTGTTTAAAAGATAGTAGTGGTAGTTCTTGAAAAATACAGTTAAGGGTTTCATCCTCACTAATTATTGGATGGAGATCCTTAATAATCTTACGTAGGAGTTCAAGGTCAGGATGGTATGTGACTACTAAGGGTATTCTGTTGGTAGTCATCCGTTCCTTATATTGCAGTAGCTGTTCTCTTGGGACCTGTGTTGCACGTTCCACTACTCTGTCAATTTCTCTGGATGAGTGTCCCTGCTCAATAAAGGTGTTTTTCAGCATCGCCAGATGTGTGTCTCTGTCTTCCTCATTTGAGGCGGTGATACTGAAGTGCTTGACTATATATGACAGATTTCTTTGTGTGGCTTGGGTGATTTCTTTTCTTGTGTAAGTATCTCTGTTTGTCTGTTGGTTTCCTGTAAAGACAGGTATATAGGGTTCCATCCTTAATAGTGACAGTGGTATCCAGAAAATGTACACTGGTGGCAGCATATTCCAGGGAAAGCTTTATAGTTGGGTGGAGGTTATTAAGTTCCTGATGAAAATCTTTAAGTGTGTCAGTGCCCTCTGTCCAAATTATAAACAAATCATCAATGTAACGGAAATAAGTGAGTGGTTTATGTGTACAGTGCCTTAGAAAATCCTCCTCCTCCAAATTCGCCATAAAAAGATTAGCATACTGTGGAGTCATCCTGGTTCCCATTGCTGTTCCCATAGTTTGAACATAATGTTTACCACTGAAGCTGAAGTTGTTATGTGCCAGAATGAATTCAGTGAGTTTACCCACAACTCCAGGGTCAATATTGGGGTCCAATTCTTTGTCATGCAGGTATTTGAGGCAGGCTGAAATGCCATCTGTGTGTGGAATATTAGTGTAGAGGGAGGTTACATCCATCGTGGCTAAAAGGGTATCAGGTGGTAAGTCCTTAAAACCAGAAAGTTTTTGCAGGAAGTGAGTAGTGTCCTTGATGTAACTGTCCCTTTGTATAACCAGCGGTTTGAAAATAGCTTCTACAAACCCTGATATCCCCTGTCTCAGGGTACCATTACCAGAGACTATGGGTCTACCAGGATTACCAGGCTTATGTATTTTAGGAAGCATGTAGAATGTCCCTGGCTTAGGTTCACTAGGGATGAGGGCCTTTAGTTTGTCTTGGACATGCTTTGGAAATGTTTCAATTAACTCCTGTAGTTCTCTTTTATATTCTGTAGTTGGGTCACTTCCCAGTACTTTGTAGTAAGTAAGGTCACTTAGCTGCCTGTTGGCCTCCGTAATGTAATCTTCCCAATTCAATATCACCACTGCCGAGCCTTTATCAGCTTTTTTTATGACAATGTTGTGGTTTGATTTTAGTGTTTGTATAGCCCTCCATTCCAATGGAGAGAGGTTGTAATGGGCCTGTTTCTGCCTATTAAGAATCTCACCAGTAACTCTCTGGTGAAAGCAATTAATGTATTTGTCCAGTTTCTTGTTACGGCCATTTGATGGGGTAAACTCATATGGTTTCTTTTTCTTATCCATAATATTTTTACTGTTTGTGATTTCTTCCCTCTCTGTGATTTCTTCTCTGCCATGAAAAAATTCCCTGAGTCTCAATCTGCGGAAGTATTCTCCATTTCACCACAAAACTGTATTCTGTCCAGTGGTTTAGTTGGGCAGAAATTGAGGCCCTTAGAAAGTACATTTAATTCCCCAGTAGTCAGTGTGTGGGTTGACAAATTAACAACTGAAAGGTGCCCATCTGTGTGGCTTAGTTGTTCAGTCACTCTGTTCTGTTCTTCATGGTTGTTAGGAAGTATGATAAGTTGAAGGGCATCTAACTTCCTGTTTTTAATGAGCATGGCTTTTCTTAAGGTTCTTTGGTAGTTCATGTCTATCTCATGCAAGATGTCTGGAATATAAGCACAAGTAAAGATTTTATGCTCAGTGGGGGTGGATGTAATACATAATGTATCATTAAATATACATCCATTATTTTCATACCTTTTCTTTAATCCATCCCCTAATACTTTTCCCTTCCCCCCTTTATTCCCCCCTTTCCTATAAGCATTTTATCACTTCTTGTAAACACTGAGTGAGACTTTTGATAAAGTGCAAAAAAAAGGGAGAAAAAATATAATTACAAAAATCTTCAAATTTAAACGTCCAGCTATACAGCCATTGAAACCTTGAGTCACTAAAAAAATGTTTCACAATCACCACACATTCAGATGAAACCGTTCGCACAGTTCAGGAAATTCAAGAAGATCCCACAGTCTGCTCCATCCATTCCAAGTATTCCAATTGTTCAAACTGTAATCCTGCTCACAAAGTTCAAGCCTGTAGGCGCCACAAGTTTCACAGATTATATCCCATCCACTTCTCACAGTCTCCACAAGGAATTTTCCCAAAAAGTCCCAAGTAGTCACTGTTTGGGTGTAAAAGAAAAAACAAGCCATAATAGTAGTAATAGAAGTGAAAAACACAAAACGAACAAACAAAAAAAAATTATGACACCTATCGCTATTACAAACACATTAAAATAGAAAAAAATTAACAATCCCTATATCACTAATGTTATATCTGTGATTTACCTATAATAAACCAATATAAAAACCGAATAATAATCTCAGGACAATAACATAACACAACAGTAATATTACCACAGCATGTGTTACCAAATAAGATATTTAAACAAAAAACAAACTTACCTGTCAGAAACAATTTAACACTCTACCATGCCTCACCGTGGTACTGCTTTTCAAAGAAGGTGATATTTGATGTTCACTTATTAAAAAAGGGTAGTAGTAGTAGAGGAATTCACTGATATCCCAAAAAAATCTTGCCCAATACCCGAAAGCAGAAGGTGAAGAGTATATTTATAAAACTGGCAATGTGTTCTAATCTCTTTTTACTATAGAACTTCGTAACTTCGAAGGTTCAAAACATTGCATGATAACACAATCCAATAGTGATTTGTTTAAGCCAGAAGAAGACATGAGCGCCGTGGCCAACAGAGCTCACACTGAATGTCTGAGTGTCTGAGTGTCCAAAGAGTGTCTGTAGGAATAATCAAATCAGATCATCAGGAGTTTCTTAAACCTGGATACTGATTGCTTAATTGTCAGGCACGTTACTTTAAGTATATTAATTCTAGTTTACTTTGATTAACTCAACATTCACGTGAAATTCATGGTGCACATAACGCTCATGCCAATTAAGCCAAACTCGAATTAGACTCAAGTTAATTTGATAATGTCTAAAGGTATTATAAAATATTAAAAAAAATATATAATTAAAATAAATAAATTTAAACACATAATCTTGTATATCTGTGATTCAGATCTGTAAATCAATTCTCAAATTTATACATTTATAATGGTTCACTAGTTCTCATATATTTCACACACACAGCTTTTCATAAAATACATTATTTTAAAATACCTCTCCACTCTCTAAAAATGAAATACAATGAAATACAATGGCCCATAAAATAACATGTAAAAACGGACAAGAGCACAAAGACCTGAGTGTATATTACTGGAGAGGAGGAACACAAAACCAAACACAGGGACCGAAGAATAAACTATGAGCCCCTGAAAACAGAACAGCAGTCTGGATATCAGCGGTCCGGATGCAAACCACACTCTCCAGGTGGAGCGGGTTTCCCCGTCACCATGGCACTCCTAGCTTTCCCCGGAGTTGTAGCTCAATTCATACTGCGGTTCAAAAAATCTGGTACACAAGTTGTTCTGAAAAAATGCGTATTTTGCCACAGGTATAATCTAGTGAGGCAACGATGATATACCTGTTATAAGCAACAATAGAGCGTAATAAAAATTCTTCTTTCTTAGCTTCTCCTCAGCCTAGCAGCATGCAGTACCTCCTCCTCTCTCTTCAGATGCAAATGTGACTCACCTGAATGCTATTTTTCTAGTCTTCTTGTGTTTGTTTTCATTGCTCATATTGTTTTTTTAAAAGGTTATTTTGTGTCAGAATTAAATTTATCTCTGACAGCAGATTGTCTTTCCTCAAATTCAGTTTTTTAGCTTCTAAATCAACTTTATGTTCTAACTTGTCTGTTTTGTTTTTTTGTTTTCTGGTGTATCATTAGGGATGTCCCTCGATTTTACCAGGCTGTCTTGAATTACATTTGTGCTTGTGTTATCTGTTATTGCCCAAGCAAGGCATTTTTCTTTGGATTTGTCAGGTACAGGTTCTGTTTGCTTAACTTAAGGTGTGCTCCCCCCCCTTTCTATTGCAACAATGTCTACTTTTTTAGCATCATTTGCTATTGCATTTAGATACTCACTACTATTTTCCAGGAATTGGATTAGGTCATGGAATATCTTTATTTTGAATTAATGGCAATTGATCTTTAACAAGCTCTGTGCTGTCATGTTTTATTTATTTAGCTTTTGTTGACCGGGTAAGTGCACTAGACAAATCCTGCCTATTTTCAGGCACGACCCGGGGGAAGGGATACAGATGAATGCCAACTGACCTTGAACCAGATTAAGCTGTTGGTGGTATTTTTTTTTAGTGAATGAGGGAAATTTGGCCATTACACCGGGGGAAATTCCCCTACTCTTTTTCGATAAGTGCCATGGGATCTTTAACATCCACCTGAACTACCACCAATCCAGGCAGATGGGACCTCGGTTTAACGTCTCATCCGAAAGACAGATGCTTGTGTAGAGTTTAATGACTTCACTTGTTTATGTCCCTTTTCTTTCATTTTCCAAGCTGACTTCTGGTCATGTTTTTGGCCAACTTTCCAGTTTGTTTTCAGAAAACTTTAAAAGAGTCTGCACCAGGTGGGCTTGAATGGAAGATGTATGTTTTTGTTTTATTGCTGTTTTTCACCTCTCTGTTGTCAGGATCTGTGGAGCAGCTAGGCCTTCAATTTTTTTCACAGACATCCTAAGTAACTTTTTCATGCACCCCTTTTTATGTTGGCTCGTGCTTGCTCGCCAGCCAACATATTGCAGTAGGAGCAGATTTGGAGGTGCAGTCACTGTGGGCGAATGCATGTCATGCATCAGTATGTGCGTCCCTCATTCTCCAATAAGGCAGCTGCAGGCGCTGACACCAGCAACACATAAATTGGCCACCAGATCCAAGAAAAGGTCCACTGCAATGAGAGCCAAGCTTGTCATGCAGTGGGGTGCCTTTTCTGGTGAAGTAATTCAAAAAACATGGTGGCACTGACTGCCGCCACGCAGAGTGCTGACTTCAGGGATGCCCAATCCCCCTGTTGGCATGCCCTGACCAACTTCATTTGCCAATGGAGGAGCCCACTCCCCGTTGGCATAATGCCCCCTCCCTCTCATTTCATGTGTGTGCTGAGGGGGTGCCCAATCCCCCTCAACATCATGCACCCCCAACAGTCTTTCTTTGCCAACTGGGAGGCCCAATCCCCATCAGCTTTAGTCCCCCTTCCTAGTTTAATTTGCCAATGGGGGTGCCCACTCCCCGTCAGCATAATGCCCCCCATTTGTTGTGTGCCGAGGGGGTGCCCAATCCCCCTCAGCTCTTGTCCCCCCTTCACCTTGGTATGTGCTGATGGGGGTGCCCAATCCCCCATCGGCTACAGCACCCCCAAAAAACACTCAGGTGGCATGCTGAGAACCCACCCCAGCATGTCAAATGCCCCTGTAAAAAATAAATAAAATAAGTACCGCAATGTTTTCTTTTCTTTTTTTTAAAACCTGTAAATCAGAAAATGGTCCCTCGCGGTCTGTCTTGCTCCTTCCCTCAACCTACACCCACCATCTGCATACCTCACCTCCCAACACATGCCCCTCACCCCATACTTACCTCTGGAGCCCAGTGCGACAATCTTCGGTAGATCGGGAACACGTCTGCACTCTTCAAAGTAGACCGCAACTGAAGAAATACCGGTAAGCTGTATAATGGCATAAATAGGGTTTTTTCAACTTTGGTGCATATCTTGGCCATTTTGGGGAATTTAGGCACCAAATTTTCAACATGGGGTTATTGGGGCCTCTCCTCATGAATTCAGTCACTGTCATGGCAATATTCTGTCCCAAAGGTGATTTTGTGGTCGCTGCACAGAATCACCTTCCAGGCCTGATTAATGAAATAACAGTGCCACTGTTCATGGGGAGGCTCTCAAAAAGCCTATGTTGCAAATTTAGTGACAAAAATCCAAAAAATGGCTGTTTTACGAGCTTGCATTACGCAGTTTCCACGCACATTCATAACTTTGTGAATTTGTAATATTTTCACTTCAGATTTTCAACATTGCTGATTTCCCTCACCTCCTTATGAACAGTGCAGCTGTCATTTTACATATCCTGGCCAAAATGTGTTTTTGCACGTCCGGCGCAGAATAGCATGATCGCTGTGCAAAATCAGTTTCTGGGACAATTTGACAAAATGACAGTGACGCTGTTCATGAGCAGAGGTCCTAAAAAGCCTATGTTGAAAATCTGGTGATGAAAGTCCATAAAATGACTGCTACAGGCATGTGTTGAGCAGTTTCCATGCAGCCTTGTAACTTCACAAATTTGCAGTATTTTCATGCCAGATTTTCAACACTGGCATTTTTTAACATAGATACATAGATACATAGACAGTATAGGCAGATAAAGGCCTATGGCCCACCCAGTCTGCCCATTTGAATTTGTAAGTTCAGTTTATGTTTTCCTAGAAGTCTGTTGCCCCTTACCCCTGACCTCCAGAATTCCTTTATGTCTATCCCATGCATTCTTAAACCCCGTGATTGTTTCAGCCCCCACCACTTCCTCTGGCAGGGTGTTCCACTTGTCCACCACCCGTTCTGTGAAGAAATTCTTCCTCATGTTTCCTCTGAATCGTCCTCCCTCCAACTTCATCCCATGCCCCTAGTCCTGGAACATCTTTTTCGCTTAAAAATAGTGTATTCCTGCACCCTGTTCCTCCCTGTGAGATACTTGTATGTCTCTATCATAACCCCTCTCTCCTCCTCTCCTCCAGGGAGTACATGTTCAGTTCTTTCAACCTGTCTTCATAGGACTTGTGATGCAATCCATGCACCATCTTTGTTGCCCTCCTCTGAACCTTCTCTGCCTGTCTATGTCCTTACGTAGGTATGGTCTCCAGAACTGTACACTGTACTCAGGTGGGGCCTCACTAGTGTCTTGTATAGTGGAATTATGACCTCCCTTTTCCTGCTGGTGATGCCCCTGCCTATACATCCCAGCATCCTATTTGCTTTACCTGCTGCCTTGTCACACTGTTTCCCCACCTTGAGGTCATCAGAGATGATAACCCCAAGATCCCTTTCCTGCCTGGTGCATGCTATATCCTCACTCTCCAACTGATATATTGTGCCAGGGTTTTTGTGTCCCATATGCATTATCTTGCACTTCTTTGCATTGAATTTCAACTGCCAAACCCCTGACCATTCTTCAAGTTTTTGCAGGTCCCTTCTCATTCTGTCTACACCCTCTGGTGTGTCTACTCTGTTACAGAGCTTTGTGTCATCAGCGAACAGTGAAATTCTGCCTTCTTATGAACAATACAGCTGTCATTTTTCACATCCTGCCTAAAATGTGTTTTCGTACCTGTGGCGTACAATGGCGTGGTCACTGTGGGAGATCAACTTTTGGGGCAGATTAAGAAAATCACAGTGCCACTGTTCATGAGGGGAGGTCCCAAAATGCCTATGTTGAAAATGTGGTTTAAAAAAATCCTAAAATATTTGGGTTACGGATGTGCGTTGTGCAGTTTCCATGCATGCTCATGACTTCACCAGTTTTTCATATTTTCACTCCAGATTTTCAACGTTGCCATTTTTTTACACCTCCTTATGAACAATACAGTTGTCATTTTTCACATCCTGCCCACAATGTGTTTACATACCTATGATGCCAAATAGCACAGTCACTGTGCAAAATCACCTTTCTGCTAACAAACTGATACTGCTGCTCTTCATGAGATGGTGTCACAAAAAGCCCAAGTTGATAATTTGGAGTGAAAATACCAACATATGCCTATGGCGTTAGGGTTTCCAACAGTTACACCTCACCCTATAGAGACTGACAGGCATCAGGGGTGTGACTTGGGATCATCAGCTGTAATGCTCCCGCCATTCCACCCCCACCCTCACCCTCACCCTGCAGCCACTGTTAGGCATCGAGGTGTGCCTTGGAGTGTTCAGCCACAAAGTTCACCTCATTCTTCTATACTGCACCCACCTCAACATATTTCCTTATGGAATGCGGTGAGTATAATGCCCAAGGACCCCAAAGCAGACCACAACACTTGTCAGTGTCTACAGGGTAGGGTGAGGTAAAATGGCATGAGCGTTATAGCTGATGACCCAAAGGCACACCCCAATGCCTGTCAGTATCTGCAGGGTGGGTGTGGGGTTGGTGTCAGTTCAATACTTCACTGCCACTCCTACTATGCGTCTCTAACTCCTGCACTACCAATGCCAATGCCAGCGAGACAACATTCGGTATTGACAAATGCTTGTTTACTGTTAGAATGATTTTCTGCTGGATCTTCTCTCTGCACATGTCCCTGTTTAATAGTTAGTTTATAGGAAGTTATAAGAGCTCACAAGAGGGTAGCTCAGTTCTTATTTGAAAATATTAGACCCATTCTTTTTAAACATTTATTCATGCCTTAAACTAGTCTGATTCTTTTCATTTTAAATCTGCTCAAGATATGTTTTCAGGGCTGGAAAATGGTGGTGGGGACAATATTTGTTAATTCCTTGATTCCCTGCAGTCACTTGAAAGAAAGAGTACTTTTGTAAGAATATGAGCTTACATATACTGGCTTAAACAACGAAATTCAGAGGTGCTCAGAAACCAACAGCTACTAACATAGTAAGTGACGTTTTAATCCACCAGCAAACATCTTTTTAGAGCTGAAGGGAAAAAAGTATACTTATCATGTTTCAGGTTGCTTCAGAGAGTCTCCGTCCATTTAAATCCTGGGCACTAAAATTGGTTTGCTGAATATTTTTTCTGTCTGGATGGAGTCAGTGGAGTCAAACGGCATGGGACCTTCTCCTCCTGCTTGTTGAAGATGTCCTCCCTTGGGAAGATTCTGCTGTGCTGCATAAAGGTTGGTAGAAGGCTTTGTCTGAAATTAAAGTTCAAGTCTCATATACTCGGGAGTTACGGTTGAGTGGCAACACAAGCAGCAGCAACAGTAATTGCAGTCACAATTCTTCTTCCCTGAGGTGCTGACTCTTCTGTGTGGTCAGCACTTGCACAATGGAATTCGACTTTTGTTTCAAAGAACCACATAGGGACATACGAATTTGCCAGCAGATAAAGGCCTTGTGGTCTATCGAGTCTGCTCGAGTGTGCAGCTAGCAACCCTTATAGCTACAGGGAATTGATTTGGTTACTAGCATGTTGTAAGGGCTTTGTGAGCTAGAAAGGTGTTTTATAGAAAAACATTTCCATGCCTCTTGGCATCTGCACTAGGAGTTACTGTGGCCAGTGTCGTGCTGCCTTGCCCATGTGCATTCTCAGTGCAATCTCTTTCTTCAACCAGCTACAGGTGAGCATAGTCAAGCCCTCCTAAAAATGAGCAGCCTGGTGCTTGCAGTTTTCAGACATGGTGCTGAGTCTCTCATGTCTCAGTTACAGCTGTCACTTCTAAGTGTACCTGCACATTGACTGCTTGGAGGTCACAGGTATTGTTTCAGAGGCTTCTGGCCTTGGTGTACATCACCCTTCATACCCACTGTGCCCCTTCAGATATCTAACTATTTCTAATAGTTGTTCCTGATTACCTCTGCTGTCCTGCACATCCCTCCTCCAATTGTTTTCCAGTGCCTCCCACATTTCTGTTGATCCTCTTTTACTTGAATCCAGCTTGTTTTGCTATAATGTTCCTTTCTGCCCCTCGCACTATGCTAGATACATCCGCATGCACTAGTTCTAAGGATGGCACTCCTGGCCTCCCTCAGTTGTAAGAATGTGCCTGTCTTTAATGATACTGCCCCCTCACCTAGTTTAAAGTCCTTTCTAGGTGTTACTTGAACCTATTATCCAGCAACCTGATGCGCCTTTCCTTTGGGGTGGAGGCCATCCCTCTTAAACAACCCCCATCCCCACCAGGTGAGGCCCCAATCTTGTAGTACTGGAAACCCCCACACCAGTATTTCAGCCATGTGTTGAATTGCTCTGTTTTCACCTGCTCCTTGCCACTACAGTAACCCTCATGGGAACTGGTGCTATAACACAGTGGTTTAAGGCTCTGAACTGCAAACTTGAAGACCTGGGTTTGAATCTTGCATCCTCCCACTTGCATACTGTGTGACACTGAGCAAGTCACTTAAAGGGGAAGTCTCCCATAGTTTCACACCAATATTTTCCCAACTCCATATGTGTAACTGTTGTGTACCTCTTCCAGTTGCCAGCAGTCCTATTGCTGCCCAAATCTAGATTATAAATAAAAATATACAGCCCCCAAAAGTTATCAATGTGTTTGTCCTCCATTTTACCAGCATTGTTGCTGGAGGATGATGTCATCAGAGCAACAGATAATGGTGCTGCACTAAATGCAGTTCCACCAGTAAACCAAACCCACAATGTCTGGTTCCCCAGTCCCCACTTGAGTAATAGAGGAACAATCTAAGTGTTGTGCACATCCTGAAATGCAGATCTAATAGGGACTAGGACCATGTGAGTGTGATGCAGCACTGATTTGAGGTATATTCAGTATTCATATAAGGAAGTGCCTGTATGTGTTGTGTTACTGTTTCTGTTAGCAAAAACAGTTTACCCAATAAATGACTCTGGGTACAACAAGAGTTTTAAGTGGTATTATACAGCTGTTGCATTATGTTATATGTGTGTGTGTTAGCATTCTCTGTTTTGATTGACACCAGCAGCGAAAAACAACCTTGCAAACTTTCCCTTTGTAACTAAGCAGTCAGTGATTGGGTGGCTGCTGTAAGGCAATAAGGCAATAAATAATTCAGCTATAACAAGGAATAGGTTACCAGGAAAGCAACAATTGCAGCATATGGAAGAAGGGTAATCTAGTGGTTAAAGCATAAGCACTGGGGGACTCTGGTTCAAATCTTACTAGTGTCCCTTACTCTCTAACCTTAAAGAAGTTCCCCTAACCTCCTTGGAAACTGTGATGGCCCCTCAGGTCCATGGCTTTAAAAGTGCCCCGAGTCCCATTATAAATCATTAGCAGTGATGTGAGAGCTATAGCACTTCACTTTCAAGGTACTAAGGATATGCTGTGGCTGCCCCCCCCTTTGTAATGCCAGCATCTGAAGTAGGATGCCCCTCACAAATCAGATGCTACACCTCAGCTGTTGTAGGTAAATAAACTAATCAGTCTCAATGTTTGTAGTGCTCTGTATTTGCTTAGCTCACTCCTCCCATGTCATATTCGTTCTGTGTCCTGGTATTTCCAGTCAGAAACTCAGATTTAAGGAGCATTTGAAATGTAAAACAATACACTTTATAAAGTAAATGATCTAGCTCTCCACTTTCAGGCTGCTGAAAGGGGATGTGTATAAGTCAGTCTTGTGTTATCCTTTTGCAAACTGCCCAGGCTCACCTTGTAATGAATCTTCTCAAGGGTATTCACCTGGTTCAATACAGAGTGACTGATTGACTGAACGATTGATTGATTAGTTAGTTGATTGGTTGATTGACTGATTCAGTCTATTGCTTTCCACAACATGTTACAACTGTCTCACAGAGAGACATGAGCAGTACAAAGCAACAGCTTTTTTTTCCTGTGAATGAAATACTGTTAAATGTATTATTTGCTCTACACATACAGTATTAAAGCTACAAGTACTACTCCATTTGTGAATTGCATGACAGAACTGCCTTAAGCCATTGCAAACTTAAACTAAAATCAGGCTAGACAGCATTGATACCTTTATGTTTTGTTCTACACTGTTGCTGCAGTGACATCATGGGCTGTATTACAAGTGACTCATTTGCATGTAAATGGAGGCTTGCTTGACATTTTACTACCTTGTGTCAGAGCCTCAAACTCTAGATATGTGTTGCAGTACTAGAAATGGCTGATCTCTTATTGACATATGTACAGTACTTGATGTAATGTATAATAAATACATCAGACATATCCAAATCATAAATATACAGGAGTCTTCTCCTTTAACTTCCTTGTGCTCCCAGGTCCCACCTGGAAACAAGCTTCAGCTTAGTGTGCCTCTCCTGGTTAAACAATTTCCCCTAATATACAGTAATTTTGTGACACTCACTTTTAGCTGCCATGCTAGGAGATTGGAAATCTTACCTCCCTACCATGAGTATTCTTCATTTGGAGAAATAATTAACTGCCGACAACTTTGAAACAGTCCCAGTTCATCCATAGAAAACAACTCAACCAATCAGGAACTATGTACAGTATGGTATAATAAAGGCCTAGTACATGCACATGTTCTTTTAACTAGTTGCCCAAAACTTATTTTGGCATTTGCATTTTTAAAGTCCTTTAGCCAGCTCACCCATATACTGTTTATTTCCCTTGCATGTCATGCTTCATACATAGGAATGTCTGGGAGCACCTGAGGCACCTGGACACGTGACTGATATGTGGCATACTACTAATGACCTTGAAAGCAAGCAGAAAACTGTATTTCCTTTGTGAATTCTTTATTAACCAATTTAGATTACCATCTGCTAATTCTGTTTTTGATAAGAGGAATTATAAATGTACAGTATTACACATGTGCCATCTCAAGTGAACCGTTATTCTGGGAGCTATGCGAAATGTTGGAATGTCTTTTAAAACTGCTGACAGCTTTCAGAAAACAGCTTGGGAATCTTCTGAACTCAGCCAGCAGTAAACAGGTGTGTCAGATGGGTCTTTGCTGCTAGCTGGCTTTGTCAAGTATGCTGGATGGCTCTGCTCATTTCTTAAGAATATAATTATAGTAAACTATAAATGATGTTAAAGTAGCTGTCAAGAGATAGAAAAGCTTGGAGGCATTTATGCTAGTTGTTATCTCTGAACCTTTGTTTAATAATAAAAATGATTGTACTTCTTTACAAGATGTCAGCTTTTGTGTGTGATAGCAAAGTAAAAATGATTTATGTGGTAAACTGTTTTCATGAAAAAAGGCAACTGAAGCAGCAGATTTGTGACTCATATCAGAAGGAGCCTGCCGCTTCTTGAGGAATGTACAGCATAAATTTAAAGGGTAAAAGTCATGTCTTTTATTTTTTTTTACTGAAAGTTTACATCCAAGAAAAGCAAACTGAGATTAGCACATATTGTTTTCTTTATCCAATTGTTTAACCAGGAGTGGCACACTAAGCTGAAAGCTTGTTTATGGGTGCGACCTGGGAGCATAGGAAAGTTAAGTGACTTGCTCAGGGTCACACAGTATGCATGTGGGGGCTCTGGGATTCAAACCCAGGTCTCCAGATTTGCAGCTTAGAGCTTTAAACCACTGCGCTATACTGCCTCCCTTGTTGCTTGTTGTGATGGGGAGCATGCAGGAATCAGGAGATAGGAGTCAAAATGTATAACAGTATTTATTCAGTGTAACAAAAATCTATCCATGGTGTGGAATATCCAGTGATTCTGTTCATAATTCTGCTACAGGGTTAAGCAGCAGAGGCCTGCTTGGACCACTCTATAGAACAGGACAGCAGTGCACATTCCACACATAACAGATCTATTTTCACAGCAGCATGCTCTCATGCACATGTCGCTTGCTTAAGATTCAACAAATGTCAGGCCATCTGAAGTGGCTAATTACATGGAGGTAATAAGCTTGCATATTTCATGCTGTGTGATGAGTCTTCAAATATTTATTGTGAATTTGCTCCAGTTAACCCTTCTACAGGTTAAGGAGTAGTACCAACAGGTACAGTATTTTATTCATTACTAAACCAGAAATGATTCTTTATTTTTCAAGGCTTCAATATGAACATATTTAAAAAAAGAAGTGTTGAGCAATTTTAGGTGACTCACAAGGATAGAATATCTTTCTTATAAGCAGTTATAAAATGGATCTAAAAATATTGACAACCTCATTAACTGAAACACATCTCATAGTGGGTAATTATTTTAATTAGAACTACACAGTTTGAATCTTGCTACGTAAACTCACCCCAGAGTCCAGTTTCCTGCTCTTGGTACACAGGATGCTTGTTCCTTTCCTAAATCAGGCTTCCGTCTCCCTAGATATCTTTTTTAATTGCTATTTTCTTATATTTTTTTAAATTCAATTTGGGCCTCCCAATTCTTGAGAGGTATGTTCTTAGTCCAGAAATGATTTTTTACATAGTCCAGGCTTCAGCTCAGATCAGGAGGCCCAATTTTAAATCCCTTGTTGGCTGGGTCTTAACTGGCTCCTTCCTTCTGGAAAACCCATTTTCTCCCACTCACCCCAACAATTTCCAATATCACAGCTGGGCTTCCTCATACCAGGAAATCTAGTCCCTCTCCACCCAAGCTAGTACTTTGTAAATCCAGTCTCTGTCATTGGAAAATGGAACATGTTCAGACAGAATATCATGCTTTAGATAGATATATAGATTCTGTAGCAAATAGGTTCTTTGAGTCAGATCTGCAAAGGGAAGGGTGCTGACAGATGGCCACTTTTCCACTTGGTCAGTGTCTTCCTAGATGTACTACAATCCAAGCAACTAGTTTTAAAATGTGCTCAGGTGTTTATCACAGTCTCTGCAATTTAGGGTAACTTGCATTAAAAAGATACATGTCATTATTTTGGTACAAGTAGCTCCATATTTTCTGCAAATTTTTGCAACATCAGAACATTAGACCACCTTGTAGTTGGCATAACATTTGGTTGTGATTGCAAACAATGCATCAGGAGGGTGTTACACGCCAGCTGAACACTTCATTTCCTGGCTTTTGGTTTTATAGCTCATTTACCGGACTCCATGAGCTTAACAAAATGGATGCACACAGGTAGAGCAAAACATCACTGAAGTAACATGTAAACAGACTATAATGAAACAAGCAATGCATATACCCCAACCCCCCTTTACCCATTTGGCCTCCTAGCACTTCTTCCCTTCCTCCACCTCCCTGTCTCCCTACCCCCTCCTCCCTTCCCCTACCCCAGTCACCACCCTCCCCTAAACTGCCCTCCCTGTACCCCATCTCTGTGCACAATATTCCTGCCCTACTGAACCTGCCACCCTCCCCTTCCTCCACCTCCCTGTATCCCTACCCCTCCTACCCCTACTCCAGTCACCACCATCATCTAGACCCCCCTTCCTGTACCCCCATCTCAGCGCACAATATTCCTGTCCCTCTGAACCTACCACCCTCCTCTGCAATGTCATCTACAGCCCCATGTTTTCACTTTTTCCTTTTTTCCTTTTCCTTCTGCCCCCAGTGAAGACTTGTCTCACTCTGTGTATCATCTACGTGCACATTAGTGCAGTCTGGTTTTTTGTATGTAATGCATCAGTTATTTGAAGCAATGCAAGTTGTACCTTATCATTGCCATTGTTGTTTATGCGTGCTATCCAATTTTGTTTTTTATAAGATCATGTACGTCACTGTATTGTTTGAAATCTCCAGGACCTCCTTGTGAATGAGCCTGCTCAATGGAGTAATTCCTGTAATAATAATAAACTAAACTAATATCAATAACAGAGCATACTCATTTTCAAATTCTTAAAGGAAAGCTGTTCAAATCATTTTTTCTTGCTGGTGTCAGTTTATGAACTGCTGTTTTGACCTTTGGTGATATTAAAGTTTTTGTTGCACTAACCTCAATCTATGATTTTTCTCCCCATTTCCAGTCACTAACTGATATCTTCTTTATTTGTGCTGAGCACCATTTTTGGCCTCTGCCACACTGGAAGACTAAGCTGAGCGCGTTCTCCATGCCTGCTTCATGCTCACACTTGGTCACCATGTCCGTGCACGCTGCTTCTATTGCGCATGCTCATTTATGTCCACACATGCTCACAGGCACCATCTGACAGCTCTCCCACTTTATTTGTGGTGGTCTTTTTCATTGATGATTGCCTAGCCCAGAAGTGCAGTGCAATTGGACATTTCATAAATGTTTCATTTCTATGTATAGTGCAGTGGTATTTGTGTTACTGTTGTAAGGCAGGTCTTCTTTTTTTTGTATAAGCCACGTTTGCTTGGGGTGGTGGTAAATGGTGGTCATCCCATAGATGGAAAGGTGACCAGTTTGGTTCTGCAGCAATCAGTGGTGGGACCTGTCCTCCAAAATATCTTTATCAGTGACACAGCAGAGGGCATACAAGGAAATAATTGGGCAGTTCACTGATGATGCAATACTCTGCAATGGGGGGGGCAAAACATAGGTTGCAGATACAATGAGGACAGCTTTGCAGAAGCTGCAGGACTGGCCAAGGGAATGACAGTTGACATTAAACGTCAAAAATCCAAGACAATGCACAGGTGCCACAAATACTATGGAGACATATATGTGGGTGTGGGGTGGTGGAAGGACATACAAAGCTACAAGCAGGAAAGGGACATGGTGTCATCATCCATGATAACTTCAACTTGGGAAGTCAGTGTGTTGATGTTTTTTTATTTCTGAAAACATTGCCATCTATTACACATTGTCTTGTGTGTCCGGTACACATATATCCAGTGAGTGCGGCTCAGCTCATAGTGCTGTGCACATTTTGAGTTGCCACTGACGAGCATATGTGACACTGACATGCATCTGTGACACTGCACCCCCCCAATCATCACTGTGCATTGCCACAGTCATAACAAAAACTTCAATTACTTCAGCATGACCACAACTACACACTCTGAGCTATATGGTAATTTGTTTTTAGCATGCAGCAATACACACATCATGCACTGAGACAGTACATGGCCATTTCACAGTACATTACAATACCTGGGTTACTAAGTGGTTGCTGTTTTATACGAGTATTTCAACACTCCATTCCAGAGTGCATGCTTCCAGATTAGGCCTCTTGCAGGTGCGTCTTCCTATCTTGCATTATCAAAATGTGAAACCTCTTACAACTGACCACTGTGTCCTATACCATGAATGATCCATTGTTTGTGTGTAACATGCACAGAAATACAGATAACTGAGACTGTGTCTATGTGTTTAATTGTGTGTTTGTGCGTGTGTCTGTGTGTGCATCTGTGTGTGTGCCGCTGTTAGTCTGTGTACCTTTCCTTTTGTCTGTGTTTTTTGGTATATGTGCATGTCACGTGTTCCTAATATGTAAGTGAAACATGAGCCACTGAATCACACAACAAAGCACACAGTAGAAGCTGGTCACATCACTTGCTGATCTTCACCTATTTATCACTGGATCATGACGATTGCTACAGCATATGTTGCAAAGCTGACCCAACCACCTATGTAACACAGCTTCGTGGAGCGAGAGTGACCACTGATGCATGTGTCTGACATGGACAGAGAATATGTCAGTATCCAAACAGATAACAACATAACTGATTATGATAATTCCTGAAGAAAGGACTGTGTCCACACATCTTCATTCTCCTCATCCACCTCATGGAAGTCGGTGTATTGGCCACTTGCCTCTGACCACTTGTCACGAATTGTAGTGACAGCACAAGCTGGTATGACTCTTCGGACTTTCTTGCCGAGGATGTTGTGCACCTAATGAGTGTACTGTACATAGTCTGCTAGCCTTATCACCTGCAAGAATAAATGAAAATTGCCATGAACAAGTACCTCTAAGTACACTGTGGTGCTGCATGGTCGATGCGATAAACAGAACAATCCTGCGAAAAGGTGAACACACACCCTTCTAGACAGGCATGTAAGAAGATTTGAGCTGGACTTCCCTCCATGTGCATCACAATCAAGTTTATTTATTTATTTATTTAAGAGTTTTACTAGGAAGGCATACTGAGCGGAGATACCGCTCGATTCCAGATGCTTCCTGGGGGAAGGGGGAAGAGGAGCAACATATAGAAAATAAATATTATACAAGTATACAGATTGTGCAAGGTACATAGATCATTGTATACTTAGATTAATTGATTAACAGAGCTCACATGACTGAGAGCACCAAGATAAACTTAACAAACAACTAGCAATAGCAAAAGCTGTTCAATGTAATAGTACTGAGTCACGTTTGATATCTGATATCCCTATCACTACTCAGGATGTTGTAGAACTAGGGTGGTGGCAGCAGTGGAACCAACATGAATTGTTGGGCTACATAACCCTTGTTCAAGGTTATGTGGTGCATAGCATACAAGGTGCAAGGGTCCTGCTTAAGTGAGAGACTATAGCTTGTGTGGCATGGGGTGCCACCACTTGCTGGTCCTAGGTGCAAGTGCAAGTGGAGGAGAGGTGTGTCTTTAGGATGAGGTTGAGCTGCTGAGAATTTGTGATGAGTCTGATGTCTGCCGGCAGCGTATTCCAAAGTATGGGCATGTGATATCTGAAAGCAGCTTTGCCTTTGGCTGAACCCATGAATGGGACATGAAAAAGCCTGGAGTCAGTGCTCCTGAGGGAGTAGGCAGGCAGTGATTGGGTTGAGAGGGCAGATTAAAGATGGGGGAAGGGACTGTGTCCAGTATTTCATTATGGTTCTAGTGCAGTGTATCTGCCTGCGATCGTGCAGTGAGGGCAGATCAAGGGATGATGTCGAAGGCCTTTGCAAGGCCAACAAAATGGCTGAGGTGGTGTGCCCTTTGTCCATGCCAGTGAGGATGGTGTCAGTGAGCCTTAGAAGGGAGGTAATGGTTGCGTGTGACTTCCGAAATCCAGACTGGTAGGGGGTGAAGAAGGCAGAAGAGTCAAGAGAGGAGGAGAGTTGGGCTAGTACAAGATGCTCCTGAAGTTTGGCTAGGATGGGGAGAAGAGAGATGGGGTGGTAGTTACCTGGTGAGGAAGGGTCACCCCCTTTAGGGAGGGGTATGACTACTGCATGCTTCCAGTCAGTTGGGATTTCAACCAGTGTAAAAGAGAGATTGAAGAGAGCAACCAGTGGTGAGGCAATGGCTGGTGCTGACAGGTAAAGCATTTTAGCGTCCAGTCCTGAGGGGCATTTTTTACTTGCTGGGATTGAGTGCTCACAGTGCTTTTAGTACTTTAGCTGGGATGACCAGTTGGAATGAGAAGCCAGGGGTCAGGGAGGTGGGCGGTGCTATCGGAGTTGTGCTCGCGGAGGGGCGAGGGAGATCGGATAAAAGAGTAGACGCGCTACTTGTGAAGAATGTATTGAAAACAGAGGCCACTTCAACAGGTTCCGAGACGGTAGAGCCTTGGGTGGTTAGGGTCGGGGTGGGTGGCTGAGCAGGGGAAGAGAGTAAAGATTTGATTGTTTGCCAGAATTTTGTTGGGTCATTGAGGTTTGAGTTGAAAATGGTCTTGAAGTAATTAGTTTTGGCCTGCCGGATGAGTCTAGTGCAGGAGTTTTGGAGTGCACGGTACCATTGAAGTGATACCTTGGTGCCAGTTTCCTTGTACATTTTCCAAGCCAGGTCCCTGGTGCGGAATTTGTCAATGACTAAGGTGGAGACCCAGGGTTAGGTGGTCACCCCTGACCCGTGTCCTTCTGAGGGGTGCGTGGAGGTCCCACAATGCTAGGAAACAGGACTTGAAGAGATCCAGAGCTGCATCTATGGAGGGTGCTATAGGGATGAAGGACCAGTTGATATGAGCCAGGTCATTAAAGAGTGCCGCTTGATCTAGAGATCTGAATGATCTAGTGAGCAACGTCCTTGGGGGTGGAGCTTTGGGTCTGTGTACTTTCCTGACCATGAAGATCATGTGGTGGTCACTTAAGGAGTCTGGAAGGAGGCTCACTTCAGTTATCCGGTGGAGGTGAGAGATAAGGGCCCAGTCCAAGAGTGAATGGTTCTGTGATTTGTGATTTAGGTGGGTGGGTTGGGAAATTTGCTGGGTGAGGTTTAGGGCATTTATCTTGCTACATAGCTTGGAGCTCGCATTGGTGAGCCAATTAAAATTGAAATCCCCAAGGATATGTAGCTCGCCTGCCGATGTGGGCACCTTTAGGGAGGCCAGGTGGTCCAGGACGATGGGCAGGGTGTGTGTCAGGGGCACAATAGGTGCCCGCAACATAAACAAGGGCAGCTTGTAGGAGTGATAGTTTAACTAGTAAGGAGTCTATGTCCTGAAAAAGTTTTGAAAGCAAGATAGGGGTGAACTTTAGCATGGAGGAGATGTACATGGCAATACCTCTGCCCCTTTTTTATCCCCTGGTGATTGTGTCTAATGAGTGAGTAGCCAGGGATAGAGAATTTGGGTGTCCATGTGGTGGGGCTTCCTTAGACAGAGTGACACCTGTGTTCTCTTTTCAGCACTTCACTGCAGAGTGAGTAAGGGTGACATGCTCTCCCTCCCATGTGAGGCAAAACAGCACATACACCATGCAGTTATTCAATGCCCATTCAGATTTTTTAGCCCTTTAGCTGATCACAGCCATATGACAGGACAACACTGGACAGTCATACCATGAAATGAAAGTACAGTAACCTGCCATCCATCCCCATAGTAGGAACCGAATGAGGCATCATCTAGTCAGACTTCTGTGCCAGTTAATCTGTGGTACAATCAAGTGCCATACAATGAAAGGTTGTATAAGGAATACCCACCCAGTCATGACATTAACAGGGGTACTTCATATGTCTGTTCCCAGGATACAGAGAAATAGTGCTGTTTGTTAATGTCCATTGATGTGAATTGACATACCCGCCATCCCTTCCTGTGGTGCCACAGTCCAGTTGGTGGCATCACTGTACATCCAAAACATGCATTTTAATCAGCGAAAGTGAATGAATCATCACTTCAAAACCTCATTCTTGGCAAAAGTTCAATTACTGGTGTGGACAAGGTGGTCCCCAGGTGGTGGAGGATCCCTCCCAAGTCATAGACAATTCAGCATGGAGATAAGTAACCTCCTCCCTCAACCAAGAAAGGTGGCTGCAGATGGACCAGCAGTACAGTGTAGAGCACATCTCCATGAAGACTGTCTGCCCACAGACACTTTATTGCACCAAAATCAATATGACTATTTCGGAATATTTTTTGAGTTCCCCTTGTGTACTTAACAGTGATCATCTTACTGATTAGGTGCTAGATCCTGTGCATGTGGATGTCGGTAGCAGCCACGTACGTTTGTTAATGCCAGACAAACCACAAATGGATTGAGACACCCAGGCAGAAAATGGAAGTGCTCTGTGATGCAGGTCAAACCCTCCAGTTTTTCACCCAGGTGATGTGATACTTCCTGGCAACAAAGACACTCATGCACTGTTGACATAAGTGCACAACATGAACATGTACACCACAAAGTTACATCCTATAATCTGCAAGTCATCGCTTCAACAGTGCCTTTGTCACCTCCATCTTCACCAGCTGATATTGATTCACTGGCTGTTGATGTGTGCTATGCCTGCGATGGTTGCCTAGGCTCAAACATGTAGGGCTGTATGCCTGTGGTGACAGACATAGTGAGTATATCTTGCAGCAGATCAGATGTCTCACTATCAGTGCCACTATCGTCATCACTGTCCTCAACATCCTGTGAAGTGAAGAGACTGTCATCATTGTAGCTGATATCTCCACTTACCATTTCCTTGAATGATACTCAATAATAGCAGGAAAGATTTTGAGATCACAGTTCTTGGTTGGTTATGTGGTAAAATGTATTAATTGGAAATGCAGTCTGTCACTGTAGGATTTATTCCATGATGAATAAGGAATGGAGGCTCAATGTTATGACCATTTACCGGTTCAGTAAAGAACATGAATTGGTTATTCTATCGGTGTACTTGTTGTGACACTTGAGAATTTCAAACATAAGAAAGATACTCGCATGTGTTTATTATATTCAGTGGCTCAAAGGTGACATATGTGCACCAATTGTGCAGTGCTGCATAATCATACAGTATTCGTAACAAAATGTAAACATGCTACTTGTAAATGCACACAGCCTAAAACAGTACATGGAAGCAAATAAAATAGATATGTGCGGGGTTACCGAATCGTGGTTTAAAACTAATGATTGGGGTTCAGAAATTCAAGGGTATACTAAAATTGAAAAACACCTGCAAGCAGTCAAGGGGTGGAGGGATTGTGCTTTATATAAAAGAGTCAATAAAATGTACTCAAATAGATAGTACCTGCTTGCAAAATGATGATATCGAACTAATCTGGACCAAAATCATGCTCACTAAAAATCACACAATAACAATAGGTCTAGAAAACAGAGCTCCAAATTTAAATAAAGAGAATGACTTGTTCATGAACAATATAGAAGCTATGATAGATAACAGGGATTGTATCCTTATGGGTGACTTAAACCTTCTGAACATTGACTTGGATGTCAACATAGGAAATTCTCCTCTCAATTCCAGATTTTTAGATCTAATGATAATAAACAATATGGAACAACTCGTGAAAGAACCTACAAGAGGAAAACATATATTGAATCTTTTTCTTTCCAATATTGAGGATGCTAATAGTCAAGTAATCGTTACCCATCTCCTATCTTGCAGCGACCATAAAATGGTCTATATATCCATGAACCTTGTACATTCAACTACTATAAATGGTTGTACAGAAATAACATTTTTTAATAAAGCTAACTATCCAGGTATCGAAGAATATATTAAAGAATGAAACTGGGATAAAGATCTTGTAGACTGCGGTTTTGACAAAACATGGCCCATGATTCAGGAAAAACTCCAACACTGTATAAACTCATGGTTCCCACTAGAAAAAAACATAACAAAAATGAAAGAACCCCAATATGATGGAATAACAATATAAAAAAAATCATAACAAAGAAACAAAAATTATATAGAAAATATAAAAAAAAAAAAACAGACTTCTTTAAAGTGGCAATTATACAAAACAACCGAATTAGCAAAAAATTGATAAGAAAATAAAAACTAAAACTAGAAGAGAAATTGGCCATATCAGTTAAAGACAACAAAAAATCCATTTATAATTACATCGGTTCCCTAAAAAAAATGATCCAACCATAGGACCCCTACATACCATGGAATGTGTTCTCACTGATGAGACTGAAATAGCATCCAATTTAAACAACTATTTTATAAGTCTAAACAAACCTAAATCTATTGATTCTTCACCAAATTTGAATACTGATATCCCATTCAAATTAATAACAGAACAGGAAGTTAAGGAAGGAATTGACTTATTCAAACCAAATGGCTCAGCTGGGCCTGATGGTGTACCACCAGTATTCTTAAAAACCTTAGCCAAATATTTGATTGGACCATTAACTATATTATTTAATTCTTTTTAAAGGTCAGTTCTACTGTTCCAATCTGGAACAAAGCAACAGTTATCCCCTTACATAAAGGAGGTAGCAAAAATCTATCACAAAACTACAGACCTATGTCTAAATTCTGTTTTCTGTAAACTGATGGAAAAAATCTTAAAAGACATAATAAATAAACACCTGGCAGAGACTGGATATATGGATATATACCAACATGGTTTTGTTAGAGGTAGATCATGCCAGACCAACCTGTTGAATTTTCTGTGACCTGTTAGCGAAGCTCTGGATAAAGGTTTGTCTGGGATGTGAGTTTTCTAAAGCTTTTGATTCAGAGTCACACTAAATACTTATAGAACAATTGGAATCTATAAAACTCCATCCACTAATCATAAACTGGACAAAAGCTTGGTTATCAAATTGTACCCAGCAGGTTTCAATAAAGGGTTATCTTTCACCTTGGGGACAGGTTACCAGTGGTGTACCACAGGACTCGGTTCTGGGGCCAGTTCTCTTTAACATACTAATATCATCTCTGAGTCCACTGACTAATACTTGCTGGCTGGCTAAATTTGCAGATGACTGCAAACTAGGAAGTGTTATAACTGATTCTAATTCTGCCCTTGATTTGCAAAACAATTTATCTTATCTCAAAGAATGGTAAAAAAAAAAAAGATTTATTATTCAATGAACAAAAATGCAAGGTAATGCATTTAGGAAAGAACAACTCATGTTATGCATACAAAATGAATAACATCATTCTACAGACAACTGAACGTGAAAAAGACCTTGGGGTAACTATGTCGAATGACTTTACCTTTGAGATTCACACAAAGAAATGTTGACAAAAAAGGGAACAAAATACTGGGTTGCATTCTTAGAAATATTAAAAGTAGAGATAGGAATGTGATTATTCTGCTGTATACAGGCCTTTTTATACCACATCTGGAATATTGCTCCTCAGTTGTAGCTCCTCATTTAATTAGAAGCAAAAAACTCATTGAAAAAGTTCAACGTAAAGCCACTAAAAAAGTCCATGCAGTTAAGGGTTTGGATTATAAATTGAGATTAAGAACTGTGGATCTCTAGTCTATGGAATATAGAAGACTTCGAGGCGACCTATTTCTAACACACAATACCTTCAATAACATCTCAACTCTGGAAACAATAGGTTTAACCAGAAACCTGTCTACAGTTAACACCAGATCACATTCCCTGAAATTAAAAGGTACTCAAAGTAACACACAGAAGAGAAACCAATGGTATTCACAGAGAGTTATTAATTCTTGGAATGCATTACCAAATAGCATTGTTACTAGTACCTCTATCACTTCATTTAAGACTAAATTGGACTTAAATATGGGAGATGCAAAATTCAACTTCCACCAATAATATTGGCAAGTTTATAAAGGACAGTTCTGCTCACTGAACTCGTAAACATCCTATGATCCTATAATAACAGCAGGGGTGCCAGAGTGGAAGTTGTGTTGCCTGGATCACTGCAATATTTTCAAGGATCAGCAGGCCATCAACAGTAAAGCATACCTACAGAAGCATAACTGCCGCACCTGTACCACCAGACTGTTGCTGGGGCAGTGCCGTTAAAGATACAGCAGCAGGACCTTCAAAGCAACAGTCATGCCAGGCCTTGGTGTAGCAAAGCGCAGAAGGATAGAGTGGTATGACTGCATAACTTCTGGAAAAGCAACATAAATAACACTGTGATGAGGACATAAGACACAGTAAAGGGTTAGTCAAACAGGTATACATGTTGATGACACAGAAAAAGCATGTGGAAACAGCTTACATTACAGTATTACAAGGAAAAGTGAACTTATCACATAAACCATATGATAGAAAAATGCCTATGAATGGAGCTTGTAGATTAGTTGTCATCCAGGCACAGTGACTATGTCAGTATCATAGTATTTGTAAAGGAGTGGAGGAGTGCACATTTTGTCCCTCTGCTAAACCATGGCAAAAGGGAAGATGCAGTAAAGTAGACGCCAGTCAGAATTACCTTGGTGGTTGGTAACAAAGGCAGTGTGTAGACAAAAACAATTGTGAAGCACCTAGAAAGCAAGAGAGTGCAACATCTAGGGTAGCATGCCTTCACATCATGAATGTCAAGGGAAAGAAAAGTGATACATTTATTAGCTTGGGTGACACAGCTGTTGTGCATAGGGTAAAGGTTTGGATGTCACTTACCATGACATCAGCAAGGTGAAATGGAATGCAGTGATTCTTCACTGAAAGACTGGTGAAGACAGGGTGTGGCCTGCCAAAGTAGGAGTTGTGACCTGTCACACTGGTTTCATTGTAACATACCATGGACACGCTTATGGGTGCACTACATGTGGTAAAAAGACACTGAGCAAATGACCACATTGTGTCGCCACACAGTGATATGGTTATGGAACAGCTGTCAAACTGCAATATGCTGGTGGCCCTTGTCTGATGGCAATACTGTATGTTTCCATGTTTACAGGTATGTTTTGTATGTTGCATAACCATACACTGCAAAAAAAGACATAGAAGCATGGAATCATCATGGTTTGCTGAGAACAAGGGCCTTTCACCCAACTACTGTGCTGTATTAACTGTGAGCAATGTGCTCCTCCATGCTCTCCCAGACAAGCACTATAAGAATAGTCCCCTAACCAGTCTACCATGTGACCAGTGCTGCTTTTTGCATCATCTATCTAGGCATCGAACAGCATCACACTCCCTGAGACAAACATTGTACAAGCAGAACTGTGATGTACCATTAACATTTCTGTAATTTCAATTGCTGGCATTGGTAGTGGTGCTGGTGTTGGGGGGAGGCTAGTACAATAATTCATACATAGCTTGGCACTTTCAATGGTGAGGTGCGCACTGAAGACAGAGAGCTGACTGAAAGTGTGCCACCAGCACATGCTCCAGAAAGATCTTGTGCAAAGCAATGGTAGCTAGGCACTGCATTACAGCAGTAACATCATTTTCCTTTTTCATTCTTTCAGGAATGCACACTGAGTCATTAGAATGCACTGGTTAACTGATAGCCACAATGAATGCTCTGTTGTCTGATTTCTAGTGTGTGGTATGCATTTGGGCAAAGGTGTGGTGCTCATTTGGACCTATGCAATATTTGGGATTATCCACCATTTACAGCCCCTTTGTCTGTGTTGCACTACAAGGTCTGACTTTAACAAACATTTCCTTTGTTATTGTGCCTATACGCAGTACTAATGAAGATCGTGCCTGATCTGCAGTTCTTGATCCATACACACCGAGCTTCTTCAGACCATACCACCCATGAAACATACCACTTTTTTCACCAGAACTGCCTCCACTTTAGGCTATTCCAGGAACACACCACAGTTTATGATAATAAGCAGTTCCTGAGATATGTCATGACTGTAGACACACTCCAGTAACCAATTATATATAAATTTCCAAGAACTTTTCATATATGTGCTGAGCAAAAGGTATATAACCTCTGTTCACAATGCACACAGTTCTGCACAGTCGACGCTTACAAAACGGAACTGTCATCACTGTGATGTTGACATTTAATGCTGAAAGCATACAGCTCAAGCCAGGAGACATTTACACATCAAAACACAGCTGTCACCTCTGTTCAGTCACTTACCAGACATCATTCAATAAACGATGATGCTGCATAGGGGCAACTGTGAGATTTACACACACTCACAATATATATATGTGAAAGTTAGGCATTGCACTGCATCTGATTGAAAAATACAGATAAATGAAGTTTCTGAGCTGAAAAGGTGCAGTAGTATAACAGTACTCATAATGACAAAAATAACAATTTGAGTACTGTGGGAATATGCCAAGCATGCACACCCTGGGAGCCAATGTCAGTAGAGCTGTTTAAAAACACAGTACAGTGAACACCAACCTCATTTATAATGATAGAAGAAATGAGCCATGGACTGGGAGAAAAGGTTTGCCTAAAGTAAACACCTCAAATGGCCACAAAATGCCCACAAAAACAAGTCTGACAAGCTCCAAGTACTGCAGAGAAGAACCAGGAAGTAGAACAAAGGAAGCAGTACTCAGAAGCGCATGGTCACAAGTACAGCACGGAGCATTTCCAAAACAGAGCAGTCACATTACAGCATCCTCGGGCAGGAAGAGCTCATTTGCATGAGAGTTGTGGCAGTCAGAGCTCACACAACATGAAATGGCAACTCACACATGGGGGAAATATTAAAACGATTTTAAAACAAATGGACAGTCCAAATCCAGCCCAGAAAAGCTGTATCCTCTGCAATGCTCGTGAGCAACACATGTGAAAAAATACAGAGTGATGACAGCTTTCCTTTAAAAAAAGTCAGACACAGAAATTTACATTACCAATGTTTGGGAAAAGTCTGCATAAGTTGCACCTTCCCACAAGAATGATCTATGCTCTAGCATGAGTTTCATTACAGGAACTGAGTGGGTATGTTCTATGGGCAGAAAACCCTGTATTCATGATAGGAAAGATACATATTTAATTGTTGCGTGATTCCCTCATTCAAAGTGACTTCTTTCCTGGGGTAGACCTGAGGTGCTGCAACACAGTAAAGGTATTTTATACAGTACAGTGGTTCTGAGTGCTGACTTGCTGAAATTACATACATGATTTATAATATCAATAGCGTTAACGCACTCATTTCCTGCTTCAGCCTTGACTGGCTCATTTACAGTGTATCTGGAATCCAGATTCTTGTGCTAGGGTACAATACTTACACATCAGTCTCCATCAGTTAACTGCAGCTACTGACTTTCTGATATCGCTAGGTCATAAGTGGGACACATGGTGAAAACCATCTGGATAAGGCCCTTGAGGGGGAACCTCTTACAGGCCTCTCACTATCCATCTGTTGTCATCTTTTTTTTTAATTTAGTGCACTTTATGTCCCTCTGCACCTGTCCAGCCCACATAAGTGCACTGCTCTGCCCAGCCCCATCACCAAACATCCCTGGAACTTACATTGGCTCCTTTATTCCCCCATGAGAAGGGCTGTTGGAGGCTGGACCCAACTCCCTGACAGATGTTTATGTTGGTCCTGGAGTGGGAGCCTGATCAGCAATGTGGGACCTGTCGCAGATGGCGAGCTGCATCCTCTATGGTCAGGTGTGTTTTCACTTTTTCAGTCCACATCCCACAGATATTGGGAGGCCCTGTAGCTGTACCTGATGCAGTTATGCACATAGAACACGCAATGTGCATCAGAGTGCTGACATCCCTGACCCTTGACCTTTGGCTCGAGTTTGCACTCTCACCTATGGTCATCCAGGTTGCAGTGTTGCAGCAGAATCCAAGCATGCTCCCACCCAAGAGGAGGCAAGCATCCTCCCTGTCCAGTCATCTGACCACCCAGGCTTGTTCCCAAATCAAGGTCGCTGGTGTCCCAAGTGGTAGCTGCACTGCTGCACTGATGGGCTGGCCCCTGGTGTCATCTTGTATGTGCAGGTTAGCTGCTAGAGGCACAGGCTTGATGGGAGACTTGCCACACATCTCACAATCAGGACCTATTTTGCCAACCCAAGTCTGGAAAATCCCCTCAGCCAGCCAAAGCTGTAAGCAGGGTAGGAACTTTGAATGGTTCGGAATGGAAGCTTCTCCTCTACTCAAAAATCAGCAACTCTTATATCACCTACTAAACTTTTCCAGAGCTAACCTATTTAAACCCTTACTTGCCATGGCAAAACTGGCTGGGACTTGGCAACCCTTTCCTAGCAGAACCTGTTTACTTGTTTTTCTGAAGTACAGAACATCTTATAATGCTGATCCTTTCCTGAGATGAGCTACTTGTCTGTGCAGATCTCTACTTGCCTGACGGGAGTTACACCTGATGGAAGAGCCAGGTTGTAAGTCATGATTTAAAAGCTTCAACCAAAGGAGTAGTATAGATGAACCAGAGAGGGCATTTGAAAACCTGGCATCCAGTGCAGCAAAGGCTTGGTCCTAGGTGGATTACAATTCTGAAGGGGGAATTTTATGCAGCTCAATGGTAAATGAACTAAGGATTCTTCCTGCTGCGGGGTCCTTCTGGTTGGTGTCCAGTAGCTCAAGTAAATTACATAATTGGAAAGTGTGATTCACTTTTGTTCTTTGATGACCAGTAGCTCACAAATGTAGAGATAGCCTTGTCAATTTAGGATCTTAAATATCAAAACTAAAACCTTATATGCAGACACCCACCCAAACTGACAGGCAGTGCTGTTCACTCATGGCCTTAAGCAATGACCTTAGGGCCTGTTCATCAAGTCCATGACTTTTTTACATTTTACATGCAGAGTGATGGTTTGTGTACAAGTTATTGGCCAATTACAGGGAGCCAGAAAGGCTGCACAGCATTCACCCAGCCCACTGTTGGTCCTGCATGCTGCTCCATCCAATCCCAGCCATTCAGTAGAGCAGCATAGGTGGTCATGTAAAAAAGTTGTGGCAGGGGTATGGAGGGACAGGTCAGGGGTGTGGTCATGATCCATACTTTGCCCAATGCCACTTGCATATAGCCTGCTGAAAGGCTCCATAGATTTTGTTAGGGTGATCGTAGCCATAAATCTATAGGATCTGGGTTCATGAGCCCAATAGCTCAGTGGGAGCACAGTGTGCTGCCAAATTGGAAATCCAATTCAGAACACCACCTCATCTCTCTCTCTCTCTCTCTCTCTCTCTCATTGAATAATTGGAAGTGATGAGCCTGCTCTCTGGTGAGGAAGATATGCACTATAACACCTGAGTCCTTCGCAGGTGAAGTCAGGTATAGCAGTGGGGGCAAAAGTAATTGGGCAGGAGACAGTGGACCCAGAGGGGAGAAAAAAGGAAAATTGGGGGAAGGGGGAGACTGATCATGGTCCTGAGTAACAGAGATTATTACCATGTTAAAGACTAGAAACAATGAAAATGACATGTATTATTTAAATGAGATGAAAGCAGCATTCATACGATTAGAAAGACTGCTGTACATGGAACTTAGTTTATAATATAATATCTTAGTTATAGCAAAATATATAAAAAAAAGATCTTATGTGGTATATGACTTGAAAAGACACCAGCTAAAAACTGGGAGCAGCTCAAAATAAAGCAGCAGTGGAAGAATCATCTTACTGACTGCTCATTTTAACTAATAGAAATCTTAATAGAGGAGGATCAGCTGCATTTAGGAGAAATCACCACTGAGATCAAACACACACAACAAGAGATAAATATGTTTAAAGAACATTCCGAATTTTTAGAATTTGACCAAAAACTTAAATACAATTTCACAGTCAATGAAAAGAAGTTGTTGATAGAAAACAAATACAATGATTATTTGGAGGAAAATTATACAGATGGGGAATGCAAACAAGATCTAAGAGAGAGACAGACCTAGACATTGGTTTAGAAATGAGTGTAAATAAATCTAACTTTAAATCACCTAAATTAAATGGGATTGATAACCAAAATGAGGAAAGAACAGTATATTTTCCAGAGATGCAACAATCTATAACAATGCTGAAAAACTTAAATTATAATGACAGATTAGAATCCCTAGGTTTACACAGTCTTGAGTTAAGCAGACAAAAAGAAGACATGTTATTATATTATAATATCCTAAATGACCCTATATAGATGCCCAAATTAAATATTACATATAAAGATGACAATACAAGTACTAGAGGTCACCCGCTACAAACCAAAGTTAGTAGATTTAAAACTAATAGAAGGAAATATTTTTTCACAGTACGTGCAGCAAATTTATGGAATAGATTGCCTTTGAATATTATATTAAGTGCTAACAAAGATGATTTTAAATGCAACCTGGATAATTGTATTGCCAGGGGAGGTAGACTAGAGTGCTATACCATGTCTTAACAGGAGTGAACTCATGGGCCACAGCCTTTTATGCACTCCTACAAACTAAGTGAAACTAAGTGAAGAGACAGTAACCCCAGAAACAATGTGTGGGGCTGCCTGCATTAGAAAACAAACAAATTGAGCAGAGCAAAAAGGAATCCTGGAAGACAGAATTCCAATCAAATACTACAGAGGAAATTGGAGAGGAATCTAAAAAAACAACTATTAAATATTTCACACAGAAAATTAATAAAATATGAAATTTGAATCCTCTCAAAATGCATAAATTCTGCCCTGACTTCTCCAGAAAACAAATTTGTGGAAATCTTGAATCCCTAATGGATCAAGCATTGGATTTAATCTTTTTGTGATGCTGGGACTACAAATCCCTTGGTTGACTTGGATAATAATTTATCTATTGGTTAGGCAAACCAGAATAGGAAATACATGCATTTCAAACCCAAGTCCTGTTATGTTCCAGATACATGCAATACTTATTTTGTTCTTACTTTACAGCATTTGCTGCAGAAAGATGTGTATCTGCTGTTTGATACAGTGTCTGGAACCAGCAGGTACACACATGGTTCTGCCCTTGAATGAAAACCCTTCAGGAGATCAAATCTATGAATGACATCATAGTAAAGCCTGCAGACAAGGGTGAGAACATTGTCATTACGTTTAAAGATTGATACATTGGGGAAGTACAATATGGTATATAGTCAATTAGGAGATTCCAAATGCTACCATAATTGGAATATGAATCCTACACAAATAGTCAAAAGTAAATTGGATTGTATCATTGATTGGCATTGTGGGTGGTATTTTATCTATTAAAGAGGCTAATTATTTAAGATCTGATCATCCAATAACCCCAACTTTGTTTATGCGTTCAAAGATCCATATTTTATTTATTTAGTTAGTTATTTTATTTGAAAATTGGTAACTGGGAGAGGTACACTGAACCAAGACTCATTTCCAGGTTTTCAGACTTGGGACTTCAAACAAACTGCCATCTAGCAGTTAATATTTGCTCTGATTCCAAGTGTCTTGTGGTAAGCTAATCTCCCCTATTAGGGAAAGAGAGAGTGTTAGATTTATTCTGTTTGTAACTTATTGTTCAAAACAAGTTTCTTTCCACTTCTGCAGAATTACTGCTCCCTATAGTGCTGTTGTTATATCCTGTAGTATCTATGTAATTCTCTTGACATTTTAAAAATATTATTTTTTATATATTTCATGTTTCTGTGACTGAATCCTTTGGGATACAGCTAACTGATTTTTAACTGACAATAACTGTATTTCTGCCATGAGAAGAAGGCTATCATTACCATATCCTTCTTCTAATGTAGGGTATTCTCAGCAGTGGCAAAGATGGTTGGGTTGTGTGACCTTGAACTTGGAGAACTGTGCTGTGTGAGCAGTGGTTCTGAAGGGACGCAAACCTGAAGATACTCCAAAAGAGTGTCTAAACTGAGTGGTGGCAGATACTGAAGTATTGAGAAAGCTAATAACATTGTACAGGCCGAGTCACAAACTGCACCCCTCTGTCTGTCTGTTGTCTGTGACAGTTTGCATCTATCTGCAAACATAGAGATATTGTGAAGCTTTAACAGGCGAAGTTAAGGCAAAGTCACCAAATTCGCCTCCATGGACCACAGATCATTTCATGCAGTTTTTCTATTTAATAGGAAATTTGCCATTGGTAATGTAACATTGCAACTTCACCTGTAACTTCTCCTTGGGGTACATAGAGTTGGGTCAAAATGACGTCCACTAACTGCTCCTTTTGGATTGTTTGGGCATAACTTGGTCAAATTTGTTTAAAACCTGGTATGATTGGAGGCCAAAAAGAGGTGCATATTTGATGCATTTAGTGAGATTATTAGACTTAAATTGTAGATTTGGCACCATAGTCAAGTTGGGAGTGATTTGGAGGTGTTGTGTACATTTTCCATGGGTATTATGTATTACTATTGTAGTAAACACTGAGACCCTTGTTTGGATGTATAGAGTGGTCCTTAACTCCAAAGACTGGTGGAGTTGTGGCTTGTCAAAGTTGCAGTGTTATCCTATGGAACATTAGGGTAAGGGTTAGAGTTAGTGTGGTCACTTGCAACCCATGCAATAAACATGTCTCCTGAGTTGTTTACTGCTGCTCCTGTTGTCACATCCCATATCCTTCACGAGCAAGAATGCCACAGATGTGACAGAAAAACATCTGGCTACACTAATGCCACCTCTGCCAACTACTCCTTTGCTACTACCAGCCCCAGAACCCATAGAACATGATACCACAGACATAGATTTTTTAACTAAAGCACTATTTTGGCCCACAGATTTTGAACACTTCTTTGCTGCCTCCATGGTACCTCTTCCTTTAGTAGAGTGTCCCTTCCCAGTCATTCTTGAATGATAATTGTAACTTGATTTGGAATGAAAAATTACAAAATGTAAATAAAGCCTGCATTACAAATAAGTACCAGAGGCAGACAACGCCTCCCTCTAGGGAATCAGGGATCAGGAATCAAAAGGAGGTTCTTATGGTGACCAAACAGTAAAGGGACCTGGGAGTGATTATATCTGATTACCTAAAGGTGACCAGACAATGTGAAAAGGCTTTAGGGAGAGCCAGTGGGATGCCAGGGTGCATAGGGAGAGGTATCACTAGCAGAAAAAAATAGGTGATAATGCCACTGCACAGAGCATTTGTGAGACCTTATCTGGAGTACTGTGTCCAGTTCTGAAGGCCACATCTCAAAAAGGGCATAGACAGAGTAGAGGCAGTTTAGAAAACGGCAACTAAAATGGTGTAAGGGTTGCAAAAAGTCATATGAGGAGAGACTAAAGGACCTCAAAGTATATTCGCTGGAAGTGAGAAGAGAGAAGGGGGATATGTTGGAGATTGCCAAATACCTCAAGGGCATAAATAAGGTACAAGAGGATAGCATCTTTCAGAAAAAAAGAGGTTCAAGATCAAGGGGTCACGATATGAGACTAGAGGGGGGGTAGACTCAGGGGTAACATGAGGAAGTATTTCTTCTCAGAAAGGGTACTGGATGCATGGAACAGACATGGAACAGACATGGAACAGGCGGAGGTGGTGGGGCAAAAATGGTGGGGGATTTCAAACATGCAAGGGTTATACACAAGGGAACACTAGCAATAGAGAAGAGAAAGTAAGCCGCAGGTCAATTAGGGACTTCGGTAAATGCAGTACTGTAGGTAGGAAAATGGGCAGACTAGATGGGTCAGGCCATCTGTGTCAAATTCTATGTTTCTACAGTACTGTATGTTTCTATGTTTCTAGCAGTATGATCTAAAGAAATAAACGCCACACGGATTAACACAACACACACAATGGGGAAAGAGGGTTAAGCAAGTTATTAACTACCAGCAGCAGACAACACCTCCCCCTAGAGAATCAGGGATCAGCAGTATGATCTGAAAAACTACTAATAAAAACAACACCCAAGTTGTTGTTTTTTTCCTTTTAAACAAAACAGGGATTAAAACGGTAGTGGTAACAGTGGTAATTAAGAATTAAGTATAACAAAAAATAACAGAACACTGTCACTTTATGAAAAATATAGCTAAAAAAATAACTAAAACTGCTACAGAAAGACACTGACAAAATACTTTACTTAAACACACCAAACTAAACCACAGAAATAAAAATGAGAAATTACTCACTACAGATCAAAAAATGAGCAAGAAAGAGTGAGAAAACCAAAATCTAACACAAATCTCCTTCTTAGACAAAAAAGCTCTGGATCTTTCTGGGCTGCCTTGCTTTACAGTACAAAGCAAACTACCAGTGCAGAATGCCTAACACATAAAACTGCAGCACTGACTTACGAGCTGAAAGAGCTTCAAAACCGTATGTAGAGACATGCTTAATGGTGTAGTCTTCTTCATTAAAATGCTCAATACCTTTCAACATGTAGCATATCACAGCATGAAAGCAGCAACAGAAAAACTTATCAGCTACTCAAAATAAAAATCCTGTAGTCACCACCATAGTGCTCAACCAGAGCAGCGGAGTACGACCAGCTGCCAAACAGACAGTCCACATGCATGATGATGCACAGGAAATCAGCTAACATGTCAGCTAACAACTTCCTCAGAGTGGATTAGTCTGAAACCATGCCTCATTTAAATAGCATAATTTATGCAAATTCACATAGAGGAGGTGTAAACATATCAGTCTTTTAGCTACCTTTAAAAATTAACCCGTATTGCACCAAAAATGTGATAAACACTTTATAGCATATAAATACTCGACGTGTTATAAATAAGACCATATAAAACACACATAACTAACAACATTATTAAGATTTTCTAACTAAGATTTACAAATAACACTAGTAGCACAGCAGACACTGTCAGATCTTGAAAATTTACAAATAACAGTGTAATGGCAGATCTTCATTCAATCACTTTTGATTCAGCATCTCAAGCTTATAGATCCAAAAGCAGTCTCTCTTTGGTTCAATTTTTTTTTTCAGTTAATCTTTTTATTGAACATTTTTGTTACATACCAACATTGAACAGTACATCAAACAATAAACTAAGAAAAGCAGGGAAGAGAAGGTGGTCTGACTTAAGGTTCAGTGTATAAGATAAAAGACAATACTTGATAGGCAGGTAATATGGAACACACTCACCAATGGCTTTTGCAGTAAATCATACTTCACAGTGGGTGTCGGACAAGGCAACCGTACCCTGCAGAAAATAAAAACAACCACAAGAACCATGACAACTGACATAAAGTCAAATAACATTCTATCTACATATAGAGATTTTAAAAGCATCAGTTAACATGTATCTATCCACTGTCCTAACCCTGTAACCATCAGATCTGAAGGTGTGAGCGAGGTGGATGTTATTCCTCAACCTATCCCCACTTTGGGGGATGTATATTTAAGAAATGGGAGCCAGCACTTCTCAAAATCAGGTAGGTTATTAGTGGCCAGATGGGACATCTGGTCCAGCAGGGCTAACTGGGTAAATGTTGATAGAATCTCCTGCAGGAAGGGGACCTCCGGCTGTCTCCATTTGCTTAGGACCAACCTTTTGACTTGCATTGCAAGCATTGCAGTCCATCTATATTCTGGCCTGGTTAACTGAGGGGTTATGGAGTTCATGCCAAGTATGAGGAGTGGAGCTGATAGTGGAATGGTGTTGCCTACCACCTGGGTACATAAATGGCTTACCTGGGTCCAGATGTGTTGGAGTTTGGGGCAGGATGCGAAGTATGTGTAGTTTATACCCAGGCTGAGTCTGACACCTCCAATATTGATTGTGATTGTGAATGTCCAGTTTATGAAGAACAGCTGGAGTCCTGTACCACATATGTATGATTTTGTTTGGGATTATCCTACTTCTTGCATCTTTAAAGGTTTTGTGTCCCAGCTTCCAGCATTCATGCCACTGTTCCTCCTCAACTGGTGTATTTAGGGTTTGCTCCAATTTCTTTTCTTGTGGTATCTGATTGTGTGGGGAGGATGTCTCTAATTTGTGTATACATTTTGCTGGCTAAATTCTTTTTATTAGTCAACCATGCTGGGACAGGAGATTTACACTCTCTGTGTGCAGTTTTTTACAAATATGTCTGAGTGGCACTGAGAATCTGCAGATACCTCCAGAAATCCTTCTCTGGGAGTCCCCATCCTACTTTTAGGTTTTGGAATGAGTCTATCTGTGAGGTCCCAGGAGTTAACATGTCTCCTAAATTGTGGAGCCCCCTATTGGACCATTCAGCCCAGATAGTGTTTTTGTTGTTCACTGAAATCTCTGGGTTGCCTTGGAGGGGTGTAGACTTCCTTGGGGTGACGTTCATAGCCAGCTTACGGCTCAACTTGGACCAATACTTAATTGAAGGAGCAATTGTGGGGTGTGCTGGTCCCCCTTTCTAAAGGGGAGTTGTATAACAGTAAGAGGAGAGAGTGGGCTTGCCATAGCTTGGTTCCTATATATATCCATTATGAGGAGTCTTCTGCCCTAGGCTAGAACCACCAGGGCATCTGTGTGAGTTAAAATGCCCACTTATAGCCCTCAAACCACAGCAGGCCCCACCTCCATCTTTCCAGTGTGCTTTAAGTTTGTTGTGACTGTATTGGGGCTGTTTGCCCTCCCACAGAAAATGACCTATAAACGTGTTCATCTTTGGCCACCAGGGAGAGGGAGCTCTAGATGTACAGTATGTGGGATAACAGACAGAACACTTTTGTGGCAGTGACCACCTTAATTATGGCTATCTTCCTTGCCAGAGTGAGTTGCATTTTCCCCAGCTGGCCAGTTCTGTAGCCTTTTGGATGAGTCGTTAAACTGAGGTCCCATCTGCCTGTTGTGGTGGTAGTTCAGGTGGATGTTAAAGATCCCATGGCACATCTTGAAAAGAGCAGGGGAATTGTTTATTGCAAAAACCAAAAAACATCAATACACAATCACAAAAATAATCCAGAAAAGAGGCTCATCACAATAACAAAAAAAAAAAAAATAAGCTGTGCAATCACTATTGAATAATGCATATACATTTAAATCCAATAAACATGTTTCCAATATTCATGAAACAGATGAATGGGCAAATGTTGTGATTCAAAGTCTTTTTGAGTCAGTAATGTTGATTCAATATGGTGGAGGACAACAGAAGGTAGGGTAACAGTATGCTGCAATGAAAATAAACATTGTGCCTGACACATGTAAAACTTAACACAAGCGAAAAGCACAGTAAGCATGCTAGGGTAATATCTGCAAAGAAAACTCGAATAGTCCCCAAGAACTAAACAGTCATATGAGACATGACAAGAAGCACCCCAACCCCACTTGGTAAATAAAACATACCAAAATTGCTGGGCATAATTACATGAAAGATAAAAACGATCCATAGTTTCTTCTAAGCCAGAACATTCTGCATGAATACATTGCCTTTCAGAAACAGCCTTATGCTTTAAATTCCCCTTGACCCCCAATCTCTCATGGCAACTAAGCCACGTGACATCCCACATCCAATCAGGAATCCTCCTATCAGAAAGAACCCTTAAAGCTAAATGAACTTTAGAAGGAAAACACCTAGGAAAATCAACCATAACCAAAAAATTAGTAGCCATTATTTTAGCATATAAATCCTTTCGAGAAAGCCGATGAACCTCATGTTGAGCAAGATGCCACTGACGTAACTTAGCAGCCACAAATAAAAGAAGGTGCACCAAAATTAGATTTAATAATAGATGCCTCCACAGACCATCTAGTCAAAAAAATCCTTAATCAGAAAAAATGTCCATAAGTCCCAAGGATGAGACTGATATCGTATGGGTTCTTTTAATGTAGATTTAATAAAAAAGGAAAAATAAAAAATGAATGGGTTTATCATACCAAGGCCTCCTGCCTTGATCTGTAAATACATAAAATCATGCTTAACCAGGTTGAATCGGCTCCCCCCCCCGAGCATTTGAAAAAAAATGCTATAAAGTCAGGTCTCATAATGTCTAGGCAAGGGAAACACAGTACTAAAATATAAAAACAAAGGTAAGAGAAATTTCTTAATGATCAAAATACGTTTTTTTTTTTTTGAAGTCCAGAATTCCCATAATTGTACCTTACCCTCACCTAATTCGATGTGCAGTTTTCAGTTAAGGTCAGGCAAATCACCATTACCAAAGAAACATCCCAATATATTAATAGGGCCAAGTGAAATAACTATCTGCCTAACAGAGGGTTTGAAGGGTCCCTCCAACAAAAAAATTCCAGCACTTTTCTCATAATTTACTGAAGTCCCTGAAATAGAACTAAACTGTGCCAATACATCCAAAGCTAAAAGGCCTGAAGTCGAATTATGTAGCAGAAGACACATTTCATCAGCATAAACAGCCAAAACTTGAGAAGGAACATCAAAGGCAGGTGTCAGACCGAATATATGCTGATGATGAAGGAGTTCCCGATTCAAAGGGTCCAACACAAAGGTGTACAGTTAAAGGCCTAATTGGACATCCCTGACATAACCGCCTACAAAACCCAATCCCATCCCCCAAAATGCCATTAACCAAAGGAAAATTTAGAGCATTAGTATACAAAAGCCCAACCCAGGCCCTGAGTTTATCAGAAAACCCATATCTCTGAAGGCCTTAAAATAAGAAATTATGGAAAACCTTGTCAAAAGCTTTAGCCTGATCCAGGGAGAGTAAATATCCCGTAAGCTTCCCCAGTCAACTACATTCACAAATATTCCGCAATAGAGTTAAATTTTGTTGAATGTGCCTACCTAGAATTGAACATGTTTGCACAGGATGAATAAGATATGGAGCAAGATGTTGAAGTCTATGACATAAAATAGCAGAAAAGATGTTATAATCCATATTTAATAAACTAATCGGCCTCCAATTCCTAATAAGATGTTTGTTTCCTTTTTTAAACAAAAAGATTGTCAAAGCATCAGAGAATCCCTGAGGCAGAGTAGCAGTGGTAAGGATTTCATTAAAAACTTATGTCAAAATTATACTTAAATCATCCAAAAAAAATTTATGCAATTCATTTACAAGTCCATCAGGGCCAGGTAATATTCCTGTTTTCAAACGGCCAATTTCCAACTTGACCTCATCCTGAGTTATGGGTAAATCTAAATCTTGAGAATCAGAAAGTGTCACCTTAGGCAGCTGAAAGGAAAACAGTTCATCCCAAGTACTCGTTGGTTGGAAGGCCTGACCATGCTGAGCCTTCAAAAAGTGTTGAACTATGTGCAACATTTCTGCATCTGTAGATTTCAGGGCACCTGTAGTATCATAAAGGCCATCCATAAGCTTTTTGTCTAAAGCCTATTTGCAGGTCGAGAAAGGGTCAGAAACAGGAGAAGACTTTAGTCCATAAGACAAGTCATCATGTATGCGGCAAGCCTTCCCATAATGAAATTGTCTCATTTTGTTCCGAAGTACAGAAATTTGTTCCTGAATCCGAAGATCTGAAGAAGTGGGAAGGGACAATAATTTACAAAACTGAGACTGATGGCTTAAATAAGAAATATTTTCCTCAGATTGAGTAGATTTATTAAAGGAAATGGAAATCTGCTAAAATTCAAGCTTGGTTTCCACGCACCAATTTCCCCAAGAATCATACAGCCCAGCAACTGATCACCGTCTATGAAGTGTTTGAGAAAGGACAGACTGAAATCGCGCCTGAGTAAGTAAAATAGAATTCAGTTTCCATCTCACAGGAAAGGCAGGAAAACTAGGTGGAATACGGGAAAGAGAGAAACATACCTTTAACAACATGTGGTCAGAAAACTCACAAGGGGTCAAACCAAAATTAAGAGGTATTAAATGTCGGGAAGAAAAGACAAAGTCAATTCTGGTAGCCAAACTGCTATGTCTGTAAGTAGGCCCAGGGTCAGAATGAAGTGTTCTGTAGACATCTGTTAAAGAGGCTTTCAGAATGATACTTTGTAAAGCATGGGAATCACAGTACACCTTTCGTTGTAACTGGTCCCTAAATTTCAGATCCAGGCCACAGTTAAAAATGCCCCACCGATATAATATGTCTAGGGGAAAAAAGATAATGCTCAGCTTCACAGAAAAGGTCTATCTTGGCCGATTTAACCTGGGGAGCATAAATGTTTATGAGGCTAAGGGGATAGCCTTTACAAAAGCAGTCCAGTAGCAAAGCCCTACCAGGAATGAGATCTACCAACCGGAAGACCTGTACATGGGTATGATAAAAAAGTATCCCTACCCCATCAGCAGCATCAGGACCATAGGACCAAAATTAAGGCCATGTATCCATAATTTTTTGGATAATTAACATCAAACAAGGAAGTAAAGCATGTCTCCAGTAGGAACAGAATGCCTGCAGGTTGAGATTTACAAAAATGTAAAAGCCCCAAACACTTCCTTGAAATTTTTATACTGCAAGTATTTAAGGAAACAATAGTCAGAGAAGTCAGGGAAACAGATTAAAGTTTGTCCTTTTTACGCTTCCAGCCTGATGTTTTCTTTGACTCCAGTAAATCAGGTCCCCCTTCATCATCGTATTCCATACTAGACAAAGCCCCGATTGAACAGACACATCAGACTCAGAATCCCCATCCTGATCCTGCAGCACTTGGAAGGAGCTGTGTGTGGGAGGGGTGACAGTTGTGACAAGTTTCTTGGTATGAGACCTTGTCACCCATTTCGGGTGAGGTATCTGGAACTCTGGGTCTAAGGGAGAGGGTAGAAGAGGATATACTGGGTGTTGAAGGCTGCAAAGCCACAGAGGGCTGCTGTACATTCGTAGTATCAGAGCCAGAAGGCTCATCAGTGGGCCAAGGTACACCACCACTGGGAGGAGCCACATTGGAAGAGCCTGGGGTAGAAGGATACAGATCAGGAGGATTGATGTCCTCAGAACTAGGCCTAAACCAGCCTTGGGCTTCAGAAATCAAGGTTTCTTTATCAAGAACCCCTGAATTATTTTGCCCAGCATACAGACACTGATGGTAGGCATGACCTTGGTCATCACGTAGGTTGCAGCAGAAAACATTACTGCAGGTTCCACTGTTATGATCCAGCTCCCCACATAATGCCCATTTAATCTTGTTGCATGCACTGCTCAAATGGTGGGTGCTTCCACACTAATAGCATGCTTTGGGCTGCCCAGGGTAAAAACACACCCCTCTATCCTTTCCCAAAAAAAAGCTGTTGGGAACATGTCGAACAGTATCCCCCACAATGCATAACTTCATCTTAAATTTCCAGCTCCCAGTCCAGATGCCCTCCCCATCAATAATAGGCTCTTGGGGCCCCAACACAGTTCACTTACTCTCTAACCAATACAAGATATCCCCCACATTGACACCCTCATTACGAAACATAATATGAATAATTTTGAACAAGGGCTTGGTAATGGGAATAGCCCAAAATGGAGTCCATAAAGGAGTGGATTTCAGAGTGTCATACTTTAGCCAAAATGTTTCTAGGCCAGCAAAAGACCTAAAGCTAACATCAAAGGTGTCCTCTCCTTGGATGTTTATGAGGGGATATATGTCTGAGGCCTGGAAATTCATGGAGTTTTTAAGCAGCCTCCAAGCCACGTAAAATCAATCTGGGTGTTCCCAAAGACCCCCCCCCGTACCTGAGACATACAGCATTGCATCTCGGAGCCTGATTCAGCCGATTGTTATGAAAGAGATCAGAGAAGCGAGGGCCAGTATGAAACTGTTCTTGACGGGGGGGGAAGCATTAGGCATCTCATTTCCATGCTCCTCAAAAGTGGCCGGGTCAGAAGGAATTAAAACCTTACCACCAGTACCCAAAAGATGAGGATCCGAAGACAGTTGATCTGTGGACTGATCTTTTGTAGTAATTCCAGAAACCCGTGGCTCCTCCGGTGTAAACGATATCCATTCTGAATCTGGTAGCCAGTGCCCATCCTGAAAGATCCAGCCAGCATCTGTCAGAGCTGACTCCTTACTCCAGTTTCTAGTAGGGTAAGACCCTTCAGTAGGTTTCAACTTTCGCATTCCAGGACATGAAGTCTCCAACGAATGAGTCAGCGCTGGATCCTGTACTGCATAGATAGTTGGGCAAGCCGCCGTCTCAGCTGGTGGATCAGTAATCAAGATGCTGCTTTGCAACACAGCAGGTCGAGTAGTCAGTACCACTAAGGAAACCAGAGGTATCTCTCCCCTGATCAAATCTGGAGAAGCCTTCACATCAAAAAGTCCCTCTGCACAGATTGTACCACGCACATCTCTAGGCAGCTCCAAAGGCATGTTGCTAGTAATAGTTCCATCCTGAGACTGATCCTGCTCAGGTGGTACACTAGAACTCTCCATGCTGACTTCATGTATAGCATCCATCTCCAACGAAAGGTTAGCGCAGTCTGCCATTCTGCAGAGCAGTACTGACAGCTCCCCTACAGCCAGCAATGCAGCAGGGGTGTTTTTATTGAAGAAATCAAAAACTTATACAAAGGAATGCAAAACAGGCAACAAAAAAATTACAGATCGTATAGAGAAGCAAACATACAAACAAAAATAATCAAAACAAATAAGATAAATAGAGGAGAGTCAGGGAGGGTGAAACCACCAAGACTCACAATTTTCCCACGAGTGAATCTGATGGGAACTAAGGGTACGGGATAATTCAGACTCATAAAGGTCAACCATTTGTCATTTAACAAAACGTACAACCTCCATTTGCATCCACAGAGTCTGCTGAAAAACAAATGTACACCTGGATAACCATAAATTATATAGCAAGGTCCCCATAATCACATGTAAGGTACTAGGGTGATATTGAAGCCATACACTCTGATAAACACCTAAAACCAAAACCTCATAAGTTGTGGTGCCATATTCTGGCCTATGCAAGACAGTATCCAATAATTCCCAAAAAGAGGCCGCATAGGGGCACTCAAAAAAAAGGTGTAATTGAGTTTTCAGAATACTATTACAAGTATATCTGGGGCAAACCCATTCAGAAATAACCTTGTTTTTATGAGAATTACGAACACCCAAGTGGCCATGACAGGTTAGCCAAATGGTTTCCCAAATGTGTCGAGGTAAACGGGGATCCCGTAAAAATTTTAAAGTACAATGAGTATCATCAGCCATACCTTGAGGAAAAATCAAGGGTTCCCAAAAACATTTAACCAAAAGGTGCCTATAAAATTCTTTTTTTGAAAATAAAATAACTTCTTCCCGGGTAACATGCCATTGCTTAAGTTTCTTAAAAATAGTAACCATATAAGAAGGTATAACAATCTTAGTCCATATGGTGTGAAAGTGATACTTACCCCCAGCCCACAGGACCAATAAATGATATAAAACAGAACAAAGAAAAGACTGCCAGGATTTGGTATGAGGATGCAAAATGGATCGTATATTAGAAAAAATAAAAGTAGTATTAAAAAAAGCCACAGGATTAATCATGTCCAGACCACCCTGTTCAATAGGTAAGTAGGTAAAGTTCCGCTTAACAGGGTTCATCCTGCTACCCCAAAAAGCCTGGAAAAAGAGACTATAAAGTTTAGTCTCAGGGTCCAAGGGTACAGGGAAAATGGAAGCAATATACAAAAAAGAGGCAGTAATAGTGATTTAATTAAGAGCACACTCTTTCGCTTAGAAATTTGCATTTGCTTCCATTGGTTCATAAGGGCAAAGCCAACCATAATTTTTGCTTCCCACTTATACTGACCAACATCAGGAATCCCAAAGGTGACCCCTAGAATTTTAATACCAGAATCCACAATGGGGATCCCTGCTATATTATCTAAGGCAAAGTTGTCAAGACCTAATTGTAATGCTTTACTTTTAGCAGTATTAATTTTGCATTAGAAACACAGGAATAGTCAAAAAGAAGTTGCTGCAATTTAATCCCTGAACACTGATCTTTAAGAAATAAACAAAGGCCATCAGTGTAGGCTAACATTTTAATGGGAGGATGATCATCCAAATGAGAGAGTCTGGACATTTCTGGCTCGTTCAAAATCTTTTGAATCAAAATATCCAACCAAAAATATACAGAATGGGGCTAAGAGGACAACCCTGTCGAACCCCTTGTGTAGGTCTAATAACATCACCCAAAAAACCATTAAGTAATAATTTAAAGAATGCATGTTGATAAAACAATTGGATCCATGAAATAAACATGGCAGGAATACCATGATGTTGTATGGCCCAAAATAAAAAAATGATGTGACATGCGATCGAACGCTTTCTCCTGATCCAAGGAGAGTAAAAAAACTGGTGTAGTGTGATGTCTACATGATTCAATGAGGTCTCTAATTTGAATCAGATTATCAGTAATATTTCTAGTAGGAATCGAACAGATTTGAATACTAGAGATTATGTTAGGCGTCACCAAATTCAGACGGCGAGTTAGAATTTTAGTCAAAATTTTCTGTTCCGAATTCAAAAGAGATATCGGTCTCCAATGGTTGAGGTCAGTTTTATCCCCCTTTTTATATAACAAAATCATATATGCCTGAAGCCAATCCTCAGAAACACAATGTGTGTCTAAGATTTCATTAAACAATTCAGTAAGGATGCCAGACAAAAAGGACTTAGAGGTTTTATAAAATTCGGAACTAATGCCATCGGGTCCAGGAACTTTATTCAATGGAAGACCTTGAATAGCTTCTTCAACCTCAAGTTTAGTAATCAGCTTAGTCAGTAGAATACTCTCCTCAAGCGGAAGAGTAGTAGGGGGTAAATCATGAAAAAAATGATCCAGTGAAATATGTGTAGAATCCATAAAAAAGGATTCATAGCGACAGGTAATATAGTGCAAAACAGGCATGCTTTGATCTAATAAGACCCTGTCTTCTGTTCATCAACTTTCAATTATTTTAGGGTTAGTAAATTCCTGATTATACAGTAGTAGCCAGAGACATTGCCAGCTATTTCCAGATATTTCATGAAATTTCTGAAGAGTTTTTCTCTGCTGCCCCTACTGTGGAAATGCAGAAAGCATGAGATAATTCTTGAAATATCACAGAAATTTCGGGAAATATTTGGCAGTGTCTGTGGCTGCTACTGTATTTAAAAACGTCTACAGAACCATGCAGCAATTGAGTCCTGAATCTTTGTTCAGCAACCAAAAACTTGGCTCTGTCATAGAGAAAAGTTTCATTTTAAGCTTAATGCAGGATATTTGAGAAAAAAAAGATGTCTTTAAAGTGTTCTGCAAGGAAATAAGCTTATAAATTTGTATTCGAAGTTGTAAATAATTTAAATAATCAACATTGGCATGATGTTTACCTTTAGAACGGAAAAAAGAGCGTAGCTCCTGTTTAGTAACAGGCCACCAATCCAAAATAGTGTCATAAAAGACAGCCACGGAAAGCCTAGCCAGTAAAAAAGCAAAACAATCACGGTGAATATCAGAGTGAAGAAGGAGAGAAGTATTTAACATCCAATATCCTCTGCCAAATTGTCTTGTAAGACCCAAATCCAAAATCACATGGAGTTCTGCATGATCTGATTAAGCATTGGCTTGAGTCCAAGCCTCAAAAACCCGTCCTCTGCTAGAGGAAAGGACATAGTCAATACGGGTAGATACAGTATTTCTAAAATAAGTATATCTGCCAGAGGAATGAAGTTGCCTATAAGAATCTTGTAAATTAGCCATCTGAATAATGGACTGAAGGGTATTGGTGTCACAATAAAATGTATGTGTATCCCCAGTTTTATCATGGAAATCCATTGGGCAGTTAAAGTCACCCCCCAGTAAGACAAATGTCCCCATATGCAAATAAGGCTGTAATGTTTTAAAAAACATAATTCTATCACTCTTAGTCTGGGATGCGTAAAGAGTACCAATTCTTATCAACAAGGCGCCAAACAGAACATCCAACAAAAGCAATCTACCAGGAGTAGCATCCATAATTCTAATAACTTTAAATGCTTGAGTCGTGAATAAAATGCCCACCCCAGAGCATGCTTCCTCTCCCACAGACCAAAAAGAAGCCCCCCAAGGCCAAGACTGCTTGGTATACAATATGTACTGGTCGGACCTGAGTCGAGTGTCCTGTAAAAAAAAAATATGAGCCGATAGTAAATGTAAAGAGGAAAAAAGAGAATGATTTCTTTTAAGATTGCAAATACTGTTAACATTCAAGGATGTAACATGAAGCCGAGAAGAAGACATATCCAAAAGTTAAATCAAAGATGATTTTTTCCTCGTCGGTTTATAAACTTTTTGTTTTTCATGCAGCACAGGCACCTCCTCTAGCAGACGATGCCTTGGAAGGCAAATCCGATTCATCCCCATCATCATCCATGCCTGTGTGTAGGGCAGCATAACTATTTCGAGTCACAATGGGGTCATGACGGAAGATTTTAGACTTGGTTTGTGGCATATCTTGTTTTCGCTTCCCACCCACCACAATGAAATCATCCTGTGGAATTGGGGGGGGAGGCATCTCAGTATAAGGGGCAAGGGAGGACTGTATGTTCAACAGTACAGTAGGAGAGTCTGAAGGAGGTAAGGGCTGGACAGGAAGCAGTGCCGGATCGGAAAGATGGCAATCATCAGGAGCCCCCAAGACAGGAACAGGAGCGGGGCACAAAGATGGAGCCTGTTCCTTCAGCTGCTGAGATTTTTCTCTTTGTTGTTGGGCCTCAATGACCATTTCCTCCTGATCATAGAAAGATCCCCTATTATGAGCAGCCCATGGGCACAGTCTATAAGAGTACCCTTGCTCATCACAAAGATTGCAACAAACTGGGTTGGGACAAAAGTGATGAGAATGATCCACTTCTAGGCTAAAGTCACAGACTTGAATTTCACAGGCATAACTTAAATGGGAAAGCGAATCACATCTGTGGCATGTTTTGGGCTGTCCAGGGTAAAAACATAACCCCCTGTCGCGACCAATATAGAAACTACTCGGTAGATGTTGAATGCCAGTATCAGAAGTCTTTAATTTAGCCTTAATAAGCCAACCCCCATCCAAATGTTCTCAGAATCCATGATAGGCTGCGGGCTTTCTATCGCCTCTACACGTTGCTTAATCCAGTGTAAAACATCTGAAACATTAACACCTTCATTTTTAAAAAGAATGTTAATAGTTTTCCATGTCGGTTTAGTTAAAGGGATAACAAGAAAAGGTGTCCAGACAGGGCAATGTTTCACAGTATAATATTTGAGCCAAAATTTATCAAGTAAGAAGAGGGATCTGAAACTAACATCAAACTGAGTGTTGCCAGAGGTATGAATCAGGGCAAACACTTCAGTAGCAGTAAATTGCATCGTGTCCTTCAATAAATGTCTGGCTACATAAGCTCTGTCAGGCAGAACATCTAGACCGCCTCGGCATTTTAACAGGACTGCATTCTTCCGTTTGGCAGGCTCACCCAAATTAGAAAAAAGATCAGACAAATTAAAAGTCTTAGGTGGTAAAGGCTTATCAGGTTCAGGAGCAGTCTGGGGAAGTAAGATCTCATGTTAAGGTTGAGAGTCTATAATATCACCCCATGATGTTGAGGGGATAGCAGGTAAAGGCGGCAATGTAACAGAAGCACTGGTAGAATCAAGGATGGCAGAAGGGAGAGACACAGCAGGGACAGCATCCAAAACAGGAGGCAACACATCAGTACTTACAGAAGCAGAGAGACCCACCTTGGCTGCAGAATCAGGAGCAGGTGAAAGCACACGGTCTGAAGCAGAAGAGACCTGAGGGAGTAGAATAGGCTGAGCATTGGGTGCGGCTCCCAGCCGACTGGCTGTTTGCATAGTCATAGGAACAGGTCCCACAAACAAGGTGGAGGAACTAGCAGGGCAACAGACTTGGCGTGGCAAAGATGAACTATCATTGTCCAAGACAGCAGGAGTCCGAATCTCCAATGCAGTAGGAACAGAAGGAGATGTCCCAGCAGTATCCTCCGTATTCCGGATCCAACCAGTGTTCCTCAAAGAATGTGTGGGAGACCAAACAGAAGCTGGAGAAACTGAGCAGCTAGGTAGTCCTGGAGATGAGCACGTCGCAATAGCAACAGCAAGGGCTTCTGATGAAACTAAAGGAATATTACCCACGGTGCCTTCCAGGTGAGAAAGAGTTTGTTCTTCAGCTTGTAAAAGAGTGAGAAGCTTGTCTCATTGTTGTTTAATCTCCCAAATAGCAGTATCAGAAACATGTCTAGAAGTGGCTCACAAGGAGTCAACCAAAGCAGGTCCAGTAATCACAGTTGCAGCTGCAGGGTCACTTAAGGGCATATTGTCCATAGGAACTGAAGTTTGAGAAACCTCATAGCAGTATCACTGATTAAAACAATATTATACAGCTGAGGAGTCAAAAAAGGTGCTGTAGTCACAAGTAATTCTTTGGTGCAAAGAATCCACTTCTCCTGCCACACCATCTGTACTCCCTGCTCCCTGGTCAGCCATCTTGCTGACCAGAAGTTGGACAAAGCTCCCCCTACTGCAGAGCAGGGGAATTTCCCTAGTGCTTTGGCCAAATTTTGCCCATTCACTAAAAATACCACCAGCAGCTTAATCTGATTCAATGTCAGTTGGCATTCATCTGTATCCCCCTCCCCCAGGACGAGGCTAAAAATAGGCAGAATTGTCTAGTCCTCCTTTCCTGGTCAACAAAACTAACTAACTAAGTAAATAAGTAAATAAATAAATAAATAGTGAGGTTTATCCACAGTGGCTGAAGGTTCACATCCCATAAATTTGTTAAGGTTGGAACTGTCTTAATACCTAGGTAAGTGATTCCATCCCCAGCCCACCAGAGTCCTCAACCTGTTATCAGATTAGGTGTGCATCGGTTATTTAGGGGGAGAACCTCTGTTTTGGATTGCTTGACTTTGAGCCCTGCATAGGAAGCAGATTTTTGGAGCAGCTGGAGAAGAAGAGTTATTGGGAGAGGCAGGCTTGCCAAGGTAACTAGTAGGTCATCAGTGAACATGAGGGTGCTGAATTACCTGTCTTTTATTGTGATCCATTGCACCTGGTCATACTGCCAGATTGCTACTGCCAGGGTCTCTACTGCTAGCAAAATGAGGAAGGGTGAGAGTGGGCATCCCTATCTAGTTCCTCTCCTCAAATGAAATGGTTCTAACAGAGTGGAATTTTTCACGATACAGGCCATGGGGGTGGTGTAAAGTGATTGCAGCCATGTTCTGAACTGATTACCCAAACCTACGTACTCCAGAACCAGATGAAGACAGTCCCATTTGAGCGAATCAGATGCCTTTTCAAAATCTATTGCCACTGCTGCTGTCGGCGTGGGAAGGGATTGGCTGTGTGGATTAGATTGATCAGGGATCTTATATGGCCCACACTATATTGGTCCTATATGAATCCTACCTGTGCGAGGTGCATAAGCTGCAGGAGGAGTGGGTTGAGCCTACGAACACGTGCCTTTGTGAATATCTTGCTGTCAAAGTTAATTAGGGAGATCGGCTGGTAGCTGCCTGCTGATGTAGGGTCTTCCCCTTTTTTGGGTAGGAGAGTTATGATTGCCTGTCTTAGTATTGGGGAGAACATACCAAAGATTCCATCTTCCTCTTACACCTGTTTCAAGATAGGAGATATCGAAGGAGCAAGTGCCTGCCAGAATTCTACTGGGAACCCACCTCTACCTGGGGCTTTACCGAGGCTAAGTGACAACAAGGCCTCTTTAATCTCTTCGGCTGACAGTGGGGCATCTAGCATATCTGCCTGGTGGGGGGGGGCCCTAGGGAGCTCTACCAAGGTCAAAAATTCCTTAATGGCATCCAGGTCCAACTGCCTGGAGAAGGTGTACAGACCAGTGTAATATGAACTCATAATAGGGGCTATTCTCTAAGGTATGAAGTGGCTATGTGCTGTGTACCTGGGGCACATAGACACTCCACGGCTGCTGTGTCCCCTGTGTCCGATTCTTCAAAGAGGTGTGGGGCTCGTACATGCTGGATCCTCCACCCCGCCAATGATCTCTGCACAGGAATGGTCCGGAGGGCAGCGGAGGGGGTCTTGCCCATGCTCTGCACTATTCTTGAAAGTGCAGAGTTCCACCCGAGGGGATGGGGGGACGCAGGCTATGCCAATATAACCCAGACTTAGCCAGAATGTGCCCACCCTGGGATGCTGCTGCTGCTGGCTGTGGTGGAGATGTAGGGGCATGGAGAACCCCACCAACACATCACCCCAGCTCTCAGGTACCACATAGAGGGCCAGGGAAGTCAATTGGGCACCCACCTGACCAGATGCTACAGCTGATCCATGGCCACCTAACTACTGTGGCACCCAACAGGCACAATGGATCCAGTGGTGGACTGGATCCAGGCATCCCATTGGATGCTCACCGGTGTCCATGAAAGAACACCCGCAAACCTACATGCCGGGGGCTGGGCCATGGAAGGGTACCATGATGCGGTGGCTGGTGGCCCTGAATATGTCCACCATGCATTGTTCCATTGATGTGGGGCTAAGGGGCGGGATACTCGCCTCTGGTGCGTTATTCCTGCCCCTTGGAGAATCCTCCCCAATGTGATTAATTTGTTCTGATGATGTGCACTTTCCCTGTTCTGTCCCTCAGGCCCTCTATATGCCATTTGGCTTGTTGTTTCTGAGGCCTATAGGCTAATACCTTACCACCCTTTTCCCTGCCCTCCCAATATTTATGTTTTAGGTGTAAGATGGCTACCTCTGCCTTCCTAGCTAAAAGACTGTTTATCTCCATCCTAAGTAGTAAGTAAGTACAGTAAGTAAGTCAGTAAGTAAGGCTTTATTTATATTATGGCACTCAATCCCGGTGCTCTGGGTGCTATTACAGATTAAAAGCAGGGTTCTGGCATCAAAAATAGCATTATAATTACTAAACAGAACATATATAAAATCACATTAAAAGCTGAGTCCTGAGTCCCATAATTTCCCTACTCAGGGGGTAGTGAGGGGAGGGATGTGTCATGGCCTTGAACTATTGTTCTGCCTTTGTCAAGTCATCATATTCTAGCTAATATAGACACTTCTCTCTTTTCCTGCATCTGTGAGATGCATACCCTATAATCCCCTTCCCCCATGGGGGCTTTAAATGCTTCCCAAGTGTTACCTGCTGAGGAAGTATCACTGAGATGATTCTGTGAGAAAAATGTATCTGTCTCCTTTTGGGAACCAGTCAAGGAAGTCTACCTGTTTCATAAGCAGGAGGTTCAATTGCCAGGATGGTGATCAGGGATTTAGGGCACCCCACATAAGGTTGAGCTGCACTGGTACGGTTCCGGGTGGTGATTGCACCAGCCTGAGCGCACTCACCATCAGGGCGGCAGGGAATTCACAGAAAATTCCTGTTCTATGGCGGGGGGGTTGCACCCCCCATGCCCCCCTAACTAAAGATAAACCTGGGGGGGGCAGACCTCGGGGATGGGGCAGCAAACCCTGGAAATTGGTGTCCTAATAGCAAGCGCACTCGTACCAGCTCACGGAGTGCTAGCAGTGCACTGGCACATGATTGGCGATTACTGTTGGGAGAATGGTTGCTTCTAAAGTGGCTTGGGTAATGGGGGGGGGTGTCAGCCATAGATCAAGTCTTCTGTGAGAACCATGCACAGGTGAGAAGAAAGAGTAGTCCCTATCTTTAGGGTGGATGACCCTCCATATATCCATAAGGCCTATATCTAGAATAAGCTGATTCAGACCCAGCCATCCTTTGGGATGTGTATCCATGAAATTGGAGCTCCAGTCCAGTATGGGGTCTGTTGTCAAATTGAAATCTCCTCCCAGTATGATGGGCAGAGTCCCAGGGGGCTAGACTGACAAGTGTCTGGGCAGCTGTTTGGAAGAAATCCAGATCATCTTCATTAGAGGTATATAAATTACCCAGGAGTATTTGCCACTTTGGGGTGTCAAGGAGAGCAAACACTCATCTCCCTTGCAGGTCCTGAATTACCTTGTGGGGAGTCCTCCAGAAAAAATCTGTGGCTCAGTACTGTCACTCCTCTTTTCTTAGTGGGGGCTGAGGCATGTAATGCTTGCTCCACCTAATCTCTAACGACACAGGATCAAAACCACGCATGGCAGAATGTCATGTGGCATAAGCGTGTTGCATGCTTCAATGGTATTTTTATTTCTGAGGGGGCTGTGCCCCCCCAGACCTCCCCACTAAGGATTATAACTCCGGGGGGGGGGGTCCAACATGGAGAGAGCACAGGTTCGGGATTCGGCATAATGTCGTGAGCTATTATGCTTACGACATTATGACCCAGTACGATCTCAAACCTGGTACATTTGGTCCTTGGCATTCAGCTTGGTCTCCTGCAAGAACGTCATCTGGTATTTACATTTTTTTATGTGTGAAAGTACCTTTTTTGCATTTGATAGGTGTGTTTAAACATGGACATTCCATGTATGACAAACTAAATCATCTATGACCTTCTTTGGGGAATGGCATGGGTAGATGGATGTAGGTGTTGTTATAGGAGAACCAAGGTGAAGACTGTTGGTGGGGGGGACTCTGACTTCTTGAAAGGGTATCAGCTGAAGGGACATTATATACCTCTTGGCCAGGGCTGGGGGTTAGTACCTGGGGGGGGATAATGGTAAGGAGGGGCTATAATTTGTCCCTTTCTGGTGCCCCATAACTGACAGAACAGGGACCATAGTTAGCAACATCTGTGATATTTCAGTTGTCTTAACCAGTACACCTATGAAATACACGACATACCAAAATAGTAGAGAACATTGGGACAGACTCTGAAAATGTCTCACGTAATCTCTATAACAGTAACATCTATCATTATTAAACATATTTACACCTCTATGCTTACTCACATATAGGGGGGAGCCACGTGGGACATAAGAGGTAAATGACATATGCCCTCAGAACTATAAAAAGCCATCTCTTTGGCCCTGGGGCATTATCAATAACACCTAGCATTGGTGTTAAGGCTGTTTTAGAAGAAGCCTAGCTAGACTTCTTGCTGTAACAATAGCTTGCACTTGCTGGTTGTGAGGAAAGGATAGCATGGTTTGGATGCTTATGGAGTCCTTTGTACAGTCCAGAATTACAGCCATTCATTGGGAAGGGTGTGTGAGGGTTGAGAAACTGATGTCTGGGGACCTCAGGTTGGTGCATTATTGACGGCACGGGGTCATTATGTCATACGACATAATGCTGCATGGCACAATAGCGCTGCGCGATTGATACCATGAGGCATATATCTTTGTTCTGTGGGGGGCTTTGCCCCCCACACCCACTGATATGGGGGTCTGTGTCCCCCGGACACCCCCCACTAAAGATTCTCAGCCCGGGGTCCAACTCGGGGTGCGCACAAGTCCGGATTCGCCATAATGACGCACGCTATTATGTTGTGTGACATTATGACCTGGTACAATTGTTGACAGGGAGTGGAAATACATTGCAGACTGGAATGGCAAGGGGGTACAGTCAGCCTTGTGGTACATCTGTATGCATAGCAATGTTCGAACCATAGATGGACGGTATTCCAGGATCTCTGGTTGGGGTGTTATCCCTCCCTGGCCATGTTGAAACTGAGTCCTGAGTACATAAAGCCGAAACTGCATCCGTTTTAGCTGCCTAGAGTAGTAGTTAATATTCCCCTGCTTTAATCATGTTGGTTGTCACTGACTGATAGTGCTGTACCTTATTCAGTAATCTCGCATTTAGATGCACGTGGTTAGGTGTCTGGGGTTCTTATAATATGTGAGACCCACAGCCCATTGGACTAACAAAACCAGCTAAAACAGATTTCTAATCTTGTGTTTCTTTTATCCAGTAGTGTACTCAAACATGTAGCCCCATCAAAGTAAGCAAGCTAGGGATTCAAACCACTGAACCCTTCAACAACTTTTCAGTCCTTGTGGATTTTCCAGTCTATTAATATTATAGTGCCCCTCAAATGTTAAAGCAAAAGAAGGTGGGGAGAACCATATTATACAACTGAACATTTTAACATCTAAAACCAGCCAACTAAGTTGAGCTTTATGCAGTCCAGTAAGTGGTAATATGCCTGTCAACTGCGGAGGAGTCTGGTGTCAGAAAGCCAAAGTCTGGCTTATCCTAGCAGCAATCCATATACAGTACTGAGAGGAAGGGGGAGAGGTCCACTGATAATATTCTGGCCCAACCTATATTATATGAAGGGAGATCTGCACAGCATACAGGGTATCTTGCCTGCCCCCCCAGCTCCCCTCTCAAAGAGTAAAGAAAATGACTACTTATCTGATTCACCCATTATTGTTGTCCATCATTGTTGAGGCATCCGTTTTCTTATCTTCCCTTGAGTCGGTCAAGCAGGTCAGTGTTGTGTGTGGCATGGAGTCTCGAGGAGGGCTCTTCATATCCTTATTCTGATGGCCTGTGAGTGTGGAGGTGACAGAAGCCCATGAAGTGCAGGAAGGGGAATTGGGTGCCAGATCTTGCCCCTCCTGAGAAAGTTCCATCAGTTTATGATTCAAGCATGGGGAAGCAGGTGAGGAGGATCTTAAAGCCACATATTTGTTCTGTGCCAGCAATGAGCCTGCCCCTTTGGTGTCTCTGTTGGAAATTCCTTCTCTGAGCTGTGGCTCCGTGTTCGATATCTGCTGTGAGGGTGTTCTCTCCTGGAATGGGGGCTTTTCTTGTTGTGCTTGTGGTTCCTTTCCGGGAGACCCCAATTACCATCTCCATCCTTTGCTGGGCCTTCCATATCGGTTGTTGGTCTGCTACCATTTCTGCTCAGATGGGTTTGTAGGGGGGAGTTGCTTGTCCTCAGGAAGGGCCTTTGCCTCTCATTTCTATGGGCCAACTTTTCTAGAGAAAGTCCTCAAGGGCCTCTGGGGCAGGGAAGTTCATCGTAGTGCCATTACGTGTGACCCTCATTGTAGCAGGGTACCTCAGAGAAAATGTTAGACCGATCCTATGCAGCAGTTACCTGGCAGCTGTATAGGCCTTCTGCTTGTTGGAGATGTCTTTGGAGAAGCCTTGATAAATAGAAAATGGATAATCTTGCCACTGTAGGTGACCTAGTTCCCAAGATCTAGCTAATATGTCTTGCCTGGTATTGTACCTTAAAAATTTGACTAGGATCAAACGCAGCCTCTCATCATTCCTGGGCACTGGCACCAGGGTTCTGTGGGCACACTTTATCTTGAAGCGATAATCCCCCTGTATTTTCATGGGAAGTACATGTTGCATAAAGCCAGCAGTGTCTCTGAGCTCTGCACCCTCAGGGAAGCCAGGGAAATGGAGATTTTTTCTCCAGCTCCTATTCTCTAGATCATTGACTTTGTCATAGAGTACTTGAATTATATGGGTCTGCTCCAACATGGTAGTATGTAATACTTAAACTGCTGCATTGTGTGAGGAAAGATGTTATTCCATTTGACATATCCTTGTCTATAGCTTGTGGATAGCTTGTGTTGTTTGGTGTGAGGCATTTGTAACCTTGGCCATTTGTAGCATTAGCTGAGAAAACATTTCTGCAACTGTCGTGGCGAGTTCCATTTCTTTGGCTGGATCATTCATACTACCATCTGGTCCAGTTTCTTTTCAGTTGTTTTTTCCTGCCAGAATCGCTGAAATGCCAGAAGTGTGTTGCTCACTGTGATCAGCAAACTCTCAACTGGAGCTGGGCTGCAGATTGAAGTTGATTTGTGCAGTAAGAAAGGAGATTCTGCTACGGAGTCTGTCCTCAGGTGTACCAGCTCAAGCAATTATGCTGCCATCTTGTGTACAGTGAGATCATGCCCCTTTTGGCTCAATTTGTTTGCTAGATTTCCCCTACAGGGTCCCACACACACTTTTTTCAATCCCTGTGAATTTCAGGTTGGAAGGGGAACCATGGCTTGTCTCTTGGAAGTGACAAGCCATGGCATTGGTTGCACCAAATTCAAAATTGGAGATTTATGTTCACTTATACGTTCTTAAAGTGGTCTCTTGGTCTGCCCCACATAGTTCATACCACAAGGACAAGTGAGCATATAAATAACCCTGCCATAGAACAGCTTGTAGGGGTCAGTGGGGGTAATAGCTATATTTTTGCATATTTATATGTTATGATTAATGCAATATCCCCCCATTACAAAAGATAGTCACAAAGGTAATTGGGTTCTCAACAGTGTCTATATGTCTGGGTATAACATATAGATATTGCATCAATTATAAAAAAACACTGGCATGTACTTCAGGGGGAATCCAGTGTTTGCAAATGAATAACATGCTTGCCCTAGAATGACTTATCATAGGGGCAAAAATCTGAGAGACATGCTTCTGCATAGCTATTACCTCTCCATGACCCCATGTACATGGCTACTTCCATAACCCAAGGGCAACTATAGATGTGGCAACTGTGCACAGTGTAACAACACTAACAACTTGAAAACATTCAGACATCTGAGAACAGTGAAAATGTTTGAGATAAATGATCTTATAAACTCTTCTGTGGCAGGGGTTATTTATATGATCACCTGCCCTTATGGTATGAACTATGTGGGGCAGACCAAGAGACCACTTAAAGAACATAAGTGAGCATACATCTGCAGTTTGGAAAATGGTGCAAAGCAGTGCATGACTCGTCACTTCAAAGAGGCAGGCCATGGTTCCCCTGCCAATTTAAAATTCACAAGGATTGAAAAAGTGTGTGTGGGACACTGTGGGGGAAATCTGGCCATAAAATTGAACGAAAGAGAGTGCTTTTGGATTTATAAGCTCAAGACACTAAATCCAAAGGAGCCGAATGAAGATCTACCATAACTGTTATTTGTAACTTTTCACGATCTGAATGTGTCTGTTGTGCTACTAGTGTTATTTTTAAATCTTAGAAAGTTTTAATAATGTTGTTATTTATGTGTGTTGTATATGATGTTATTGATAACATGTTGAATATTTATGTGCTATGAGGTGTTCATCACATTTTGTGGTGCAATAAGGGTTACTTTTTAAAGGCAGTTACAAGACTGATATGTCCACACCTCCTCTATGTGAATTTGCATAAATTATGTTATTTAAATGAGGAAAGGTTTTTGGATCTGTCCGCTCTGAGGATGGCCACATCAGCAGCTTTCCCATGTATCATCATGCACGTGGGCTGTCGGTTGGGCCAATGGTTGTACTCTGCTGCTCTAGTTGAGCACTATGGTGGTGTCTATGGGATTTTTATTTTGAGTAGCCAATAAGTGCATCTGTCACTGCTTTCACCCTGTGATACGATACATATTGAAAGATATTGAACACTTTAATAAAGAAGACTACACCAGTAAGATTATCTCTCTATATGGTTTTAAAGCTATTAAAGCTCCTAGGTCAGTGATGTAGTTTTATATGTTGAGTATTCTGCCCTGGTAGTTTGCTTGGGGCTCTGACTCTGCAAGCACCAGACCGTGTTTCACTTTAAGTGCAGTGAGACCCCCATCTGTTTTGTTTGTTTCTTGCTTTACAGTACACCTACCTTCCCTCACACCACTGCTTCACAGACTGACAATGCAGAAACCATTACAGTAAAGTAAACAGTCATCAAAAATATACAGTAAATAAAAAAAAACATGAACCTAGCAACACAAGGCCCTTTAGAACAATTTGTGAGCAATATGGATTCAAAAAGCTTGGTTTTGAGATGTATTTTAAAACTTTTCTTAGACAAGCACACACATTCTTTTCTTCTTCTTCAGAAGACTACACTGAAGACAGCCTCCTCATGGCATACAGCTTGTTTCAGCAACATGTGATCTGCAATCCCACAGTACGTTGCAAACTTCTCCTCTGTACCAAACTTTGCTGGCGGAGTTACGAACGTCACATTTTGTGAAGTTATCAGTTTACTGCAAATTTGGACTTCGCAAGGTGTATTAACATTGTGAAATGAGGCGCATTCAAGAGTTAATTCACAAAGTGAAGTTTTCCAACTTCCCACATCACTATACAGAGACACGTCTAAGTTATTGAATAGAGTTCCAGGCCATCCAGTAGTGTTGGCAATAGGCTTCATGTCTTGAAGATCTGCCTGATAAGTGGATTTGTTTTCTTAAAAGACGCTATAGATTTATTAAATAAAATCAGAAATTTTAGATAGCAGAAGGATTTTTGCTTTTTAAGAACTGACGTTCAAACCCCAGGATTCCCTCACTTATGCTTAAAGTGATTTATGGAAGTTCCCCAAATGCCTTTTTTCACATAGTATGCCATTGCTAGCCATGCTTCAGCTGTTGAAGCTGCAATTTGTTTTGTAAAAAAAAATCTATCATTGTCATTTTCCATGATGTTTTGTCAGTGCTTTGTTTCTGTCTTCCCTCCAGTTTTCTCTGAGTGCTAGCTTGCTGCTGTGCCCCAGAACAATGTCATGCAAGGAGCCATCAATCACTTTTACTGGCTGCAGTCTATTGAAGACAAAAAGTGAATGAGGGCTCCTGAGAGAAACAACTTTGAAAAACAGAGCTGAGATTCTGATCATGCGCATTAGCAGCAATACTTAATGCACATACTCAGAATCTCGACTTTGCTTTTCAAGGTTTTTTGGGGGGCACGTTCACTGCCCATTTTCATTCAAGAGAGGCATCTAATTGCAAAGTGCAATTACTACAGCAGAATTATGCATCCCTGAAGTGTCTTATTGCACTTGTAACATGTATAGAAAAATTGTTAAAGCTGTACAATTAAAAAAGAGAATCACAATACTTCTTGCAAAAACATTTTAATTTATGATTGTAACTGCTTTTGGAGATAAAGTAGTCCCTGTTTGTTAAATCAGCTAGCTCTTATTTTGGTAATGGTTAAAGCAGTATACCAGCTAATATACTGATTTACATACAGCAACAAGGAAGTCTGGGTAGCTTATAAAGTTGACTCAAATTTTCCTTACTGTGAGGTGCAGTCTCCTATGTTTGTAGTGGTGACTATGATATAGCACCTAATATGTAGCTGTACATAGCAAAGCATTTTGGGTACAATAGGACGCTGTTTTTAATTTTCCTTACTGTGAGGTGCAGTCTCCTATACCTAAAGTGGCTACAACAGTCTATAAGATCTCAAATGTTTATTTTCCAAATGAGGCATTGTATATATAGTATATAGCTGACAAGATTTCTTTACTGAGAGATATAGTCTCTTATTTCTGTAGTGAGTACAGAAATATAATAACCTGTATACTAATCTACATTCATTCCCTCCTCACAGGCTGAGGAGCACAAGTAGCAGCCCATGCCCCCATCTGAAGCAGGGAGTGGGTGTCTGGAATGGCCCTTAAAGGCCTAGGATCATAAGTAGCAGCCAGTGTCCCCATCCGAAGCAGGGGGCTGTTGTCTGGAGCGGCCCTTCAAGGCTGAGGATCACAAGTAGTAGCCCGTGCCCCCATCTGAAGAAGGGAGCAGCTGCCTGGAGTGACCCTTAAAGGCAGAGGATCACAAGTAGCAGCCTGTGCCCCCATCTGAATCAGGGGGTGGCTGCCTGGAGTGGCCCTTAAAGGATGAGGATCATAAGTAGCAGGCCGTGCCCCCATCTGAAGCAGGGGGTGGCTGCCTGGAGTGGCCCTTAAAGGCTGAAGAGCACAATGCCCCCATATGCTGGATGAAGCATCAGAAGAGGAGGAGGGGCAGTAACATTCAAAAGTCTCATGCCACGAATACAGGTACACGCACCAAGTACCCCTATCTCTGACCTACTGCCATTGCGCTCCATGGCTTGTACTGGTAGACATCAGCATTGCCATCTGTTCTGAACTGTGCCAAAGATCCCCCTCTGCAGTATCAAGGTTGTGCCAGTGAAAGAACTGTGCCCCGGTGTTACCAGAGCATTTCTGCAATCTACAGCTGATCAGGAGGAGGAGGAGGAGCCAATCTGCTGGTGAAGCATCAGAAGAGGATGAGGGGCAGTATTTAACTATGAAAGAAAGGAATAGAGTTCAATGTTAGTTGTATAGAATTGCCAAGTTTTATTACTCATATTGAAGTGTTTTATTAAATTTATAATAATCAGTACTTATTACTGATTAATAATTTAATTTAGGGTTTATACAATGGTTTCATTGTTTCATAAAAAAGGCTAATCTTTTTGGTAGGTAATCTGTAAAATAGTTTTTAAATGTAATTAGTTCAGTGTAGCTCATAGAGTACCTGATAGTATGTAATATTATTGTATTAGGTTTTGAATAATTGCAAGCTCATATCAATTTTTATTTAATTGATTTTTACTCAGGGTGTATTTCTTTTAGCTAAATATTTGGTGTTATCTATACAACAAATCACAATGATGAATAAGGGTATAGTTTGTTTTTGTTATATGTCATTGCCTTTTATGGAATAGATTTAATTATTCAGAAGACTGAATGAGTAGATAAAATTGGCACTTATGATAATGAATCTCAATCAGAATTGCCACTCAATAAGAACACTGAAGAGGTGAGTTTAGTTGCCCTTGGTCTCCTTTTTAAAAAGGAACAGAGATTTGGGTGCTTATTTGTACCTGATGAGAATTAATCTTTGTCCTATATACTTAAGTTGTAAAAAACTTCTCCATTCTGGAGATATAGAGGAGAACCCAAGACCACAAGAAAATAATGTATTGAATAGTTGGTTTAATACCTCAGGATTAAGACTAGTGCACCTGAATATGTGCAGCCTGTTACCAAAGAAGCAGGAATTGGAAGCCTGGATTTTAACTTATGACCATGATTTGATGTTGGTTTCTGAGTTGTGGCTGAAGCCCAGAATTGATGATAGCAAGTTATTGGTAGCAGGTTACTGTCACATCCGCAGGGATAGACTATGAAAAAAAAGGCAGTGGTCTTGTCATTTTTAATAAAACAAATATCTTGGGATAAGGGAAATTCCCACTCCACTACTTGAATCTAGCTGTGAAAGTCTTTTCATAGAAGTTATATCAGGAAAAACAACAAATTTAATAGAAGGGAGTATGTATAATCCCTCAAACTCTAAATTACTGGGATTGAAAGATATTATAAAAATAGAACATTTAAAAAATAAAGAGTTGATAATAATGGGTGACATAAACTTGGTTTAGGGCACGATGTAAATAAATATAGGAAGCTGCCACAAAAAGTTAATTTAGAACAAATTGTAACTGAGGGTACTAGACAGAATTCTAAAACAAAGCAGCCTTCACTTAACTGGATTTTAGTCAATAACATAATGAATAATGCTACCTCCGGGTTTTTTCCTGATGTTATTAGTGATCATTGTCCAATTTACTGTACATAGAGTAACAAAAGACCAAAGGGGAACTTTAGAATTGTCGAAACAAGATCACTAAATGATGTTAAATTACAAGGGATAAAGCAGAATCTTTCTGAGATTAATTGGTATAAAATGCAAATTGCAGGTGAAGTAAATGAGGCCATTGAACTATTCCAGAAAACATTAGAATCAATAATTAACAAAAGAGCACCATAAACAAACAAAAAAATGAATAAGGGGGGGTTAGTTATAAGTGGTTAAACAGCAGACTCCTAAAATTAATGAAAGAAAGAGACATGGCTAACCAGATTTATAGAAAATCCAGACTTCAAAGAGATTGAAATTGTTATCAGCAATTGAGAAATGAGTGTAAAAGAGAAATAAAAAAGTCCAAAGTTAATTATAAAAAAATGGACAAGTCATCAGTTTTCAAGATAAACGTAAATTTTGGCAAAGCTTAAATAATTTAATATATCCTAGGGTTAAGAATAATATTAGGGGTTTGGTGAATGGGGATCAAGAGATAACTAATAATAAATACATTACCTTAATGAGACATTCACTAGTTTATTAGATTATTTACAGGACTTTGGTGAACTAATTAAACAAGGTACTTTAGAACTAAGTAAGCCCAAACCTAAATTCTATTTTAGAGACATCTCTTGGGGAGAAGTATATTTTGAGTTAACTAGGCTAGACATTTCGAACAGGTCAGGACCAGACATGCTAGATCCAAAAATATTAAAACATGTTGCTAAAGAAATAGCATAACCTTTGCAAATAATATTTAATAAATCCATCTGTACAGGCATTGTTCCAAATTTGTGGAAAAAAGCAATAGTCTCTCCTATTTTCAAAGGTGGACTGGCAAATTTGCCGACCGATATCGTTGTTGTCAGTGGTTGGCAAAATACAAGAAAAGTTACTCCATTTTCAGATCTTGGGGTATTTAAAGAAGTACAGTTTACTAATGTCAGCACAGCATGGTTTCTGGGAGGGGTGTGTTATGTTGTCGGCCTTGGTCAGGTTCTCGAACGACCTTCATGTGAGTGTGGATAATGGGGTGTATGTTGGGGCAGTGTTTGTGGACCTGACCAAGGCCTTTGATCTTGTAGACCACCCCTTAATGGAGCTTAAACCTAGGAAGTTGGGCTTTGGGGACTCTATAGTTGATTGCTTCCATAGTTACCTTACTGGAAGGATGCAGCAAGTCCTTGTTAACAGAGTAATGTCTGAATCAAGAGATGTGGAGTATGGTGTCCCCCAGGGCTCAATTTTGGGACCTTTATTGTTTTCAATTTATATTAAATGAGTTACCATCTAGTTGTATGGAATCATTAATTATTTTGTACACAGACGATGCTGTGTTGTACGTAGCAAACAAAGACATTGAGAAAGTGCAACTAACTCTTTGTAATGAATATAATAATTTGACAAGATGGCTAAAGGAAAACTAATTAGTTCTTAATAAGAAAAAAACTAAGGGAATGCTATTCTGCTCAGCTTACAAATCCAAGAAGTTACAGGAACCTTTTAATATGGTAGTAGATGATGGTACAACATTAGATATTGTTCAGGATTTTAAATATTTGGGAGTTACTTTGGATAGTAACCTTAGTTTTCAAACATAATAATGCTACCAAACAACTAGGTCAGAAAATTGGAGCCCTTTATGTTGTGAAGGATTACCTTACAGATGATGTCAGAAAGATCATAGTTATGGCCTGTTTAATACCCATATTGGACTATGGAAGCCTAGTTTGGGGAACCGCTACAGAGAAAATTGGACATCAAAGATACATTTTGAATAATACTATATGTAGATTCACTTTGCGGGCCAAGTCCAGTGAACATCATTGTAACATATACAGTAGATTGAGGTGGTTATCACTTGAACACAGAGGTACTTTGCAAAGGGCTTGTTTAGTATTTAAATCAATTCAAAGTACCAAATCTAATCCTATGCATAACTTTTTTTCTTTGAGGACATCTACTAGAACTTTGCATTCTCAAAATTCAATCCTCTTAACTGTCTTGACTTGTAAAACTACAAAGTGTCAATATATGTACTGTAAATTCTTGGAATGATTTACCAGATGATTTGCATAATGCTCAAAGCCTATACCAGTTTAGAAAATCATTGAAAAGTGTACTTAATAACAGGTCAGTGTGTAACTGTACATGATTACTTGTTGGTATACCTAGAATCTGTTTCTTCCTAACCTGTTTTTAGACTGTATAATGTCCTTGTCTTGCATAAATGCCATTTTACCTACTTAGTATTTTTACATCCAAATGTTGTTCTGTATGTATGTTTGGTCTGATTATTACCCTATATGTAACGTTGTATTGATGTACTGAGTGTCTCTTGACCCTCACTGGGTCAAGTCTGTAAAAGGGTCATACGACCCAATTGCTTTTTACTCAGTTACCAAAAATAAAAATCAAATAAATCAAAATCTGAAGCAGGGGTGGCTGCCTAGAGTGGCCCTTAAAGGCCGAGGATTGCAAGTAGCAGCATGTGCCCCCATCTGAAGCAGGGGGTGGCTGCCTGGAGTGGCCCTTAAAGGTAATCATCACCAGGAGACTGCACATCAGAGTTGGAGTGTTTGCCGACAAGGATTGATTGCTTTTAACTGCTGTAATTAGTAACTTTGTGCATGTAAGCCCTATGCTTTGGTTTACTGTGTTACTTTAATTAGTTTTAGTTAGTTCTTTAACTTGCAGCTCCTGTGTTTTCTTCTACTGCTAGTTGCAAGCAGGCCAGTCCTGTGGCAAGAGCTAGCGCTGACTAGGCACCAGACTCGGAGTTGATCTATATGATATTACTAGGCAATTGAGATATATGTGATTTGACTCTTTACTGTCTGTGGGCTTGCCTGGCCATCTTGACCTTGTACACCCCCCCCTTGTTCTCAGTGAGAGCTGTGCATGTGCAGTACTCGCTTCCCCCCCTTGTTTTTCTTTCTGCCTTAGGCCCCTCACCCATTGTGTTAGTGTACCTGCACTTCCCCCTAACTATATATTTCACTGCCTTATCTTTCCTTTTTCCATTCCCTCCTCACAGGCTGAGGATCGCAAGTAGCAGTCTGTGCCCCCCATCTGAAGCAGGGGGCAGCTGCATGGAGTGGCCCTTAAAGGTAATCATCACCGGGAGACTGCACATCCACACTGGAGTGTTTGCCCCATCACCACTTTTCAGTGACTGCTCCAGCTGCCGCACCACCCTAGCTCGGCATTTCCTTTATACACTCCCTCTTCCTGTTATGTGACTTTCCAGTCACCCCATTTTTCCATCTGCAGCCTGTACATACTCTCCCCCAGGTGGCACTGCTGAAACCTTTGCCTTTTGCATAGCTTAGTAACCCTCCTTCCCCTGACTATATCCCACATCGGGATTCAAACCCCATCCTCCTACTCCACAGTCTGTCACCCTTCCTCAAAGCCAACCATCTGGCCCATTTCTTTTCTACACCAAAGTTAACTTTGTCCCTCCTACTCTACACCATCTCTAGAAAATAAAACTATCTGGCCTCACATTCTCCCACACCCTTGACCGGGTAATGAACCACCTACCTTTTCTATTTAAAGCTTCTTCCTTACCACCACACCATTGAGCAGCTCCTAGATACAGTACCATATCCCTTCCCTCATCACACTTCCCCTCACTGCTGCTGAAAATCTACGAAGCTTCATAAGGAGCAACCTCCCTGGATTTTAACCCTGGACCTTGTGGACCAAAGGCAGCTTTCAATTCCCAACCCTTATTAGGGATCCCCTTCTTATCCTTTCTTTCTAACCCCCCTTATCTCCCTCCACTCTACATCTAATACCGCTGACAAAATTTATGAAATAGCATAACGAGTAACCCCACAGGGTTCTATCCTTGGACCTAGGGCTTCTAAAGCAGCACACAATACCCTACCCCAACTAGGGAATTTTTCCCTACCCTCTGGTTTTCAACCCTCTATTCATCTCTCCCCTTACACTTGGTCATAATTTAGATTATTGCATTGGGAGTACCCTCCTAGAACTTGAACCCCAGGCCTGCTGTATCAAAGGCAGCACACAATCCCCTACCTTAACTAGGGTTTCTCTTCTTTCCCTTTTCCTCTAATCCCCCTCATCATCCCTCCCCACACATTACTGCTAATTAATCTTCTGGGACCTTATGGTCCCTCCCTTTTTCAATCAGTAAAATAACCCCTGTCCCTCAGGTCTTGAACCCTGTACCTCAAACACCAAAGGCAGCTTATGTTCCACTTCTCTATCTAGCAATTCTCTTCTTACCTACCTTTCTACTCCACTTTGCTTATCCTTACTTATCACCCATCCCCTGCTCATTTTATTACCCCCTGCTCCACACCCTGCCCCAATCATGTTCCTCCTGCTGTTATACACTCTAGCTGCTTTCCCATACTCGTCTAAGTCTCCAGTAGCCACAGCCTCCCTGTAGTCAGGTTGTTCCACATCTTACAGCCCTCACCAGTTCTTCCTCCTCCCTCACCATGCCATATCACTTCCTATTTACCCCCCCCCTTCTCTGTGGCACCGCACCTGTCCCACCCGGAGTTATCAGAATACCCTGCTCTCATATTTGTCCACTCGGCTCTTGCACTCAGTGCCACTACCTCCTCCCTTTGTCTCACCTCCACCCCCTACAATCCATTTCCCCTATCATCGTGCTCAGGACAAAACCAAAGGTGGAAGGAGCTAGCTCTAGCAAGATATAATTTGAAGAAGCTTATCTTACTACTCCTTATCGGCTCTAGGAATGTTGAGGTTTATCCTGGCCCCCCCCTGCCTCCTCACCTCTCCCTCAGACTTCACTTCTGCCCTAGGACTCAGGTTGATGCTAATTAACTCACAGAGTCTGTTGATTAAAATAGACCAACTCCAAATTTGGGCAGCCCACACCAGGCCAGACCTTTTCATCATCACAGAATCCTGGCTTAAGTGCTCTGTCTTAGATCAACAGATCTCATTACCTAATTACAATTCATTTCGAGCAGACTGGCCCACCAGGGGTGGAGGGGTTGTCATCTACTCTAAAATCAAATTCATTGTTTCCAATATCTGCACCATGTCCAAACTTAAAGAATTTGACTATGTGGTCCTAAAACTTCACCTATCCTCATCAGAAGTGCTTAATATCATTGGCTGTTACAGAGCCCCTTCTGGGAATAACAAAATCATCTCAACCCTTAAATCCCTCCAAGAGTAACAACAATGAAACTATAATCCTTGGCAATCTTAACGTTGATTGGCTCTCACCCAAAGCAAATGGTGTAGAAGAGCTCTGCCATGAACTCGGCTGCTCCCAACTTATTACTGAACCAACCAAGACAAATACAAAAAATGCTGCCAACAGTTCTATTCTTGATATCATTATCTCTAACTGACCACACAAAATTCTAAGCACTACAGTATTTCATAATGATCTGAGTGACCATGGGATTGTAGTTTGCACCAGGTCCAATCCAACATGCCCAACCTCATCCAGATACATCACCAAGCATAGTTTCTGCAAATTCAGCACAAGCAGCTTTCTCCACAACCTCAGCCGCATAAACTAGCAAAGCTTTTTTCTGGCCAAGACAGTGGATGAGGCCATCACAATCCTCAACAAATGCCTTCTATCACTGGCTGACAAACATGCTCCTTGCATTCGATCCAGAGTCTGTAAGATCTCCCACCCTTGGTTCACACCAGAATTAATATCTGCCCTTACCAACCTGGACAAGCTATGGGCCCTTGTGAGATGTGTCAAGGATCAGGCTGACTGGCAGGCTTTTAGAACTGCCAGGAATTCCTGCTTCAGGCTGATCTGGTCAGCCAAATCCAACTATTATTTTGAAACCCTTGTGCTATCCAAAGGGAACTCTGATGAAATCTGGCAGACCATAAAATCGATTGAAGGATGTAAAGCTGCCCATTCAATCCATACAAAAATCCATACTAGGGGAGTAGAGCTTGACAACTGCAACCTGATACTCGAGCAAATAAATTCCTACTTTGCCACCGCAGGGTTGGCATTTGACTCCTCCCTCTATGCAGGGATGTTCCACCTTCCCCCAGTCGCCAATACTCCTACCTCCCCAGTGACACTGCACCCCTTACAACTGCACCCAGTCCCTTACAAGGATGTGAAAGACCATCTCCACATGTTAGACATCAAAAAAGGATATGGCTCTGAGGGGATAGAGCCATTCTTTCTTAAACTTAGGTATTATTACCTGGCTGCCCCTATTCTTCATATATTCAATCTTTCAACCTCATCAGCCACTGCCCCCTTCTACTGGAAATCTGCTCATATTCTGCCCCTTTTTAAATCAGGTGATCCCTGTGATCTGAACAATTATAGGCCCATTTCCACCCTCCCAGTCCTTGCCAAAATTCTCGAAAAACTCATATTTCAACAACTAAAAGAACACCTTGAAAACCACTCTCTTTTTAACCCCGCCCAATCTAGTTTTAGATAAAATCATAGTACCATCTCCGATCTAGCAAAAATCACTAATGAATGGTTCACTGCCTACAAAGCCAAGCAAGTAACAGGAGCAGTTTTCCTTGAGCTGAGCAAGGTATCTGATACTGTTGATCACAACTCCATGCTTCTCGCCCTCTCAAACCTAAGTGCTCCTGTCCCCATAGTCCAATGGTTCACCAGTTACTTTACAGGTAGAAACCAGCAAGTTAAATCTGATGGCCTCCTATCAAAATCCCTCTTCATTACAAGAGGTGTCCTGCAAGGGTCCATATTAGGTCCTATGCTTTTCTCCATCTATATTAACAGCCTTGATTTCAATATTGTTAATTTTAAACTTCATTTCTTTGCAGATGACACTGTTCTCTACCCATCCAAACCCTCTCTGGATGAAGTTTATGATGAGCTTCAGTCTGACTTCCTGCAGCTCGAACATAATCTTATCAATTCCAAGCTTTTACTAAATGCAAAAAAAAAAAAAACTAAGGTTTTGTTCTTCAATCACACCAGCAACCTCCCCACAAATATGACCACACCTAATAATACATCTATTAAGACATCACTCGGGGAATCCCTTGAAGTTGTTGACAAATTTAAATACTTAGGCATCTGGCTTGACAGTATGCTGTCTTTCATTGCTGACATCAACTGCCTTATCACCAAACTTAAAGCTTGACTAGGATTCTTTTTATGAAATAGGGCACTATTTCCATTAGAGGTCAGATTCAGATAATTCCAGGTCACCTTCCTCCCACTTGTTGACTATGGAGACATTATTTATAACTGCACATCAGCAAGAAATCTTCATAAACTTGATGTCCTGTTCTGCCGAGCCTTGTGATTCATCACCATGCCACCATCTAGGACCCATCACTGTGACTTGTATGCCTAGTGGACTGGAAATCCTTCGCCATCAGAAGGCTACTTCATCTTTGTATGTGGACACTGAAAATCCTCCTAAACAAGCTCCTGAGCTACATCTCCTCCTCATCCATATCTCCCACAGTACATACTCACTTAGGAAGCCAACATACACCTCCTTGGATGTCCCTAGAACATGTACATCCCAAAGTAAAGGTGCTATCTCCTACGCCCTCGCCTTGACTTGGAATAGCTTACAGGCATTGCTCAAGCTCCCAAATGTTGTTACGGTCAACTCCTTCTAAGCCTTGGCCTCCAAACACCTGAGGGTAGTAAGTAACTGCTGAAGGAATTAGCTCTTTCTGTTTCATATGCCCCCTCACCCCCTGTCAGCACTCCACCTTATCGACATGTGGTCTACCCCCCTTCTCTCCCTCAGACCACCTCTCTCTTCTACTCTCCACTCTACCTCTCCTCCTCTGCTTCCCATTGCCCCTTCCCCTCCCTCTTGCTCTCCTTCACTTGCTTCTGTCCCTTTCCCCTCTCTCACCCCCCACCCTCTCTTCCTATGCTTCCCTTATAGCCTCCTACTAATGCTTTTATGGCTTCCAGCCTCCCTGTTTCTCTTCACCCCAACCTCTGCACTTAGTTATTTCCCACTTTGCGAAGCCATGTCAGTTTCCTATTTTTGGTTTATTTATTTATTTAGTTTTTGTTGACCAGGTAAGTGCACTAGACAAATCCTGCCTATTTTCATGCATGGCCTGGGGATACAGATGAATGCCAACTGACCTTGAACCAGATTAAGCTGTTGGTGGTATTTTTAGTGAATGAGGGAAATTTGACCAGGACACCAGGGAAATTTCCCTACTTTTTTCAATAAGTACCATGGGATCTTTAACATCCACCTGAACTGCCACCAGTCCAGGCAGATGGGACCTCAGTTTAACATCTCATCCGAAAGACGGCACCTCAGAAGTGCAGCACCCCTCTCATGCTGCACTATAGTGTCAGTACTGGGATATTAACCCAAGAGCCAGATGTGGGAACTGAACCCACAGCCCTCTGATCTCCCAGCCTCAGAGGTGAGTGTGCTACCTATTGAGCCATTGACACTGACATTTGTCATTTCACTATTGCATTATCTGCCCCCTCTGAACTTGCTGTATTTATTATTGTATGTATCCTCTATGCTTTATAATAATGTATTGCTCTATTCTCTATGCTTTGTGATAACTTTTTGTTCTATGTTACTGCTTGACTGATTGCAATAACTTGCATTGTACAGTATATGCCTTTATCCTCTGCATACAAACCCTTATCTACAATGGCATCCCTAAGGATGAAATCCAATTCTGCAGCATTTTGCAGCACTCTGCAGAACATTGCAGCAGACCTACTAAATAAAGCAATGTAATTTCAATTGCAATTAGTCCCTTTTGTCACTCAAGAAAATGTGACACTGCCAGGATGAAGTGAATGCCACAGTTTTCTGCATGACAAAAGGGACTAATTGCCATTGGAATGACATTAATTTATTCAGTAGGTCTGCTGCAGCATACTGCAGAGTTCCTTAAAAGTGGGTTTCATCCTGGGGACACCACTGTATGTAATCAGGATCTCCTTGTGAATGAGCTTGCTCAATGGAGCTTTTCTGCAATAAACTTGAACCTGAACTTGGACATAGTGAGGCATTGTGGGTACAGTAAATAGCTGATTTTTCTATGTCCCTAATCAAAGTGCAGTCTTCTATTTCAGTAGTGTTTACAGCAGTACAGTCTGCAGCAAAGCCTCTGGAAAAATGTTTTTGTGATGCAGATAGGCCAAAAAGATAATTTGCCATTCTGTGTAGATGTTGTTTCACTTTTACTGCCTGCTGGTGAAGTGACAGGTATGAAGTGACAGCGCTTGCCAGAATGTGGGAGTGTAATGATGATTTTCTATGTTTATGTTGTAGGGCTTGAGTGGCTGTAAGTAGTTCAGGAATGTAATTATAGGTCAATAATTACACGGCTCTGCACTGCGTTCAGCCAATCAAATCACTAGAATTTTTCTACACATGTTATAATGCTATTCACAGCTACTTACAAACAATGTAAAGAGACAGCTAAAATCTGACAGTGTCCCTTTAATGTGGCTTTTGTTTCCCTTGCATGACAGAAAGGTTGTGGGTTGCAGCACTGAGAAAAAAGGGGCAGGGCTATGCAAATGAAATGGAGCACAGAAACAAAAGGATTGTTTCATGGAAAACAGTACTTTTTGGCAGTTTGAATGGTAGGAGACTGATTCCCAACTCCTACAGGTTATTACACCCATCTAAGTAGCATCACAGAATGTTGACAGATATTCCACCGACAACCCTCACAGTGACGACACAATGCCAATGCTCGGCATAGTGACGTCATTGTTTCAAGTGTTTTTTGCAGGGTGCTGTGCTTCTCGCACCCCCCACATTTAAATATAATCAACTTCACACTGGAGTTGTTTCAGGAAGGGGGCAGAACACTGGGAGAAACAGCATCGGTCAAACCCATATCATTGCAGTGACTATCGCTGTAATGGTCCTTTTCGGGCTTCACTGTCAGGGTGTCAATCTATTGTGGGTCACCAGCCCATCTGCTATGGCAGCCTTCCATGCATCATTTTAATAGCTGCAATCATTCACCTGGAATTAACTGCCCCAGAGCTTAGAATTTTATACTAATTAAAGAATGTTAGAATGAAATTCAAAACTCTGCTGTGTAGTCATGCTCGCTCCTACATTTTAACAGCAAATTTATTTCTCTGCCTGAAGAAAGCAGTCACCCCTAAGTCTTCTTTTCACATCGACTGATTATGGTTTATTATTTTGTTATTTCTGTTAAAAACTCTAACATTTAGTTATATTTCATTAACTCTATGTTACTTAAGTTTTTTTGTTGTGTGTTGGTGTATACGTTTGTAACGTCTCTGGTTCCACATTGGTTTCCAGAAAACGGAGAAGTCCGTTTTGAGGCACAGTTCCTGCCTTCAGGAAACCACTTAAATTTATTTATATAAAGGATTTACATGTTAAGAAAAAAGGATGCTACTTTCTGGTTCCGTTTCTTTAGAACCAAGATTATAATCAAACCTTTTTCTCTTGATGTTTGCAGTTCTGGGTCTAAAAAGGAACCAAACCACATTTCTTATTTTTTTTCTTACACACACAACTTTAACTTTTCGGAATCAGAAAGTCTTCTTAAGATCGTCAGTATTTTGGCATGACTGACAGGCCCAGAATGAAGACAGGACCCACAACCTTTAAAAACTGTAAAATCTGTTTCCTGATCCTAGATAAGGCAGACCGCTATAAGTTGTGTTTGAGGTGCCTGGGTCCAGATCATGATTTTGTCAATTGTGAACCCTGTATTAAGTTCTGCCCTAAAATGGAAAAGAAAATGGCAAAAAAAAAATCAGATGACATTATGACTTCTTATTCTGCCCCCACATCACCCAAGGTTCAGCCCTTTAAGTAAGCAGCATAACAAAGAAAATGCTGCACGAGATGGTTCAGAAATCAGGATGTCTGAACGGGGGGGGACTCTGAATCCAATAAAAATAAAAGTCTTTGAGCAGACACCACAGATGGTGCTTGCTAAGAAAAAAAAAGAAAAACATGTCACTGTCTATCCTCCAGAAGAAGGAAAGGAGCTGCTAGTTGACAGAAGTAGAATGTACTCAATAGAGGACATGAGAAGGACATGGCAATTTCAACAGGCTTTCCAGGCTATGGAGAATTTTGGAAATATGCCTGTCCCCTCTTCCCCAGGCTCCAGTTCCATTCGCGGTGCCTGTAGAGGAGAAGGCTGAATTTGAGTACAAGAAGGAGGAGGATGATGGTGAACCCATAAACCCTGAATTTTATCCTGAACAAGAGTTTGGTTCTCCTCCTCATCCTCTGAATGACTGTAGCTCACACTATGCTTTTGTGAGGCAAATGGTGAACACCATAAACATATTATCACAGAAGACTGCTGAAGATGAGAACAAGATAGAATTATGGATATGGTAGGCTTAACTCCCATGAAAAGGCTGCTATTGCCCATCCACAAATCCCTCAAGTAGGCCACTAGTAAAATCATGTCAGCAGGCAGTTCTGCTGCTGGCATAGAAAAGAAAATTGAGAAAAAGTATCAGGTGGACAAACAGGGCTTGGAATACCTCTATTTTCACCTTTATTATGATAGTCCATGGGCTAGATAGTGAACCCCCCCGCCCAGGGAATTTTCAAGATTATGATTTTTGAAAAATTTGTATCATAGCAAGTTGGAATTTACTTGTTTGCCATTTGCTGATGGTAGCTTCTGTTTGTTACAGGGTCATATGTGTCATCAATTTTTATAGGAACTGAAAGGCAAAGACGAAGGAGTAGGGATAGCTTTTCATGTAGCAAATCTAAGTATGTGACTAAAAATAATGGTAAATTTGGTATTAATAAAAAGGTTTTTCATTTTTCTATCATATGAGTATAATCTAGAGGTTCATGAAGTCAATAGTAACGTAATCATAAAGTCACAATTCTGACCCGACAGTTTTGGAAATCAAATAGACTGTAGATGGGGATATATAAAGATATTTTCTATGAAATTATAATTACATCAATGACTATTGAAATGGTTGTTTTCATAGAAAATAATTCTGGAAAAAGCAGAATTATTTTAATTTCTTTTTTCAGGACTTGAGACAGCGGGGCTGATGAGCATTCTGTAGCACTTAAAGCACCTGAGTAGAGATGACAATTCGCTGTCCCATAGAGAAGATATGCATAATCCACAAAAACAAGAACAAGTCTGACATAATAATAAGACCTTTAGCATTGACCAGTCTGTCCAAAACTGAAGAGGTTGCATGTAGGAGACAATTGTGTGATGACCCAAGTATCAGACTTGATGACATATGCAAGAACATACCTGTTGAACTTGATAACATGCATCATGGGTATCATAGACAGTGCTACCAGTCATTTAAAAATAAACACTTTGATCAGAGGATAAGATTCTGGCAGCCAAACTTTAGAAGTGAACTTGTTTACTCTGATTAGCTCCCAACTGGTCAAGCTGTGGAGAGTGCATTTGAATCTGCTGCATCAGATGACAGGAGATTTGAAGAGGCAAAGACTCTTTCACATCATCTCATCATAGAGTCCTTCAGGGAATCACAGGAGCTTCCCTGACCACCTTCTTCAGGGTTCCTGCTCTCCAACACCATTTCACCCCAGATGAGCTTGTAAAATTTCTGTCCCACCTCATTTCTGGCTGATCTAATTCTATGAACACCTCAAGAAGAAGAGAGAAGTTGGTGAATTCACTTGGTCAAGATATTTGCTATGCAGTGAGTTGTGGTCAATGGAAAATGCCAAAACATCTCCTCCTAGGAATGACTGTAAGACACATTATTGGAGCGCTGAAATCATGAGTATCCTCAACTGCTTTGGGCACTGTGTGTCCTATTCAACCCATTTGGCACAAGAATCTGCTATGTGTGATAGCGTAGTTGAGAGTGACAGCACTCTACCTGTAACCATAGACACTGACAGAAATATTGTGATGCATTTTGCTGGGACAATTTCAGTCTTAATGAAGAAACCCCTTCTGGTGCTGGCACCACACATTCAACTCATGGTTTTGTAATGCAGAAAAAAGAGGAATGCTTACCTACATCTGTGGGATCTAGCCAGCCCAAAAGCAAAAAGTGATCTGTTAAATACAAGCCTCAAGAGCTTGAGCCATGCTTTGTTAAGCAACATGTTGAACCAAACTTGACATTAGTTCAGACTGCCACCTCTTTTCCAGAGATTTTGAACCAAGCCTGTGTATCAGATTTCATGTGGTTTTTCTACAGAGGCCAGATGTATGACAGAACACAGTCTGTCCCTGGAAGGATAGGCAGGGTATCTTCCACAGGGGACCAGTCAGGATCAGTGCAAAGACAAACAAATGTTGACTACATGGCACCAATCAACTCTTCTGTCACTGAGAACTCCACAGTTCAACATGTACTGCATGTATCACAAAATGCTACCAGACAAGTTGGCTAACAGTACACAATTGTTACTTTTGATCATGCTGTTACAAAGAAGGCATATGCTGTCATGTGGCAGAATGCATGCCAGTTCAGTGATGTCATTATGTGACTTGGTGTTTTCCACACAATTTGCTCATATGTAGGAGCCCTAGGGAAATTGTTACATGGTACTGGCTTTGCCAACATCATCATTGAGTCAGAGGTGTGTACCAGTGGCTCTATTGAAAAAGTATTGAGTGGCAAACACTACAACAGTGCCATACAGGTGCATAAGCTTACCCTTGAGGCATTTGAACACCGTCTTTTTCAATCACTCCAAAACAGCACTGATGTACAGATATTGGTAGAAGAGGCCAAAAATGAGGTGAAAAGGCTAATGGCAAGATCAGGGTCTGACATATTACGTGAGGCAGTTGTCAGCGACTTTTGTCACCAACTTTGCAAAAAGTGCTTTAAGTTTAAAGAGAAAGTGAGGCATGGCAAACTTGGGAAGACAGCACAGTTTTGGATTCAGTACATGGACTGAATCTGGCTTGTGCTTAGGTTTCTGTGTGTGAACAAGGAGAACAACTCTGACCTGCATCTAGCATGTGCAGAACAACTTTGCCCTCTGCTTTTTAGCCTGGATCACCAAAACTACCCAAGGCATTTATCTATTTTCTGACACTCTTGAACTTAGAGCATACTCATCTTGGAGCTGATGTCTTGCTGCGGAATGGTGGGTTCAGTGTGTGTAGATCAGATGTGCTAGCATCAAGAAATGCTGTTAATCTGACCACTGAACAATCAATTGACATGCCAAGTCCAGTGGAGGTATTGCTGGATTCAACAGGAATTATCCATCCTATTACCAGTTGTGTGTAACAAGGCATTCCTGAGCAAGCTACCATATGTGACTGCCACATCTGAAACTGCTGGAATGGTAGACTTGAAGGAGTTCTTACACAAAGATGCTACACCTGCAAAGATGGCATGCAGTGAGAAGGATGTACAGAAGCTGATCAATGCATTCAGAAACTTCATCAATCCTTTTGAGACAGAAGTCAAAGAGGCATTATTCTGTCTCTCATCAGGTGCACAAGCCCCAGGAGATGTTGAAAATGACTTGCTTGTGCTGATAAATAGGGAAAAGAAGCCTTTCAACAATTTGTGGCGACAAGATTTGTTGACAAAACAGTTCTCTTTCATGCGCCCTTGAAAAAGTAGTCGCTAAAGATGTTTGCTTTCCTTCAGCAGTCAAAGAAACTCAGATCCTCACAAACTAAGACTGTACAGGTGACTGCACAAAGAAACCTCTTTGGGCAACTGCTAATACTTTCAGAACAGAACAACCTTAGCATGGAGAAGGCTCTGTCATATCCATTGAGTCCACTGCCATGGTCATTAGCAGCTTCAGATGGCCTACTAGTGAAGACAGAGAAATACACCCAGGGCTTGAAACAGTGGTCATAAGGCTACATTTCTTCTGGAAATGTGGTTGGTTCACCATACATTTCCTGATCAAATTATGCATTTCCACATTTGAACTAACAGAATATAAAAAAAAAAATTAGCAGCAAGAACAGAGCGGTCCAGATTGTAATTTACTCCTCCCCTTCACTGTCTCCCTCAGAGGAACTGCTTGATAAGTTACATTCCATGTGTTTTTGTAACTCTTTGTCTTTTCTTTTGTACTTTGCAGTCTCTGGTCTCCTCTCTTTCTCCAGTACCAACAGGGACAACGTATAAGTTGGATCGAACTCCTTGATTTGTGTTGGACTTAGTTTGACATTCATCAAATGCTCCAGTGTCTCTGGAGTCAAGCTTGATCTTCAGTCAGTTTTAATGTGTTTCATGACTGGAAACCCAGACTCAATAATCGTCAAACTTGAACTTAAAACTAACACAGTGCACAGCAGAGCTATGATGTTTGGCAAGTCATTCTGTTATCTAAACAACTTTTTAAATAGTGCATGAGGATTGCTAACCAGTACTGGTTCGAGAACAAGCAGGTGGAGGGCATATTTCATTAGCAGACAGAATTTCCCAAAACAATGTTGGGTTAAGGCCTTGGCTTTCAAGTGTCTTAGAAAGGTGTTCTGCTAGGAATATCACATGTTTCTGCCATATGTAACTCATCATTACTGTCTGATACAACTGCTGGGCAGTTGTTTGGATTGAAAATTTGACACGCTTATACAACATTAAGCTGTTCATCACAGTTTTCCCCTGGTGAAGGTGGTATTTAGTTTAGCTTTTCCTAGCTATGGATGATTTGTTTTAATGTTTGTTTTAAAATTTTATCTTTATGTATATGGCTTTTATGTACAGCACCTTGGTTTTGAAAGGTGCTATAAAAATAAAGATGATTTGATTTGATTTGATTTGAAGGACTTGTATTTTTGAAATGCTGTTTCTTGCACTTAACTATTTCATCTCTGAAATGGGTCACCTCCTTTGTAACAGTATGCATTGTGCCAGTGAACTGTTGACCCTGTTCCAACACAAGCACCTCATCTTTGAATTCCATTTTGTCAGCAGAAACGTTGTTGACAGAAAGGAAGCACTCACAAGCCTGCAGTATGTCATAGTGTTATAAGGAAAGAACAGCAGCCTCAACTTTTTCTGCAATTTGGAAAATTAGCATTTTTCCGGTTGATTGCCAAGGATACGAACACAATCATCTATAAAAGTTCATGAATTAGATGTATTGCAATGAGGTATTTTAGTGAGATGAGACTTTTTGTCACATTAGCAGCTTTCATTCGGGTGTCCACATGGTCACTAGTACTGACCTGACCATCACTAACCTATGCCACATGCACAACAATGTTTTTCCACATTTTATAAGCACATTTAATGCTCTGACTCTGTGGGCTAGCCATCTGGTTCCCAACACATTCACAGGCACAAGGTACTGGAAACCCAGAACAGAGGATGTTTGTTTTAGTCCATTACCCATCACTAGTGATGGGCGAAGTGGCCTCAATTCGCTCTTCGGAGCGCTCCGCAGAATGAAGGCAAATTCGCGGAGTGCTCTGCAATGCGAAGCAGAGTACTTCACATTACAAATGAGTAACGCAAAGTCCATTGAAAACAATGACTTCGCATTACTCCGCCTTCCCAAACCACTACTCCAACCAATTCTTAAGGTGAAGTACATTGAAAACATTGTACTTTGCCTCACTTCACCTTGTTTTTAAGCTCCAAAGGTGAATTTTGCAGTGATTCATGTGATTTCAGGTCACATGGGCTCTAGATTGTTCTGCACAGCCTCAGTTTGGGGTAGTGTGTGTATGAAGTTGTAGGAGACAATCTGCTCTGAGAGCTCTCTGTGATTCAAACCTTCTAAAAGCTGTTAAAAAAGCCTTTTTGAGTCATTTTTTTTTGCTGGAACTTTAGTTCATCAATTATGGGAAACCCTCCTTTGCTCATATCATCGAGCTTTTATTGTTTGTGTGTGGATTTTGAATGTTAATGTACAAATTTCAGTCTGTGTACCGAGATACAGTGGAAGTGTGCTTTCGGAAGGGGCGTATCTGTGGTGTAGATAGATTAACTTGGAGAAAAAGACAGTGCTTTCTATTTTGGTGATATTCTTCTTGTATAATTGTGTTAATGTACACACAGTAATAGTTTCAATAATTATTGCCATTTTTTTCTGATTGTTGTGGTGCAGCAGTGCATAATTTTAATTTGTTTAAAATATGTGGTTATATTACTGCAGTTTTCAATTTGCTACGCATTACTTAGTGTGTGTGTGTGAGTTTGTGTGTGATGCTTGTCATCAAATTAGACATCTTTTATTGTGCCACATAATTTCAGCAATGTGAACGTGCTATCCACTGCAGATGTGTAATTTTTGTACTTCTTTGTGGTATCTTTACTGGTACTAGTACTAGTGACTGTTACTGCAGCAGTGCAGTACACTGCCCCCCCACAGCCCACCCCAACTGGCAAAGGTATTGTTTTCCAGATTTGAATTTATGATGGTGAGCACTGGTTAGGTGTTGTGCCTTTGTATCTGCATCTCTTCAGTGCACAGCACAATCTTAATCTGTCTGTGCATTTGCATCTCTTTAGGGCCCAGTCTCCATCTCTAACTTAAGTCACAGTTGTTTCTTTGGCTTCCCTTCAGAGTACTGGACAGGTGTGGTGCATGATTCTGCTTGAACATTGTGCTCATTAATATGCGTTTTTAAGTCAGGACCATCATCATGAGTCACTCGTGATACAAATCATGTTCTTCATCATAACGGTCACAAATGCAGTCACAAATCACGATTTATGATCATGTCACGAATCACAACATTAATTTTTTTAATAGTTACTTGGATGTATTGTAAGCCTGTTTTGTAGTATCTCTCCATGCTTCACCACCCCATCATTGTCTCATTAATGTTTGTTTTCAAGTCAGGAAGTTTTGTGCCATACCTCATCGGGGCCCAGGGAAGTACAGCCATAGGCATTCACATTTCTTCATCATCATGGCCACAAATGCAGTCACAAATCACGATTTGTGATCACATCACAAATCACAACATTAATTTTTTTACTAGTTACTTGGATGTATTGTAAGCGTGTTTTGTAGTATCTCTCCAGGCTTCACCATCCCACCATTGTACTCATTAATAAATGTTTTTAAGTCAGGGAGTTGGACAGTGTCTGCAGTATGTACACAGACTGGAAAGAAGACTGACTGCACACATGCAGTTTAGCACAGTATACTTGCACTGCTCAGAATACAAAGTGTCACACATACGGAAGACAACAAAAAAAGAGCATAATTACATACAAGGGTTGGGGATGGTGGAGGAATACATTTTGTAACACAGCAAGGAAGGTGTGGGGGGGCACATGGTGTGAGAAAAAAAATATTGTGGGATCCCATGGTGATCCAGCAGCAGTTCCAGCATGGACATAATTTGCAACTGATGTCCCTCTATGTGATACAGCCACTGCTGCACAGCACTTACCCTCTCATTGTTCTCCTCGACAGCACTTCAGAGAACTGCCAAGTCAGCCTGTGTTGCATGCAGTTCTCTGGGGTCCACACGTTCTACAGGATGAACTGCTGGTGGTGGTTGTGGGGGGTTGGGGGTGCTGGTGGAGCAGCAGGTGCTGCTGTGGCCCTCCTCCTCTTCTTAGGGATGCCACAATGCACAGCTGCACCCACTGCCACAGAATGACCAGCAGGTGCAGGCATGGTCCATTCTGTGGCAGCCTGCCACTCCAGCATCTGGTGATTGAGCATATGGGTGCACTGGCCCTCAGTCCCCAGGTGAGTCCCCCAGGGGCTACAGCACACCTCCACCTCACATAGGTGGCACTTGATCACACTGCTGTCCCCCTCACACAGTAAAAAAAACTGCCAAACAATGGAGGTGCAGGGAGGACCAGGCACAGGCAGGGGATGGCCAGATGAACTGTCAGCTGGCTGGTCACAGTGCTGAACAGGGATGGGATCCACACCTGGACCTGGGGGAATAGGCACATCCTGCTCCAGAGAACATGAACTTGGTGGTGGTGGTGGTTCAACTGCCTCAGAGTCAGGACAGGAGGCGGTGCTAGTCCTGCTTCTGGGGGGGGACACTCACAAGTATCGAGTTGTCCAACAGGAATGGGTGCCCATGCCTTCCACACATGCGCATGGTACAATGATTAGCACTACCGCACTCTCCTAGAGCTGCCCTGCCCCAGACATTCCCTCACCCTGGTCCATCTCTCCTACTGAGCTCCCTCAGTCCGAGCATTTACTACTCACACAGTCACACAGCACACGCACACAGTCACACAGACAAACAACTAACTACTTATAAAGGTAAGAAAAAAACAATTTACATAAAGAACAAATTAAGTAAAAAAGAGTACAGAAAAGACAAAAAAATGTAGCATTTAAAAAAGCTGTTGTGTCTACATCAAAGTTTAAATCTCCTCCTCACTCTGATCTCAATGTATCAGTAGTCAACAAAACACACTACTCTCTCTCTCCATCTGCGCAGGAGAAAGTAAAAGTGTCTGCTTGTGTGACTCACTTTCTTCCTGCCTAGTTAAAGAGTATGTGACTTACAGTACTACAAGCCATGTGATGTGTGGAGGGGGGGGCTGCCAAATCTGAAACACCAAGTGGATCACCTAGAATCATAATGAGGAACCCGAAGTCCATTAAAAACAATGACTTCACCTTACTTCACATTGCCATTCCACCTTAACATGAAGTGGTACTGACAAGGCGGAGTGAGCACTTTGCATTGCCCACTCTGCATAGTGGATTGGCAATGTGAAGTGCCCACTTCACGTTCACTTCACCTGCAGAATTTAAATTTGCTGCATCTCTACCCATCACTGCTGATAAATGGTAGAATCAGAAGGTCAGTTGCAATAGATCATCCATTTGCTGCACTAAAGAGCAAGGCTTGGCTGCATCTTGTAATGCCATTTCAAAGTAATTGGCTGAGCAGTGGACCGAGACTGTGTGAGGAACCTGATCCTGAACTTCTGTGGCAACCCATTAGTAAGTCCAAAATTTACTGCTGCACCATCAGCGCAGAATCTTATCATGCATGAGTAATCCTCTACTTTTGCATTTTCTTTTATACTATTCATAACTACATGGGAAATATTATCTGAAAAAGGGCTGCCTATGTCTACGATTGTGAAAAATGTTGTCACAGGTTCACCATCTTTCACATAACGTAACTAAATGAGCTTTTCCTCTATTACAGCTGAGTCGGTACTACCATCACACAGCACTGAAAAATATTTGGACTGCCTGACCTCCTCTGTAAGTTGTGCATTTATATCCTTACTGATGAATTTTATGAAACTGGCACAGGCCTTGTCACTGATGTATCTCAACCCAATCTTTTCCTGTTTCCCAATCCGTGACTGTAGGTCCATGTCTTGTATAAAACTTGTGAACAGTTGCCCTGCTTTAGCAACTTTAAAAGCCACCAGGAACCTATGAGTCATGATTTCTGTCATCTCTTTCTCCATTGACAGCAACCCTCTGACAACTGGGCTTTTGCTAGGGTGACACTGAGCAGCAATACAGCTGCTTGACTTGTGATGAGTGTGACTAGTTTCATATGTTTTTCAGTAGTGGAGCTAGAGGGGTGTCTGGGGGAGTGGTCGCCCCTCCTGGCTGCCCCAGTGTGAGTAGTGGTGCCCCACCACCATCTTTACTCACTGTTTAGTGCCCATTGTGGAGCCCATGATTGACTGAATGGCTTGCCCCGGTTCCCAAGCGCTCCCAAACCTGGCTCCCCCACTGGTGTTTTTATTATGCCAATCATCATGGTTTTGCAGCCAACCACAGATGAACCTTTGTCATTTGGAAATATTTTTCTGCAGTATTCACATTACATCTCAATTCAGTCATTATTTACTGAAAACCATGCTCTAGCATTCTTCTATGACTCTTGAAAATGTCTGGTTCTTTGTTTTTCATACTGTTGTTCTTTTTGTAATCTTTTTTCTTGGTTTGGGTGCCCAAACATTATTTTTTTGGTGGGGGGGGGATCTCCACAGTACTTGCCTCCACAGAAGACATGGAACTACTGTCAGGGATGCTTTCAGGTTCAGTGGAGCAAGATGGACCTGGCTGTGGTAAATGTTCAACTGTATTTTTCTTGGTAAAACCAAATCTAAGAAGATACATAATTATTGATCTGCAAAACAGTTGTTAATAAAGATTTGTGTGAGTCTCTGGGTCTCTTTCATTTAGCCAACAAATCACATATAGCTCAGACTCCTCACAGGGATTTCCCTTTACTGTAGGGTAATGTATGCGGTAGCAACAGGTAATTAGTGTTTTGTTTTTTGAATCCACACACTAGCTCCAACAGAGGTTTCTCCACAAGGATCCCTTTACTGTATGGCAGGGAGCTGTTTAGTAGGCAGGAATTATTTTTTTTATACACACAGCTCCGACAGATATTTCCCCACAAGGATCCCCTTACTGTAGGGCAGGAAGCAGCTTAGAATGCAGCAATTATCTTTTTATTTTTTTCTTTAATCCAGACACTAGCTCTGAGAGAGACTTCCCAATAAGGATACCCTTACTGCAGGGCAGGGATCAGCTTAGTAGGGAGGAAGGTTCCATGTAATAATGGTTAAAAAATGTCAACAAACGTCAACAAGGCGACAACGAAATGGTGAATGCAGAATCGGCAATGCCATATAACAGCGACCAACAATATAAGTGAATTTTGCCCACATGTTTACAGCACATCACATCTTCAAACAGGCACACAAAAAATCCCTTGGAAGGAGTACACACCTGCCTCTAAAAGCTGTCCCAACTACTGCCAGCTGTGAGGCGACTCTTCCACCTGGATCTCACTCCACCAACTAAAACCCCTCTTATTTTCCCAAGCCCCCTCAAGTCAGGAAAGCTAATACATGGCCCCCTATTCACATTGGGGGCCCCACCCCTGAGCCCCCCACTATTTCTAGATATACAACTCTGAGGTGCTCCTTGATAGTGACATTAGCTATGTCTGTGGAATTGCCTTAATTACTTGGTCGCTATTATTTGTATGTCACTATTTATGCGATCGCCCTTATTCACTCACCTTTATGACTTTGCCGTAATAACTTTGCCGTATTCACGTACTACCAGCAGGAATTATCTTTTTAATTTTTTTATACACACACACACAGATAGCTATGACAGACATTTCCCCACAAGACTCCCCTTACTGTAGGACAGGGAGCAGCTTAGAAGGCAGGAATTATCTTTTTTTTTCTAATACACACAGATAGTGCCAACAGATATTTCCCAACAAGGATCCCCGTACTGTAGGGCAGTATGCAGCTTAGAATACAGAAATGATCTTTAAAAAAAAAAAAGTTATCCACACTTAAGCTCAGACACAGAGATTAATCCTCAGGGACTTTCCTTGCTAGTGTGGGGCAATGAGCTCAGTACACAGCCATCAATTAGTTGTTCAATACACTGGCTCTATGATGCCAGCACACCAACCAAAGCAGTGAGGTCTTCCACAGTTACAGCATGACCACGGCACAAGCAACAGAGCTACCACATCACAGCAGAAACTTCAACGTCGAGAGCCACAACAGCGATCGGGGCCCAGCACCATGCATAGAGCCCACCCTGGAGCAGCACCCTTGCAAAATGCCCCTCAGCCCCAGACAGCACAGAAACCCCACTGGAGCAGTATCACTGACACCCCCCCAGAGCAGTATTGCTGACATCTCCCCAGAGCAGCAGAGATACACCTCCCCTAGAGGAGCAGCAGCACTGCTGGCACCCCCCCACCCACCTACTAGCAGGCAGGGCCCCTCATCCCAGCCAACCAACACACACCCGAAACACATGGAGACACAGGAGTAATGCCACAGATTTATTACAGCTGCACATGGACATAGCCAACCCCACTGCTGTGCCCACCATAACACACCACCCCCGCCACCACAACAATGCCCATTGCACACAGTCTACAGTCATCTTCAGGCATGCCACCTGCAGGTCTTCACACTTGGGAAGCAGATATTGAGTGCAATTCCCATGAGGTAATCCTGTAGGGTGTGCTGCTCATACTGCTTTATGATCTCCTGGATCCTGTAACTGATGTCCCGCTGGTACAGGAACCCACAAAAGGAGAGAAAGTTATTTCCTCGGGCACTCTTCACATACTTCACATACCCACCCCCGGTCAGCTTTTTATGATGTGGTGCTGTGTGTGCCTGCCCCAGATCTCAACTGGAGGTTGACCCGGGATACCTGCTGACCTGTCTGTGCTCATCTGGGCGCACCTGTGTGGCCTCATCCCTATGCATCACTGTTGTGTCCAGTGGAGTGTGGGTACACACCCTTCCTTTGTCCTGCACCAAACTTGACCTGTGCTTCCAGCAACACTCGGCACTATGCGGCATAGCCGATGACACTGTTGCCATAGTCAGCATGCTGGTCCTTGCACTGGTCACCCTGTTGGTGCTCATCACATGTCACTGTGCAGTCTGTTGATTTTGGGGAGTCACTCTGCGGGTGTCGCTGTGCCAGTTTCACATTTGGGACAGCATACCCAATACACCTGATCAGAAAGAACATTTCCCACAAGGACTTTTAGTTTCCCCCTTATGGTAAACTCCAAGCCAATGAACTTAGTTAGTAAGCAGGAAATAGATGTTTTGTTTTTTTAATTCACACTGAAACTCAGATTATTTCCTCACAAGGACTGTCTCCCTTCTACTGCAGGGCAATAAGCTCACTAAGCTGAGCAAGTAATGTAGTTGTCCAGGCTTAGATAGAAAAATCCACACAATGACTTATCTTTCCCCTTCTAGGGTAATCTGTTTAGTAAGCAGGAAGAATTTTTGTTCACACTGCAGCTAAGATAGATTTTCACAACTTAGTCTGTCACCCCTTACTGTAGGCAATATTGCTTTATGCGGGATTCAATTTTATTTTGCAAGCAACCACAATGTAGTTAGAAATCCCCACACAATAGCCTAGGTCTGCAGAAATATTATTCTGACTGCAGCAGCTGCACTTTCCTGTTACATACTCACTGTGATCTTTCTCCCCCCACACGTGTTTATTTTAAATGTTTAAGCCTGCCTGTGAAGGCATATAAGTTAGGCTCACTGATACCTACTCTCCACCAATCATCCTCTAGACAGACCAGTCCCTATTGAAAACAAAACCCTCAAAATTTGGCGTAAAACTCCTCAGTAGTGTGCTCAGGTGCTCAGAGGACATTTTTTCCTAAATATCTGAGATGACTGTTTAAATTGTCCCATGACCCACCACTACTCCTCCTCCCCCAGACTTGATGAAAAAAGGAAATAATGTGTTCTCTGAGTGCTGCAGCTACTACTGATCACTGCTATGTACTCAGAAATCGACAATCATTTTTTTTTTGTTGTTGTTTCATTAAAGCTCTCAATACAGCTCTTTGCTGTAACTCTGAGACTGACTTGGTAAAAAAAGCAAGCGCTCCTTCCTCTCCCACTGTGAACTAAGTTCTGATGCCACTTGTGATCAGACATATATAGACTTATATCAACAAAAACCACCTCTACCCCATCTTAGTTGTTTTTTCTTTTCTGATATATAGTGGTCACACATGTTAGCCTATAGCAAACAAAAGCTACCATTGCCAGATGGCAAAGAAGTACATTCTAAACTATTATAGTGCAAGCTTCTAAGAAAGCAATGTCTTGAAAATTCCATGTGGGGGAAGGGTGGGTAGTGAGAGCCAATGGACTATGAGGGAATGGTTCAGACTGCCACCTATGACAAGGTCAAGGTGCCCCTTTCTTCCCAGCTTCCTGAGAAAAGCTCCAGGATAGCATGGGCAAAAACATTTTCACCTCAGCTTCCCTGCTGTAAAGGCAAACAGCATACTTGGCCTACACAGCTCAGTACTGAAAAGCCCTCTGAGCTCCATTTTGGCAATGAGCAAGAAAGCTACTGGTGATCTGGCACAGAATTTGGCTGACATACTAAAGGCCTCCATGGATGCCACTGAGTACCAGTTCTACAAGGCAGTGGACACCAGTGACAAACCCATCCAAGGTCATGGCACACACAGTGTCACTAAGAAGGCCTGCGTGGCTTAGAACCCTAAACATTTCCTGGGACACTCAAATAAAGCAATGGATTTTTCTTGTCAGTGAAATTAACTGTTTAGTGACAAGACAGAGGTTTTTATGAAAATGGTGGATGAATACAAGACCACTTACAAGAGCAGCACTGAGAAGGAAAAGGCCTCCACTTCCTACAGGCCTTCTGGAAGGGGAGGTAGAGGTAGGGTATACTTTCCCCATGCTTATATTACTTATGACTACTACCAACAGAATGCTTTCTTCAGGGGTATGGGTAGAAGGATCCCCAGGTGTGCAGATTCAATGCCAACTCCCAAATCCCAAGCAAAGCAAAACCCCTGAGATACTTGCACAGGTCACCCAACCATTGCCAGTGGAGAAAAGGCTGACTCAGGTTTTTAAGGACTGGCTAAAAATAACCACAGAAAAGTGAGTCCTTGAAATAGTCAGTCATGGTTCACCCTTGCATTTCAAAAAATTCCCCAAACTGCCGAGTCACAAAATGTTCTGTCCTCACACTCCAACAAAAAGGTTCTTGCTGGTAATAGAGGTAAGAAATTACTTCAGGCAAATGCAGTGCATAAAGTTCCTCCATCGCAGTGGGGAAATGGACTTTACTCAAGATACTTCCTGACTCACAAGAACAAATTAGGAGTAGCATCCCATTTTAAACCTAAGATACCTGAACAAATACTTAAAGAAGGAAAACTTCAAGATGGTAACACTGGGATCAGTGATTCTGTCACTGCAAAAAGGAAACAGACTGACGGGAGTCACTGAATCTGCAAGATGCCTACTTTCAAGTACCAGTCAGGCCTAGTTACACGAAGCACCTCAGATTCAGGGTAGGGAATTACCATTACCAGTTCGCAGCACTTCCCTTCAGTCTGTCCTCAGTTCCAAGAGTTTTTTTATTTATTTATTTTATTTTATTATTATTTCGTGAACACCTTTGAGCCAAGGCTCTTTTACAAAGGTTCCACCTCGGGGGAAACAATACAGAACACAGTGAGGACAATAACAAGTACTGTAGTTTCAAGCAGCCATAGGCTTTGTCAGGTACAATAAAGCTTTCATATAGAATTACTGTAATAGGTACAATGATTCACAGTATGTATGTTAAGTTACAGTAGTTTGTGTATATTATTCAAGAACATGTGTACAATAAAAAAACAGTTGTAATATGGTTCACTAGAATAAATTAAAAACTGCCAGGAGAGATGGTAGATACATTTAGAGGAAGCTATTGGAAGAGAATGTAGATAACAGTGGGGAAATAAAAAGGGAGGAGATAGGCGATAGTGGGGGGGTAAAGGTGGGAGGGACTTGGGGGGGAATTAGTGGGAAGGAGAGTGACTTTAGTTAGGAGAAACATTCACAGGAGGCCATTGTGACAAGATGCTGACGTAGGTTGCACTTGAAAGTGCCCAGGGGTAGTTTCATTGGTAACAGCAGGTGGAAGCGAGTTGTACCAGGATGAGGCTCTGTATGTAAAGAAGCGTTGTCCTTGGGTAGTGCAGCAGCATGGAACAGAAAAAGTAAGATATTCTGAGCTCCTGGTTAGGTGGGGGCCACAGCGGGGAGCCAGTAAGGACTGAATCCATGAGGGTAGGAGATTTAAAGTAATCTTTTTTGCTAGCATACAGGTCTGGTACTTGAGTCTGCCGGGGAGTTGGAGTGAGTTTGCTTGCCTGTAGATGTCACAGGTATGTGAGAGGCATGGAGCAGAGCTCAGTAGATGACATGCCTTGTTAAGGGCAATGGCTATTCATCAAAGTGTGGTGTCAGTGGCAGAGGCGTAGATCACAAACCCATACTGTAGTCGATTATTGATATAACAGAGCTCTGAATGGCAATGCTTAGGCCTTCATTGATGAGGCAGCTCCTATGTCTAAAGAGAAGTCCTATTCAAGTGTTCACGATCTTGGCAATGCTCTCAATGTGTTCAGAGTAAGACAAGGTGCTGTCAAGGGTAACCCCCAGGTATTTAAACAGTTGAACATGTTCGAGCAATGTCCCTTCACTATTTGTGATAGATAGACATTTGTTTTTATGTTTGTTATGGATGCCATGAAACATCATTGTTTTAGTTTTTTTGTGATTTAGTATGTGTTTTTGAGATTTAAACCATGTCTCCACTTGCGTAAAGCTTGTTTGCAGTTGCAGTTGTAGGAGGGAGGGGTCAGGGTGGGAGGTGAAAATAACTGCATCATCTGCATATAACAGGAGTCTATTAGAGCATGATGCAGTGAGATTGTTCAGAAAAATACTGAAAAGCAAGGGACCCATGATGGACCCTTGGGAAACTCCAGAGCGAATCGGATTAGAGGGTGAGGGGGACTCACCAACTCTGACCTGTTGGGTTCAGTCGCTAAGGTAGCTTTGGAACCAATGTGCAGTGTCATCTGAGAGGCCAAGGCAAGATAATTGTTCAAATAGCAGGGAGTGGTTGACAGTGTCGAACGCCTTTGTCAAATCGATGAAGGTGGTGCCGACAAGATGTCCCTGATCCAGAGCATTATGGATGTAAGTGGTGAATTCAAGGAGAGCTGTGGTGGTACTATGTCCTTTTCGAAAACCATGCTGCTCCTGACATTGCAGGTTGTGGTTAGCAAGGTATTCTGTAAGTTGATCGGCAACTATTCTCTCCAGTGCTTTCGAGAGAGGGGGAAGAATGGAGATAGGTCTGTAGTTAGAGGTTAGGGTCTTACCCCCACTTTTGTGAATTGGCATCACAACAGCAGATTTCCATATTTGAGGGAACTGAGAAAGCATTAGGGATCAGTTGAGCATTTTGGTGAGCGGGGTCAGGACTTCGTCAATGGTGAGGGCAAGGAGTTTCAGTTCTAGGGAGTCACCACTGAATCTGGACCTCCCAAGCACTTTGAGCAGTTGTTTTTTGACTAGGGCCTTAGAGATCATTTTAAAGTAGAAAGGTGGATGGCCATGTGTTATTCTTGCTTTGTTTAAGCCTGGATAGTCTGGTGGGAGGGTCAAAGAAGGTTGGAGGAAGCACATGATTAAGATCTGTGAATGCCACATTAAAAGCGTTAGCCATGGTGACCTGGTCCAGAGTGAGGCTGCCATTTACATTGAGCATAGAGGGTGGTACTTTGGGGATATGCCCTGTAACTTCAGAAAGATTCACCCAAAACTTCTTCCCACCTTTCCATGAGTTAGCGAGTGCATTTCTGTAGTATCTTGCCTTTTCATTTCAAATTGCTCTAGTACCAGCATTTCTTGCTGTTTTGTAAGCCTGGGTATCAGCCTGGGTGACAGTCAAGTTGGCCAGATGCCAAAGATGATCCCGGGACCTCAATTGTTCCAGAAGGTCGGAGGTGATACAAGGGCTGTTGAAGTCTTTAATCTTGCATTTTTTTTGAACGGGGCATGGACATCACAGGTGTTGTTAAAGCTGTGGATAAAGTATTTAAGAGCAGCATCATTGTTGGAGGCTGTGTCTATAAGAGACCAATCATGGTCTTGTAGGAGGGTTTTTAGAGACCCAAGATGACCAGGAATAAGTCTCCTGCTGTTAATAGTTTTGGGAGGAGGCTTAGTGTATTTGTTCAACCAGGAGCAAAGGATTAGGGAGTGGTCGCTTAAACTATCAGAGAGAACTACCGTTTTTGTGATGTGATCCAGGCAGTTCATGAGAACCTAGTATAGAAGGGTGGTAATACCTGTTCTGTAGTTCACCCTTGTGGGTGATTGGACCATTTGTGGGAAGTTAGCAGCAGTCAGTGCGTCCTTATATTTGTTCGCACTGGAGGAGGACCAGTTCACACCGAAGTCACCAAGCAGGATTGTTTCTACATTTTGATTAAATGAGTGTATGAAGTCTAGTATGGGTTCACAAGAGTGTTCACAAAGTGCCTACCCATAGTGGCAGCACATTTGAGGAGTCAATAGGTGGAGTTTTTTCCCTATGTGGATGACTGGCTAGTCACAGGAAAATCACACCAGGAGGCCAAATCCTCCCTCCTTCTGGCACAAGGCACCTTGGAGGACCTGGGCTTTCTCATCAGTGTTCAAAAGTCACAAACATAACCAATTTAATTTCTGGACTTTATAGGTGAAGAGCTGTATACCCTACAAGGGAAGGCATTCCTTCCACAGGAAAGGGTAGCAAATTTGATTACAACTCCAAAACCCTTCAATGCATACCAGCTTTACACCTGCAATATGTTTTCTAAGCTTATTGGTGCATATGGCATCATTCACCACAGTGGTTCCAGGTTCCAAACAAGATATATCCAATATCACCTAGTGAGCCATTGGTCCTAGAGGTGGGATACACTTTCAAAACTAGTTTCCCTCACAAGGTGTCTGCTTGGTGTCTGCTAAGGGTACTGGAGTGGAGGAAGGATGAACGTAACCTCAGAGAGGGGGTTCTCTTCCTTTGGCAGTCACTTACAGCCATACTCACAACAGATACCTCCCTCCTGGGCCGAGTCACTCACCTGGAGGACCTCACTGTAAATGGTATGTGGAGCACACAGGAGACTCAGGAACACATAAACTCCTGAAGCTATGGGCAGTGTAACTGGCATAGCAGGCCTTTTCTTCCCACATGAGAAATCAGCCCATCCAGATCAGGACAGACAACACCACAACTATGTATTATATAAACAAACAGAGAGGAACAAGATCTTCAAAACTGTGCACAGAAGCAACAATGATCTGGAACCTAGCATACTCCTTGGAGGTCCAGCTGTTGGTAGTACATCTGCCAGGGAAGGACAATGTGCAGGCAGATTCCCAAAGCAGAATCAGCCAGGAAAATCTAGAATGGAGTCTGAACCAGCAAGTGCTAACAACAGTGTTCAGAAGGTGGGGTACCCCATAGATAGACCTGTTTGCATCCTGGGAAAGCAACCATCTCCCACTGTTCTGCTGCAGATCCCCATTGATAGATTCAATCCTAGAGGATGCTCTTGTCCTCAGCTGGTCAGAGAAGTTCCTTTATACCTTTCCCTCTTTTCCCAGTTTTGCAGTGAGTACTACTAAAACTGAAAAGAAGTCAGCAACAATGATTCCCATAGTTCCATAGTGGGCTAGACAGATTTGGTACTTCCTGTTCCTGTCTCATTCCACCAGACATCCAGTCAATCTTCCCCTGAGATACAATCTGATGACTTTTTCTCAGAGCAGGATAACATTCCAAGATCCAAGAACTCTCCACCTCAGAGCGTGGTACTTGAAGAGCTAGAGTTCTCTGGATTAAATCTTTTGGAAAAGGTTATGAAAGTGATTAAGAAAACCTGCAACAAGGAAAACCAATGCCTCAGAGTGGAAACAATTTTCTGTTTGATGTTCTTCTAGACAGCTCAGTCCTTTGTGATTCTGGTTTCAATCCTGGACTACATAGTCCACCTTCAATCCCTGGACCTCAGGCTTGAACCTTGAAGGTTCATCTGGCAGCAGTGTCAGCAGACACCTCAGTTGGCGAAGACAGCTCAGTGGCCTCACAACCCATTTTCAAAATGTTCTTTAAAGGCCTTAATCACGTTTTCCCTCCAGTAAGGGATCCTGTCCCTTCATGGGACCTGAATCTGTGTATTGCCCAGCTGATGGAGGCTCCTTTCAAGGCAATGGCAACTGCTTCTCTGAAGTATGTCACCTGGAAAGCAATTTTTCTGGTGGCACTGACATCTGCCAGGAAGGTGAGCAAGCTAAAAGCCCTCTGCACATATCCTAACTTTATCATATTCCACAGGGACAAGGTAATCTTGAAAACTAGCAGAATCCCACCCCCCAAAGTGGTGTCTGAAATTCTCAATATCCCATCATTTGGGATTGAAGGCAGTAGCACATTTTTTGGAAAGGTGAAATTGTGATGTCCGAAACTCAGCAATGCACTCTGACCACCTCCAAATGTTAGAATTTATTTTGTTACATAATTTTTGTTATGTGTTTGATGGGGTTCATTACTTCCAAGGGAAGGCCACTGTGCTGGATGCCACTATGGCCATATCTTATTCAAATTTGTTCCTCAGATGGTGGAAAGAGTGCCATGTTTTTAATACAGTTTGTAATTTTACATCTAGTGGGGTCAAATGGCATTGTTTTATTGATGGTACTTTCTGTATCTGGCAGGGTAGTGAGCAAGAAACTTTAGATTTGTCCAATTTTTGCATGAGATTAACTTAACTCTCTGACTTACATTAACTATGACTAAATCTACTATTGACTTATTTGATTTGGGACTCATGGTGTGAGGCAATGGGCATTCTGAAAGAGAAGCATTTAGAATGGAGACAATGGCCCAGATATTCAAAAGGGTTGCGCCATGCGCAACAGGGTTGCGCATGCGCAAGTCCTACATTGCGCCATTCTGCGATATTCAGCAGGAGGCAGTTATGCTGCACTGAAAACAGGTTGAGCAACAGCGATGCAAATGAATGCATGCTCAACAGGAGGGTGAGGAACCATGATAAACTGCACAACCCGATATTCAGTCGGGTTAGCAGAGCTGTGTAGGCGCAACCCCAACCCGCGCCTGCACAACTTTGAGCCAAAAAAAGGATTGTTGAGGCCACCACAGGTGAGCTGCTGTATTGCAGGGTGCAACACAGCAGCTGCCACCCGTGGCTGGCCCCCAGCTCAGTACCTGTGCCCCCACACCAACCCGATTGTGGGCAGAATGTGAAAAGAACCCCCCCAAACATCTCCCTAATGCCCGATCGTGGCAGAATGTATACTGATAACCTCCCCAGTGCCCGATTGCGGGCAGAATGTATACCTGACAATCTCCCAGTGCCCAATCAGGGCAGAATGTATAATGACAACCCCCAAACATCTCCTCATCGCCCGATTGCGGGCAGTATGTATAATGACAACCCCCGCCCAAACATCTCCCAATGCCCGATCGCGGCAGAACGTGATACTGACAACCCCCAAACATCTCCCATCGCCCGATCGCTGGGTATGTGGCACGACAACCGGCCCCAAACATCTCCAATGCCTGATCACGGGCAGAACGGAAACAACCCCCCAGTGTCCGGTTGCATGCAGAATGTAAAAAGCCTCCCCAACCGAATATCTCCCTGGTGGTCCAGTGGACTGTAATGCCCGATCAGGGCAGAATGTCCAGTGACAACCCCCAAACATCTCCCTGGTGTCTAGTGTCCCCCACCCCACCCACCGAAGCCACCCCGCTCCCCAGCAGCCAGCTGGCGGCAGCATCCACCCACCTGCCACCCCTGCCACCCGCCGATCAGACTGGTAGGGCTGCACACCCATTGGTGCAGAGCTAGAGCCAATGAGCATGCAGCCCAAACCGTACATGACAGTCCAGATTTGTGAATGATGTCTTTTTACATTCTGCCCGTGATCGGGCACTGGGAGGGTTGTTTCACGTTCTGCCCCGATCGGGCATTGGGAGATGTTTGGGGGGTTGTCAGGTACTCGTTCTGCCCATGATCGGGCATTGGGAGATGTTTGGGGGTTGTCAATATATCGTTCTGCCAGCGATCGGGCATTGGGAGATGTTTGGGGGGGTTGTTTTATGTTCTGCCCATGATCGGGCTGCAGGCGCGTCAATCCCCGACGGCTGCCTGGCAGGGCGGCCAGGTAAGTCCTCGGATCGCGACCTACATACATCGAGGCAAATGGAGCTATAATCAGATGCAAATGCTCCCCGTCGCCTTGCATGATTATGGCCCCATTTGCCATCTGCTGAATATCGGAAATTGCGCATGGCAATGGTACTGCACCACTGCAAGTTTAATGCTCAACTCTGACAACTTGCGGTGGTGCAAGTTCCACTGCGCCATGCACAGTGGCTGTGGCTGGGGGGGTGACATTCAAAGGAGTTGCTCAATAGCGCAACTCCTTTGAATATTGCTCCGGCCACACCCCTGCGCAACTATTTTGAGCAGCGCAAGGGCTTGCACCTCAGAATGGCGCAGTTTGAATATCCGGGCCAATGTGTAAGTCACTACTGTGAGTGGATAGTTCTCATGCACAAATTCTGATTCACAGTATGCTATTTGAGCAATTTTTTAGAGTATAAAGGAATATCTCAAAAGAGGAAAAATCTGAGGAGTAGTCATTAGACCTTATAAAAAGGTTCCCACAGATGGGTTTCTCAACCTAATTTGTCATGAAGGAATTGAATAACGTAGGGGAAATCCTAAGGTATGAAATATTTAAACCAAGAATAATTAAAAAGTCAGAGCCTCCACCAGTCATAATGGTCCCCAGATATACAAGTAAAGCTCCAGCTTTGGCAAACATTGTGCAGAGACACTGGGAAATGTTCTTCAGTTATTCACACTTGACAAAACTTCCATGGGATAAACCAAGAGCAACTTTTAAAACTGGATATGGTTTTGGAGACATGCTGGTGCATAGTCACTATTTGGATAGATCAAATTGTGAATGGTGGGAAAGAAAGCAGGTGGTTCTTTTAAATGAGAGATGTAGTGTAAGCTAATTTGCAAACACTGGAAAGGACATCTCTATAGCCAGTCACAACAAGAAAATCTCCTCAAAGCAATTTATCAGTTGCTTTATGGAACATGTGGTTTACGTTACCGGGTGGTCCTGCCCCAAAATGTATGTTGGCAGGACCACCAGACAAAATGAAAAAAAGAATGAATTCAGGGGCACTAAAAATCAATAAGAAATGGAAATGTCAACAATGCTCTTTGGGACCATTTTAAATTGTATCATCATAGTAACCCTGCAGACTTCTGTTTTTTAGGGACTGAACATATGTGTCCTCCCATGAGAGGTGCTCTTAGGTTATATGTACACTTTTAAAGAAAGACACATGGACACAATGCATTTATGTATTGAAGGTGCTCACTCCAAATAGACTGAATGAGATATTGGATCTTTAGCCTTTCATATTGTTCTGCATGTGCAATAATGGAGGTGCTTTGGTTAAAATAAACTAAATATGTAAACTTGATGCCTTTTCAGACTACTGTTGGTTTTAATTTTAGATTTCCTGTTCTCTCTCTCTCACTGTGACAGCTGTTAGAGAATACCTATTTTCTATATTTTGAATGTTTGTAAAGTAACGTGAGCACAGTACTTGACCTCTGTTTCTTTTTAACATTGGGTCATGTTATATGCTTAGATTTTGTATGAACTATTGGTAATTTGAATTCACTTCACAGTTACTTTGTGAGGGTGCTGCTTTTGCTGACCATTTTTGCCCTGGGATTAATCACCTGGATTTAACTACTATGGTTTTCCCCTTATGCTTCATTTTTTTAAGATGAGAATCCAGGCAGTCTTCAATTGCTGTTGTGGCATACAGGTCTTCACATTTGGTAATTAAGGTAAGGTGTTGTCAGTACTGTAGAAAAGTAGCCCTAGGTTTTGGTGAAATCCCAACCCCCTGACGAAGAGACACTGGGACCCGATATGTATGTTGTATGACTGGAGGCTTTACTGCCCATTTTATATTTGCACAGCAATCGTGTAATACATTTGTATTATTAGTAATTTTCCAATGTAAGACATTTGTTTGCTAAAATGCTCCCTTTTCAAATATTTCAGGTTGCATCAGACTCTTGCAGCCAAAGACTTGGCCAGACATTTTCACATACTGTATTTTGTGATACTTCTAAAGCATTGACTCTGGTGGCCCTATGTGAAACTGCAGGCAGGCAGTGAATTTCGCTAGGGCTACTGTATCACAGAAATTTCAGGAAATACAGTATTTGTCCATGTCTTTGGCTGCAGCTATGACTTACAGATCTATTAGCCACTAATAACCAGCTTGTTGGAGTATAGTGGAACTATGGTAAGAAATCACTATGCACCACAAAGAACTCAGGCACTATATGCACACCATCAGAAACCACACACATATAACCTTGAGAAAGCCCACACATATGTTTAACATTGATGAGTTTTCATTGCTGCTGCCGCCTGTAAATGCCTTTAACTACTTTTTATGCTTTATGCAAGAAAGTTGTTACAGTTTCACACTATTTGTGGGGTTTCTAGTGGTGTTCGAAGTAGCCCAGTGTATTTGTGGTATTTATAGATTGATTGCCTTTCCTAATCTGTAAATGATGTTTCCTGTTTTAAATATTGCATAAATGAATTATATAATTTTGCCCTTGGTTTGCTGACATTTTTTTCAAACAGGATAGCAGGCCCCTTAACAATGTCATAGCTAAAATTATCATCAGTTATGTCTGTGATAACATATGATAGGGGCTGTCCTGGGCCCGATTCTTTTTTCAGTATTCTTTAACAACCTCCCCACAGTCTGTTCCTCTGCATCCATTCATTTGTATGCTGATGAAACAGATATTTTTGCATCTGGCTCCTCTTCCCATGACCTTACCTCACAGCTGCAACTAAATTTTGACAACAATTAGTGCTGGTTCCATTGTAATCAATTGTCCCTCAGTGCCTTCCCCCCAAATAAAAGAAATGGTCTCCATGACTTTTGGCACCCAACAGAAGCTTACCAAACTCACTCCTCTTCCTTTATTTTGCACCCTTGATGGTACTTGGATTGAGGGTGTATCTTCTTTTAAGTACCTCGGGGTCTGGCTTGACCAACATCTTGATTTCTCAGTGCATATTGATGCCATACACCATAAGCTTTGTTTGTTTTGTTTATTTAAAATCTGGAAAAGATCATGGGCCAAAGACACATTTACATGGGTGACCAGAACAATCAACACACATAAAAACAACAGTAATACATAGAAGACAGAATTATAATAAAGTCAAACATTTGCAGGCATTGACATCTAGAAGATGTTTCCCTAATACTTTTTTAAAGACAGGTACTGTGGTACAAGCATCCAATATTGCCAAAGGAAAAGTATTGTATACACATGGTAAGGAGTATAATAATGATATTTGTCCAAGCGATGTTTTCATCATAGCTTCACCCCAAGCTTGCTGCACTGTACAGGAATAAAGTGAGTATCCTGCTTTCTCCCCACTGAGAAGTTGTTTTAATGATGATTCTCCTTATTTTTGACTGTGGTGAAATAGTCTATAGTGGAGCTCCCAAATCCTGTCTTGCCAGACTGGACCCCCACTTTCACTGTTTTTGTCATTTCATTTTAGACTGTCACCCTAATATCCATCATTGTTCACCCTACTCTGCCCTTTCTCTCCCCCCTCTCTTGATGCTAGGTACCTTTCCCATTATGCCTCATATATATCCAAATTCTGGTTTAGTTCCCTTCCCTCCTAGCTTAAATCCCTTATATCCTCTCCCTCTTCTTGTTCCTACCCTCTCTGCAGCAATAGTTCCCATTCCCTCTCTATTCCTTCAAGAAAATCTACTGTGCTTTTTTGTATTGCTTTCCTGAACTCCGGTCCTTGCTTCCCTGGTCAATTCATTCTGCCTCTTCTGCTTCCTCCCTAATGTCTCCTTTTCATGACTTTTCTTCTCCTACCTGCAACTATCCATGATCCTTTTCCTCTTGTCTTCCTTCCCTACACTAGTTTTTCCCTGGCCATGCTGTTCTCCTTGTACCCCTCTTCCCCTTCTATACCTATAAGAGTAGTCCCACCACCTAATATAATCTGTGTTTTATTTACTGCATATCCATTTACCGATTTACAATTAATATTTATGATTAGGATTCTTGGAATACTGTATTACTGTATATGACTCCCGATGTTTGCATTTATAATACTGTTTTTACAGTTTAGCCTTATCCATTTTCCTTCTACCCCGGGAGGCATCTGGAAATGAGATGTCAATGATTCAGTATGTCTTTCCTGGTGCAACATTTGAAATAAATAAACAAATACATACATACATAACTAAATAACCTGAAAATTCAAGGCCTTTTCAATGTTTTGAAGCTTTGAAAGAACAATATTTCACTATTCTGAGGCTGCTAAGAACAACTACAGTGTTCAGCATTAAGCCATGAACCATAGGACCTTCACTACTCATGAATGTTTGACAGTATACATTTATAATAGTGTATGTACTGCAACCCTGTAGGATCACAAAGACTTCATTATGGTTTGCTATGGGCCATGCATTGCTTTAAAAATGAAGGAATTAGCTTAGAAAAATACGATAAAAAGCCATTTGTGCATGGGTGACTTCAACTAATAATAGTATCCCTCTGGCTATTAGCATTTCCAGGTAATTATTGATCAGGCTCATGCAGTGATGGGTCTAGGGGGTGGTGAAGGGTGCAGGCACACACCCCCATTGTAACTTACCTGCTTGCTGGTGCTGCAGTTCACTTTGTTGATGAAGTGTCATTTATTGAATGTACAAAAGTTTATATTCAAAACTGTACAGTGGTGATCACACAAAAGTTTTATCAGTACTGAGGTATACCTCAGTGGTACTGAGGCAGGGTCACATTACAGCCAATGCAAACTGAACCTGAGTGCCTTAGTGGTACCCCGAGGTACCTCAAACATTTAGATAACCATCACTGTAGGTTATATTTGTATTTTCTGTCAAAATATAATGAAAATGATAATAGCAGACAATATAAAAGATTAAAACAACATTATGAAAATTGCAGATCACATAAGCACACCACCCCAGCACCCCGCATTGTAAAATCCTGGATCTGACACTGGGCTCATGGGCCCTCAAAACCCCCAACCAGTCATTAACTGCTGAAAAATACCTTCCCCTTTGGGAATTATTGCTTGAAAAGTAATGATCACTAATTGAAATAATTGTCACTGATAGTAAAATGTAAGGTAATTTAATGGAACTTGCAGTAGGTTTCTATCTAGAAGGCTATTGTTTCAAATCCTTATAGAGCTTGGACACAGCTTTGTATGTGTGGGTGAGAGGAGTCAAAAATAGTCACCATGTTCCTTGATGGGTGCAGAAGTCCAGAAATTATTTCAGCAAGAGCTTTCTTGGGAGGCAATATAGTGCTGTGGTTTAGGGCCTTGAACTGCAAACCTGGAGGCCTGGGTTTGAATCCCACAGCCCCTACTTGCATACAGTGTGTCTCTGAGCAAGTCAATTAACTTCCTTGTACTCCCAGGTTCAACCTGGAAACAAGCTTCAGCTTAGTGTGCCTTTCCTGATTAAACAATTTCCCCTTTACCTTTTTTAGGGTATTAAATGGCTTAACTGAGCTGGCCAACTGGTGCAGTAGCAGAGCTGCTGCTTGAAACATTGGTGACACAGGTTGAGGTCCACTCCCGGTTCCTCCTCCTCACTAAACTCCACTGACTCCTGTCAAAGGATCAACATGAAGGATCTTCGAATAGCACATCTTAAGATCCTTCATGTATGGTACAACCATTAAGAGAAAACTGCTGAGTTTACTGAGGGTGAGGGACAAGGACTGGACTCTGTATCACTGGATAAAGTAATACAGTGTAATAGGTGAAATACATGGGATACATTTCCAGGGGGTCAGGTAAAGACCAGCTAAAGGAATACCTGACTACACATCTCATAATGAGAAACAGGTATTTGAGTCTTACAGATCAAATACAACATTTTTTTTTTCATATTTTTAATAAAAGCTTGAATTCTCTGGAATTCAAGTCCCCATGTCATGGATAGTATTTCCTGAAAATATCATGCTGTTTGGTTTTGTGGTTTTCTGTAAATCAGCATTTGTTAAGGTGCTCTTCAGTTACTGAAAACAGTGAAGATGTTTCTGCCCCTATTAGTGAGGTCTGCAAAGTGATGACATCATTTTGGCCTAGCCTGCTGCTTCAGCAGTGAAGACCCTGATTGACTGAAGAAGCTGTTTCACTTCCCAGTCAGAGCAGTCTGTAGATCTAATTGTTTTCTCTCCAAGTTATTTACTAACACATCTGGTTTGTGTGTAGACAGATTAGCTTAAAAGCTATCATTCTGCTCTTATAAAAAGTTGATCATTTGCGTTTCAGTGCTGAACTGAAGTGGTATGAACGTTTGTGAGATCACCCTGTGTTTATCACAGCTGTTAGTTCTTTCTCATCAAAACTCTGATTGTTTTCTAGCTATATAACACACGGTTGTTTAATGGCTATAACACAAATCCAAACTTTGTTCATTATTAGGAGTCATTTGTCATTGATGTAGCCTCCATAAATAGACTTATGTGAGATTGACAAACAGGTGTCTGGCACACTCTGCTATTTTAGGCACATGTATGGTACTGTACAAACTCACAAATATCAGTTCTTTGAGGGTTTCTGTCTGAAAATACATCGCATATGTGTATAACTAGAAATACTATATGGCATTCTGATGCCCCTGTCTCCTGCCCCTCAGTTGAGGCTGCTGCACCCTGTTTCCCTCTGTCTCCCACCCCCACCATCAGAGCCAATTCACCCTGTTACCCCATGTTCCAGTCTCCATAGACAGGGCTGCTGTGCACTGCTAAACCTTAGAGTCCCAGGGCCTCTGCCTCTACAGTTAGGGCTGCTTCACCAGGCTGCCCCAGGCCATCAAAAGTGGGGCTTGTGTTGCACTTTGCTACCCACTTCCATTGCCCCAAATGGGCAGAGCCACTGCACCATGTGCATCCCATTTCAGAGTTGGGGCTTCTGTACCCAGACGCCTCACTGTGTCCTGCTTCAAAGAGAAGGCTTCTATACCATCCTGTCCTCTGTCCCCCACCACCACTGTGCCCTGCTACACCATAGAGCCCCTTGTCTCCACAGTTAGAGTTGTTGCACCATGCTGCTCCCTGCCACTAGAGTCAGATCCTTTGATACACTGCCCAAACTGTTTGAAAGAAAAACCAAAAAAATACTTTCATCTTGTGCCATATGGTGGTGGACAGAGGGTAGCAGGGTGTGGCAGCCTTGACAGTTGGGGCAGGAGACAGAGGAGGCATCAGGGTACAGCAGCTCAAACTTTGGGACAGAGTGCAGCAGACATGCCTGTTTGGGACAAGGGACATGGGCAGCAGGGTGTAGCAAAGGATCTGACTCTGGTGGCAGGGCACAACTGGGAGAAAGTGCCCCAACTGAGATGTAGGGGACAGGGTGCAGCACATGCCATGCCTAGTTTTATGGCAAGTGGCCACATGGTGCAACAGCCCTAACTGTGGAGGTATGGGGCTATATGGCACAGCAGACCACAGCAGCCTTGACTGTGTAGACAGGTGCAGGGTGTAGCAGCTTTGGATGTGGTTGAGGAGACAGAGGACATCATGATGCAGAAACCTTGACTGTGTGGCAGAACACAGAGGAGCATCAGGATATGGCAGCCCTGACTGTGGGACAGGATGTGTGTGGTGCAGCAGCCTTGCCCAGTTGGGGCAATGGAAGTGGGTAGCAGATGCAGCAAATACCCCACCTACGGTGGCCTGGGGCAACATAGTGCAGCAGCTCCAACTGTAAAGAGAGGGGACCTTGTACTCTAGGGCTTAGCACAGCACAGCAGCCCTGACTGTGGAGACAGGAAAGGTTGCAACAGGGTGCATTGGCCCTAACTGTGGGGGTAGGGGACAGAGGGAAGCAGGGTGCAGCAGCCTCAACTGTTTGTGCAGGAGGCAGCAGGGTGCAGCAGCCCTGGCTGTGTGGAGGAGACAGTGGGCAGTGGGGTGCAGCAGCCTTAAATGGGGGCAAGAGACAGGGGGCTTGTTGGGCAGAGGAAAGTGAGCAGCAGAGTGCTGCTGTCTCAACTGTTGGGCAGGACACGGGGGCATCAGGATGCCATATAGTATTTCTAGTTATACATATACATGATGTATTTTCACACATAAACCCTCAAAGAACTGCATTGTGTGAGTCCATGCAGTATATGTTCCTGAAATAGCAGAGTGTGGCAGACACCTGCTTGTCAATGTGACATAAAAAAATGTTCTCACAAGAATCTATTTATAGTGGCTACAGCAAAGACAAGTTCAAGTTTATTTAAGTTCAAGTTTATTTCATCAGGATAACTCCATTGAGAAAGCTCATTTACAAGGAGGTCCTGCAACAGGCAAGATAAATACAACAACACAGTAGATACAGAAATAATAGTAATACAGATCAAGCAACAATACAAAATGCAAGGTACAAGAGGTAAAGAAATAGTTAGCTTAGAATAGTCATAACAAAAGTATTTCATAAGGGACACTCATTTACAACCAGCAAAGCTGTCATAAAAATAATAAGTGCTCAGTAGTGATAAGTGCAATGGCCACAAGGGCCATATCACTAAATAGGTATTAAAAACACAGTGCTCCCTGCCAAGAGAATTCTTTATGCAGAAACATGTTACACTTCATAAATAAAGCACCTTTGAAAACTAGGGTTGCTATCTATATATATATATATATATATATATATATATATATATATATATATACACACATACACACATATACATACATACACACACACACCTAAGCAGGGGTACACTGGGAGAGCTTCCTAAATTTTCATTACATTAACAGAGCCTTCAATGACAATCACAATTAAATATTATACACAAAAATGCATGTATGTGTATATACATAAACAAGGACTGTATGAAGGCTAAAGATGGGGGAAGAAAGGGGGAAGGAAAAAGGGGAAGGGGATAATATTGTGTACCAGCCTTCTACAATACATCCACTACCAAAGTATTTGCTCTAAATAATGATACAATATATAGAATAATGCATATGTAGGTGGTTGATATGAAGTTTTTTTGCACAGACCGAGGGTGTGTGTGTAAACTGAATGACAGCCACCTACATATGTTTTATTTTTTATAATAACTGGTGCAAAAAGACTACCTTACGTTATGGTCATCGGTTGGAGTCGGGTAAAGTAAATCACGATCTTAGGAATGAAGTAAAAAAAAAGTAACTCAAAAAAATGTTTTTTTTTTTAATTTACATTGTTTGCCAAGTCGTTTCGCTTCAGTGTGTGTTGTTTCATCATCTTGATGGGTCGGGTCTTTACAGTCGCTGTGGAACTGAGGTGAAAGTTCATGCCGCCTGTGGAAACAATATGGGTAGTCGGGAAAGTACGCTTTTTAGTGGAGAGTCTTCCTGCTGGGTAAATACTAAATTTCAAAAAAACAAAACGATTACGCTTTGTTACTTGGCCCTGTATGTTTCTGTTAAAATGGAGGTCATGCTGTGAGCCAGAATCTGTGGTCGGAGAACTATCTGTTTAATTTGTCTGAACTGCTGTAGCCTTCTCGGAGTGAGACTGTAAAAGTCGTATCAACCCGCGGATTGATACGAGTTTTTTCGTATCAACCCACGGGTTGATACAACTTTTTACAACACTCAAAAACAGGTTGATAACAGGGGTCACCAGTTATTATAGGTAAATAAATAACTGGAGGGTTAAGTTAACACACAACCAGATCATCACTAAACGGCCCTATTTTATAACAAGGCCAGAGCTGACAGTATCAAAAGGTGATATTGGATTGAAATACAATGGAACAAATGAGGGGGCACTTAGCTAAAATTATTTGTCAACTACATGAGGAAGTCTCTGTATGGGTGAGATCTTAGATATGTATAGGCAAAGGTATGAAGGCCTGATTAACATCATACTGATAAACACTTTTATATGTTAAAAAACTTAGAATTAATTACTAATCACCAGAATACAGTAATCTGATTTGAATAATATGTAGTCTATGTGTTCCCTTTATTCTGGTCTACTTCTTGATCTGGTGACAGAACATAATTATGATTGAAGCCAAAAATGCCCTTATACGGAGGGATCTCCTAGTGACCTACGGGAGAATAAGTAAAAAGAAGGGAATTAATATCAGACACAAAAGGATGAAATGTTCACCCATTGATTATCTAATAACCAAAACCCTGTTTCAATTCTATGTGGTTATTCAACCCTTTGCCCATGTAGGCTCCAAGTGTATAGATCCAAAGGTTTTCCCTATGACTTAATAGTCCCTCTCTGTCACCTCCCCTTGGACCCAGGGTAACATGCTCCATACCCTCAAATTTGAGAACATGGTCTTCCTTGTTTTGTACCCCATTCATGTGTCAGCCCACACATACTCAAAATTGTCATTTCTTATTGCCTCCAGATGTTCACTGATATGTTCCTTTCATTTTCTTTCAGTTTTGCCGAAATAGTAGGCCCCACATGAGCAAATCGAATAATACACAACAAAGGTGGTGTTGCAAGTGATTAGCTGTTTTGCATTAACATATTCTACTATTGTGGGGGGTTCTAAACATCCTACTTTCAAAAATGTCTGTGCAAAACTTAACAGTTGCCACCTTTTTTGCGTTCTATTGGGGTGGGGGTAGCCAGGACCTGGGTTTCTTGGCCTCAAAGGATAAATGCACTACTAGACTCCCTAGGTAATTTGCCCTTCTTTAAGCCATTCTTGGGGTGTCACAGCTGTTTAATTTAGTCTAACATCTGCTCCCAATATGTGCCAATGTTTGCAGTGGCAGAATCAGGATTTTACAATGGGGGTGCTGTGGTGGTGTGCCTACTTGATATGCAACTTTTTATAATGTTTTTAATCCTTTATACTATCCTTTTCATTACATTTTTGACAGAAAATATAAACATAATCCATAGTTTTGAATGTATATTTTCTTACAATCAATATATCAGACTTCTCCGGCAAAGTGAAATGCAGCAGCAGCAAGCAAGTAAGTTACAATGGGGGGGGGGGTGCACCTGCACCCTTTAAAACCCCCTAGATCCACTACTGAATGTTTGTATACAATCTCTCTCACTTTGCTGGATCTTGCACCACAGGTAGTCATAAAATTGATTCTTTTTTATTTTCAACTCCCTCACTCTTATTCCTTTCCCTTAAAAGGGTATCCCTGCGTATTTCCTCACATGCTTTTCTGGCTCTGGTAATAGTTTCATTTGCATACCCTCTTGCCTTAAATCTACATTCCTGGTTTTCAAGTTCCTTCACCAAGTCTTGGTCCTCACTGCAATTTCTCTTAATCCTATACATTTGACTTTTGGGTGTATTTTCTTTAGTGTGGTATGGGTGACAAATGCTCACTAGCAGTATTGTGTTTCTGTCTGTGGGTTTGGTATACAGTGTGGTAGATAATGTGGTATTTTCTGTAACCCTGATTTTGAGATCTAAGAAGGAAATTTCTTTCTTCCTTGCTGTATGGGAAAATCTAAGGTTGCTGTTACTTTTGTGCAGATATTCCACAGACTGCTTAAGTTCTTCTTCATCCCCTCCCGACACCAACAAAACGTCATCAATAAAACATTTCCACAAAAGGACTTTAGTCTAGTATGGGTTGTTGTCATAGTCCCAAATAATCCCTTGCTCCCAGAAGCTCATGTATAAATTATCGTAATTGGGGGCAAAACTAGCCCCCATTGCTGTACCTTTTATTTGATGAAAGAATTTGTCACCAAAACAAAAGAAATTGCCATTTAGGACCATTCTTGCTAGTTCCACAAGAAAATCTGTGTCTGGTCTTGCTCTATTACCTCTATTTTCCAGAAAATAATGCATTGCTCGGAAACCTCCCTCATGAGGTATATTAGTATATAGTGACTCCACATCGAGAGTCACCAATATACTATCCTTTTTTCCACTTCATTTCATTCAAAATACTGAGGGCATGTCTTGTGTCTTTTGATGTATGAAGGGAGTGTGGTAACCATGCTTTTTATGTTATCAGCTACCCTTGCTAGGGGTTCTGCGATGCCCTCGATACTGGAAATAATAGGGTGGCCTGGAGGGTTGCATAAGGACTTTATGCACCTTAGGTAACACATAGAATTGGGGTCTTGAAGGGTACTGTGCAATCAGACACTTTTTCTCTTTGTTAGTAATCAAACCCTCTGATTCTGCCCATTCTGAAAATCTTCCATTTCTCTTTTCAAGGTTGGGGTCCTGTCACTAACCAGAGGTATATACTATTCCCTATTACTAAGTTGCCTCTCCACCTCTTTAATATAATCACATGCATTTAACACTACCACACTGCCCCCTCATCAGCCAGCTTAACTGTGATCAGCTTGTTGTTCTTTAATGTCTCTATTGCTCCTCTTTCCTCTATTGTAAGGTTGTTAAATCTAGGTAAAAAATCCTCTGTTCTGAGTTTTTCAATGTCCTGCTCACACAGCCTTTGGAATATTTATACTGCCTGGGGTTGTGGAGGGCAGAATGTGCTGAGTCTCCTTCTTGTTTCCTGCTTATCATGTTCTATATTGCTAGGTCCAGCTTGTTCATCCTGCCCCTCCTCCCTCTGGCTTCTAAATTCCCTAAGGGCATCCATTACTTCTTGTGTGGGAATATTCTGTATATACATGTTATTTTCATAAACACTTTCTTCAACGTTATTCTCAATTCCTTCAGGTTTAAAGAAATAACATTTATTACTTAACACCCTACAGAGTCTATGTAAGTCCAGAGTTAATTCAAAAAAATCAATGTCTATAGTAGGAATGAAAGAGAGGCCCTTATTCAGGATACTTACTTCTGCCCTTTCAAGGATGTAGTCCGACAAGCCTATGGTGTTCAGGGATATTGAGTACTATTCCTGGTACCTCCTCTTCTGTGCTTGTCCTCCTTTTGCCCCTGGAGCCTTTTCTTCCTCATCTCATTCTTCTTCGTTTATGAGGTATCTGCTGTTCCTCTTCCCTCAGTGTGGGTGTCTTTGTTCTAAAAAAGGCCCTTCTGAGGCATCAGAGTCATTATTTGCAGTAGTGTCCGATCCACTCGTAGCTGCAGACCTGGATGCTTGCCCTGATGTGTTCCTTAAAATGGATACCAGCTCAAAATGGACCTTACTCTTTTTGTTTTTATTTCTATTGCACTTTTTGGCTAATTAAAAGTATGTCCATTAATGTAATCATTTCTGTCCCTGTTAAACATTCTCTTCTCTGTGGCTATGATCTTATTCTCCTGATATTGAATCTCCTTATGAAGTTTTCCATTAAATTTTTCAAAGTGGGGATTTTCCCAAACTGTTTCTAATGTCTGTTCCTTTTATTTTAATTCATTCTCAATCTCCCTTTCCAGAGCAGTGGACTTCTTAATGATCAGCTTCATCCATAGATACATAGATACATAGACAGTGTCGGCAGATAAGGGCCTATGGCCCACCCAGTCTGCCCATTTGAGCTTGTAAGTTCAGTTTGTTTTCCTAGAAGTCTGTTGCCCCTTACCTCTGACCTCCAGAATTCCTTTATGTCTATCCCATGCATTCTTAAATCCCGTGATTGTTTCAGCCCCCACCACTTCCTCTGGCAGGGTGTTCCACTTGTCCACCACCCGTTCTGTGAAGAAATTCTTTCTCATGTTTCCTCTGAATCGTCCTCCCTCCAACTTCATCCCATGCCCTCTAGTCCTGGAACATCTTTTTTGCTTAAAAATAGTGTTTTCCTGCACCCTGTTCCTCCCTGTAAGATACTTGTATGTCTCTATCATATCCCCTCTCTCCCTCCTCTCCTCCAGGGAGTACATGTTCAGTTCCTTCAACCTGTCTTCATAGGACTTATGATGCAATCCATGCACCATCTTTGTTGCCCTCCTCTGAACCTTCTCTACCCTGTCTATGTCCTTACGTAGGTATGGTCTCCAGAACTGTACACTGTACTCCAGGTGGGGCCTCACTAGTGTCTTGTATAGTGGAATTATGACCTCCCCTTTTCCTGCTGGTGATGCCCCTGCCTATGCATCCCAGCATCCTATTTGCTTTACCTGCTGCCTTGTCACACTGTTTCCCTGCCTTGAGGTCATCAGAGATGATAACCCCAAGATCCCTTTCCTGCAAGGTGCATGCTATATCCTCACCCCCCAACTGATATATTGTGCCAGGGTTTTTGTGCCCCATATGCATTATCTTGCACTTCTTTGCATTGAATTTCAACTGCCAAACCCCTGACCATTCTTCAAGTTTCTGCAGGTCCCTTCTCATTCTGTCTACACCCTCTGGTGTGTCTACTCTGTTACAGAGCTTTGTGTCTTTTTTCCAGATTTAGACTTTAATTGGGTTAAAGTTTTGAAATATGCTTTTGATTATATAACTCAAGACAGACTTTGATTTACTCAGTTTTTTATTTTACATAATTTACATTACACTCCCCCAAAATTAGGTAAAATCTGAAAGATCACCTTGGCAAACTGTACTAGATGTGGCTCTGGTGAGGGTTCATAGTTACATATTTTCTGGGATTGTCCTCCTGTCCAAAAGTTATGAACTGAGATCAAACCTAGAGTGGGCCCTCTCCTGGGTCGCCAAGATTATTTTACTCCTGAAATATGTATTGTGGGTGATATTAGCTAGGTCTTTTCGAAAGAGCAAAAATATCAGATTACAGTATGATGCTATCATTAACACTGAAAAGGTTGATATTATGCCATTGGAAAGATCTGCATGATTTAACATACATGTAGTGGCTAAATGAACTACAGCATTAAGCAATCTCCGGCTGGAAAAGCGTATTGCTAGTACCAGGAGCAGACTGTCTACATATAAATCTAGATGGTTAAAATTACATATATTTTATACTTTTCCCAAATGATTATAGTGCTATCATCTCTCCTTAGCTTGTACCACTATATGAGATATAATATATTCCCTGTTTCATTTATCTGGGAAATTTCTCCTTTTTTTCTGACATACAGAATTTGTTTAGTTGCTATATTGGTCCTTGTAAGAACAGATCCAGAAGCAAATGGTTTAATACCTTTTATGGGACCAACATAGATGTTACAAAAAGAAAACAGTGCCTAAACTTTTAGACCAACCAGGTCCTTCCTTGGAGACTTATGCCAGTTGTTGAGAGAATCACATTCTATTAATACTCTATATTCTGCCCTTAGCTTTTTGTTTTGGCAGATATCTTATTGTTGTTGTTCAATTTTATATGTGGATAGTGTACTTGCTATTTTGTATATAGTCATTATTGTAGGATTTTGTTTGTTTTAGTGAAATTATCTGTTAGTTGTTTGGTGGTTTTTTTTTAATTATAAAATAAACTTCATTTAAAAAAAACTCACAACCCACCTGGGCATGCAGTAATTTAGCATTAATGCACACCCTGACATGTGTTATTGATTACTTAACAGTTTACAGTGTGATCCTATTGGATTCATATACTGCACTTCTCAGGTGGTTGAAGGTACTCAGCTGCGCCTCATGCCTCACAACCCACCTGGGGTGTGCAGTAATTCAGCATTGCTGCACACCCCGTTTTGTGTTATTCCTTATTTGCATGCTATAATGTGATTCTATGGGAATTTTTTACTGCAATTCCCAGGTGGTGTATAAGTGTACATGTGTATCCATGGCTATAGAAGCATTGGTCTACAGTCGGCTTCTTCTGTTACAGATATCTAACTAATCTTAACTTAAAAAAAAAGGAGTTTATATACTTTTTAACGGAAGAGGACTGATTTTAAACCTCTGGCAGCACATTCTTTACTGGAAAAATAGAAATTGTGGGCAGATAAGAACTGCCAGACCCATCTAGTCTGCCCATAAACCCTACATGTTTGCAGCCTCTGACCCTACCTAGTCAATGGCTTTTCAGCACCCCTTCCCACCTCTAAAGTTCCCTTATGCTGTCACAGGCATGTTTAAATCCCTCCACTGTGGTTGCTCCAACAACCTCCTGTGGCAGAGTATTCCATTTGTCCACCACCCTCTCCATGAAGAAAAACATCCTCACATTTCATCTTAGCCTGCCACCTTCTAATTTCATATCATGCCCCCTTATTCTTGTACTCCTTCTGTATTGGAAGATGTCATCCCCCCCGCACCTTTGTTTATGCCCTTAAGGTACTTGAATGTTTCTATCATGTCACCCCACTCTCTCCTCTCCTCCAGTGAGTATATACTGAGGTCCTTTAATCTCTCCTCATATTTTCTGGTGCAAGCTCTGTACCATCTTGGTCACCCTTCTCTGGACCGTTTCCACCCTGTCAATGTCCTTACAAAGGTGTGGCCTCCAGAACTGCATACAGTACTCTAGGTGAGGCCTCACTAGTGTTTTATACAATGGCATCACCTCCTCCCACCTTCTGCTAGTGATACCTCTGCCTATGCACACCAAGATCTGCAACAGGATAGATGCTCCAGATGGGGTGGAGAAAATGAGGAGGGACTTGGGGAAGATTGAAAAATGGTCCGAGGTGTGGCAACTGAGATTCAATTCAAAGAAGTGCAAAATTATGCACCTGGGGTGAGGGAACCCTCATGAGAGCTACGGGATGGGGGGGAGTTGCTGACGATCACCAAGGAAGAAAGGGATCTGGCAGTTATAATTTCAGATGACCTAAAGATGTCTAAACAGAGTACAAAGGCTGCAGAGAGGGCCAGTGGGATTCTGGGGTGCTTAGGCAGAGGTTTCACTAGCAGAAGGCGGGAGGTGGTGATGCCATTGTATAAACCTACCTTTAACACTGCTTGGTTGTGCTACACTACAACAGAACTCACTTGCTTTCCTCTCCTCTCCTCTCCTCTCCTCTCCTCTCCTCTCCTCTCCTCTCCTCTCCTCTCCTCTCCTCTCTCTACTCTCTGCAGCTTCCTTTACAGATATCTAAATAATCTTAAGCTAAAAGGTAGTTCATGTACTTTTGGTAACATAAGATGCCTTACTTTAACCCTCTGCCAGCATGTCCTTTACCACCATTCACACTGCACAGTCACGCAAAGCTTCTAGTACCCCAGGGCTCCTATACTAGTGGTGAACATCTGGCATTGACAAATGCTTGTTAGACATTGCTATTATTTTAGTTAAGAAACCTGGAAGGAAGTAGAACTGAAACTGGCCTACCACATGTTGGGGCTGCATTTGGGAGCAGAGGGGTCATGAGAGTTGCTCTGATGAACTTCCAGCCCTCCTTCTCTAGTAATCACCTGATGAGGAAATATTTGTTTGTTTTCCCTGGGCTAGTAGCAATGGACCCTAGCCATGCCCCCCAAGATGTTAACCCAACCGGGCAGCCCCACAGTTTAGTTGGGCAGAGCTTCTCCCACCTCATAAGGCTGTTCACTCTAGTGGGCCTCCCCACTATGGGCTGGTGTAAATGGTAGAGTTAAGGGCATCATGCTGTGGGCGTTAGCTGTGGCATCAGCTGTCAGTCAGTCTCACTGCCCCACCAATGTGCATCTGCTTCTACTTATGTAAATACTCAGCAGCTGTTGTGCTACAGAATGTTGCACTTAATTAGTTTGCAAACTACTCACATCAAATCTCATTGCTTGCTTATGCTGTATAATGTTGTAGTACCTACTGTACTCCTTTGTTTCCTAATTTTAGGTGCATCTTCTAAGTACTACCTATGCAGGGCCTTGGCTAACTCCCGTTTTGGGTGTTATCCTATTACTAATTGATACCAGCTATGGACCTATTGATTTACTCCATTCAACACCAGGAATCCCTCATTTATGTTTAACAACTGCAATAATTCCTCTGGAATCAGCTGCCCCAGAGCTTTAAAATTTTATGCTAATTAGAGAATTTAGAATGAAATTCAAACCCTGTTGTGTGGCCTTGCTCACCCCTGCATTTTTTAACATCAGATTTATTTCTCCACCTAAGAAAGCAGTCACCCTGAAGTCTTTTATTCACTTCAGAACCAATCACGGTTTATTATTTTATTATTTATAGTAGTAGTAGTAGTACTAGTTTATTTGATCAACCACAAGTCATTACAACAAATCAGTTAATACAATCACAGAAACATAAATAATAAGATAAAATATGCTCCCGTAAGACAGTATTATATGCATCATCACATTACAGTAAAAATAAATACAATCTATGTCTATGTATAATTGGAGAAATAATAGTTACTTTATCGATAACTCTGGGTTAGTTAGGGTGTATTCGTGTATTTGTGTGTTTATGTGATTTTTCTCCAGTTCTAGATTGGTTCCCAGTAACTGAGAAGGCCGTTTTGCTGTGCACGTCCTGTCATAAGGGAACCAGTTCAGTTTACTTTTAAAGAGCACCTTTCATGCTCTGTTACAGAATATCACCCCCCATGCCACAAAGGAGCCTTACCTGGCTCGGAGTCTGATGGTATATGAAAAAAAACATTTTTATATGCTGCCATTTTTGGGTGGGAAAGGATCATATTTTTGTTTTAAGGAGCCGTGCAGCTAATCCCTTCCACTTCCCAGTTTAGAGACATGCCCCCATGCTATTCCATAGTCTGACATCACAATGTGTTTGCATTGGGGATGTGCTCTAAACATGCCTATGGAGCACTGAGAGAGAGAGGTTGCTGCATGTTAAGAATGCTGGCACTTCTTAGCAGGAACTCAGAAAAGTGATATTTAAAGTTTTTTACAGGTATACCACCATTGCCTGTGTTTTATGTGTTCAATGGTAGTACAGATTCTTGAAGTTCTGAATTCTTACCAGATTATCTTGTGTTGCAAGTTTCTTTTGGTGCCACTGTTTCTGGTTCTCATTTGTTCATCATCAGGTGTCAGGAGTCCTGCGGTGGAGGAGCTGTGCTAGAGGGAGAAGACTAAAGTGAGATTCTGCTGGGAACTGAATACAGAAACTGGTACAGGCACCATACGGGAGCGATGAATGAGAAAATGGGGAAATAATGCTAAACACCAAACAGAATGCCTAATAGAGTGGAGCAGATTGCTATGGACTACTAAAGAAGAAAAGCTTGAGAAAGAAGGGAAAGCCGTCTTGGATTTCTGTTTTGTTGAGCGACTTCTATCGTTCCCACTGTTTGTCCCCTATCTCTCTCTCTCTCTGTCTCTCTCTCTACTTTCCTTATTTTTTTTATGATATTAGGGCCTGAATATTCAAAGGGGTTCCACAAGGCGCAACAGGGTTGCACCATGTGCAACCCACCACTGCACCCCAGCACAGAATTCAAAGGGACAAGGTGCAATGCACAACTCCCAATGCGCCGGGGTGCAGTGGTAATGTATGCAGTGCAAATGCAGGGGGCGTGCCCATGTATACATGGCATATCCCGATATTCAGCCTGGGATGTGCGGAGCATATGTTGGCACAACCCTGCATTGCACTGCACAGGGGGGCTCAAAGTTGTACCAGAAAAAACAAGGCATAAGTCCAAGCCACCCACAGGTGGGCCGCTGCATTGTAGGGCGCAACACAGCAGCTGCCAGCCACTGGTGGCCACCTGCCCACCCAGAACACTGTCCACAGGCATCAAACTGGTCCCTGGTAGTCCAGTGAAACCCCCCTCCCTCCACATTAGCCCCATTGAGGCAACACAGTGTTAACCCCTGCCCTGGTAGTTTAGCGGTCTCCCACCCATTAACCCAATGGCAGGCAAAGGTAACTGTACAATCCCTGGTGGACTAGTGGGTGCCTCCCTCCCATACACCCGATTGTGGGAAGCTGTGTACTTAGAAACCCTGGTGGTCTAGTGGTTTCCCCTGCCCTCCCATTCCACCCGATCATGGGCATCTGTCGAAAACCAAGATACCCCGGTGAGCCAGTGGAACCCCCCTCCCCTCCACCCACAGAGAACTCCTGCCATCCAGCACCCCCCCCGTCATCGGTGGGTGGCTGCACTCTGCCTGCATAATGCCCAGCTGCCTGCTGAATGACAGCTTACAGTATGATCTGTAAGCCCATTCATCCACGGTGTGGATGAATGGGCTTGCACACCATACTGTACTACACAGGCATGGATCTGTGGATGAACCTATCTAGGGCTGATGATAGCCATACAGGGGATTATATCCTAAAATCAATTAAAGCACTAGAAACTCAAAATCAATCTATGAGAGATGAGTGATCCAGGCTGTAGGGGGGAGCATTAACACATTTAGGGGAAATTACAGCTACACAGGGAAGTGGTGAAAAGAAAGATTATCTCACCTATTTAGAGAACTTTATTACCCCATTCATGAACAGAGGAAAAATGTGACAATGGGTGGACATAGTAAAATACCAGTGAGTATTCAAATTCATGATGAAAATTCATTGCAAAATAATCAGAATTCTGATCCACTAGAAGACTATGATGTTCAGGCAAATATTCCAATAAGTAAACAACTCTCTGAAGTAAAAACAGTACTGTATGTACAAACCTGGCAATGGGGTCTATAATGAAAGAGTTTGAAGACCAGAAAAAACAGCTAGGGGCACATAAAGTTGCAGTTAGCTTATTAACAGAAGGCCAAGGGGAAAATAAAACTATCCAAGAAATTACAGCTGAAATTGCAGAAAAAGAGTATAAGGAAATCTTGGAAAAGAGAGACAAAAGAAACATAGAAACATAGTCTTTGATGGCAGATAAGGACCGCTTGGCCTACCCAGTCTGCCCATTCCCCTACCTATTGGATAAGCTGCAGATCCTAGTTAACCAACAGCCTGTTTCCTCCTACCCCCCTTTAGTATTGCTTTATATCTGTCCCATGCATTCCTGAAATCCCCCACTGTTTTTGACCCCCCAACCTCCTCAGAGTAGCAGTTAAATGCATTCACTAACCTCTCCATGAAAAAATACTTCCTCACATTGCCCCTGAGCCATTCCCCTCTATCTTCAGATTGTGCCCCCTTGTTCTTGCACATCTCTTTTTCTGAAAGATGCTACCCTCTTGTACTTTGTTGATTCCCTTGAGGTACTTAAATGTTTCTATCATGTCCCCCCTCTCCCTCCTTTCCTCAAGTCCTCAAGCTCCTTTAGTCTATCTTTGTATGGCTTCTGGTGCATACCCTACACCATTTTAGTTGCCCTCCTCTGGATTGCTTCTATCCTGTTTATGTTCTTGTGGAGATGGGGTCTCCAGAACTGCCCACAGTATTCCAGATGGGGTCTCACCAACTGTCTGTACAGAGGGATAGCAACTTCCTGTTTTCTACTTGTGATGCCTCTCCCTATGCATCCCAGTCTCCCCCCAGCCCTCCTTACTGCCTTCTCACATTGCTTGCCTACCTTTATGTCATCTAATATGACTACCCCCAGGTCTCTTTCCATTTTTGTTGTTGTTAGTACCTCCCCCTACATTGTGTACTCTTCCTCTGGTTTTTGTTTCCCATGTGCATTACTTTGCACTTCTTTGCATTGAATCTAAGCTGCCATACTTTTGACTATTCTTCCAACTTTGCCAAGTCCCTTCTCATCCTTTCCAACCCTCTTGTGTATCAACCCTGTTGTAAACCTTTGTGTCATTTGCAAAGAGGCATACTTTCCCTTCCAGTCCCTCTGCAATGTCACCTATAAAGACATTAAAGAGGACCTGTCCCAGAACTGAACCCTGCGGTACCCCTCTAGTAACCCCGCTTTCTTATGAGTGAACTCCATTTTCTATTACCCTCTGCATCTTGTTGTCCAGCCAATGTTTTACCCAGACTACAGCCCTGGGATGGTCCCAGAATTATAGTCTGGGTAAAACATTGGCTGGCCCAAGGGACTTGCACTGTGGGGTATCCCAGAGACCAATCCTTTTCCTCATGCTGTTTTTGGTGTATATGTTACCCTTGGGCAAGATCATCAGGCAGTATGGAGATGGCGTTCACTGCTATGCAGATGATACTCAGCTCTATCTGTCTTTTGCACCCCAGGACTTGGGGTACAGTGGATGTGCTGAACAAATGTTTGGCTGAGATCCTGGGCTGGACGTCCTTAAGCTGGCTAAGGCTCAGTTCCCCCAAAAAATCTGAAGTACTGCTGCTTGAGCAAGGTAGGAAAGAGGGACAGACAGTGTCTGAGGGATTATCAAACCTCTGTTTCAGTACCTCTCATCTTGATGCTGTCCAACAGGTGAAGAATCTAGGCTTCATTCTGGATGATGGGCTGACATTGGAGGCTAAGTTGTCAGCTGTTGTCCAGAGTGGTTTCTACCATCTTAGAAATATAAGCCGAATTGCTCCCTTGTTTCCCCTGAGGACCTTTCTTTGCTAGTGCATGCTTTCGTGACATCTAGTCTCAACTACTGCAAATCTGTCTACCTTGGGGTCAGTGGAGGTGCATTGCAATTCCTGCAGCTGGTGCAGAATGCAGCTGTGAGATTGCTGACAGGCCTCTCCAGGTCAAGCCACCCCTGTGCTGCAGGATCTGCACTTGCTGCCGGTTAAGTGGCACATCTCTTATAAGATCAGGTAATTAACCTATTAGTCTCCACATGGCCTGGGTCCTGGTTACCTGAATGATCTTTTTCATCTGTACTGTCTCACCCGTCCCCACCATTCTTCTGATGAGGGCCTCGTGGTTCCCAAAACTCAATTAAAAACATCTGGAGACAGAGCCTTTGGGGTGGCTGTCCCAATATTTAAAACTCATGACTGAGGGCTCTAAGGGAGGCATCTTTGGTTGAAATATTTTAAAAAGTTCTCAAGACCTACCTTTTTGCCCAGGCATTCAGCTCTAATGTGTATTTTAACTGATTCTAGTCAGTTAATTTATTAGAGGTTAGTGAATTTACTTATTATGCCTATGATGAGCTATGTAGTATGTGATTGCTGATGTTTATTATTTTGTAATGGTGCCCTGAGCCTCCAGGGAAGGCTGCCAGAAATAAATAAAACTACTACTACTACTACAACTATGCCCTTTGCTGCTCCCAGATCTTCCATTTTCTTCAGCAAGTATCTGTGACACACCAAGTTGAAAGCCTTGCTGAAGTCAAAGTAGAGCAAATCCACAGCATGGTTCCAATCTAGTTCCCTTTTCCCTTAGTCAAAGAAAACTATCAGATTAGTCTAAAAAGACCTCCCTGCTATGAATCTGTGCTGTTTACTATCCTAGAGACTGTTGCACTCCAAGTATTCAACAAGGTCTTCTTTGACTGGTGTTTCTATCAGCTTCCCTACAATGGAGGGAAGATTAACAGGTCAATAGCTCTTTGCTTGTTACCTGTCCCCCCCCTCCCTTATTACAGCAGAACCACATCTGCCACCCTCCAATAATTCAGAACTACCCCCTTTCCTAGTGAGCTGTTGAATAGACCTAACAGGGGTTTAGCCAGTTCTGCTGCCAATTCCCTAAGTGTCCTTAGATACCACACAGCAGGTCCTGGGGCCTTGTTTATCTTTAGGGCTGCCAGTCCTTTCAGGACCCATTCACTAGTGAATATTGACTGCCTTATCTCCGGGACCACTTTAATGGCTGTTTTGATGTCACTCCCTGGAAAGGGCCCACCATCCTTCCTGGTGAAAACTGAGCAAAAGTACTCGTTGAGGACAACAGCCTTTTGCCTGTCCAGCTCTGTCAACCTACCCCTCAACTAGCCTTATGATTCACCCTCCTTTTTTCCCTAATATATCTGAAGAACTGTTTTTCACTGACCTTGCCCTTCCCTTCTATAATACGCAGCTCTGTGTCTGCCTTTGCCTCCCTAACCACTCTCTTTGCCTCTCTATTTTTCAGTATATATTCCCATTATTCTTTTTCCCCCTGGTTTTCTTTATATTTGTGTAGGAACTCTTTCTTGGCTCTCACCACCTCACAGACCCTTGCACAGAACCATAACAGCCTCTTGAATCTGTTCTTTTTGGTTACCATTCTCATATATACCATAGATGCCTTGGGAATGGTCACCTTAATTTCCTCCATCTCTCTTCCAACCCATCTAAGTTGTCCACCCCTACTAACAGGTATACCTCCCTGACAGCGACATCCGTTACAGTGAACAATGTTGATGCTGACAACATTGACAGTTCACTGTAATGATGCGCCAGAGACCCAGGCACACTGTCTCCTGGTCCTGCAGCCCCTCCCCAAATCAACTCCGACTTGGAGTTGATTATATTTAGTATGGGGGTGTGGGGGCAGAGCCCTGCTCATGGGGGGTCGGGGGTGAAGCCCCCCAAAGAAACAAAGATTGGGTTCCCAGACGGATTTATGTCAACCACAACTTGCGGTCAACATAAATTCTGTCGTTGTGATGCTGGTCAACAAAATTGTTGTTGAACCGGCATTGTAGAACCCTACTAACTTATCCTTTACCAGCTTCCTAAGCCTATTGAAGTCCACCCTTCTAAAATCAAGGACTTCAGCTCTCAATTGCAGTATTCCAGACCTGAGAGCCAGTTTGAATTAAATGGAGTTATAGTCACGGTTCCCCAGAGACATCCCTACTCCCACAGTTTCTACCACCTCCAGGCTAGTGAGCACCACATTGAGAATTGCGATCTACCTGGTGGGATCCTTAACTTACTGTACCATTAGACAGTCCTGGAACACAAACACCATGGCCTGATTTCCAGTGCTCCTGGCCATTGGAATATCTCAATCAATGTCCAGTGGGTTCAGATCACCAACAACCACCACTACTTCCCCCCTTTGCTACCCCTCTTTCAAGTTCTTCCCTGAGCTACCTGTTCCTTTCTTCTCTTTGTCCCATAGGTATATAGAGCACCCCAAGCTCTGTTTCTTGCCTGAGGCTGCTGTGAACTGCACCAACAGCAACTCTGTCTCCCCATTATTACCCTTGATGCACCCATCTTCCACCACCTCGATGCCCTCCTTCACAAAATGGACTACTACTCCCCCCTACCTGTTCCTAGATCCCTTCTGGACATTAAGTACCCAGAGACCTTCAGTTTCCAGTTGATACAGTATTTTATGAAGACCACATCAGTGTCAGCCATCAGTGCTGGGAGCTCACTGATTTTGTTACCCAGGCTCCTGGTAATGAAGCATACCCCTTCCATCTGATTCCTGATCTTACTTTGCTACTATCCTTGTGCTTTCCTTGTCCTCTTGTCCCTTCGTTTTTCTTGGTGCTTGCAGCCACTATGTTCTCCTTCCCAAATGTCCCTTTGCCTAGTCCAGTAAGGGCCACACCTGGCTTTCTACCTGCTGTGCTGCTATAAGCCCCCGATGTGGAGAAGAGCTAGCTAGGATTCCCTTCTTCTCACCTGCCACCATGGTTCATGTAGACCCAGTCTTCACCACAGTCAGTATCATGATGAGGCCAAATCATGAAAGCACTTTGAAAGATGAAGAACCACAGTTCAATGACATTGAAGCAAGAGTTAACCTACAAGGGATTTGACAATAAAGCCAAGTTTATTGGCTATGTACTATTTGACATTATAAAATTAGTAGGTAAAATCCTGCAGCCTGATTAGTTCTTAACAGTGTATTAGAAGTGTCTAATGCACTGCTAAAAAGAAGTGCTGACCAGTTGGACACAGGGCATAAAAGGAAATCCTTGTGCCATGGAATGTTTAAAAAAAAATGGCAGCCATTTTTTTCTCTCTGTTTAATGGGAGTTTGCCACAGCCTGCTGCCATAGAGTAACTATCTTTTTGTGGCTGACTTGAACACACAACAACACAAATAAAAAAAGAATCAAATAAACTCATAGGAATGCCCCTTGTTTTGCCTGTTTTTTCACATCTTTCTTGATCTCAGCCTAGCCGCTGCAATGGCCGTTCGAATGCTCCCACCCTCCACTCTCTCCAGCACCCTGATGGCTTCCTCATTTTTATAATTACGTAAACATACACTTTTAAATTGTACAGCTCCTTGGCAGAGTTGGTTTCTTTTCAAAACCACTGCCAATTATCGCGGTCATGCTGTCGCGCAGTTTCTCATGGCCAACCACCCACTACCTGCACATCTTGTCACCAGCTGCCAGCTGTCCTCTCAATCTCCATTTCTCACACAGCTTGGACACTTGAGGGATCCGGCTTCATACCATTTGTCACATACTGGAATTTCAAATCCCACCATTCTGCCTACTGCTGAAAAAGGGATTTAGCCTGAATGAAATAAAGTTGGTTTTAAACTGAAATGAGCATTAGAACACAATGCTAGTAAACTGCAAAAGAAAAAAATAGCTCGTACTAGTATTATGCTCTCATCATCTTCTAGTTGATATCTCCCGGCTGAGCCAAGCATTAACTGAGTACAAATCTCGGTGGCAGCTTTACTCTCATTTAACTTATTTGCCTATGTGCAATTGTATTTTAAATCTTGGTGCCCTGTCCCAAGTTAGTAGTTAACTTTTTCCCAGCTCAACTTTTTTTCTCAAATCTCAGGATGTTCCCATTTCACACTTCACACATCGAGCATTGCTGAGCTCCACCATGACTGTCTGTCATGGTGGCAGTCTTTAAAAATAGAAACTGAAATAAAATCATGAACTAAACTGACAGGTCACACATATTAAAAGTTTTAAGTGTGTGTGTGTATGTGGTGGTTGGGGGGCAATGACATTCTCATCTATATTGGCAAAACGACATGTACAGTAGCCCCAATAAGGCAAATGACCTAAGTTATAAAAAAAAAGCCTAATCAGTTCATATAGGTGGAGGGACTATTTTACCACACATTAAGCAAATTATGTATGTTTTTAACTATCTAAACATTATTATTCATGGTCACAATAATGTTTTAAAAAAATGTTTTATAGAGCAATCGCACTCGGGGTGTGCATTAGACATTATTCTAATGCGGCCGAGAACGAAAAGAACGAGGCTGCTACACCCTGGCCATGCATTAGAAAATGTCTAATGCACACCCCATTGTGTCTTATTGCTTACATAAAACCAAGTTTATTTGCTATGTACTATTTGACAATAAAGCAAGGTTTATTTAGTATATACTATATAACTCAAAATTAATTAAGCATTACCATGTCTTACTGCTTGATCAGTGGCTTGGGCCATTTTATAGTGCCACTCCTTAGTCAATATCCTGTCAACTTGTGCATGTATGGATGATCTTTTATTATTCCAACTTGCCCGTGATCATACAAATGGTAGAATTCCACCTGATTGCAGCCTAGTGCTTCATTTTGTGACATATCTGGTTATTACCATTTAGATCCAGGGCATCATCTTTCATGCTGTCACCAAGTAACAGAAGCATCATTATAATTTTTGTGCCATGACACTGACACAAGCTTGTCACTCTAAAATCTATGCATTTTTAGATTACTGCAGTATTGAAAGCCTGGCATGTTTGTACATCTCAATATTAAATGCTTAGCAAGCTCAACCCTGGCCAATACACGAAGATTTTCATCAGATGTATCTTACATTTATTTTAATTTACAGGGGTGCACCTGGTGTGTGACCAAACAAAAGCAAACAGTTATAATACCAGTACCCACCCATGCTGCTTTAAAGCCTGCAGTTTACTGAAATCAGTTCAATTTTCTTACTTAATTTTTTTCATTTTAACATGTTAGAGAGGTTCTTTGTCTCATCATTCAGCTGAATTATGATCAGAATGACCACCACAACAAGGCGACCCAGTCATCGGTCAGGAAAACACTTCATATTTTAAATTGTACAATGCCATACTGAGCTGAAGTCTGCCTGCTTTCTTTCTGTCTTATGGGAAAACTACTCTCTGGCTTCATTGCTTATATAGTGTGCTCTGGCCAATAAGGGGCTCACAGGTGATCACTGGGGAGCTCACCAATTAGGAGAAGGCCACACCTCTCCTACTTGCAATTCAATATTAAAAGTTTAGGAAGCTCAGCCCTGGCCAATACGTAAAGATTTTCATCAAAGTTATCTTAATTTTTTTAACGTTTACAGGGGTGCACCTGGTGTGTACAAATCCATGCATTTTTTAGATTACTGCAGTATTGAAAGCATAGCACATTTGTACATTTCCCAAACATAATTGCCTTGTTTATTTGTATTTATTTGATAACTTATTTACTCAGAATAATCCAGCTGAGATACAGTATCTTATTTCCAGTGGGCTCTTTCTTCTAACCAGTTCTATAGCTAGGTGGCCTAGATCACTGCTGAGTGTTTGACTGTGATGAGGTTTGAACCTGTGCTCTTCTGGTTCCCAAGTCACTGCTAACCACAAAACTACCCTACCTCCATTATTCTTCAGCATATTGGAGGCCTTGTCTACACTATAAAATCTTGAATTAGTGATGTTTGTGTCAGTCTCTCAATAATTGTTCAGGTGAGGCTTTGTGACCTTTCTCAAAGCTACCGTATATAGCTAAAGCTACTGTATATCACTAGTTTTTGGAAAATAGATATGCCAGGAGTCTTTCTTCTGCTGCCAAAACTAGTGCTGGGGTTGTGGGGGGGGGTGGAGAAAAGGAAGTGAAAGCTACCCACTTGTCAGTTGCCATCATATTATCAGTTGTCTGCCTAGCTGCTCACTTACTGTAGCAGTGGTGCCTTCCCCTATATTTACCACTGCTGCTTTCAATACTGTAGGTCATACCAATCTGTGTGGCAAGGATAAGGAAATATATGTACTTTGAAGGTCTAGCACCTGGGCACACCTGTTTCCACAAAGTTTTCATTAGCCATAAATGAAACAGGCATCACTTCAGTGGCAACCATTTTAGAAAGTCCTTTTGCTAGTGTCTGGTTTCATGATGGATAGCGTTGTCATTTGTTATCCTACTCAGTTACAGGTAGTTGTTGGCTGCTGACTCAGCTATAGTATATTTAAATTTCTGCTTTCCCTTCTTGCTCAGGGGGTGGAGGTGAATGCCATTTTCAAAGTGTAGTGCTAAGTGCAGGAAGATAGCTTGTTATTGAGGGCATGCTGCGACATGAACTGACATGTTCCCACTCATCTTTTTATCATTTTCAAACCTGCTACTACTGAATTACTCATGCAAACGTTACCTTTGGAAATGCTTTAGCATAATTTACACACCCAGGTAAAGAATCATTACCCTAACTTAATTGTTCTTTACTATGTCTACAATGGTGTGTTGTTTCTTATATTGACACTGGAGTTTTCCTCTAAGTAAGCTTTTCCTTTTTAAGTTAAATATGCCTGGCTTCCATACTATTGTAGTACTTGAGAATGCAATTCTGGGTACGTTACTGTTTTAAATATGGATTATTTCATTTGTGTACAGGCATATCTAAAAGAGAAAAAATGTTTAGTAACTTAGTTTTGGTTTTGGGATCAGGGACTAAGATGTTGTCACATACAGTATCTGGTAATACCTTACTGTGAACAAGCCCCAAACCAAAAATAGCAGTAATACCAGGATTCTCAGCCCTGTACCGAACCACCAGAGGCTAGGGAATAAAAATGTAGGATGGGGGTAGGGAAATGTCAAAGACGTAGATCAGTTGAATGAGCCTTAAAGGAATCTGCTGCAACAGAGAAACACTCAAGTGTGCACTCTGCACCAATGCTTCTGTTTCCAGTGTAGTAGCACCTAGAGTACTTTAGTGTGGGCTATCAAGATATCTTATGCTGATTGCTACTGCACTGGAAGTAACAGCAAACATGGCATTGTTCCACATGGAGTCAAAGTGCCTTCTCAGAGATAGTGGGCTGAAGAAGATAAGAGATTTACAGAGTTGGCATAAATGATTCCTGAAAAGGAGTGTGGTGAAAGTGGGTGGATGTGATCATCTGTGTGTGTATTGGGAGGTAGAATTTGGCAAAGAAGGAGACACAAGAGTGGCCTGTAGATTACAGCCCTCTTCTAGCGTCTTTAAAAATGACCACCCACCACCATGAATCTGTGCTAAGTGAGCAAAACGTATGTAGTTTAGTTCAGCCTAAGATTCATTCAAGTCATCCCAGTCACACAGCCAGTTTTACTCATTTCTAGTACTTCTTTTCATGGGGCATATAAAGTGCATTGTGGGAGAATAAGGTCAGTTTTGTGGAATAGAATTTTACTTTAGGTATAGAGACACTGTGGCAGCTGGGACTGTGATTGCCAGTTTTGTCATTAAGAAATACCATGTCAGTGAATCCAACTGAGATCTTTTCAGTTCATGCTCAACATAGGTCACATCTGTGTTCTGTTATATGCCATTATCTTTAGTCATCAATTAGATTAAGTGCACTAAAAATTATGACATTTCTGATGTCCATGACACCTCAGTAGTCTAGACACTCATACTTTTCTATTGTTTGGATTAGTATGATTAAGAATATTTCCTTTTAGAATGAAAAAGATACAGTACAAATGTTAGGTTCAGACAGGGACAAAGGCAACCTTTGCTAAGTCTTCAAAGTAACAAAAATGAAGAAACTGTCATGGTTTGGTACATTTCATTTGCATGTTATCCATGATTATGCTACTGCAACAAATGCAAATAAAATCACACAGAGCAGCAAATCACTTACTATTTTTGCAGTGCATCCACCTCAGGAATATCAGGAGAGGATAGCAGTAGCACTGGTTTGGTGAGATCTGATGAACACTCAGATCCCCCACCTTTTGCTTCTTAAACACTGAAGAACATACCTGTAGTAGATGATGGGCAAAGGAGCATTTTCAAACCAACACCATTTCGGAGGGTCGTGATACAGGAATCCCACAGGACCTCCGCTCAGACAAATGCTTTCAACACAGAGTGAAGAATTTTATTTACTGAGTAAGTAAGAACAAACTCTTAAGACGTCCCTCAAGTTAACAGAAACCACACTCAGAAGGCAGGTGCACCCTCCTCTCAACTAATCTGTTTGGCATTGTATGCCATATATTATATCAACACACTGCACTTGTTCAATTTTATCTTCATATTATTTCTTTCATGGTCTACAGTGAACCTAAAAATAGATAAAAACAACATGACAGGAACGAACTGCAGTGCAGTAATATCAAACAACTTATCTGGTGGAGCCAGCCTGGCTGCAGAGCTACCATCATTGCTGGATGACTGAGTGATGTTTTGCCCATGTAACATATGGCCTTCCTCAGAGTTGAACTCAATCAGTCTGCCAGCAATGATGGTAGATCAGTAGCCAGGCTCCCTTCACATGATAAGTTGTTTGATATTGCACCGCAGTTCTTTTTTTTGCACAGGCTCTTTTTATTTGATTTTATGATCACTGTGGACCATGAAATAAATTGCCTGAAGATAAAAGTGTGTTGATATAATGTATGGCATAACATGCCTAAAGGATCAGTGGAGAAGCAGGTGCACCAGATTTCTGAGTGTATTTCAGATTAAAGTTACAAGGTTGCACCTCTGTTACCACTTAGTGCAGCAGTCATCCTTCGGATGTCTTCAAGTTAATAGAAACTCTGATTGAAGGGGACAAATCAAATTTGTCAGTAGTGATAGATGAGCTAGAAGACACTCAGTTGGAGATACAGGCACAAGGGAACATCCATACTTTACAAGTTCTGACAATAAACTTAAGGCTGTACTTTGTGCACATAAAAAATAAATCATCCAATAAGAAGGAAATAAATATCAAAGGGACAAAAATGATTTAAGGAGAGCTATATGTAAGTGGAAAAGGAACTACAGATTCAAGAGTTGGGAATATCAAGAATGTGGTTCTCATATCATTGATGTACAACTGTGAGTGGGGAGCATACAGAAAGACCAGGATCGCCTTGAGAAAATAATACTTCACCAGTGATCACTAGAGGTGGTGAAGTGTTGAAACTCCACCTCACAAAGAACTTTGTAAGTGACCCATCATTAAGTGACGATCTTCATGAAGTGACATGGCCCCTCACTGGGAAAAGACTGTGTAGTGGGCACTTGTCCTGCAAGGTATCCACTTCACAGAGCACTTCACCCCATGATGTGGGCACGTCACCAGGTGAAGAGGCATTTCATGTAGTCTCACCATTTAAAACATAACCCTCTTCATTATACCATCATAGCCCCCAATCCCACCCTGCTCCCTTCCCTAACCCAAGAAAAGTGATGACACACTGCTGGCCCGACAATCCAAGCCAACCCTTCCCACTACTATAGTAGAATTCTTGATACCCACCTTACTTCCCTAGCTCTGACCAGTTCAGTTCCACCTCATCCCCAATCCTTGTAGACGCCCAATACAACCCTGTGGTCCCCCATGCCAAACATCAAGAAAGGATATATTTATTTGTTTATTTAATTAAAGAACTTGACCAGGAAGACATACTAAGCTATGCAGTTAATTTTCAGGTGCATCCTAGGAGAAGAAAACAATGGAATAATGCATACTGACAGGCTACATGAGACACAAGTGACAGTGACTGGGATACATCTTCTGAACACTGCCTTGGCCATCTTTATTCATTTAGTCTCTTTCATTCAGATGGTGGCTCACCGACATGGTGAGATGAGTGTCTGTGCTAGCCATTGTCATGCATGCCTCAGCTATCCTCTTGGTAGCCTTTTTTTGTGTGTGGCTTGTGGGGTGGAGACTGGAATCACTTGTCTAAGAGGGTGGGGATGGGGTAAAACTGAAATGGTAGAGACTTGGGGAGGGGGTTGAGGATTGGAACTTCTGTAAGAGTGGGGGAGGGGTTAATTTGATTTCTAGGCCAGCCACATGCAGTCACTTCTCTTGGGCTATGGGGGAGAAGGCTGGATTGAATGCTATGAGGGTGGGGAGGGGAGTCATGATTTAAATGGTCAGGGTTGTGGAAGGATGGTGGCATAGGGTGCCATACATGTGGCAGAATGCTGTTTTTCTTTTATTTTTAAGACAAAACAATACTTGAAATCACTTTTGTGTGAAGTTTGGCATGAAGCTAAACTCTTCATAGAGCATTGCTTAGCATATAGTGGGCCACATCGCCATGTCTTCGCCAGCAGTAATCAGTGCAAGTCATTTTATTATTTACTTTAGAAGAAACACAGGAGAGAGCACAAGACAAAACCTCAAACAGGGTGGCTATCAAAAGAAAAGAAGGACTGGTACCCAGACTGGTTGTGTAGAGGGTTGAAACACTTGATGTCACAGCTCTCACCATGATGGCAACCAGGGCTTGGGAGTGAACTCAGGATGCTGGGGGTTGGCTGGGGGGAGAGGATTGAACATCCAAAAGATTGCTATCCTCTCCCAGGAGCAGACATGCAGTGGCATTCCTAGACTGTCACCTCGTGGAGGCATGGCAGCAGGGCAGTGTGCACAGCTTAGCTGGGATGTCTGGTGTCAGATGCATGGTGTGTGCAAGCCTGTACATGTACAGTGCATGCACAGATGTGTCATAGCATGCTGCTGACCTATTGTGAGGAAAATGGGAAAAGGAGGCCAACGTGTTATCCCTGGCTTGCTCTTCAGCCAGCAACACCTTCCAGGCATAGCAGCACTTGGATATGGTCTCTGCGTAGAGGGAGGATGGACCTCCCCTTTCTGTCCCCTCAGTAGGGGGAATCTGTGGGGGAAGCTGCACTGCCAGGTATGACCAGGGTGGGCAGATGTCAGCTTGGGGAGTGGGCTGGGCAGAGAAGGGAGCTGGCCCCAAAAGAGCAGAAAAATTTTGCTTCAAAAAAAATAGGAGAGGTAAAAAATAGCAAGTGGAACAACACAACCCAAGATTAAAGCAAAAAGGAACATTCAAAGAACAAAGTGATGAAATTATCCCACTAGAAGCTAATGAGCACGTAAACTGTGTGTTGTATCTCAAGAAAGCAACTCTGCCTTCATTTCTGCAACTGATAAATTTAATGTTTTAGTAGGCCTCTACAAGCTTTTTTTAAGAAAACAAATGTTAAAACAATTTTTGACTAAACTGTTAAACCAGCATTGTCTACCGTTATCAATATAGGAGGTGCTACAAATATCCAAACTGAAAATAGTAACACTCAAATGCAGTAATTGATACTCCCATTGAAGTAAATATGGGAGCCTTTACCATTCAGTATGGATTGCCTCCTTGTGACCTCTCCAGGGTCTGGATGTCATAGGAATCACTCTATATGAATTGCTAAACACTGATGCAGTTTTTAATATAGACTACATACTTCAACTTATGAATAATGGGAATGACTGGTAAAATTGTAAGAACTGGAGTGATTGTTTGGGGGCTGTAATGACTGGTAAAACAATAGTCCAGTAAGTAGTGAGCTAGATTAGGGTGGCAGGTATTGTGTATGTTTGTACTGAAGTAGTGAGGATATGAGTACTATTGCTATATGGTAACATGTTTGAATGCTTGTGCAGTGTATAGTTGGTTTACACTCTCTTTGTCCCTGCTACAAGGATTATTACCCATATGAAGGGCTATAGAAACACAGAAACCCTTCTAAGGAGGGTTCCACCTCTAGAGTTGCTGCAGGGAGGCAGTCCACTTAGACAGAAGTTACCTTGGGGAAGAAAGGCAAGAATCCCATAAGGAAAGAGCGGCATCACCAGAGAAGGAGGGAAGGATGGTGGAGCAGTGAAACTCAGCATCTGCAGGACTCTTGGAGAGTGCATGGTTATGTAACACTCAATGAGGGGAATGAAGTGCATTGTCCATTGCCCTATTGAACCATGGGCAGACACATCCAATTCAATGGAACATAACTCTACTTATGTGGGAATGCTTTGGCAACATACTGTAAGTGGAATGATCAGTTGGATTGATAGAACTGTTATGACTGGTAGGAGGCTATAATGATTAATAAATAGAATGGTACATAAAGTTAGTTCAGGCTGACTGGAACTAAGTGCATTTATACTGAAGTGGCTGAGGACATGTTACAGGTACTACCAATATTTTGAAGTGCCATGAAGGCACAAAAACACTCTTGAGGAGGGAGACCCCCCCTGATTCCACCACAGGGATTAGGTCCACTTAGACTAAAGGTACCTTAAGGCAGAAAGAAAAAAGAGCAAATGAACGGAAGGTACATGAACACTTATCTACTTTCCATGATTCCACCAAGTCAGTTTAACATTAATCACATCAGCTAACACCACAGTAACAACAAAATGCCGACAGCGACCATGTCACCCAGCAATCATGTTACCTGACTGCGATTGCGGCAAAGCACCAGGGAACATCCCAACTGTTTTATGTGTGGCTTGGCCCCCTGCACCATACACAAAATAATATGATCACCTCCAGGTAGAAGGTGTAGGAAGAAACAGTGCAATGCACCTGGGGCGGCAAGATGACAGGTGCTGCAAACATGTTCTTACACGAGTTGGTGTTGTCCTTAAATGATCACACAGGAGGAAACTACTGCATAAAACAAGAGTATGTAAACTCAATCAATTTGCTCTAAACAGAGCCTTTGTTCTGTATAGCACAGTGGTTTAAGGTTCTGAGCAGCTCCGTGTCACCCCCATTGGCCACCGAGGCTTGCCGCCACCCCTGATTGGACCAGACTCTTACGCCTTTGACTGGGATTGGTCGACCCTCACTAACGCTGCTTCTGGGCTTCTGCACCCATTGAAAAGCACTGCAAAAAGCTGCAGTTTTACCTCATTTTGTCCTGTTACCCCATTTTACCTTATTTTGCTGCCAAATTTCACTGCCTAACTGTTAACTGGTTAAACTTAATGAAAAAATACTGTAATAATTGCTAGATAGTGTCTGCTGTTCTGCTGATCCTGTATACTGTCCTACCTAATGCTCTTTACTTTGCCACTGTCCAATTCCTCTGCTAATATTTCTGTGTGTCTCTCTCTCCTCCCGTGGCACCAGAGCAGGTGATTACCTCTCTTGTTCTCGGCCGACACCATCCACCTTCCCCCCATTTCCCTCTCCGCTTTAGCTGTTCTTAATCTCTTTCTTGCCCCCAACTGCCTGCTGTTTCCCCTGTCCCCCAACTTGCACCCCTGTCACTGCTCCTTTGTTCTACCCTGCTTATCTCTGACCCCCTCTCTCCTGTCTCTCTCTTCTGCAGATTTTCAGCCCTTGGAAGGGCTCGCCCTGCCTCGGAGCGGCCACAGCTTCAGGAAGCCAGCCACCCACCTGCACCACCTCCTCCAGCCACTCTAGAGACTCCTCAAGCCGGGTAAGCTTGCAGACCCAACCGGGACAGCTCAGTGTCACCTCCATTGGCCACTGAGTCTTGCCGCCACCCCTGATTGGACCAGGCTCTTATGCCTTTGACTGGGATTGGTCAGCCTCGCTAAAGCTGCTTCTGGGCTCCTGCGCCCATTGAAAAGTGCTTCTAAAAGCCACAGTTTTATGCCTGCCCCCCACCCCATCTTAATTAAATAGTCCTAAATCCCTTCCACTTCCTCTAGCCCCACCTACCCCTTTTCACTATTGGTCCCTCCTCAATCTTCCCCTCCACTACCACTCCTACTCCGGCTTGACCCCACACCTCTCTCTCTCTCTCTCCTTCCCTCTCTCCCTCCTTGTGACCCTTTCTTTTTACCTTTCTATCCCTCCTGTGTCCTTCTCCCCTGCTGTTCTGTTGCTCTCCCACTACGGCAGTGACTCTGCTCTTTTATCTCCTCACTATGCTTGTTCGGATTCTTTTTCTCCTATCACTCCCCACACTCTGCTACCTCCCCGGGGCCTGCTACCCCCCACCTCCACCCCATGTTCAGTTTGGCACTATCCACTACCCCACAAGCACCCTCTCATCTCTTCCTCCCCACTCCCCTGCCCCACACTTCAGCTCATTATGGCAACTTGCAGGAGTAAACACCCAACTTCTCTGGACATTACCACCTCCACTCCCTCTCCTAAGAGCTTTATCATCTCATTGGATGCAGCACAAACAGACCACCTTTTCCAACAACACAGGGAAGTCTCGTAAGCTCACCCTTAGAACCTTATGTAAATTCTCTCTGAAGCTTCTTCTCCTCCTACGCCTCCTCTCAGGGAATGTCCACCTGAACCCTGGCCCACTAACCGTTGGGCATGCAAAGATCCAGAAACACTCAGGAGCTCTCACTCTTGCAACCATTAACATCTGCAGTCTCATTCCTATGCTTTATGCCCTCCAAGTTTTCACTAACCAGCATACTCCTGATGTCATATCAGTTGTCGAAACCTGGCTCACACCAAAAACTCCTGACTTCGCAATTGCCCTACCTGGCTACAATGTCTTCAGGCTGAACTGGCAGACCAAAAGAGGAGGGGGCTGTGCTCTATACTTCAAAACCTTCCACTTGGGCCACCCGTTAACTGCCCCACCCTCTGACTCCCTGGAACAGATCCTCCCAATCCATATCATCCTTGGAGCTCATGGCAAAGCACTCACCATTGCTTCAGTCTACATTCCCCTCAAAGAACAAGTGAAAGGCCTAAATACTGTCCTGGAATTTACCAGGATGCTGCCACCTAACACTGAGGTAATCATGCTAGCTGATTTCAACATAAACTGGCTTGCTCCTGATCCTTGAGGTCTAAAGGATGCCATCTCATCTGTTCACCTCACACAGCTGGTTGACTCCCCAACCAGACACAACTACAGAACTGGAATCAGCTCTCTACTCAACTGGGTTCTCACCAGCCACCCAGCCTGCATCTCCGATATCTCCATCCTACCAGATTCCATCAGTGATCACTCTCCTATCACCTGTGTTTGGTCCAACAAATTCAGCAAACCTCCACCATCACTCATCACCTGCAGATCCCTCCCCCATGGGAACCTCTATCCCCTTAAATCCTATCTCATAAACCAGGACTGGATGCCTAACTTTGAAGCAAATGATGTCAATATAGCCTTGGACCACTTCATCTCCATCTTCAGCAAAGCCTGCGACATCTACGTCCTCATCCAAAAGCATAAGGCCAAGTCCCTCTGCAATCCTTGGTTGACTGCTGACTTAATAGCACAGCTTAAAGCAAGGGACCACCTCTGGCTCCTGGCCCATGACTCTGGCTCACCATCTGCAATCCAGAACTACAAGCGTGCACAAAACTACTGCACTAAGGCCATTAAACTACACAAAAGCACCTACTACAGGGAAACCCTCACAAACACATGGGGAAATGGTAGAGCTTTCTAGCTCAACATCAAGGAAGTGACCGGTACACAGCCAAAAGCATCCCCAATATGCTCTGCATCGATGGAACTATTACACTTGACCCCTCAACTATTGCCAATACCTTTAATACCGCTTTTACTGATCTCAGCACCATTCTCCCCCGACTTCTTCTCTGACACTGACCCACCTGCAGTCCTTACAAACACCCCCCTCCCTACCACCCACCCTCCCGTCTATGTTAAATCAGGCAACAGGAAGCTCGCAAGTACATTGGCAAAGCCATTGCCAACACAAGGTATAGTGGGGACTCACTGGATTTAAAACTATTATCCCTAACGCCCTTTATAATGTGGTAGTATTCTTTCATTCATTGATCACTAAAATTACATAGTAATATCTTTTTGAAATATCCAACAGAATGCAGGTTAGATGCATTTTATTTTTCTCCACACAAATCCTTTGAGAGGTGGTGTATACTGTAGATAAAGAACAGTGGTTTAGCTCATAACTTAACTTATGGATGTCCAGGTTGGGGTGGTTGTATACATGTGTTGAGTGGGAATAATATTAGCTTATGAAAGGCTGGGAAAGGGACCATTTTAAAGTACTTCACTTGTTTTTACTTATTCACATTTCTGTCTTTTGTATTTTATATGTTAATTGTTTTAGAGCAAGAGAAGAAAAGGAGACGTTTACAATTCAGTTAGAGTTTATTAGGTACAGTATATTGCTTCTGCATTTGACACAAACATACAGGCATACAGACAATTACAATTTCAAGAAATCTATACAATGTAGGAAAATGTTGGCATAAATTAGAAACAGAAATGACAGAAGAAATGTTGACATTATATTAAGTAAATGGTTTAACTTGTATTATCATCAGCAGTATATTCTGACCATCCTACAGATGAACCCAAACAAAAAGTATAAGAAAAGTCTTTGTAGATTAAAATCCAAGCACAAATTATAGCTGTTCTTCTAGTTTAACGTTATGCAGTTTCAAAATTCACAAATTTCAATCACAAGGCCCAAAATGAGCAAAGTCTGAAGACTCCAGACCCAGGAGTCTCACAGTGATATATGTAGTTAAAGCACTAATTCTTTTAAAAATGGAATCTACATACTGTATAAGAAGACTCTGATCCACTTATATACTAATGCTATGCATTAATTTGTTTGGGGATTGACTGAGAGCCAGTTATGTTTAGGTCTTTAAGTTTTTAGATTTTGTGGTATTTGCACAAGCAATTTGTTAACTGATCTCACTATATAAATTGGGTCTTTGGACTCATGGGGTAATCTCTGAAGAATCCCCACCCAGTCGAGCGAAACGTAAGTTTTTTTTCACCAGTAGCACTGCATAGCTGTGGCTGGTGGGACTGTTTCCCTCCCTGTATTTTACCTGTAGAGTTGTCTTGCTGTGATTTTGTACTTTGCTCTGTTTTTTACTTGCCATCAGTAAGGAGATGAAAATCAAACTGTGAGTATTCCTTATTTTTTGGTGGCTTTAAGTGTGTTATGCAAGCAATAATACCCAATGGGGGCGGTATTGGGCTATACCAGACCACCCTGGGGTGTAATGAGGCCCACTGCCACATGTGGAGGGCCTTATAGCCCCTGTAAGGTCTGGTATAGCCCAATAACACCCACCCTGGAGGGTATTATTGCACTTAGAAAATGGGTGATATGACTTTTTTTAATAAAATATTTAAAACTGTTAAAAAAAATCAATAAAACACCAGTACTAAATAGAAATTAATTTTCTTGTAAAGTAGTCCCTCTACTGGTACACTTGCCAGTAGAGGATGCTGCTGTTTTGAAAAAAAAAAAAAAAAAACACTGCTTTGGTTTCTATTTTAGAAGCAGGTAGTTTCTCCCCCTCCTCACTACCACCCAGATTGCATAATTAGCCCTCACCTGCAATAATCACTGAGTAGTGAAAGTTGTCAGATGAATTCTCTAACTGTGGCAGCAGTGAAGCCCCTGTGAGCCACAGTGCTCTCTGCATTTGACCTGGTCACTTCAGTGAATTAATAAAGATTTGTTTTTGTTTTTTTGGATCAAAATCTTTTTGTACATTTTTCTTTGTTGTTTTGGTTGTTTCATATTTTCTAAAGTTCTTGATTTATTTGTTTTTCTTAATAATTAGAGTTTTTATTTTTCCTTCATGCATTTTGTATTAAACCTGATTTTTTTCTGCACCCTACCTTTTCTGTCTTTGTAGAATATAGTCTTAATTAAATAGAATATAACATCAGATAAGGACCAACTGGTCTACCTAGTCTGCCCATTTTCCTAATTGGTTTTACATTGTTAATTTTGTAAATGAGATTTATTATCTCTGACACTTCTTCAGTTATGAGAATCTCTTGTTATGTTTTCCATGTTCTTTTTTCCATCAAGCTTTTTGGCCTTTGGGGCCACCTCTGACTGCTTCAGGATTTTGATCCAGCACTCATCCCACTGTTCTTCCAGTCGGGATCCACATGAGTAGGGATTAAATTGTACCAGTGCCATCTGTTACAGCAGCCATTGCACATTCGTTTTTCTATTTTTTCTCACTATCCTCCCTCCTGGCACAGGAGGTGAGTCCCCAGAGACATCACTTCAGGTGCAAATAGCAATGTTCAGCAGGGGAGACAAGATCCCTGTACTCATTACAGTGGTGGCTATGGTGTGGGAACCAGGATGCCTACCTCCCCAGGCTGGGAATGCTACCATGTGGCAGCACTACCCTAACTCCTCAGAAACTCAATTGACTTCCAGGGTCCACTCCCAAACCTGAGCCATAGCATGTAGCACTTCCAGTGGACAATCAGGTGGCCCCTCAACAATCTCTTGTCTGAGAATTTTAACAACTGCATTAGCCATGTATAAGTCTTCTATAATCTCTCCTACTACATTCCATTGCATTACCTTCTTATTTCTAATTTCTAATACATTCTTATTCTCTGGCCCAGCTTTAGATTTTAATTCAAAGATTATTTCAAGAAGCATTTGTAATTGGTTGCTAGCCAAAGTAATAACAGTAGTCTGCATAGGGGTTGTATACAGACCCCCCCATCTCAGGGGGAAGAAATAGACAAGAAAATGATAGATGGCATCCTTGGGATGGCAGAGAAAGGGGAGGTATTGCTGATGGAGGACCTGAATATGCTAGATGTTAACTGGAGCACCTTTGCTGCAGCCACATCCAAGAGCAGGGCCATTCTCGATGCCCTACAGGGGTCATGCATTAGACAGCTAGTTTTTGAACCCACTCGGAAGGGAGAAATCTTAGACCTGGTACTCTCAAATGGGGATGGAGAGAGGATCTCTGATCTTGAAGTGGATAGCCATCTGGGAACAAGCAACCACCAAACAGTGTGGTTCATGATAAACTTAGCTGTAGAGTCAAGCCACACAAAAGTGAAGGTACTGGACTTCAGGAGGGCTGATTTTGTCAAAATGGGAGAGTGCCTCAGAAAAGCACTAGCAAACATGCAAGAAGGTGGGGTGGAGCAACAATGGGGAAACATTAAAACCACCATTACAGAGGCAACAAGCCTTTGTGTGAAGAAAATAAACAAATCAAAATGAAAGAAGAAACCTCTATTGTTCTGAAAAGAAGTAGCGGGGAAGGTAAGGGAGAAAGAGATAGCATTCAGGAAGTATAAGGAAACACAGAAGGAGCAGGACAGAGAACTGTACCAGTTAAAGCAGAAGGAAACGGGGAAGGCAGTCAGAATAGCAAAGGCACAAACCAAGGAAAAGATAGTCAACTCAGTTAAGAAGGGGATAAAACATTTTATAGGTACATTAGGGAGCAAAGAAAGACTAAGGCAGGGATACTGAGGCTGAATAAAGAGGAAGGTGGTTGGGCAGAGAGCGACAGTGAAAAGGCAGGGATACTGAATGAATACTTCTGTTCAGTATTCACAATGGAAAAGCAGGGGGAGATGCCTAATCCAGTCAATAGAAGCACTCTGGATGGGGGGTTGATATTAGTCCTTTCACAGAAGAAAGGGTTCTGAAAGAACTCTTAAAACTGAAGGTGAATAAAGCAGTGGGGCCTGATGGGATTCACCCCAGAATTCTAAAAGAACTAAGGGAAGAACTAGTAACACCACTGACTACCCTTTTTAATAAATCCTGGGAGGGAGGATGGTGTGGTACCTGAGGACTTGAGAAGGGCAGATGTGATTCCCCTTCACAAAAGTGGGAGCAAGACAGAGGCAGGAAACTACAGACCTGTCAGTTTGACCTCAGTGGTAGGGAAAATGATGGAATCACTGCTGAAGGAAAGAATTGTTGAGTACCTAGAGGCCAGTGGGGCACAGGACCCAAGGCAGCATGGATTCACAGTAGGAAGGTCATGACAGACAAATCTAATTGATTTCTTTGACTTGGTGACCAAAGTAGTAGACTAGGGAGGGGCTGTGCACATGGCCTACCTAGACTTTAGCAAGGCATTTGACACAGTCCCACACAAAAGATTAATAAACAAGTTAGCCAGTGTGGGAGTGGGTCCCAGGGTGGTAGCCTGGGTAAAACACTGGCTGGACAGCAGGACACAGTGGGTAATAGTAAATGGAGTCCACAGTGAATAAAGGAGGGTTACTAGTGGGGTACCACAGGGTTCAGTACTGGGGCTTGTCCTTTTTAATGTATTTATAAGTGACATTACAGAGGGACTAGAAGGGAAAGTATGTCTCTTTGCAGCTGACACAAAGACCTGCAACAGGGTTGATATGTAAGGTGGGGTGGAAAGGATGAAATGGGACGTGGCAAGGTTGGAGAAATGATCAAATGTATGGCAACTTAGATTCAACACAAAGAAGTGCAAAGTAATGCACCTGGGAAACAAAAATCCAGGGGAAGAGTACACAATGTGGGGTGAGATACTGACAACATCAAAAATGGAAAGGGACCTGGGGGTAGTCATTTCAGATGACCTAAAGGTGGGCCAGCAATGTGAGAAGGCAATAAGGAGGGCTGGGGGATACTGGGATGTATAGGGAGAGGCATTACCAGTAGAAAATAGGAAGTTGTTTGCCCTCTGTACAGACAGTTGGTAAGACCACATCTGGAGTACTGTGTACAATTTTGGAGACTCCATCTCCGCAAAGACACAGACAGGGTGGAGGCTGTCCAGAGGAGGGCAATCAAAATGGTGCAGGGTCTGCACCAGAAGACATATGAAGATAGACTAAAGGAGCTTAAGATGTATAGCCTCAAGGAAAGGAGGGAGAGGGGGGACATGATAGAAACTTTCAAATACCTCAAGGGAATTAACATAGTCCAAGAGGGTAGCATCTTTCAGAAAAAGAGATGTGCAAGAACAGGGGGGCACAATTTGAAGATAGAGGGGGGACAGCTCAGAGGTAATGTGAGGAAGTATTTCTTCAAGGAGAGGGTTGTAGATGCATGGAACAGCCTTCCTGAGGAGGTCGTAGAGTCAAAAACAGTGGGGGAATTCAAGAATGCATGGGACAGACATAAGACAGTTCTAGTGGGGGATAGGAGGAAGTAGGCTGTCTGTTATATACATTTTTATAAAGAGGCATCTTGGATCTCCACTATCTATAAGGCAAGCCTAAATGCAGATTCATTGTTTTGATTTCATTACATTTGTATTTTATTTCTTCTCTTATTTTTGACACTATTAATGCAGAACAATCTTTATGGTGTAATTGGATTAGAAATAACAAAATTAAAGCATAAAAAGAAAAATTAGTGGATCTGGCCCAGTAGGATGGTGGACTGAGGTTCTGGTTGGCTCTCTGCCTGCCTCATTTATGATCTGGGTTCAGGAAGGCATCTGAGCCACTAGGGGGGCCAGCCAGGGTAAAGAAAATTGAGTTTCCCTAGGACAGCTCTCCACCCTCAGGGAGGGTAAAACTCATGGGTCAGCTGCCATTGTGAGGAATATGGGTAGTAGCACTATGGTCATCAAGAAGATAAAGGAACTGCATGCCTAGAGGCCAGGGGTGTCTCCACAGAGGCAGAGCATGCACATCACGTCATTTCATGTGCATTGGCAGCAATGATAAATTCAGTGCAATTTCAAGAAAACTAAAATTTCCTAATGTTAAAATCATATATGAGGGACAATATAAAGTATTTATTTAACAGTATGTAGTAGTAGTAGTAGTAGTAATAGTAGTAAAAAGCTTTATTTTGAAACAGGAAGATGATTCATACACCATTAGTGCCATTAAGGTACTGTTTACAAGGTGATCTTGTAATTAAGTTGCATTTACATTTACTAACAACAGTAACAAATAATTACATTGTTGACAATACAATACAGACAATCACAATTTAAATCATATACTGATATCATACAGTCTAATATGGATCAGATACATATTTTTTTTACATTTCAAGGAGCTAAAAACAGCATTTAAGATATGCAAGCCCAATAAAATCAACTGACATTGCTTTTGATAATCACAGTTTAATATCATCAGGTTCTATATTTGGCAGTTTATGCATGTGACTGATTGGTTCAGTCTAGATTTAGCCCGAAAGTGTTTAGGATGCTTTTCCAACTTGCTTTCATGATTTTCAAGTTTACCCCAATACTTAGCTAATAAATTTGGAAAAGTCTTATTTTCATATTCGTTGTTTATTTTTAAAGTTTGAAATTGATAAGTACTGTTATCTCTCAAAGTATAAGTGTTTTTCTTTTTGCTCAGTTTGTCTAATAAATATCTCGGTGTTCTAGTTTTTATTGTCCTATGAATTAGACATGTCTATTTGATTTTTCTTTTGTTCTCTACGTTCAGCCAATTTAGTTTTTTGTACATTGAACAGTGATGTGTAGTGAAATCACATTGTAATACAAATCTAGCTATTCGATTGTATACTTTTTCTACTTTCACTAGTGCTATTTTGTTTGCCAGACTGTACATGTGATCCCAATATTCTACAGCTGGGATCAGTAGCTGATTTGCTACAGGCTCTCGCATTCCAAAGTTTAGGCAATGACAAGACCTCCTAAAGGCTCCCAGTCTTGAATCTACTTTTTTAACCATCAGTCTTATATAATGTTCAAAATTTATGTTTGCATCTACCCTAACCCCTAAATACTTATGTTCTTTTATTTGAGATAGTTGCTCATCATATATTATTTTAATGCTAATTTTTTTCATTGTTCTATTAGTAACAGCTGTATTAAAAATCGTAGTCTGATGCTTCTTGCCATTCAGTACCAATTTGGAATTTGCAAACCAGGTACATAAGATGCTAAAGTAATTTTGTAAATGTTTTTCCATTTCCTTTAAGCTCTTTCCAGTAGCTATAAGTACTGCATCATCTGTGTACAAGAGCAGGCTAGTGCTGTTTATATATCTAGATACCTGGTTTACATATACCAAAAATAAAGTGGGTCCCAATATTGATCCATGTGGGACCCCTTTACTTATTGGCTGTCTGTGAGATAGAGCGTTCCCCACCTGAGTGTGTTGGAAATTATCATTCAAGTATGAGTCAAACCAGTGAATGGTGTCATCTGCCATACAAATCTCCAAAAGTCTGTCTCTCATTTTTCAGTGATTTACTATGTCAAATGCTTTGGACAAATCCACAAACACTGGACCCACCTCCTGGCCATTGTTTAAAGGGACAAAAACCAACATGGGATTTCGTGCTCACGCTAACTGCAGGATGTGTGATAGGGCGGCTAACCCCAAAGTACTAATTCAGTTCTCCAAATATCACACATACAAGTCCTGAAAGCAACCAGTTCCACTGCAAAAAGTCATTGTTTCAAGGATTGTATTTCCCTTTTTAACATGACATGCAGTTTAGTTTCACTGTAGTGCTATACAAACCCTTAGCGCCTCGCCTCACCATGAGGCTTCAAAGGGGGTAACAAGTAATTAACAAAACAGACAATTTAAGGTGTGCAGATTAATGACATCATAGCCTTTACAGGCTTCTAATTAGTTCATAAACATTTCAAAAAAAATATGTAATATATTTACATAATACTGCATCATAAACACAGTGAAATTCATTTATATCAAAAATATCTACAAACTTGTTTATTCTTTTCTTCTCAGGGAGCTAATTATAGTTGTTGGTTTTAGTTTTTAGCATATATTGCATTCCCAACTATCAAACTCATATACATTTTTCTTTTCATGTATTATAACTCTCATTTTTACTTCTACATTTTTCTGAACTGGAACCATAGAGCTGAAGACGCCCCACAGAAACCTTGAGTCCTCTTGATCACTATACAGTGAAACTTTTTCGTTCCACATTAGAATGTCACTTACATCCACATGAAAAATAGATATATTTTTTACTTTTACCACAATCACAACCTGTTAACTTCAGGTGGTGTTTAATGGAATGGAGTTCTTAATTCTATAGATGTTCCATCACTTAATATTACATTTCATTTAAACTATTTATATACCTATTTCTAGAAAGATCCATATTAAATCCACAAAGGATGGATTACAGCCTCCTTATTTCAAACAGTGGCTGTATAGAGATGGATTCTCTGTTTTTGTTACTTAACACAGTAATTTCAACATTTTCTACCAGTTTCCAATCCCCTTTGTAGGAAAGCTAAAAAACAATCTGCATGGTACATACAGTAGTGTGACACAACATTCCATACAAACACATCTTTATATATCTTCACTCTCTTTTAGCAGAACTCAAGTATTCTCTCTGGCTAATTTGTTAATGTTCCTTTAGAGGAAGGGGGGAAGGAAGGAGAAGACGGGGGAATCAATGTACCCACTTCTTTCTTTACTTCAAATAGGGCTTAAGATCTCACTTTTCATTGAGTCCAAGGGGACTTACACTCTTCATTCCGTATATCCAATAGCTCTCTTTTTTTTTAAAAGCAAATTAGTCCTATCTCTGCCTCTTTTTCCACATTTAGCAACTTCTATGTCCATATATTTCTTTCCACTTGGATCTCCTCCATGACTTTCAGTAAAATGTCTTCCTACTGCTTTGTTCATACGTTTGTTCCTAATATATCCAATATGTTCTTGAATTTGTTCCTTCATGCTCCTGTCTTTTCTACATATACCAATTGGCAAGGGCACCAAATAATATATATAACAAATGTAGTATCACACGTTATCAAATCCTTAATAATAACATTGCTATTTTATCTGAATGCACTTAGATTACTCCCCTCATTCACATATTGGCACATACTGCAACTTTTGCACTTATACATGCCCTTAGGTCTTTTTGGAATCCACATTCTTTTGATTTTTAAGACATACTAAAGTGGCTGAGGACTAGTTTGTCCTTCAAGTTCAGTGCCTTCTTAAATGAACCCCTGGGATTTGGGCCTACTGCCTGTCCTACCTTATCATCTGCCAGTAATATTCCCCAGTTTTCCAAATCACATTACCAATGGCTCCTGATATGTTGTTATGTTCTAGGGCAATATTAATAGGGCCATGTTCAGGTATTCCCTGATCTGTTTTTCCATTTTTACACAATTCTCTTTGTGTTTTTCCTCTCACATCCCTTTTTGCTTTATTTATAGTTTTCTTACTATATCCCTTATTTCTAAATCTCTTTTATAACTCTTTTGCTTGTATTTCAAAATCTGATTGTTCTGTACAGTTCCTACATATCCTAAGCATCTGGCTGTAGGGAATAGAAGTTTTCTTAGGGTGGGCACTTTTATTATTCAGTAGGGCATTTGTCGCTGTTTCTTCTGTATATCCTTTTGTAGTGACTTTTTTAGTTTCAGAATTTCCTATTATAGTAACATCTAAGAAGTCAGTCTCGGTTCCACCTATCATATAAGTGAATCTTAGGTTAGAATCATTCACATTTAGTTTTTCCACAAACTGTATCGCCATTTCTTCAGTACCTCTCCACAAACAGAGGTAATCATCTATGTAATGAAACCATTTAATTACATTGTTACTACAAGGATTGTTTTTCACACTGAAAGTCTGTTGCATCTCCTAAAAGCCCATGAAAAGATTCACGTACAAGAGCAGCCTAGTGTTGTTTATATATCTAAATACCTGGTTTACATATACCAAAAATAAAGTGGGTCCCAATATTGATCCCTGTGGGACCCCTTTACTTATTGGCTGTCTGTGAGATAGAGCACTCCCCACCTGACCATGTTGGAAACAATCATTCAAGTATGAGTCAAACCACTGAATAGTGTCATCTGCTATACCGATCTCCAAAAGTCTGTCTCTCATTTTTCAGTGATTTTCGGTGTCAGATGCTTTGGACAAATCCATAAACACTGCACCCACCTCCTGGCCATTGTTTAAAGGGGTAGAAATCAAATCTACCAGGTTGGTGAGTGTGGTGTCCATGAAGTGCCCTCTTCTAAACCCAGATTGGAATTTGGTTATTACTGAGTATTGTTCTAAATATTCCATTAACTGTTCCTGGACCAAAGCTTCTAATATTTTAGAAAGAATAGATAATAGAGCTATTGGTCTATAATTTGCTGGATCTGTTTTTTTTACCATCCTTAAATATTGGTACAAATTGTGTCTATTTTCCAACAACTTGGACATTTTTGTTCCATTAGACTCCAGTTTATTAGCCTAGTTATTATAGGGGCATCAACTTCATTTGAGTCCTTTAAGAATCTACTTACTATTTTATCAGGGCCACATGCATTGTTTACCTTAAAGATGACAGGAAATTATTTTTAATTGGTAGCGGTTTATAATGTTCTCATTTACAGAAATGATACCCATACACCTAAATGATCCATATGTAACTGTGCCTGGATAAAAAAGTGATGTGAAAAACGGTATTTTGCATTGTTTTGTTTTTATGTGCAGCATTCTGTTACAGTTCTCTTCATGGAACCAGTGATCTAGAGTTTTAACTATGTCATGGTTTGAGCAAAGAACTCTAAGCATGGTTCTGATAGGACAATAGCTCATGTTTAGCATTCTGTACACAAACTGTGACATAGTAAAAACTCCAAATTAATGGTCCCATGAAGAGAACACTGCAGAATGTTATCCATAAAAAAAATTGAAAACACAGTTTTTTACATTAGTGCTTATTGAGGCACCTTTCAATATGGCTCACTGTGAGGCAAGTCTTTCATTTTTCTTACTAGGAATTATTACTAACTGCTGCCAGTTACCACACATTTCCTGTCCTCTTTAAGTTTATTTATATATTTCTTCACCTGATTGCAATGGATTATTTTAAACCTACATTTTGGTCTATCCTGTTAGTTTACTTCCTCTTTTAATTTGTTTTTGATTTCATATTCCTGGGTTGGAATGTTTACATCTGGCAAAGTGGTAAAATATGTATTTAATATATCAGCAGTCTGTTTTGGATTTTGCATAAGTCCATTACTAATCATTTGGTCTATAGGTCTATCTTTTACTGGGGATTTTGTTGATTTAATCACATTCAATATTGTCTTGGATTTGTAACTTCCTGAATTTTATTTTTATAAAACCTTCATTTCATGTTTCTTAATTTTTGTTTTAACTCTTTCCTAGCTTTTTTTTATTTGTTCCAGATTTCTGTATCAAGTGTCGTATTTGCTGGTTTCCAGAGGTGAGTTTTAATTCTTATCCCTTGTTTAAGTTTTTTAGTTATCCAAGGAGATTGATTTTTCTGCTGAACCTTTTTGGTAAAGGGGGCAACAATACCACAGACTTGCAAAAAGATCTGTGTAAAGTCCTCAATTGCTAAATTTAGGTTCAGTATCAAGAATAAGCAGTTCTAATTTACTTTAATTAGTTCTGCCATTAGTCTGTCTTTAGAATAATGTTTAAAGGATCTGTTCATTCTAATCATAGGTTCTGCACCTCTCTTTTGTGCCTTCTGTTGCATTATTTGAAAAGAATCAGTTACTGAGCAATGATCCCCTAGTACTAGCTGATCTACCTATATATCTAAGGGCTTGATGTTCAGAAAATTAAAAATAAGATCCAATATATTACCTTTGCTTGTTAGGGTACTTTTCCTGGTAGGTTCTGTTATTACTTGATTTATATTTAGGGGCCTAAAGCTGTTATTTAAAACCTTTCTCCTGGTCTGGTCCCAAGTTGCATTGTAATCTCCTGTTAGCAATAGGTCTTTCTCCATGGTGTTATTCAGTATGATCTGTGAGAAGATGTCAAAAGAATCCATGTTAACCCTAGGGGGGGAATAAATTACTCCCATAACTAAGTCTTCACCCTGAATTTCCACTAACACTCACTCAATTGTGTCTATTTGATTTGTATAGTATGCACTGAGTAATATGTGTAGCAGAATAAAATTAAAGATTTATTGTGGATCACTGGTCATACTAAAAATACCACCAATAATTTAATCTGGCTCTGTGTCAGTTGGCATCCATCTGTATCTCCCCGCTGGGATAAGGCTGAAAATAGGCAGAATTTTCTAGCACTCCTTTCCCAGGCAACAGAAACAAAATAAAATAAATATATGTTTTTTCATTTTCCAGAAACCCTGCTCATGAAGCATACATTTCATTTGAAAGAAATACAAAATCACACATGCCCCCATAATACAAAGTATCATGGGATGTATATGCAAATCACCATGACATTTTAGGCTGGTTCAGCATTAAGCAAGACTACATGGTGCCAAAGGGTCTCTCACACAATCTGCAAAGGGTGCAAACAGAAGACACAGACATGTGTTTTATTCTGCCCAGGAGGCAGTGTGTCTCATCTGTATCACACCCCAGGTGAAATGAACCAGATCACTAATTTGGTCTTATGGGTTTGGGCCATGGTGAACCCCCAAAAAACCCCAAAAATGAGCTAAAAGACAAAAAATGTCAATGCAGAAGCACCGAGGTAAGGGTTACCCCAAACAGCATTGGCAATAAAGCTAAGTTTCAAAGAAATACAAAATCACACATACCTCCATAATATAAAGCATCATGGGATGTATATGCAAATCACCATGAAAGTTTAGGCTGGTTCAGCTTTAAGCAAGAATGCATGGTGCCAAAGAGACAAAATACATTTTATTTGTCTTCTGTTTTCTTCCATTTTTTTTTTCAGCTAAAGCAAAACAATAGCAATCTGCTGATTTTAACCCCAAAGCTACACAGTCATGTCATATTTCTAGTACACAAGAGCTTTTGTGATATACAGTCCTTCCCCCACTGATACCATCTGCTGATACAGTGGATGATAGGTTATACAGGACAATACCAATTTACTAACCCCCTGTCCTATTTCATCAATGTTAACTTCTGTTGATACAGCAGACTGTAACTGCTGCCTATACTGGATGCTCCAAACCCATTCTCTGCACTAATTCATTTAACTGCTGCTGCCAGCCAGCTCTCAATAGCATGATATTTTGCTGACAGTCACTCACTGCCATCACCTGTGATCAACTGTGATCAGCTGAGATCAGCTGATATAAGTAGATGCTGCATCTTAATGTGTGTGGCTTGCTATTGGTGTGTCCACCCATGTTCAGTCACTGGCATGTAAGATGGAAATTCCAAATGAGATAGACACTCAACTGAAGAACAGTCTATGTGAAATCTCCCTGCACTTTAAGATCCCTAAGTCCATCCTGCATGATCTATTGAAGGAGTGTGATTAGGTTCTTGTAGAGTTTCATTTAAACCAGCACCCTTGTTTGTAAAAGATAACTAGAGGATAAGGATGCTGAAGATGATGAAACCCTGATTAGGTGGTTCATTAATGCTACAGGGTGGGATGCTATGATTAGTGGACCACTGTTGTTGCCGAAAGCACAGTAGATCACTCGGGCAATAGTAGCAGCAAATAGTTTATTGTTTGACATATTTGTCATTACAATATAAAAGAAAAGAAAAAAATGACATCATGTATCATATTACACAATAGCACATATTAATAATCCAAAGGATAGATATTAAAATCACATTGCACATTTACCCACAGTAAAAAGAAATAGATATGATATATGGATGTGCTGTATACTTATGCACACTATATGGAAGAGCATTGGCCACAGGTGAGGGCTGCAGGAACCAAGTGTAGAGACCATCAGCTGTTATTTCATCAATGTTTGCCATTAAATGCACTTTATTATTCAGGACTTGTGTGTATTGACTTGTGCTGCTTTAATTTACTGTGACTTTCGGCAGGTGAGGGGGTCCGGTGGCGGACCACAACATAGAGCCGAATCATGGGGGCGGGGGCGTAATGCACTATAAAAGCCTGCACTGCCCTGAACCATTTAAATTAACAAACAATTGAAAGGTCCCAGGAAAAGCATCAGCTGCAGGTGAGAGCTGCAGGAACCGAGTGTGGAGACCATCAGCTGTTATTTCATCCAGGTCTACCATTAAATGCACTTTATTATTCGGGACTTGTGTGTATTGACTTGTGCTGCTTTAATTTATTGTGACTTTTGGTAGGTGAGGGGTCTGGCAGTGAACCAGAACACAGAGATGAACCAAAGGGGCAGGGGCATGGTACACTATAAAAGCCTGCATCGTCCACAGGTGCCAGCACCATGGCATGAGCAGACTGACTGGTGCAAGTGCCACTTGAAGAGAAAAAAAACTGTTCGAAGGTTGTAAGCATTTTAACTGTTTAATATTGTTAGTGTAGTTTAATAAGATAGTTGTTTGAAATTAAAAGAAATATTGAATAAGTTCAAAATTCAGAATGCATTTGGTTAGCTTAGTTTGGGGGGGGTGGTGTTTAGGATCCTACTTGGTGTTCATGGGAGAACAAAGGATGAAAGATAATGACCGGTACAGGTAATGGAATTTTGAAGTGTCTAGGTGCATATCACAGTCTGAAGAGATTTTAACAATAAGGCATCAGAATTCCTTTAGGAATGAATGGAAGCTGTTTACCAGGTCTCTTTGTTTTAAACAAAAGTTTATTCTAGGAGGAAAAAATGGAAACAAAGAAATGTGGTACCTAATGTTCATTTTGTCCCAGAGTGGAGACATAGAGTCTAAAACCAGAGCCAGAAATGAGTAGGAATGTAATGGTAATTCATGAAAGTGTGCAGAGCTTGGTAAATAAGATAGATGAATATAGGGTCTGGGTAGGAGAAGAAAGACCTGATATTACAGCAATTTCAGAAACTTGGCTCCATTCAGGTATAAAAAATGAAGAAATTCAACTTAATGGTTATGGTCAGTGTAGAACAGATAGAGTGGGGGGTAATGTTATACATAAAAACTTGTTTGGATCCTTATAGAATTGTATTATCAGAGTCAAAAGAAGGAATTGACAGCTTGGTAGTGGCGCTCTTAACTTAAAAAATTATGGTAGGAGTTTTTTACGCACCCCCAAAAACAAAATTGAAGAACTTTGATACTTTGTCAGAAATCTTAATAGACAAAATTCAGGGGCATAAAGTAATTTTGACAGGAGATTTTAATGCTGATTGGTCTCAAAAAAGAGGTTTAAAGCTAAAATCAAGTTTTGAAACTTTGGGACTGGAACAAATAATCTTAAATCCAACAAGATGTTCTAGGTATAAAAACAATCGATCAACTCTGGATTTGGTTTTCATCTCACAAGAAATAAAAGTAAATAGCTGGGAAGTAATGCCCATGAATTTAGGTGACCATAACCCTATTAAATGTAACTTAGATATGCAAATCCCTTGTAACCTAGTAACAGAAACTTACTGGATAACAGACTTTAAAACATTTAATAAAGAAGCTTATAGAAATAGTTTAAAAACATTGAGGTAGGATAGAATAATACTGATCCCAGACATTAATCTTGCAGTTGAGGAGTTTACTAGAAAGAAAAAAGAAATTATTCAGCAACATGCTCCAAGAGTTAAAAAAAAAAAAGTAAGGAAGCAGGATGTTTTATGGTTAACAGATAAATTAAAAACCCATTTAAGAATAAGAAATAGATTGTGGAAAAAAGCACGGAAAACAAAAACTGAAGAGGATTGGAGCCAGTTTAAATTTTGGAGATCACAGTGTAAAAAAGAAGTTAGAAAGGCTAAAAAACAGTCCCATATAGCAAATATTAATGCTGCAAATGAACCCCCAAAATTTTGGAGATGTTTAAAAAAGTTACAAAATCCTGTTAGATCAGAAACCCAAATAAAAATAATTAATGATAAAAACTTAGTGGAAGAGCCTGTAGAAGTAGTTAAGTTGCTAAATCTTTATTTTTCAGAACTTCCAGATTTGAACTTATCCAAGACACAATTAAGAACTTCTCATATCTCTATACCACAGTTAGTAAAAAAGGAACATCAGACTAAAATAAGAGGAAATAGAGATAAAAGCTTGGGGTTCAGATTTGTGAGAGTAAAAGTAAAGGATGTAGAAAAGGAATTATGTAAAATAAATGGATCAAAAGCAGGTGGGAAGGATGGAATAGCAGGATACTTTTTGAAAATTGCTGCAGATATTTTGGCTCCTATGGTAACTTATTTTTATAATTGGAGTTTGTGTGAATCAATAGTCTGAGAAATATGGAAAGTGGTGAAAATAATCCCAATTTATAAAGGTGGGGGTACTACCACTCCCTCTAACTATAGGCCAATAGCCTTATTAACCATATTGTCAAATATACTTGAAAAACAAGTCCATAGTCAGCTTTACAACTATGTAGAAAAGAACAAGTTACTCACAGAATACCAGCATGGATGTATTGATTTTTATTTATTTAGTTTTTGTTGACCGGGTAAGTGCACTAGACAAATCCTGCCTATTTTCAGGCACGACCCAGGGGAGGGGCGATACAGATGAATGCCTACTGACCTTGAACCAGATTAAGCTGTTGATTTAGAGAGGGTAGGTCCATGGAAACCACCCTAGTTGATTTTCATAACCTGGCATCAACTTTTTTGAACCAGGGTATGAATGCTGGGGTGGTGTTCGTGGACCTGAGTAAGGCATTTGATTTGGTGGAACATCAAGGCACGTTGGAGAGATTGATAGATATAGGGATACATGAACACACTTTGTATTGGTTTAAATCATACATTTCAAATAGAAACAGTGTGTTTCAGTTGGATTTACTGATTCAGAACTGACTGAAGTAAACAGAGGAATACCACAGGGTTCGATCATCAGACCCTTGATGTTTAATATCTATGTTAATAGTTTACCATCAGTTATAAAACACAGTGAAGCTAGACTACATGCTGATGACACTATTTTATTGGTTTTGGCGCATAGCCATACTTCATTAGAACATAAACTTCAGCAGGATCTTGAGAACATGGAGAACTGGTTTAGGGCCTCAGGTCTTTTATTAAACAACAACAACAACAACTAAGTATGTTATTTTCTGTAGGAATCCCAGTAAAGAATCTTGAACTGCGACTTAAATTAATGGATGGAACTCCTATAAAAAATGTTACAAATTTAGGAGTCCTAGTTGATCAAAGGCTGATTTACACTGACCATATTAATCAACTTGTTAAGAGAGTTAATCCGAGGTTAGGGGCTTTGAGAAGAGTATCAGGGTGTCTGTAAACAGATGTAAGGAAAAGGATTGGTGGGACAACTGTTGATTCTAGTATTAGAATATGGAGCACTCCTTTACATGAGTGCGACTAAGAAATTATTAAATCAAATAAATCAAACCTATTACAGATTAGGTAAATTTATAACTAAAAAAAGCCTATGGTTCTCATCACTGTGATATTTATAGAGATTTAAATTGGCTGCATCCAGAGACAAAAATAAATTACTTATGGTTAATTTGGTGTTATAAGTTGATTCATGTAAATGGACAACACCCATTTGCTGGTCATATTATTGTTGATCCTCCTAGCAAAAGAAAAATTACACTAAGGAGATCCAAAATACCAATGGTAAGATCACAGAATAGATTAGGTGACTCCACACTACAGAACTGCTTAGCAAATCATTGGAATGAATTACCGCAAGAACTAAGTTCTTTGACAAATTTTTCTATTTTTAAGACTGTGTTGAAAAAACATTTAACATTTTCTTGTAACTGTTATAAATAACCTTAATGGATGTAAATTGTAAAGTCAGTTGTGACTATTTGTTTGTATGTTTAGTAATTATGTGATTATATGTGTATGTATTTTTTAGAACACAGGACATTGTTGCGAATGGGGGTCACACCCTAACCAATTTGGATCCTGCACAAAAATAAATTTTAAATAAATAATATGATTAAATTCCTTTCCGACATTTAATATCTTATACATTTCATTTTGTCTCTTATGTTATTATCCAGGAAGCATATTTTTTATTCCTAATCCTCATCACATTCAATGAATATAAAGCTAGATTTTTTAAGATATCCATATCTTCTGAATTAAATACCAGATCTAAAATGAATCTTATAGGCAGTATCAATGTACCAATAATTTTGCCTAATGATTTGTCATGGTAATTTTTTATACAATGGGCATTTAAATATAACATGATGCAGATCCTTTGGTTTGTTCAAGTCACAATAGCAGTTTGTAGGGATTGCATCACTTTTATTATATCTTGCTATCAGTATATTGCTACATGTCTCGAATCTATACATAGCAATATTTCTATACTCCGAATTATGAATTTGATTTAAATAATATTTTAGAGCATGTTCTCTTGTATTATTTACCAGCCAGGCTGACACACTTATCATTTTTATTTTCATTATATCATCACCTTTAGCTTTTTATGTTTGCGTGCATGCACAAGAAACATTATGCAGCAGCTTAGGAGAGAAGTGGGTTGTGGAGGTGTGGCAGTGTGGTGGCCGGTGCCAGCACTGCATTTGTGGGCTTGACAGTGTGCACCCAGTGCAGGCCCAGTGTCCTGATGACACTGGTTCTGCAGGAGTGTCACCAACTTGAAATAATTTGACTACTGCAATGACGGGCTGCCTCGTCATTGCAGCATCAGCAGTTCTGCTGCAATGAGGGAGTGACCCGTCATTGCAGGGCAGTACCTTGCCTGGTGTAACATTTCTGTGAACATGGTGGCAGCTATGTCACTGCCTCACAGTCCCATATAAGCTGTCAGGGGTGCCCTATCCCCCTGTTGGCATGCCAATGACCCAATTCATTTGCTGATGGGGCAGCATAATGTCTCCTGTCCATTTGTTGTGTGCCGAGGGAGTGCCCAATCCCCCACGGCATCATGCCCCCCAAACAGTCTTTATTTGCTGATTTGGGGCCCAATCCCCATTGGCTTAATTTCCCCCTTCTCCAATATGCAGGCGGCACACTGGGAGCCCACCCCAGTGTGCACAAATGAAGCCTGAAAAAAAAACCTTCCTGCAATGTCTTTTTTATTATTTTTGTCCCTGAAATAAAGAAAAAGGTCCCCCAATGGTCTGTCATGCCCCTCCCACAACCTGCACCCACTCTCTGTGCACCCCATCTCCTGACACTCCCTCTCACCCCATACTTATCTCTGGAGCCCGGCACAACAATCTTTGGTGGACCAGGAACACATCTGCACTCTTCAAAGCCAACCGCAAACTGAAGAAATGCCAGTAAACTGTATAATGGCATAAATAGGGTTTTTTCTACTTATGTGGATATCTTGGCCATTTGGACTTTTGCCACCAAATCTTCAACATGGGGTTATTGGCATCCCTCCTCATGAATACAGTCACTGTCATAACATTATTCAGGCCTGAAAAGTGATTTTGCAGTCACTGCATGGAATCACCTTTCGGGACGAATTAACAAAATGACAGTGCCACTGTTCATGAGGTGGGCTCTCAAAAAGCCTCTGTTGCAAATTTGGTGAACAAAATCCAAAAAATTACTGTTTTATGAGTGTGCATTGCGCAATTTCCATGCTCCCTCATAACTTTGCAATCATAACTTTGCGAATTTGTAATATTTTTACTCCAGATTTTCAACATTGACATTTTTACAGACCTCCTTATGAACAGTACAGTTGTTATTTTTCACATCCTGGCCAAAATGTGTTTTTGCACTGCTGGCACAGAATAGCACGGTCGCTGTGGCAAATCAGTGTTCAGGACACATGCCTATGTTGAAAATTTGGTGACGAAAGACATAAAATGACTGTGTTATGAGCATGTGTTGTGCAGTTTCCACGCACCATCTTAACTTCACAAATTTGTAATATTTTCACTCCAGATTTTCAACATTGGCATTTTTCCACACCTTCTTATGAACAGTACAGCTGTAATTTTTCACATCCTGGCCGAAATGTGTTTTTGCACTTCTGGCACATCATAGTGCAGTCGCTGTGGGAAGTAATTGTTTGGGACAGATTAAGAAAATCACAGTGACTCTGATCATGAGCAGAGGTCCTAAAATGCCTATGTTGAAAATTTGGTGACAAACATCCATAAAATGACTGTGTTACTAGCGTGCATTGTGCAGTTTCCACGCACGCTTGTAACTTTGCAAATTTGTAGTATTTTCACTCCAGATTTTCAACATTGACATTTTTTCACACCTCCTTATAAACAGTACAGCTGTCATTTTTCACATCCTGGCCAAAAAGTGTTTTTTTGCACTTCCAGCACACAATAGTGTGGTCACTATGGGAAGTCAGTGTTTGGAACAGATTAAGAAAATCACAGTGATACTGTTCATGAGCAAAGGTGCTAAAATACCTGTGTTGAAAATTTAGTGACAAAAGTCCATGAAATGACTGTGTTACGAGTGTACATTGCGCAGTTTCCATGCACCCTTGTAATTTTGCGCATTTGTAATATTTTCACTCCAGATTTTCAACCTTGGCATTTTTTCACACCTCCTTATGAACAGTACAGCTATCATTTTTCATATCCTGCCTATAATATGCATTTACACATGTGGCACAGAATAGCATAGTTGCTGTGTGAAATTAATGTTCAGGACAGATTAAGAAAATCATGGTGACAGTGCTCATGAGCAGACATCACAAATGCCCATGTTGAAAATCTGGTGAAATAATTCCACTAAATGTCTGTGTTATGCACATGTGTTGCACAGTTTCCATGTACACTCGGGAGTTCGATCATTTTTAATGTTTTCACTACAGATTTTCAACATAGCCATCTCTTCACACCTCCCTATGAGTGGTACAGCTGTCATTATTTACATCCTGCCCGATCTGTGTTTTCATACATCTGGCACAGAATGGCACGGTCACTGTGGGAACTCAAAGTTAGGGACACATTAACAAAATCAAAGTGCCACTGTTCATGAGAAGAGGTCCCAAATGCTTTCATGAGGTGTGGGTCACAAAAAGGCCGTGTTGAAAATTTGTAGTGCAAATACCAACAAACGCCCAGGGCGTTAGGGTTTCTAACCATAATGTCCCACCCTGTACAGACTAACAGGCATCAGGGTCATGCCTTTGGATTGCTGACTGTAATGCTCATGCCATTCCACCCCACCCCCACACCCCACACCCTGCAGCCAGTGACAGGCATCGAGGTGTGGCTTGGACTCTTCGGCCCCAGAGTTCACCCCATTCTCCTATACTGCACCCATTTCAGCGTATGTTCTTCTGGAATGGGGTGACTATAGAGCCAAACACCCCAAGGCACACCTCAACACTAGTCAATGTCTGCAGGATAGGGTGAGGTGAAATGGCATGAACATTATGGCTGATGACCCAAACACATACCCCAATGCCTGTCCCTCTCTACAGGATGGAGGTGGGGTTGGCATGAAGTTCAATACTTCACTGCCATTCCTAGTCTGCATCTGTCTAACTCCTGCATTCCCAATGCTTGTTTGTTTGTTTGTTTTATTTATTTATACTGGTAAGTCCATGGGCCAAAGGCCTGTTTTCATGGTCGACCAGTAAGCAAACATTCAGCATTGACAAAAGCTTGTTTTAATATCATTTCTGTAGCTGAGATTATAGTAAAGTAACATCTTGTGGATCTTTGATAACCATGTTTCTTTCTTTGTAGTAAGCCAGTCCTTTTTTCCATAAGAGCTTTCTTCATTAGAGATCATTCAGAGTAAGAATTTGACTTTAACCAGAAGTTAATCACCCTTAAATGTACTAGATATTGAAATCCAATCTGTCTAATTGTGTTCTAATACGTGAATTAGGAGTTCCCTGAGGTACTCTAATCATCTGCTTGTAGACTTTGTTTAATACTGTGTTAATTTTGTTAGAATCAGCAGTACCCCAAGTCTCTGCTGTCTAAAGGCCCTGATTTATCACCTTTGAGTTTAAAGCTCTTAATATCGGGGTGGTGTAGAAACCACCATATCTTGTATTGAATCTCTTTAATGCTGTTGCAGAATTAGTAATTTTTTTTTCTGCAGTAATCTGTATATGTTTATTCCAAAGCATATTGGCTGAATACATAAGTCCAAGGTAGGCAAAGTCAGTAACAAAATCTAATAGCTTGCCAGTCAGGGCCAGTTTGTTATATAATTTTTTTGTTCCAAATACCATAACCTTTGTTTTTTGTAGGTTAGGTTTAAGATTCAATTTATCACATACTGAATCCATCTTGTTTAGGTTCTTTTGAAGACCTAGTCTAGATGTAGAAAGTATGGCCAAGTCATCCGCATAAGCCAATAAGGGAATTGCCTGTTGACATATTTTTGGAGGGTGAAGTTCAAAGTTTTCAAGTTCAATAATTAATTTGTTTATGTAGACATTAAATAGTGAGGGGGCCTGGACGCATCCTCGGTGGATGCCAATACTGGTTTCAGTTTTGTCCATTAATGCACCCATATTACTATAATGAACTTTTGTCTACGTATTTGAATATAGAGGCCCAGATATTCAGACTGTGCCATTGTGTGGTGCAAGCCCCTGCACCGCTCAAAATAGTTGCGCAGGGGTGTGGCCAGGGCGATATTCAAAGGAGTTACGCTATGGTGCAACTCCTTTGAATATCACCCCTGGCCACACCCACTGTGCATGGTGCAGTGGAACTGTGACAGCACAAGTGGTCAGAGTGGAGCATTGAGATGCGGTGGTGCAAGTTCCATTGTGCCATGCCCAGCACCTGTGATATTCAAAGAGTGACATGCAAATGGGGCCATAATTTATGCAAGGCACGGGGGGGCCATTTGCATCTAATTACAGCCCCATTTGCATGCCATTAGCATGCAGGTGCGCCGATCCCCGATGACTTTCGCCTGGCACCCTGCCAGGCAGTAGCCATCAGGGACCAACGCCCCCTGCAGCCCGATCATGGGCATAACTGAATAGTTCTCCTCAGCAGCCCGATCATGGGAATAATGGAATAGCCCCCATAGCCCAATCACGGGCATCAGACCTCCCCAAAGTCCAATATCCCTGGTGGTCCAGTAGACCACGAGTAGCCCGATCATGGGCAGCATCCTCACCCCCATCAGAAATACCTGGTGATCTAGTGGCCTCCCACCCCATCCACCCACCCATGGAGCCCCACCACTCGATCCCCGTCAGCTGGGCGGCAGCAGCTCCACCGCCTGCCGCCCGCCCACTCACCGACTGACAGCTCGGTAGGTAGGGCTGCATGCCCATTGGTTCAGTGCATGAGCCAATGGGTGTGCAGCCCATACCATACAAGGCAGTCCAGATACAGTATGTGAATGAATGCTCTGAACCAATGGGCGTGCAGCCCTACCGAGCTGTCAGTCGGCGGGGCGGCAGGCAGGTGGGGTGCTGCTGCCTGCTGGCTGATGGGGGGAGTGGGGTGGTGAGGCTCTGTGGGGAGCCACTAGATCACCAGGTATTTCTGACATAGGGGGGTGAGGATGCCGCCTGCGATTGAGCTACTCCCGGTCCACTGGACCACCAGGGATATTGGACTTTGGGGGGGAGGTCTGATGCCCGTGATTGGGCTATTGGGGGGACTATTCCATTATGCCCATGATCGGGCTGCTTGGGAGGAGCTATTCAGTTATGCCCGCGGTCGGGCTGCTCGGGGGGGAACTTTTCCGTTATGCCCATGATTGGGCTGGGGGGACTATTCAGTTATGCCCGCAATTGGGCTGCTCGGGGGGGGACACTTCATCACCTGATCAGGACTTGGGGGGGCACTGCCAGGTGTGGTGGGAACAGGTCCAGGGCCACCCACAGGTGGCAGCTGCTGTGTTGCACCCTGCAATGCGGCAGCTCACCTGTGGGTGGCCCTCGACTTGTTCCTGTTTTTTTTAAGCGTAACTTTGTGCAGGCGCAGGTAGGGGTTGCACCTGCATAACTCTGCATGGCCCAGCTGAATATCAGGCTGTGCAGTTTATGCATGGGCACGCCCCACCTGTGCCTGCATACATTATTGATGCGCCCAAGACGATTGTGCAGGTGCACTTTTCCCTTTTAAATGTCGAATCGGGGTGCATCAGTGGGTTGTGCATGGTGCAACACTGTTGCGCCATGCGCAACCCTTTTGAATATCTGGGCCACAGTTATTAAATTTCTGTCTATACCCATCTTTTTTTCAAATTGAATAAACTTTATTGAAAATACCAATAGAAGAAACAATGTATCACAGAAAATGTTAGATCGCAAGCACATTATCAAGGGTAAATGATACAAAAATGAAACCAGATGGTATACAGTTTTAAAATAGATACCCACCCCAACCCCGTCTATACCCATCTTAATCATTTTTGCCCATAGATGTTCCCAGATGATAGCCGAAAGCAGATTTGAAGTCTACAAATGCTACAAATAATTTATGTTTTTTGATCCTGCAATATTTTTCCACTAGATGATTAAGAAGGTAGATTTGAGTTGTGGTTCTATAGCCTTTTTTAAATCCTGCCTGTAGTGGAGATATTATTTCTTGTCTATTAATCCAATCCAGTAACCTTTTCAACAGTATCTTTGCATAAATTATAGCCATAGTATCAATCAGGCTAATTGGATGACAGTTGGTAGGTTTTGATCTATCACCTTTTTTGCATATCGGCATTATATGGCTACCACTCCAGGTACTGGGAGTGTAATCATACATTATAGACTTGTTATAAAAATCTACAAGTATTTCCGACCACCATTCCTGATCTAAGAGGTAGAAATCTAGGGCAATTCCATCCGGGCCAGGCACTTTACTTTTTTTTAAAACTAGCTAATGATGTTTTGACTCCCAACTTAGTGATCCACTTAAATTGTTTAACCATCTCTGTTGGTAATTTTATAGTGGAATAATTAAGTATTGTTTTATTAAAAAAAGTCAGTATGGTGTGCTATCCAATGTTCAGGGGAAACAAATGAACCAGATTGTTTTTTATGTTGGTTTGTTCCAGGTGTCGCAAGCTTCCAAAAATTTTGATCATCCCATTCATCAATAATGGTATTCATTTTTGCCCATAGTTCTTTTTGGCTTTTTTTTTTTTTTTGTAATTTGACATATTCCTTATACTGTCTTCTAGTTTTGTTTAGTATCAGTAAATTTGCTTTAGTCAGATTTTTCTGTGTAAATCTTGTTAATTTTGCCACTTCCTTTTTTGTCTACATGTTTTATACAACCAATTGTATCTTTGAGCTAAGAGAGGGTAGCTTTTTTTGTAGGGTAGTGTAAGTGGATATGTTTCAATAATGGATTTATAGATCTTTGTTGGATCCAGTTCTTTATCCACTTTCAATATCAAATGATGCTGATATGAGGACATTACAGTGGTAGCCAGAGACATGGTCAGATATTTCCCGAAGTGTCTGTGATTTCTCTGGAAATTTCCTTCCTGCATGCAGTACCACTGTGGGCCACCAGAGATAATCTCTTTAGATATTTAGCAAAATATCTGGAAATATCTGACCATATCATGGCTGCCACTGTATGTCTGCTGCAATGTCATCTCTAATTTTGTTCCACTTAATTTTTTTATTATTTATTATTTCTATGGATATGTCAAAAATCTCATCTTTTCTATTTTTAGATTTTCTGGTTGTACATATCAGAAATGATTAATTTCAGATCTAGTCATTATTTTTAAGTCATGGCATTTATAATAGTCATATGGTGAAATGATAATGTAGTCTACAAGCAATGTACCTTTATGGGTTATACAACTGATCTTACCATCCTTCTTTGAGTATGTTCTGCGATTATATATAATAAAATCTAGAGTATACAGGAGTGTCTTTAGCTTTTGTTCACTATCTGTCTATTAAGCTTCTTTCCTTAATGTTTAACATTTCCATTTGTTTCTGTTGGTCTAAACATATCTGGGACTTAATATTGCCATATCTTGTATTTAAATCCCCCATTGGGATCAATTCAGCATTCTTGTAAGTATCTTGTGATGATTCTATTATATTAGCAAAAAGAACTTGTTCATAATTTCAGGACTTTTGGGGGATTATAAATATTTATCAAAATCACTGTGTCCTCCCTTATTTTTAGTACTATAATTGTATAGTTCTTATAGGATTTATAGCAGATTACATTAATATAGTTGATAACTTTTATTTATGTAATTAAACCATCACAACTCATTCCCATTTTCACCATTTTTTAAGCAGTACTTTTGATGGTTTGATAACCAGTAATATGGATTTTCTCTATTTGCTTTTTAGTGTGCCAGGTTTCCTGTAGGCTAATTATAACAGCCAATTTAAAAAAATTGACATGATCTAGATCAGATAGCTTCGAAACATGACCTGCAAGATTCCATGCTAGCAACTTGAAGTTAGCAAGATTTTCATGTAAAAATGTTTTCATACCATTATCCCCTGGATTTGAGTTATACAGCACATCCAAATTTTGTAAATCAGTAGCCCAATTAATCACATCATTATTTTCAGGCAGTCAATTTTCCTGTTTGGCCAGTAATTGGAATCTATTGCTGACTTATCACTCAGAAAAAGAGATGTTCAAGAACAAGGGGACGCCATTTGAAGATAGAAGGAGATGGCTCAGGGGCAATGTGAGGAAGTATTTTTTTCACAGAGAGTGTGGTGGATGCATGGAACAGCCTTCCTGAGGAGGTTGTGGGGTCTAAAACTATCGGAGAATTCAAGGATGCATGGGACACACATAAGGCAATTCTTGTGGGGGGTAGGAAGAAATAGGCTGTTGGTTAACTAGGATCTGCAGCTTATCCTGTAGGTAGTGAAATGAGCAGACTAGGTGGGCCAAGCTGTCCTTATCTGCCATCAAAGTCTATGTTTCTATGGCTTCAACATTATAGATTTCTGTATCTCATCATCATCATCATCATATCATTTTATTGAATAGCAAATTAAGAGACATTCTCTCATTTACAATTGTGTCCAAACATAAATACAAACAGTAAAAGACTACATATAGTTCCATGTCACAATAAAAACAAACAATCAATAAAAATCCATATCCTCATATCAATTAAATATATCTAATCATCCAAAGCATTTACAATGTTTGTGAATTAAGCTGGCAAGAGAGGCCCTAAAGTGTGCAATTGGTAACAGTACACATATGTCTAATTTCTTTCGTATTAGTTCCCAGGTGCATGGTACAGCAACAGCTAAAGTCATTTCTCCATACAGTACTTTGATTTATATCTAGGGATTTGGAATAACTGCCAGGTTGTGGATCTTAGACTGTATTTAGAGGATGTTTTCGGTTGTAATATGTTTAACAAAAACAAAGGTTATACCTTCAAAATGAACTTTTATACAAACAAGTTCCAATGCAGTTCTATGCAATCTATTAAAGAGGTTCATTCACACTACTGTACAAAGTACATAGGTGAGTTTTATATGGTAATCCTGTGATAAATCCTAATGAACTATTATATAATAGAGCTAGTGCACTAAGTACAGTACTTATTTAATTCCTGTAAATAAAATCTCCATAATCTATGATAGGTAGAAATAAAGATGTAACAAGCAATTTCCTGAGCGAGAAGTTAAAGTGAGTTCTGTTTCTGTAAAAGAAACCTAGTCAATGTTTTAACTTTACAGATACATTTTTTATGTGCACATTAAAGATTAAATGACCATCGAGAGTCAGTCCTAGGTGCTTGTAAGAATGTACCCCAGTAATGTTAGCACTGGAAATAGATTTTATAGACCAATTAGCTTCTGCTACTGTTTTTTTTTTTTTTTTTGCAAAAAGTATCCACCGGGTCTTCTTTTCATTCAAAAGGAGTCTCAAATCTAATAGAGCCCTTTGAATGTTTATGAAATCCTTTTGTAATATGCCTAAGGCTGAGCTTAAGTTATTCTGTTGTGTATACATGATTACATCGTTGGCATACAGATATATACTAGCATTGGTGGAACAATATTTGGGAAGTTCATTCACATAAAGCAAAAACAGTAGGGGGCCCAACACAGAGCCTTGTGGTACCCCCGTTTTTTAATGTTACCATACCCAAACATACTCCTCACACTTTTATACATTGCAACCTTTGAGTTAAGTATGAAATAAACCAGAACAGAGCTGAAAATGCTACACCAGCTGATTTCAATGTATTAAGTAAAATAATATGGTCAACTGTGTTGAAAATGAAATTTTCTCATTTATTTCTTGCCTCTGGGCTTGACCATCCTCCTCACTTATGTGATTAAAATCAAATGTTAATATTCCTAAAGCATGCAGCTTATAGCTGGCCAGTAAGATACTGTCCACCAGTTTCTGATTAAGTAATGTTACATTGATCTGCCCACCTTGAGATCCACACTTATACACTATTTCAATATTTACCACATCATCTTCATAAAAATTCAAACCAAGAATATTGCAGAATAAGTGAGAAATCATCATTTTCAGTTTAGCTTTGCTTTCCCAGACAGTATAAGGCACCCCAAATATAAAGAGTACTACATCTGGAGGATTTGACAGGCTATCATTTTGGTATATTAAGTCCTGCATGTTTACATATTTATTCATTTCATTTGCCAATTCAAATGTTTTGATGCCCCATTTTTCATTTTGTAGAAGAGTTTTTTTCAGGACTGAATAGTCCATAGAAAGATAGTACTCATCTAGTTCAACTGCATTTTGCCAGGCGTAGTGTGCAACTCTAACATATTTGAAAAATACTAATTGGATGCCATCAGTGTTTAATTCATTTGTTCTTACAACATCATATATATCTTCTAATACTATTTACAAGTTCAATATTTTGTTGCATATCATAGTGATCAAATTTCTCAGGATCTGCCTATTTTCAAGGGGATCACGTTTTATATCTCTAAGAGTTATAACTGCTTGTGTCTCATTTAGAGAGAGGGGTTGTTGAACATTAATATCTGGACAAGTTTCAGTAGTCTTTTAACACATCATATCAGTCTGTGTAGCTATTGCAGTTCTTTAGTTTTTTCATTTGATTCCCATCCATGTGCTCTATTTTGCACATTACATTTATCTCTGCTTTTATAAGAATTCCTTATCATCTTGTTTTTTTATTTCCTTTTCTACTCTTTGTCTCCCAAAGATGCAGGGGGGCAGAGTCAATGTCTTCTGGATTCTTATGTTTATTATTTACCAATACAGGGCAGCAAACACCTGCAGTGATACTCTGCTGCAATGGAGGATGACCAACAAAAACACACTATGCAGTGGCTGTAGATTGAGCACTACCTTTGCAAATCCTAAGGTGTCTTCCCTCTAACTCAGTTACATACTCCAGTTAGAAAAACTACCCACTATGCTCAAAGACATGCCACTGAAGCGTCAGTGAGAAGTCATGTCCAACTATGTCACCTTCTAAAATTAGACCCAGTGAAGGACACCTCACAGCCATTGCTGGGCAATTCAGATGTTAAGATAGGAAGTAGGCCTATCAGTGGCCCATTTTGAGAAGGGAAACTAATAAAACAGGAGGATCAACTGATATTAGATGGAAAAATGATCACCAATGCCACCTTTCAAAGAAGGTATAACACCATAAACAGAGACTGTGTTACCTTTTTGCACATGGCACACATTCTGACTGAACATTTTGGACTAAATGCATGAACCAAAGATCATGACCTTAAATTGCTTCAACTTGCAAAATGGGCTACAATGCAACTTGCAATCTTCTAATTGTATAATCAAATATATGACCTTATAATAAACAAAATAGATGGCAAAGCTGTTTATTGGAATCAGGCTCTCCCCTTTTTGGAGGAGACTTTTGACTAGCTTAGTATTTGGTTTCATACTTATAAATATCTGAAATTTGACTGGCATTACCTTATGCTGCTCACAATTTGACAAATGTTGTCATATGCTGCTTAAAATTCTGAGTAATATGTTCCATACCCCTATTAAACTGCAGAAAATGGAAAGACTCCCCAGTGATATGTGAACCAAATTTACCAAACACCCAGGCACATTATCGCATATCTTGTGGGAATGCAAGGAGGCCCAACCACTTTGGAAAAATATCTAAGACAAGGCTGACCTTTTTGCTTGGGCTGGTTAAAGATTTTCACCAGGACATTTGTGTAATTTTGGACCTTAAGTATCAAGTGACAGGGGAGCAAAAATATTATATCACCTTAATAGCTGCATGTGCCAAAGTAAAAAAAATCATTCTGAGACATTGGTTAAATACCAAAACTCCCACTTATTGTAGAATAGAATAGGGAAATATTATCTGTGCTACAAGCTGAGAAAATGGTAGCCAGTATGCACAACAGAATGAAAGTGTATTTGAAAAGGTGGGAAAGGTTTCATGTGTGGCTTTTATTGCCTGACTAGGAATGTAGGGCCGGATTCTCAAAAAGGAATTGGGACTAAGTTCCATACCACAACTCCAGCTGCAGACTGAAATCTCTGCAGCTGTAGAGACTGGTATTCTCATCCATCACAGCTGTGGAAGATGATACAGCTGGTCCCACTCACCATAAGATTTTTCCACAGCTGTGAGTATTTCTACAGAAATATCACTGGCAAGCTGCTGCTCCAACACCCCCCTTCCCCCTACCCTGGCAATATGATTCTGGGTCCCCCAAGACCCTATGAAACTGTTCTCTATCTTAGCACTGACCTGGGACCGCCCACATGTTCCCAGTTAATGTAACCAGCAACATAAATTTAAGCCAGGAATGTCTAACCCTGTATCATACATTGTTACTGTATGTATATTTTTTTCTCTTGAATTTTACTCTGTACTCTTACTTTATTTGTACCTTTACGTTTATCTGACGTGGAGCCTTTGCAAAAGAGTCTATGACTCAAAGGATTGTAATTCTGATTATATTCCAGTAAATAAATAAATAAATAAATAAATAAATAAATCGCAGAGCTGGTTGTAAACCGGCTCCAGTTTTGAGAATACCATAGCTGTGGGAGAAATTGCAGTTCCACAAGTGGCAACCCACTTGCATCAAGTTTTTCCTGGAGCTGCAGGATTTTCAAGAGCTTTGAGAATCTGGCCCATAGTCATTACCATGTTTTAACTATCGATAAATACTTGTAGTTATAAACTAGGATAATGTCAAATCCTGCACTACAAAATGCAACTCTGTTGAGAACTGACATTATGATGGGAATATGACGTACTGGGGGCTGTCTGCCATGTTAGAATGGGCATGTTAGACAGCTGATGTGTGGTGTTATATGTTTTTTCTTGTGAAAAATGAATATTCAAGAATGTTTATATATGTATATATATATAATAAATTAAAAAAAGGGAACGTATACTATACATCTATACTGTAGAATTCCCAGGGATGTAACATTTCCATTAAAGTTTCATTTTTAGAATTACTAAACCAAGTTAACTGAAAAGGGTATCAAGGGAAATATATATCTTGGGGGTAAATGATTGCATCCATCTTTTATTGAACAGTATTTCACAGTTCAACCAAAATATATTTATTAGTAATGACTATTGTATTGTAATTTTTGGTTCAAACAATGCAAAAGTAAGGTTTTTCTACATAGCTGTTTAAAAACAAGAAAACACATAGGAAAAACAATGTCCAGTGTCTCAGCAAGGTAAATTAAACTGCATAATACCAAAGAAGCATCACGGTTTTAAAAACACAAGTCTTCATGGCAGCGGACACAACTGGTTAGCACTTAGAAATAAATCTCAGCTCACCTGTTTATGCAGTTACACACCACCAGAGTTTAATCAAGTATCAGAACAGTCATAGCTTGCAGGCAAAGTCAGCACATTGGCTTCACAGAAGTCTAGTAACCAGCAAATGTAGTTGATTACAATTAGAAAATAGGGCAGTAACAATACACAAATGTTTTTTTTAAAAAGCCAAACTCCCACTACCTACACTACACGTACCCAGACATGATTGCACTAGCTAACGTTTCAACATCATAGTGTGTGATGACATCTGCATCCGACTGAAACATCAAATTCATACAGTCTTCAATACCGCTCCCTTAAAGAGATATGCACATCCACTAGCACAGCAAGTGAACGGAGGGGTTGGGGGTGGGGATTACATAAAAACAGAAACATAGAAGATGTTGGCAGATAAGGGCCTCATGGCCCACCAAGTCTGCCCTATTTTCTTCTTTATTCTATTGTACACTGTAGACCCTATTCTGCCTCTGGTCCCTCTCCCCTTTTTACTTCTAAGATACCTCTCTGTCTATTCCATACTTTCTTGAATCCCGTAACTGTTTCCAACCCCACCACCTCCATTGGTAGGCTGTTCCACTCATCTACCACTCTTTCAGTGAAGAAGTGCTTCCTCACATTTTCTCTGAACCTCCCCCATTCTAATTTCATAGCGTGACCCCTCATTCTTGAACATCTTTTCCTTTGAAAAATGCTACCGTCATGTACCTTGCTTTTCCCTGTGAGGTATTTGTAAGTTTCTATCAAATGCCCCTCCTCCTATCCTCCAGGGAGTGCATGTTCAGTTCCTTAAGCCTTTCCTCATAGGTTTTCAGATGCATGCCCTGTACCATTTTGATTGCCCTCCTCTGAACCACCTCCACCCTAATGCTGTCCTTTTGAAAATCGGGCCTCCAGAACTGGACAAAGTATTCAAGGTGTGATCTCTCCAGTGATCTGTACAAGGGTATTATCACCTCCCTCCTCCTTCTTCTGGTGATGCCCCTGCCCATGCATCACAGCATCTGAATAACCTTCCCCACTGCCTTGTCACACTGTTTTGCAACCTTTAGGTAATCTGTAATCATCACCCTCAGGTCCCTTTCCTGATCTATGTCTGTCAGTGCCTCCCCCTGCCCAGTTTGTATGTTGTCCTCGGGTTTTTATGCCCCATATGCATTATTTTGTATTTTTTAGTGTTGAATCCCCACTGTCAATTCCTTGACCATTCTTCCAGCTTTTTTAGATCCCCCTCAGTCTATCGACCCCTACTGATGTGTCCACTCTGTTATAGAGTTTTGTGTCATCCACAAAGAAACGTAACATCCAGTTCTTCAGTAATGTCACTAATAAAGACATTGAAGAGGACTTGTCCCAGTTTTGATCTCTGTGGCACCCCAGTGGTCACTTTGCCTACTCCAGAGTGGGCCCCATTCACCACCACCTTCTGAGACCTATTGCTCAGCCAACTCTCTACCCATTTAACAAACTTAGTACCGATTCATAGTCTACCAAGCTTGTTTTTCAGTCTTCTGTGTGGAATGGTGTCAAAGGCCTTGCTGAAATCAAGGTAGGCCACATCCACTGCACCTCCCTGATCCACTTCCATGGTTATCCAGTCAAAGAACTTGATCAAGTTAGTCTGGCTTTACCTCCCCCCCGAAGTCATGTTGCCTCTGATCCTGAAGCCTCTGTTGACAAGGTATTCGGTAATCCTTTCCTGTTGTAGAAGGCACTTTACAATATCACATGTGGCCAGCTTCCTCAAAATGTCTAAGCATGGTGTATTTTTCATTTTGGCTACATAATGCAGTATTGCACAAAACATAATCTGAATGAAAAGAGCTAATTTTGTGATACTGTAAGTACAGTAAATTCCCAGCATTACAAGGAAATGAAATGTAGAACTATTGCATTTAGAGGGCCTATTGTTGTAAACTACTGATAATGTAAATGTTTTTCATCATTTATTTATTTTCTCCATCTGTTGAAACTGTGAGAAATGTTAATATAATGGGCTCATTTTCATCTGGAACTTAACAGCGTTAACAAATGTATTTATTATTTATTTAGATTTTGTTAACTGGGTAGGCTCACTGACACTTAAAGTCCCCTTTTCAGGAGAAACCCAGAATTAATTGTACCACCCCAATGTTGGGGGGCTTACCTAAAGTATCTCCCTGGGCTTATCTCATGCCCACGGCTTGGCAGATAACCAGAAAAGGATGATAAATCCATGTACAGTTCTGTTGTAATGTTGTCCTGCATGAGTGTGTAGACCCATGCTACCGCACTATCTCTTTAAGAGCTCCAGCTCATGTGTACAGTGTAAATAGCCTGGGCTGGGTCCGGTTACTCCAGAGCTCATGACCAACCAGGCACTTCCTTAATCAACTCCATTCTGCTGTAAATTACAGAGCAGAGGGAGCACTGCTAAAATCTGTAAATATGTATTTCTAAATCATTACTGTTCTTTAAATAAAACTAGTTGTTTGTACAGCCAGTATTGCCAGTATCTATCCTCCACAATGGTAGCTACCATCTTTGGTCCTGGATTCCTGGTTTGGATCAATCGGAACCAAGGGGTCCTCAAGTGATCCTAATTACAGTGCCTTGTGGGAAAAGCTGAGAACATTCCTTGTTGGCACCGAAATTGACCACTAGTAGTGCTCAAACTGTGATTGACAGATAAAGCAGCCAACTGGAATACAGATATCCCAGTCCTTCAGTGCAAACTGTGTTCACAGCAGTTCAGTTCTGCTCGAGCCACCAAGAAGGTAACAGCCTGCAGTTGGGTGGCGAGAGACTGCTGAAAAGGAGGCCTGTACTTGCCTTCAGTGGACCCAGCTTGGTCCCAAAAGGGACATGATTCCTTCCAGGACAGCAACTAAGCAGCCTAAGAGGTTTCTGTAGCCGAGATCCAGAATTTGGAAACCAACCATTTACCAAAAGAAGAAAGTTTGCTGTTTGTTCTGCCACTGCAGTTGTGGCCTACCATGTGTGTGGAGACATTAATCCTGGGACTCCTGTGCCAAAATCAGGAGCCACTCCAGTGCAGGAAAGACTTTTACCAAAGCCCAGCTGGCGGGTTCACCAGCACAAAGCCTAAACTTTAAAAGACATGTTATTCAGCAGAGCCTATTCCACCAATGGCCCACTCAGACTGTTTCTGTGCCATCGTCAGCATCGTGGCAAGAGGCCAGCATTAGGGAATCAGCCCCTGTGCAGCAATCAAATGCAGATTGTGGCCACCTACAGGGAAAGGTCATGAAGTGGAAATGAGTCATGTTGGCCCCGGTCCCCACCAACAGTTCAAGCAAGCAACAGGTCTTGATGTCACCAGTGCCTTCTTCCATTCATCTGGGTACAGTCAGTAAAACCAGGGTAGCTCTCTGCAACAAATCATTAATTGTTTAAATGGTACCATCTGATTCAGTTTTGCCAGTTAATGTGTTTAAATGTGACTGGGCTATCCAGCCATGGATACAAATGGTTTATGGTGTGCAAGTGTGTTGCTCATATTTAACTACCCTTCTTTGCATCAAGGGCCCCAACATCAGTTGCAACACCAGTAAACCCATGGCACCACCTCGGGCAAGCCTGTTTTCCACTCTGGGTACCCAGTAGTTGCCAGACTGATAAATTCAGGGACTGAAGTGATTAAAAGCAAGCTAGCTTGTCTTAAGTACAGTAAAATAATCATCTGCCTAAATTTTCACCCCTCCCTTGTTAACGTCCCCTTAATAACTCTGATTTACTGTTTTCTGTTAATCTGGCTTGTGATCAATTTATTACCTGGTCTAAAGTTACTGAAATGATGCAAAGTGTATCAAAAGTGCGTGCTTGTGTTACTGAAACTGTTTTTTGCAGGGGGTTGCAGGGTGAATGCCGCGAGACCAAACCCTGATAGTAAGTGAATTGTACATGAGCATATCATTAATGCTGGTATCAACCTGTATTTCAAGTGTAAAACATTGCAGTTGTAAAAAATAAGTGTACAAGGTCACTACAGTAGGTGGGATTGTAGGCAGTTATAGCATCCCAGAGGGCTTTACTTATTCTGTTAGGAACCCACATAAGCACTACTCTGGGTGGAAGCACAATCATTGTGAAAGTACTGAGGGTAGGGAGACCCCAGTAGCAGCTATTTAGGAACCCAGGCTCCTCAACCTGCAGTTGGGGAAGCAGGCAGGGGTAGTATCCCATGGTATAATGGTACCAGGGTTACAAAAGTGGAGGCACCGCTGGGATTAGTGCCCCCTAGTGGCAAAAATACACAATTGTATCTAACTTTCATAAAAGTACTGACATTAAAATGGAGAAAGTTTCTGGCTCTAAACTTGAAATTCCTGCTGATAAAATGGCTGTACATCATTTATTGGAGATGTATGAAGCTGAGGAGGTTGACCCTCACAATGCTGTATTATTGCTAGGTATTCCTCTGGGCACCGATAAGGGTATTATTGAGGGAGCCTTAGGAAAAATCAAATGCATGGGTAAAGCTACAGTAAAAGGGCAGTTTGCTGATTTAGTTGCTCAAAGCTTAATGGCCTTGGTAGAATGTAGCACCCTGGTGGACAGTGAGCGGGTACCCCTTGTCATTACCCCTGATGAGTCCCCAGTGGGTTGGGAGGTAGTAACCATGTATAGTGTGACATCCACACTCGAGGGTTCCCCTAAATCTGAGGGGCTAAAAGACAAGATTGATAAACTGTTACAGGCTGAGGATCAGTCCCTCGAGGACTTAAAAAAACCTTTTGAGACTGCAGGGGGTTCCCCTCCTTCATATCCTTCTCCAGCTCCCTTGGTGCCAGCCCCTGTATCTGCACCCATACCAGCACCTGTTTATGTACCTCCAGTCAGTCATGATTCTTACCGCAGGATGCAAGTGTTTTCTGGCACCCTTCCCAAGCCTAATGGGGAAGATGTCCTGGAGACAAGGATAGGCTATGCATCTCCCTGGTCCAAGAGTGGCAGTGTACAGAAGCTAAAAAATGAAAAAGACTAATGGAGAGTTTAAGGAGTCTGCACTTGAAACAATTATATTCTTATGGTCTACCAACCCTGATGCCTCTGCACAAGAACAGTTGTCTTCTTTAGAAGGTGTTTTTGGCAGCACTGAATCTGGGGAAGATTTAATGTGGAAATTTAAGTCCACCAAACAGTGGAAAGGTGAATCACTGTCTGCTTTTGTTACTCGTCTGGAGAAAGCCTGCAGAGAGTTCACAGGAAAGGTGGGGTGTTGGCAAGTGATCTGATCTGAGTGAGACTAGACCATATTCTCAAATCTGCCAGATTTTCTAGCGTGCTAATGCTCAAGTTAAAGTTCTGAGACAGAAGCGTGATCATCCTGCATATTGTGGGCTGATGAAAGAAATAAGAGAGGTTGAAAATGAAGAGGAAGTTTGGGATCCTTATGCAGGCACTGCCTGGGAAGTGCCAGCACCTGAACAGCCCAGTGAGAAAGAGACTGTCAATGACTCTCAGCAATTAAAAGAAATACTTAAAGAGATATGAGAACTGAAAATGGGTGTGACCACTAAGACTGGCTCCAGTAACAGCTAAGATACCAGTCAGAACCTATATGCCATGGGAATGGGAGTACACACCCGGGTGCCAACTGCACATGGAGGGTTAGAGACCTGAATAAATGGAACTGTCTGGTATGGTAAAAAAATTGATGGGACATAGTGTATAACCTCCAGCTTGGCAAGGAGTGAGAGAGACCCAAAAAAGGCCCACTTTTGCCAGTGCCCCTGGCCAAGCTTCCAATGTTTATTCTCCACAGCTCCCTAACTGTGAATATAGGCTGACTCACAATGTGTCATCACAGCCCAAGAAGCCTACAGAAGGTGTGTTCTGCTACAATTGTGGGAAGGACAGCCATATGAAGAGGGAGTGTTGATCCTCGGAGGATGTGTGGAAAGTGGCTGACAAGTTACGAGAGGAGCTTCAATGGATGAAGAGACATCAGAGGGATGCAGCCAATGAGTGTAGTGGAGTTTCTGGCAAACCCAAATCTAACTTTTTTGTAGCCAAGCCATCTGCTACAGTTCCTGCTAACACCCCTACAGACTGGTCAGAGTTAGTAGGTCCTTCTATGGAGACTGTGGTACACATAGATGGCATCCTGGCTCAAGCTGTATTAAACAGCTGGTCTCAGGTCATGATAATATTTAAAGACTACTACAATCAGCATATATCTGACCACACCCTACAAACCCTTAATGGACTGCATGTGTGGTGGTTAAGTGACAAGTCATATCCTTGTCTTGGTTTTCTTTGAGTGTGGCTCTCTTTCTCTTCAACAGTGGCAGGCATTGGATATCCAGTGGAGACTTTAGCTCTGGTGTGCCCCTCATCTGACCTGTATGTTGGGATTCTAGTATTGATTGATACCAACGCACATATGGTTGGGTGCCTTGTGCAAATGTGTCAAGAAGGCAAGCAAACAAGACAGGAAGGACTCTACACATTCATGCCATGGTACAGAAAGTGTACAAGATGCAGATGCACCATAGTGAAGGTGACCCACATGAGCCTGTGGGATTTGTATGGAAGAAAGATTCTTCACCACTGCATTTCCTCCTAACGCTCAGTTTAGTGTCAGTGGAGAGGTCCGTCTTTGCAAATATGTGACTAACAAGATACTAATGCTGGATGCTCCACAAGAAGGAAGACTGCATGAAGGACTTCTGGTTAATCCCAGCATGCTGCCTGTCCATGCTAATGCATATGCTCGGAGAGTAGTGGTCCAAATTCAGAATGTTATGGAGCGGGACATCAAAGTTAACTGATGCTGCACCCTGGGCAAGGTCTACTGTGCTGATACTGCCATGTTGCCATCCAAGTGTCAAAATGGAGCAGACTGTGAAGTATCACCAGACATGTTTGATTTCAGAGAGTCCCCTGTCCCTAATAGCTGGAAGGATAGACTCAGTCAAAAGCTGTCTCAATGAACCAAAGTGTTTTCTCTTAAGTAATGGGACGCCGGTTGTGTTACTGGTGTTGAACATCATATTCGCCTGCTAGATGAAACACCTTTCAGAGAAAGATCATGAAGCCTGGCTCCTGCTGACATCAGGTGCCATCTATAGGAAGTGCTTGTGGCTGGAATCATCCAGGAATCACACAGACCTTAAGCTTCTCCAGTTGTAGTAGTCTGAAAAAAGAATGGTTCAGTCCGTATGTGTGTCAATTACAGTGCTTTAAATAAAAGAACTGTGCAAGACCAATATATTATGTCATTCATACATGATACCTTGGACTGTGTCAATGGGAGTAAGTGGTTTTCAGTTCTTGATCTCCACAGTGGGTACTATTAAATCCCAATGGCACCAGAGGACAGGGAGAAGACTGCTTTTACAGTGGCATTCCCCAGGATGAAACACACTTTTAAAGCACTCTGCAATATGCTGAAGCAGACCTACTGAATAAGGCAATGTAATTTCAATGGCAATTAGTCCCTTTTGTCATGCAGGAAACTAGCATTCACTTCATCCTGGCAGTGTCACATTTTTCTGAATGACAAATGGGACTAATTGCCATTGAAATAGCATTGCTTTATTCAGTAGGTCTGCTGAAGCATTCTGCAGAGTGCTGCAAAATGCTATAGAATTGGGTTTCATCCTAGGGAATGCCACTGTACCTTTCCCTTAGGTTTCTACAAGTTCCTCCTTATGCCCAAAGTCATATCAGGTGCACCAGCAACTTTTCAAAGATTACTTGAATGTGCTGTGGGAGATATTAATCATCTCAAATGCTTAGTCTACCTTGATGTCATTGTTTTTGGCAAAATCCTTAAAGAACATGAGGCTTGCCTATTCAAAGTGTTGGACAGAGTGGAAGAGTTTGGTCTGAAGTTATCAATTGACAAATGTCATTGTTTTCAGAGCTCTATAAAATATGTAGGCCACATTGTGTCACTGGAAGGCATTCAGACCGATCCTAGCAAGGTAGAAGCACAAACTGACTGTCCAAAGCCAAAAAACTTAAAAGAGCTACAACGATTTCTGGGTTTTTGTGGCCACTATCACCATTTTGTTAAAGACTATACCTAGGTAGTGTGTCCACTGTTAAATTTAATGCAAGGGTATTCACCCACTCAGAAAAAGTGTAAGAAAGGTATAGAGACAGACTTCAAAAAACTGTTTCCGGCCTCATGAACCTTTTGGCTCAAGATGAACATGAGATTGTGACACAGCCTTTCATGAAATCATTTATCAACTGACTCAGGCACCTGTTCTTGCATATGCAGACCCATACAAACCTTACAGATGCATACAGCCGCTAGCCTAAGTGGTCTAGGGGCTATGCTCTACCAAGAATATACCGAAGGATTGCACCCAGTGGCATATGCCAGCAGAAGTCTGACACCCTCAGAAAATAATTATCCCATCCATAAATTGGAATCTCTCACTCTCAAGTGGGCAATTGTGGAACAATTCCACGAATACTTTCATGGTGCCAAGATATTGGTTAAAACAGACAACAACTCTTTAACCTACATCCAAACTTCTGCAAAACTAGATGCTACTGGAAACAGGTGGCTCTCAGCACTGTCTACATATGATTTTGAGGTGGAGTACCGACCAGACTTCAACCACATTGATGCCTATGCCTTGTCACAAAGACCTGCCTCCAGCCAAGAATGGGTACGAATGTCAAAACATTCCGTAAATGCATTGTGCCATAAGTTTGATAGGGATGAAATCCCATCTGCTGAAGCTGTCAATTGCCTAGCTGAATACCTGGGACCTCCTGATACTTGCTTGCCAGGCAGCATGGGTTCACAGTGGGAAGGTCATGTCAGACAAATCTAATAGATTTCTTTGACTGGGTGACCAAAGTAGTAGACCAGGGAGGGGCTGTGGACATGGCCTACCTAGACTTTAGCAAGACATTTGACACAGTCCCACACAAAAGATTAATAGTCAAATTAACCAGCCTGGGAGTGGGTCCCAGGGTGGTAGCCTGGGTAAAACATTGGCTGCACAACAGGACACAGAAGGTAATTGTAAATGGAGTCCACTCTGAAGGAAGAGGGGTTATTAGTGGGGTACCATGAGGGTTCAGTATTGGGTCCAGTCCTTTTAATGTCTTCATCAGTGACATTGCAGAGGGACTGAAGGAAAAGTATGCCTTTGCAGATGACACAAAGATCTGCAACAGGGTTGATACACAAGGAGGCGTGGAAAGGATGAGAAGGGACATGGCAAGGTTGGAGGAATGGTCAGAAGTATGGCAGCTAGGATTCAATGCAAGAAGTGCAAAATAATGCATCTGGGAAACAAGAACCCAGGGGAAGAATACACAATGGGGGCAGTAACAACAACAAAAAAGGAAAGGGACCTGGGGTAATCATATCAGATGACCTTAAGGTTAGCAAGCAATGTGAGAAGGCAGTAGGAAGGGTTGGGGGTATGCTGGGATGCATAGGGAGAGGCATCAGCAGCAGAAAACAGGAAGTTGTTATCCCTCTGTACAGACAGTTGGTGAGACCCCATCTGGAGTACTGCGTCCAGTTCTGGAGACCCCATCTCCACAAGGACATAGACAGGATAGAGGCAGTCCAGAGGAGGGCAACTAAAATGGTGCAGGGTCTGCAAGAGAAGCCATATGAGGAGAGACTAAAGGAGCTTAAAATGTATACCCTTGAGGAAAGAAGGGAGAGGGGACATGATAGAAACTTTTAAGTACCTCAGTGGAATCAACAAAGTCCAAGAGGGTAGCATCTTTCAGAAAAAGAGATGTGCAAGAACAAGGGGACACAATTTAAAGATGGAAGGGGCGGTTCAGGGGCAATGTGAGGAAGTATTATTTCACAGAGAGGGTAGTGGATGCATAGAACAGCCTTCCTGAGGAGGTTGTGGGGTCTAAAACTGTGGGAGAATTCAAGATTGCATGGGACAGACATAAGGCAATTCCTGTGGGGGGTAGGAAGAAATAGGCTGTTGGTTAACTAGGATCTGCGGCCTATCCTGTAGGTAGGAAAATGGGCAGACTAGATGGGCCAAGCGGTCCTAATCTGCCGTCAAAGTCTATGTTTCTATGTTTCTATGCCAGTGGCCTATTGTAACTTTGCAGCCTTAGGCCTAAGTGCCCTGCCCCAGCTAATGCCAGCTGATCTTCAAAGGGAGCAATATTATGATCCAATGATCTGACCAGTCTTAAATGCCCCCACTAAGGGAGTTGATGTCTCAAAGCTGTGGTCAGGTGACCCAAAAATTGCTCTGCTGTTTTGAGAAGGACCTAAACTTAAAATAAGAGAGAGACTGTTATACAGAGAACTGACTGATAATCAAAGAGAAGCTGTGAAAAAAACAACTGGTGTTGCCCACAAAGTTCAAGTATGTTGTACTAAAGGCTCTACATGACCAAATGGGACACTTAGGTAGTGAGAGAACTTTGGACTTAGCCCGTGCATATTTCTACTGGCCTAAAATGGGCACGGATGTTGAGCAATATGTTAAAAACTGCAGCTGGTGTCTTCAACAGAAGGCTAAACTGCAAAGAGCAGTCCTTTTGGTTAATATAACTACCAGTATGCCAATGGAGCTTGTGTATATAGATTTCCTGAGTTTAGAGCCCGACTCCAAGAACATTGATAATGTGCTGGTAGTGACAGACTATTTCACAAGGTACACCCATGCATACCCAACTAAAGATCAGAAGGAGGCCAAAGTAGCAAAGGTCCTTGTTGAAAAGTTCTTTGTTCACTACAGTGCTCCTCAAGGCCCGGACTTTGAGTGCAGACTGATTAAAGAAAGTGTCTGTTTGGGGTGTACAGAAATCTAGAACAATTCCTTACCACAGCACTTCTTACCACTCTCTTTCACTGTACATGAGCCCCTTGACTGAGTGCTCTGTGTTGCGGTGCGGCTCCTCTCTCACTGCTGCTCACTTCTGCTGCAGCTGCCCCTGGAACCCTGAGTAAGGTACAGTCCCTGAATTTTCAAGCCAGGGTTTTGAATGTTTGGTGCACTCCATCTATTGCCCCCTGATTGGCTGCGTTCTCAGCCAGGTGCTCAACGATTGGTCTGCTACTGAAGCCTCCAAATTTGCTTCTCTGCTTTCTCCTCTACTCTATAACTTATACTGTATATTTTTCTGAGCTCTACATTTTTATTTTTCTACTTTTTCGCTGGTGTTACCACTCAGAGCCTTAAGCAATTATAGGTACAGAGAACTCCCATTCTAGTGATGTTAGCCTGCTCACATATTTACATTTAATGCTTCTGTTTTAGTTTATTGCTTAGAGTCTACATGTGACTGCATTTTGCTGTGATTGTTTAATTCAAATTGATGTACTGTTAGTTACTTTCAGCTTGCCTACTTAATTTACTTTTACCCTGTCTGCTTCCCTTTACTTTAGTAATTCCATCCCCTCCTTTTCTCCTCCACTAATTCCACCCGCCCTTGGAGCTCAGCACTGACCTTCCCAGCCCCCTGCTTCTTCCAGTGCTCTCTGATTCAGAGACCCAGCCTTTGATTTTTTTGATTTAGTTTTTCTTTTATCTACTTCTCCTGCTGTCTCTGACCCCCTGCCATTCTACACACTGCTGTCTCATTCTTGTCTATCCTCCACCCCCCCCCATTGAATTATTGCAAAATTAATACCTGATCTTTTTGTTCTTCTCTTTCACAGCACCTGAGCTCCTTGACTGAGTGCTTTGAATTGCGGTGCGGCTCCTCTCTCGCTGCTACCCACTTCTGCTGCAGCTGCCCCTGGAAACCTGAGCAAGGTACAATCCCTGAATTTTCAAGCTGGAGTTTTGAAAGTTTGGCACACTCCAGCTATTGCCCCCTGATTGGCTGCCTCCTTGACCAGGCGCACGACGATTGATCTGCTACTCAAGCCTCCAAATCTGCTTCTCTGCTGTTCTCCTCTACTGTATATGTTATGCTGTATATTTTTCTAAGCTTTACAGTTTTCTTCTGCCCCACCCCTTCCCTGGCACTTTTGCTTGCCCCATTGTGGCACAGCTCAAATCTCTTCTTCTGAATCAACTTCCCCAAAGCTCTAATAGGAGCTGTTTCACTCTTATAGGGGCTGTTTCTCTTACTGACTGCATACTCTAAAGGGATTTTCATCTCTTTTGCACACCCCATCCCCTGCTGATTGCTCTTTCTCTCTCTCTCTCTCTGCCTAACTGATGCCCAGTAACTTGCACCTTGGCAGCAGGAGTGACTTAAAAGTCTTTTTCCCTAAGGTAAACTCTCTGCCCTCTGTACTGATATTGCAGAGTAATTTCTGTGATTACTATACCTCCCCTTGCATTACGATGTTTCCTTTAGCAGCACTGCTAACCAAAGGCATTTTGCTGCTCACCCTAGTAACCCTATCTGGTATGGCAAAAGAAAGGGTGCCAATAGCAGCTCTCCCACCCATGCATAGTGACCGCTTATATGCATATTGTACTATTACCTCATCTGTTAGCCTTCAATATGCTGTTACGAACTGGGACAGGTCATCACCCTACAGCTGCGAGTCACTAATCCAAGGCCCCAGCTGGGAACCACCCCATCAATCCTTCCTGGGTTCTTCATCATGCAGGGAAAATTTAAATTTTGCCGCTCCCAATGAAGGCTGCATAAACTTAGTAAAAGGCATCTAAAGGAAAATCTGCCTAGACTAGCATTATTGTTATTGCTGCTTACTGGCAATATCCACCCTAACCCTGGCCCACCTCAAAATACAGCCTCCCCCTCGAGTAACACAGGATGCCTCACAACTGCATCAATTAACATATGCAGTCTGCTCCCTAAACTTGACAATCTGAATGCCTGGATCTCACAACACAATCCCAATATTCTCTCCGTTGTTGAAACCTGACTCTCTCCCAAAATAGCTGATGTTTTCATTTCAATACTAGGTTACATGGTCTTCCATCAGGATCATCTACCCAAACAGGGTGGTGGATGTGCAATATACCTCAGAGACCACCTTCAGGGTCTCATCCTGCCACTGCCCACAAGCAAGTGCTTGCTATAAAAGTACTTCTTGGTGCACACAACAAAACTCTTACCATCTTATCAGTTTATATTCCTCCCAGGCAGACGACCTTGGGATTTGACTCAATCTTTGAGTGCCTAGGCACTCTGAGCCTTAACTCAGAAGTCATAGTGCTAGGGGACTTTAATGTCAATTGGCTCTCCCCAGAAGAAAACCTCTTTAAAGATGCAATCACTGCAGTAAGCCTCACCCAACTTGTTGAGTCTCCTACAAGATTGAATTACAGGACTGGAACTTGCACTTTATTGGATTGGGTACTTTCTAACTGCCTTGATCACATATTGGACACCACTGTACTCTCGGATGCGATTAGCGACCACTCTCCTGTTTTGTTTAATTCGTCTAATAAGTTCTTCAAGGCCCCAGCCAGGACAGCTACTAACAGGGTCCTCATCTGAAGTCATCTTGAGTTATTTAAATCTGACCTTCGTCAACAAGATTGGTCTACAGTCTACTCCTCCTGTGACGTTGATACTGCGCTTGATCAATTCATCCACCAATTCAACTGTGTGTGTGACAGGTATGCTTCTTTAAAAAAAAACATAAAATCAAAGGTCACCACAATCTTTGGATCTCTCCTGACCTCCTTGAGCCAATGAGATCCAGGGACCATCTTTGGCATAGGGCTCGGTCTGTGAGTAAACTAGCTGATATCCAAAGTTACAAAAAGGCAAGGAACAACTACACCAGGGCCACATGCATGGCAAAGAGCCAGTATTACAAGGAAGCCCTCTCTTGCACATGGAATAGTGGCAGAAATTTTTAGAATAACCTCAAAGAAGTTACAGGGAAGGACCATAAATCTGCCTCCACCGTGCTTAACATTGATGACATGCCCTGTCTTGATCTTAAAGCCATTGCAAACACTTTTAATAACGCCTTCATGGATCTGAGTGGAGTCTTTCCCCCAACTTCTTCAGCCAAGCCAATTCAAGTGACTGCATGGGGAAAGTGGACCAGGCCCCTTCTCACCCTCCATTTTACTTCAGAGTCATCTCTGTCATCAAAGCCAGAAAGTACTTCCTTAAGGTACTGGAGAAGTCAAGATTCAGTGGTGGTACCCTGGATCTAAAGTTCATTGAGCTTTCCCTTGATGAAATATTAGTACCCCTTACCCATACCATTAACTTATCTATATGGTACTCACAATTCCCACAAAAATGGAAATCTGCAATAGTGACCCCTGTACACAAGAGTGGGGCTCATGCTCAAACTGGGAACTTTAGGCCAATCTCCATCCTTCCCCCACTCTCAAAAGCCTTGGAACAAATAGTGGAAGACCAGCTGGTAGAATACCTGAAAAAGTATCAGCTGCAATGACCACAACAGAACAGGTACAGGAAAGGTCATAGCAGCATTACTGCCTTACTAGAGTTCACGGGCTTCATTCATGACTCCTTCGACCAAGGTAGCCTAGTTGGTGTGGTTTTCATCGATTTAACCAAATTAATCAACACGGTAAACCATGTCCTTGTGGTTGACCAGCTGGCTGCCATTGGTCTTTCCTTAGATACTTTAGTCTGGTTTCAAAACTACCTGGAAAACCACACATAGCAAGTGAAGACTGATAACGTCATCTCTGACTCTAGACCTGTCCACTCTGGAGTACCATAAGGGTCCTTCTTGGGGCCTCTTCAGTTTAGTGTGTTCCTTAATAAGCTCCCTTACTTTTGCCAGGATCGCATCCTGCTATACACAGATGATGCAGTTCTTTTCTTCAGTGATCCTGACCATAGGGTTCTTGACAACCAGCTTCAGCATAACTTTATAGATGTAGAAAGGTGGTTCAATGAGCACAAGCTAATAATGAATTACAAAAAGACAAAAATAATGCTGTTCTCCAGCTCCCAGAACAGGCATAGATCTTACCCTCTCTCAATCACCAATGATGCAAACTCTCCCTTGGAGCTAGTACAACACTTTAAATACCTGAAGATTATGGTTGATATCACCCTGTCTTATGCCCAACACATTGACAATATTGCTAAGGCTGTCAATATGCACATAGAGCTGCTCTACAGGCATAGATATTGTCTGACCTCAGAAGCCCTTAACCTTGCTGTGCACAGCTCAGTGGTCTCGCTCATTGAGTATGGGCTAGTAGCCTATGGGTCAGTCACAGATACACCCCTGTGCTGCGTCATAGTGGCACTAAACAAAGCCTGTCAGCTCATAACTGAATCTGTGCAGCTGACTCACACCTGTGACCTGTACACTCAGGCTAATTGTCTCCAGTTCAAAGGCAGACTTATGTAGCAAACATGTCCTTTAGCAAAGAAAATAAACCTTGGAATGATGCTCCTAGGTGTTCATATGCTCCTCTTCCCCTGCAACAACCCTCTCTGCACCAGAAACTCTGACAGCCAGATCTTCAAACTTCCCTGCTGTCGTACTTCTTTAGGTCAAAGTTCATTCGCTCACTGAGCCCCACTCTGGTTGAATTCTCTTCACCCTGACATATCCTCTGCACCCACTCTGGGCTCTTTTAAATGTAAGCTTAGACAGCATGTAGCTACAAATGCCAGCTACGATTGCTTCCAATAATTCGGCTCACATTCTGTAGCCTAGCTCTTAAACCTGCCTTACCACTTCACTGCCCTGGGTAACTTGACCTAAGCACTTCCTTCACCTATTCTCCCCCTATCCTCCACTCTCTCCTACTGCATGCCCCTCCCACTTTCTGCGTCTTACCTCAGCCTTATCTCCTCCTATTAACTAGGCCTTCTGGGCTGATCCTTCTTTCCCCCTGATGATTAGCTTCATCTCTAATTGTCCACCCATTGACGAGTGCCTCTTGTGCTGTCATTCTCCTCCTCTGGTACTCCAGACTTTGTTTGTCTCTTTTGCCTCTCAAGTACTATTTATGCATTTTTGCTATATGGCATACATTGTACAATGCCTCATGTGTTTTGATTTTCTGAAACCTGTCTGCATTGATTAGTTGTTCATATGTTAGCGACCTGTTTGTAATGTTATGTTCTCTGCTTGTTTAACCCCTTGATGTGGAACCTATGTAAACAGCTTTGTGCTCAAAGGTGTTTAATCAAAGAAGTCAATAAATAAATAAATAAAATACCATCAGCAAGGAGATCCACAGCCAGAAAGGTTTAATAGAACCTTGCTTGATATGCTTGGCATGCTGCATCCGAAAGAAAAACCAAGGTGGAGTCAGCAAATAAGTGCCCTAGTGCATGCATATGACTGCACCAAAAATGATGCAACAGGATTCTCACCATACCATCTCATGTTTGGTCATGAGGCATGCCTTCCTGTTGATGTCTGTTTCAGAGTTTCACCAGATGGGGTCCAGTCCGACAACTACCTACAGTATGTTAAGAAATTAAAAGCCCAATTAAACCATGCTTTTCAACTGGCTAACATCATGGTTGCAAAGAAACACCTAGCTAACAAAGCACGTCATGACAAGTGAGTAAAGGCCCATAAATTAAAGGCTGGACATCGTGTGTTACTGCACAATCTTGGTTTCCAGGGGAAACATAAAATGGCTGACTGCTGGAGCCACACACCCTGCATTGTAATTAGTAAGTTGAATGATCTGCCAGTGTACAAGGTGCGAACTGAAGGAGACCCTCGAGCTGTAAAGACAATACACCGAAATCATCTTCTGCCAATTGATCAAATTGTCAAGATACTGCACTGCCAGACACTGCTCCAACCGGGTCTGCCACCTGCTCTGCTGATCATAAGAAACAGTCAGATTTGCCTCCTGTTGCTCATCAGCCTGAGCCCCCAGCTCAAAGTGCTACAGTGAATAATGATGCTGACTCTGAAGATGCCAATAGTGAATGTGGTGTTGCTTACTACCCTTCTCTTGAACTACATCAGTTGTTTCAAGGAGCCTACTGCCTCACCCTTGTTGATGATTCTAGCAGCCCAGTGGTTTCAGATGACTCTGCTCTCTCAATTGTGCCTGAACCTCCTGAGAGTTATGCATCAAGTGTGACTTCTGACATAGCAAACTCCCTTTGCTTAGTAGAACTATCTGATATTGAAACACTTGATTCTGACAGAGAAAATAGTGAACCAGCAAATGAATTGCAAAGTGATGGTGAACTTGTAAGTGTGCAAAGAAGAGATGCTGGATTAAGTGTGCTAAGTGAACTATTTCATGACCAAGAAAATATGGCTATTCCTGAAACTACTAACAGTGTATTGGATGACTCAAATTTTGTGGAAATACCTGTTTCCGATGAGGATGAGCCTCAAGAACCTGAAAACCAAAGTCATATGCAAAGGGAAGAACCTACAGCCAGTACTGAATCTCAAGAAAGTGCAGTGGTGCCCCCTTCATCAGAATCTGTCTTATTGTTGGACAATGAGCCAGGAGTAGCTAACCCGAATGCTAATGTTGTAGTGTCAGTGCCAATGCCTCCTACACCGAGAAGATCAAGAAGAATTATAAAATCAGTGGTTCGGCTCACTTACAACATACCAGGAAAGCTTGTGGACTTGCCCATGAATGTAGTTCATAAAGAGATGCATGTTACAGCCCATTCCCTGCCCAAAATAGTGTTCACAGCATCCTCTAAAGTATTGATTAAGCCATCCACACAGTGTCCTGGGGTCCCCACTGCAGAGTTCCCAGGGTTAGCTGAAAAGTTCAAGTTTACTGTCTCCATGGGCCACTGGTAAAAGAGTTAGAGTCAGTAAATGTTCTTGCATATGACAAACTGTATGAAACAACATAGAAGCATTAACTTAAAAGATGAAATGTAACTGTCTGAACTATGCAATTGCCTCAGGGAACATCATTTAAAGTATAGCATGCTATAGTGTACATAGCCATTTTGTATTCACACAAATATTGTATAAAACAATGTGTGGCTGCAACCTGTACATAATAGAAAGTGTTAATAGTAATTGGTACTTGTACTATAGAGTTGATGCAGACACCAGGTTTCCTGGGCAGGGGAGAGTGACCCCCCCCCAATTTCAGGGGGCTTACCTTAAGAATCACCCTGGGCTCATCTGATGCCCACTGCCTGGCAGACATCCAGAAAAAGATGCTAAATTCATCAACAGTGCTATTGTCTTGTGTCAGTGTGCAGACCAATGCTGCTGGGCTATCGCTTTAAGGGCTCCACCCCATGTGTACAGAGTAAATAGCCTGGCTGGGTCAGGGTACTCTGGAGCATGCAACCAGCCAGGCACTTCCTTAATCAGCTCCATTCTGCTGTCAATTACAGAGCAGAGAGAGCACTACTAAAATCTGTAAATATTTATTTCTAAATCATTACTATTCTTTAAATAAAATGAGTTGTTTGTACTGCTAGTATTGCCAGTATCTATCCTCCACAATGGGAGCTACCATCTTTGGTTCTGGACTCCTGGTTTGGAACAACCGGAACCAAGGGGTCCTCAAGTGGTCCTAATTACAGTGCCTTGTCAGAAAAGCTGTGAACTTTCCTTGTTGGCACCTAAATTGACCACTAGGAGTGCTTACACTGTGACTGACAGATAAGGCAGTCAACCGGAATACAGATATCCCGGTCCTTCAGTACAAACTGTGTTCAAAGCAGTGCAGTTCTGCTCGAGCCACTGAGAAGGTAACAGCCTACAGCTGGACTGAGAGAAACTGGAGAAAAGGAGGCCTGTACTTGCCTCCAGTGGACCCAGCTCCATCCCAAAAGGGGATCTATTCCTTTCATGACTGCAGCTAAGCAGCCTAAGAGATTTCTGTAGCCGAGAGCTGGAATTTGGAAACTGCCTGTTTACCAAAAAAAGAAAGTTTGCTGTTTGTTCTGCCACTGCAGTTGTGGCCTACTGCATGTGTGGAGACATTAATCCTGGGATTCCTGTGCCAAACTCAGGATCCACTCCAGTGCAGGAAAGACTTTTGCCAAAGCCCAGCTGAAGGGTTCATCAGCACACAGCCGAAACTTTAAAATACATTTTATTCAACAGGGCCTATGCCATCGATGGCCAGCCAGACTGTTCCTGTGCCATCAGCAGCATCGTGGCAAGAGACCAGCATTGGGGAATCAGCCCCGTGTGCAGCAATCAAATGAAGGTTGCAGCCATCCACAGGTAAATGCCATGAAGTGGAGGTGAGTCATGTCAGCCCCGGTCCCCACCAACAGCTCAAGCAAGCAAACGGTCTTGATGTCAGCAGTGCCTTCTTCCATTCATCTGGGTACAGTGAGTAAAACCAGGGTAGCTTCCTGCAACAAATTGTCAATTGTTTAAATGGTACTATTTGATTCAGTTTTGCCAGTTAATGTTTTAAATGTGACTGGGCCACCCAGCCATGGATACAAATGGTTTATGGTTTGCAAGTGTGTTGCTCATATTTAACTACCCTTCTTTGCATCAAGGGCCCCAACAGCAGCTGCAATGCCGGCCAACCTGCGGCACTGCCTCGAGCATTCCTGTTTTCCACTGTGGGTACCCAGTAGTTGCCAGACTGATAAATACAGGGTCTAAAGTGATTGAAAGCAAGATAGCCTATCTTAAATACAGTAAAATAATAATTTGCCTAAATTCTTGCCCCTCCCTTGTTAACACACCCTTAAACTGATTTTGTGAGCTTTCGCAGATGTTTTTTTCACATAGTATGCCATTGCCACCCATGCTTCAGATGCTGAAACTGCAATTTGTTTTGTAAAAAAAATCTGTCATAGTCATTTTTATTTATTTTTTATCAGCACTGTACCCTCCAGTTTTTTGTGTGTGGCCACATCCCCATAATGACGTCATGCAAGGGAACTGTCAATGTTTTACATACAGCACCAAGAAACTCAGGGTAAATTATCATGTTGATGTAAATGTTAGTTACTCAAAAGTGCAGTCCCTTATTTTGGTGGTTGTGACTGCATCTAATATGTAGATGTAGCTAGCAAGGCATTGTGGGTGCAATAAGATGTTATTTTCCAATTCCGTTACTGTGAGGTGCAGTCTCAAATCTCTGTAGTGGTTTCAGCAAATAAAGCTCTCACATTTGTTTTCTAAATAAGGCATTGTGCATATAGTATCTAGCTGACAAGCTTTCTTTACTGAGAGATGCAGTCTTCTATGTCGGTAGTGTAGATGTCTACAATACCAAGACTGACCAACAGAGGTCTCTGTTTCAAAACAGTGGTTATAAATTTTGTTTCCCTTGCATGATGTCATGCTTGGGGGCTGCAGCACTGAGGTAAAACAGGGGTGGGTATGCAAATGAAGCAGAGCACAGAAATAAAAGCATTTATTTCATGGAAAACAGCACTTGTTGGCAGTTTGAATGGTAGGAGACTGAATCACATTTCCTACAGGTTACTACAAGTTACTAATCCCATTTGCTATGGCAAAGCTTACAAAGTCACTTTAATAAATCTGATTTACTGTTGGCTGTTAATCTGGCTTGTGAGCATGTTATTACCTGATCTAAAGTTACTGAAGTGCTGCAAAGTCTGTTGAAAGTGCATGCTTGTGTTATTGAAACTGTCTTTTGCAGGGGGTTGCAGGGTGAATGCCAAGAGACTGAATCCTGCTGGTAAGTGGATTGTACATGAGCATATCATTAATGATGGTATCAACCTGTATTTCAAGTGTAAAGTGTTGCAGTTGTAAAATAAGTGTACAAGGTTATTAGGTGGGATTGTCTGTGGTTACAGTTTCCCAGAGGGCTGTACCAATTCAGTTAGGAACCCACATAAGCACTACTCTTGGTGGAGGCACCATAATTGTGAGAGTACTGAAGGTAGGGAGACCCCAGTAGCAGCTGTTTGCAAACTCAGACCCCTCAACCTGCAGTTAGGGAAGCAGGCAGGGGTAGTAGCCCTTGGTATAACATCACCAGGGTTACATAATTACAAAAAGAAAATCATAAATCAATACTTGTAACAGTCATTAATTACTGTGAAGCAGATAGCAAACACATTCAATAAGGTGCAGAGTTATTAGGTGATGTAGAGCCTTACCAAGGACAGGGATGACTCAAGGCTTGGACATTATTTAGAATTTGACAGTACTGTGTTAAAAGGATACAACAACAAGGTATCAGTATTAAACAGTAACTCTTGCAGAACAATAGGGAAGACCTATAACCAAACAGATAAGTCTCGGGGGCTCAGCGAAGGCAGATGTACAGAACTTTAAGTAGCAGTACAACACAATGTAGTGAATTCCCAAATAGCTGAGAAATCTGGCCCAGGCTGTAGTGAGATCACACAAGAAACAAAAGAGGCAGGGTGAGATCATAAACATACTACAGCAGGACTTACATGTGTATGGTTGCTGCTACTCTGTCCAGCTCCTGTGAGACACCTTTCAGTGTGAGACAGGCATGGCAGATGATTTTCAAAAACAACCAACAGAGTAATTGCTTGAAATTATACTGTGCCTGATCAGTCTCTAGGCTTACAGGAAGTTTCTTTGGAATTGTAGTCCTAAAAGCCAGTTCTGGACTACAGCTCTTCCTGTCCCTATCCTAGCTGTACTCGAAGGCTGTAGCTGTGTGTTTCTTGGGGAAACAGTGGTGCTGCAATGTGCCTGGCAGAGGCAGCACTTTTTATAAGGGGTACTTAGTGTTATATTTCACATTTATCAAGTGAGAGAGGTATGTAGAATGCATAGCGGGTGACATGACCCAACCTAAGCTCTTCTGGGTTCCTTTGGGTATAAAAAGCACGCCGTGCAAGCAGAGCAAGCATGGACAGGAGTGTGCACAGTTGCCTTTGGCAGATGAGGCAGTGAGGCTATTTTTCCTGTTTATTTATCTGGTAAGACCTTTTATAACTTGTTGGTTTAAATATTGGTACAGTCTTAAATAAAGAAATTGATTAAACAATGGCTGACACTATAATGACTCTTGAAGGGAATATAGGAGTGAAATGCTCGACATGTAAAATGTATGTCTTAATGTCCCCCCTTTACCAAGTATGCCATTTATATGTACCAAATGTATTGAGAATGAGGCCATACAGAAGGAGTTATCCAGTTTTAACACAAGGCTGATGACTATAGAACAGAGCCAGCATAATATGACCAAAAGAACAGTTGAGAGTAACTCTGCCACTACTTCTGTATCTAACCCAACCACCTCATCAATGTCAAAACAGTTAAGAAGGGAAAAATTTAGACAGCCAGGAGACCACCAGCAAATTAGATGGTCCTACATCAGCTCTAGAATTGAAGCCCACCATGCTGAAGGTGGGCAGTGGCATTAAAAAAAGAAATACGGGAGAAGATTCATCAGGTTCTTGTGATGAAGACTGGTATGAAATCCAAAGTTGGAAAGTAGCAAAAAGGGGCTACAAGGCAGAAGTCTTTGTGCTACCCCTTACCAATAGTTTTGATCCACTAAGCCTCCCTGACCAGGACAGTTTAAAGGATTCTTCTGGTGAGCCTTTTCTGAACCTACATAAGGTAGTACAACATAGTGCAACTGAAATTAGTAGCACCAATAAGCCCATGTCCAGTCAAGACACTGACATTACAAGTAGCACTCATGGCACAAGAACTATAAGTGATAATGGGGACACAAATGGATACTCACAAAATGCAAATCCTGCCAATTATAAAATCCCAGTGCACACCCTACTAAATGATGATCCTGGGGAGCGTCCTTCTTCCATGGTTGAGCAAGGCCCCACTACAGTTACCAGAGAAAGCACATCTCCCCAGTTAACTGAACAGATATTCATTTTGGATAATTCTATCACAAGATACACAGACAGATACTCCACTAGAGGTAACAAATCAAATGTTACTAGTTGTAGTTATAGGGGTGCAGCTATTAAGGACGTTGTTAGTATGCTGCCAGGCATACTGCAAAATGTGGAAGCTCCAAAAACAGTCATCCTACATGCTGGAACAAATGACATTAACAAAACTGGGGTTGATGACGTTTCAAATAATACGACTGATGCAGTTAAAGTGTTAAAAAATGTAAAAGCTAAGATAATTCTTTCTGAAATACTACCTGTACCCCATGCCTCGAGATACAAAACTTTGAAAATCAAAAACTACAATAACTGGCTCTGTAGATGGTGTCTAGTGAATAATATCATTTGTCTAAGGACATGGGAGTTGTTTGCTTACAATAATACTCTTTTCAGTTATGACGGATTGCACCTTAATAAATATGGTGCTAAGACTTTGGGCAACATCTTTTTTCAGGCCATAAACAAGCCACCACACAGTCCAAAAAGCTAATGAATAGGGGGGCAATATGGGAATGCTACTCAGGTATCACACAAGAGGAGCACTATTGTTAATACAATAACAGAAAATAAAACAAAGATACATTTTCTACTCACAAATGTAGGAAGCCTACATTAAATAAATCCAGAAGCAAATGATTTGATACCTTTTATTGGACCAACATAGATGTAACAAAAAGAACAAAGTGCTTTAGCTTTCAGACCAACAAGTCCTTCCTCAGAAGCTTAAGCTTAAGCTTCTGAGGAAGGACTTGTTGGTCTGAAAGCTAAAGCACTTTGTTCTTTTTGTTACATCTATGTTGGTCCAATAAAAGGTATCAAATCATTTGCTTCTGGATCTGTTCTTACAAGAACCTATATGGCAAAGATTAAATCTGTACAGTATGTCTACATTATATAAAGAAAGATGAATTAGAATTGATTCTAACATCAAAAGACATTGATATTGCAACTATATGCGAGACATGGTGAGGTGAGACCTCTTGTTGGAGCAAAACCATTCCGGGCTATAATTTTGTCCATAAAGACAGGACAAATAAAAAGGGTGGGGTGTGGTTCTATATTTAATTAGCAATATAGAATATAGAGAGCTGAATGAAAATACAGATGATACTAACAAAATCATTTGGGTTAAAATAAAAAATAAAAACAATATGAATCTGGTTGTAGGGGTGTGTTATAGGCCACCAGACACAAACCTTTTAGAACACAGTCAGTTAATAGATAACATCAAAAGTCATTTAAATTCCAAGGAAATTATTTTTCTTTGTGATTTTAACACACCAGGGATTAATTGAGATCAATATTCAGCATCTACCTCTCAAGAACATAAATTTCTTGAACTATGTATGATGAATGGTTTATTGCAACTTGTTAACATGCCCACCAGAGGTAATAATATGCTTGATCTTGTTACCACTGATATTCCAGACAAAATTAACAACCTCAAAACTTATGAACCATTGTTTAACAATGATCACAATATTATTACCTTTTCTATGGATACAAACTCCATTAGAGAAACTGGCATACCATTGTCAAGGATTTTAGAAAGGCTAATTTTAGAGCAATACTCGATGAACTCTAAAACTGGGATTGGAATACAGATAATACCTCTGTTAACCAACTTTGGCTTGAAATTAAAAACAAAATCTCTGAGCTTAGTGATAAATATATTCCAAACCATAAATTGTACAATAAAAAGGGTAAAATGCCCTTATGTTAAACAAAAAAGGTCAGGAAACTAATCTCTGTAAAAAAAAGGGGGGGCATACAGGGCACTTAAAAGAGATAATGATTATAACAAACATAAGTACAGGTAGGCACTTAGGGACTGCAAAGTGAACATTAATAAGGAAAAACACAAAACTGGAATTTAAGTTGGCTCATATAAATGATGGAGGAAAACGTTTCTTCTCTTATATAAACAACAAGAAAAGTTCTTCTAGGGAAAATAGGTCCAATTAAAATCGACTCAGCTGTAATCACTGATCCTAAGGAAATGGCTGGTCAATTTAATAGCCATTTTTGCTCCACTTTTGCCCCAAAAAATAATATTCCTAAATCTCCAAATCCAGAATCAACTGATGATTACCACCCAGAGATTACTCTCGAGGAGATTATCTCCAAACTTAAAAACATTAAAATAAACACTTCTCCTGGCCCAGATGCTATCCACCCATGGGTTTTGAAAGCAATAGAACCATGGCTAGTTGAACCAAGGTATGTACTTTTTAATATGTCTATAGAATCTGGTGATGTACCCAAGGAATGACGCCAAGCTGTGGTAGTACCTATTTATAAAAAAGGACATCATACCAGTCCAACCAACTATAGACCAATCAGCTTGACTTGTATCCTGGGCAAGATTCTAGAGTCAATTATTAAGGATAGGTAAGAAGCTGAAATTGGTTCCAAAAATATTATGGATGGTTCACAACATGGCTTCAAAGCACAGAGGTCCTGCTTAACTACTAACCTAGTTTTTTTATGAAACAGTTAGTACTCTTCTTGAAAATCATACATTGGTGGATGTTGTCTATCTTGACCTCTGCAAGACATTTGATAAGGTCCTTCATGATACCTTGATAGAAAGTATGAAAAGGCTCAAACTCTAAAGGTCTCTTATTACATGGGTTGAAGCTTGGTTATGAGATAGGGAGCAGAAAGTTAAAATCAGAGGTTACATCTCTGGTAAGGGCCATGTTACAAGTGGAGTTCTGCAGAGCTCAGTTTTGGGTCCATCCCCTTTTTCTATTTTCATCTCAGACCTTAATAAAAACCTAAACAGCTTTGCGATTAAGTTCGCAGATGATACCAAATTAGCAGCTGATGTCAGTAATATGGATGGGTTCCATAAACTGAGAGAAGACCTTTTAAAATTGGAATACTGGGCCAAGACTAATGACATGATGTTTAACCCTGATAAGTGTGCTATGCACCTGGGCAAAGCCAATCCATGCAATGACTATTACATGGCTGGTAAATGTTTAAAAAGAGTTAGTAATGAAAAAGATCTAGGAGTTCTTATTACTAACGACCTTAAGTTTAGTAATCATTGCACTGTGGTAACAAAACAATCTAACAAACTTATTAGTTGCATTAAGATGTCAGTTACTTCCAGAAGTAGAGCATGTATTATTCCCCTCTATAAAGCATATGTTTGCCCCTAGTTAGATTACTGCTCCCCATTGTGGAACCCTTATTTGTGCAAGAACATTAACAAATTAGAGGTTATACAAAGGAGAGTCACTAGGATGGTAGATGGCCTCCAAACTATGGACTATGATGGTAGACTATGGGAACTAAAACTCTTTCCCTTGGAATTTAGAAGATCAAGTGGTGATCTTTTGTTAATGTTCAAAATCATTAGAGACAATGCTCTTTTGTCAGAACTAGGATTTTTTATCAACTATAGAGAAACCAGCCATAGAAGTCGTAGAGTTCAACTCATGATCACTAATCCTAAAGGACTTATAAGAAGTTTTTTTACACAAAGGATCATTTCCCTATGGAATTTTCTCCCAAGAGATATCATGGAAACTGGCACCTTTGACACTTTTAAATTAAAATTAGACAGATACTTGACTAAAGACTTGGTATGGGATCATTAACCCACATGCGGGAGAAGTGCTCTATGGGCCAATAGCCTTCTGCACTGCTTAACATTCCTAGTATGAATCCTAGTTTGGCAGACTAAAGCAGCTGACTAGGCAGTGCAGTAATAAACACTTAGACTGATGATGTTTGTGGTGTATGGAGGTGCACACTAGGGCAGTGGTGCTTAATTCCAGTAATTCAAACTCACAAGGCAAAGGAAGGGGAGGCACTCACTCCTATGAGGAAGGAGTCACTCACAGTCAGGTACTGTAGCTTTTAAATTATGTGTTGCTCCTTTATTTTATCACCGTCTGCAGTGCAACAGGAGAGACAGCACCTCACCTGTTGCACTGCTAAGGTGTTGTCTCTACTGTTGCACTGCGGATGGCTGTCCATTGTGATAAAGTAAAGGAGCAACCCATGATTCAAAAGCTACCTGACTTTAAGTGGCTCTTTCCTCATATGGGTGAGTGCTTTCCCTTCCTTTGCCTTGTGACTTAGACAGATGAATTAGCCAAATCAACAAACATTATAGGACTTTAAGTAGCAGTATGATGCAATTTATTTATTTATATCTTTGGTAACTGGGTAAGTGCACTGGTCCAGAGTTTCTTTTTCAGTCACGATCCGGGCCATGCAGTGGCAGGCAACAAATAACAATAGTAATACAATAACGGCTACAGTCAGCAGTAGGAATACATGATCATAAGGGGATACACCCCAACATGGGGTTGAAATACACAGTAAGTAGATCAATCAGTACAATCAGAGAAAACCAAAATGCAAGTACACGGGGATATACACCCCAGCATGCAGTTGTACATAATAAGCAGATCAGTCAGTTCATTTTGTGAAAACACAAATGTAGGCACATGGCAGTTGCATGAGACAGGATTTTCAGCCATCAGACAGCTTGAGCAGCAGTGTAAGAACAGAGAGAGGAGCAAGTAATCAAGATAGGGATGGAAGCAAAAAAATTAAGTCAATAGTAAGACATCAAGTACAGATGGAAGGAAAAAGTTAAATCATAGTAAGGTAGCAAGTACAGATATCAAGGCTGCAAGTTATAGTGTGTAGTGGCAAAAGGTGATATAGTGTAATAGTGGAGAAGTCAGGGAAGGGGGATAGGGCAGTCAGCTCACAGAGCATGCTACGGGTAGCAGGATGGGAGATGAGGGGTCAGGGAGGAGATAGGCAGTCAACACATGGGATGACTTAGGAACTAGGGTGGCTTTTGGGTCCTAGTGTTGGCAAGGGAACAGTTACAAGTAGACTCCAGGAACAGCCCAGCTCTCAGTGTGGTTTTAAACACTAAATGGGAGGGAGATTGGCAGATTGATGATGGGAGATTGTTCCAAAGGGGGGGGGGGCACAACAGAGAAAGCTTTATTTCCTATAGTTGTTGAGGTGCAAGGGACTTCTAGAGGAGTAACTGAGGAGTTCCTAAGACTCCTGGGTACCACCCGCTTAGTAAGTAGAGAAGCATAGGGAGATAGTAGGTAGTTTCTGAGAGATTTATCAACTAAACATCCCATGGTGTAGTCAAAGTGACCCTGTACTGGGAGCCACCCTAAAGACAGATAGTGCATGCAGTGGTGGGTAGAATAAGGGGCTTGAAGAGCAAAGTGACAAATGGAATTGTACACAATGTTTAGACAAGAGTGTAGAGAAGAGGATACAAGAGAATAGACAGAGGAGCAGTAGTCGAGAAGGGGCAGGAGGTTACCTTGAGCAACAGCTAGATGTGCCTCAGGGGACAGGAATTGCTTAAGGTGGTAGGCAGTGCCTAGCTTCTTGTGAAGTCTCTTCACCATAAGGTTGATGTGTTCATTGAAGGTTAGAGAGGGATCAAGGGTCATCCCTAGATATTTAAAGTGGGGTACAATTATCGAGAGGGAGGCCACCTGGAAAGAGTGCCATGAGGGTGGAGTTAGATTTGGTGACCTCGGTAAGGAAAGGTTTTGAGTCAAAGAGCATGGCTTTGGTCTTTTTTCCATTTATGAGGAGTTTGTTGGAGAGGAACCAATTATGTGTGGCACAATAGTTTAGCATGAGGGTGGAAGAGATTGACTCCAGGGATTTATCACTATTCTATAGGACTAGGTCGTCCATGTAGAGGAGTGACTTACAGTTTAGACTATCAGCAGGAAGCATATTAATGACCATGGGAAAAAAGGAGTGGGCCAAGAATGGAGCCCTGGGGGACTCCAGTGTGAGTGGGTAGGGTGGTTGAGGAGTCTTTACCTATGAGCACCGACTGGGACCTATTGATGAAAAAGCTGCGGAACCAGGTAGCAGTGTCAGGAGAGCAGCCAAAGTGCAGCAAGGTGGAGTGGAGTGGAGTGGAGTAGGTGGTGGTCTACAAGGTCGAAGGCCTTCGATAGCTCTAAAAGACTGCACCTGTGGCCTTGCCCATGTTCATATTTCCTGAAGGACATGGTTGGAAAAAATGGCCAGAGCGGAGGAGGTGCTATGGTGTTTGTGGAAACCATGCTGAAGGGGGGACAGGATATTGTATTTGTCAAGATGCTCCGATAGCTGATGATGCATACTTTTTTCAAGTAATCTACTTAAATGTAGGAGGAGGGAGATAGGTCTGTAGTTTTCAGGAGTGAGAGGATTACTTGCTTTAAAGATTGGAACTACATGAGCATGTTTCCATGAGTCAGGGACTGAGGATGACCTTAGTGCAAAATTGAATATATACGTTAGGGGTTTGACAATAGCTGTGGAGATGATCTTGAGGAAGGTGGGGTAAAGACCATCACTGTCAGGACTTCCTCTAGGTGGTAGTGACTTTAAGAGTTTGGTGGTAATTCTCTGACCAATGACCCGGAAGTAAAATGGGGAGTAAGAGCAGCATCTGTAGAGGAGTTGGAGCAACAGGCATCGTTGTTCTGGCCAGCTTGAGGCTAGGGAGGAAGCTGACTAAGATATGGGGATAGGTCAGTAAATATTGAGTTGAAAGTGTCTGCTATCTTAACAGGGTCTTAGATGAGGCCAGAGGGGGACACTAGTTGCGTCATTTGTTTATTGGCCTTGGGATTCAGTATGGACCCAACAGCAGCCCAGAAGCTGTGAGGGTTGCCAAGGGTGTTCTTTTGCTGGTTGATGAAGTATGTGCTCTTTAGTGCCTTGGCAGCATGTTTGCATGAATTTTGCAGTTTGCGATAGGCATTCCAAAGTTGGGGTGAGGGGGATACTTTGTAGACTTTCCATTTATCATTCCTAGTTTTCATTTGTGACAGTAGCACACCGGTTAGCCAATGGGTGCAGCTGCCTCTAACCCTTCTGGTGGTAAGGGGAAAGTGTTTGTCTTGCAACTTTCATAGGATATCAGTAAAGAAAGTAACTGTGGAGGAGACATTGTCAAGCCTATAGAGGGGGGATCAATTAATGGACTTAGCATCTCTTAGGGCGGAGTCCTGATTCTGGCTGCTAAATTTCCTGAAAGACAGCAGTCTGGGAGGTGGATGGCTAGATTTGGTGGCCAGGATTAAATAAGTGGGGGTATGGTCACTAATAGAATCAGACATTGTGCCTGCCTGAAGGGCTAAATCAGCCCGATTTGTGATAATCCAATCCAGGGAGGAGAGATTTAGCATGCAGGGATTATACCTGTTAGGGAAGGAGATGATTTGTCCCAGGTTATGGGACTTCAATAAGATTGCATAGTCCGTTATAGGATCTTCTACCCAGTTGAGGTTAAAGTCCCCAGATAAGATGGTGTCACTTGATGGAGCGACACTTGTATGCCAATCTACTGTAGAAATTTAGTTAGGCCTGGGGTGACTTCAGACAGGGGGTTATAATAGCAGCCCAGGTATAGTTTTTTGGATGCACCCGGGGTTAGTTCAGCAAGGATCCGCTCACTCAGGGAGGTGAGGGTTGAGCAGCCAATAATGGTGGCAGAGATGTGGTCCTGCACATACAGTGTAATACCCCAACCCTTCTTTATACCCGATCTGTCCAGATGGAGAAGGGAGTAGCCTTAAAGCTTGTACATGGAATCTTCATGGTATGACTTTAGCCAGGTCTTGGAGAGACCTAGCACATGAGGTTTGTACATGGACACCCAAGCCTCAAGCTCAGGGAACTTCGATGAGAGGCTACAGACATTTAGGTGGACAAGTCGGAGGGCAGTATGACTTGTTCAGGTGGGATTAGTGTGATCAATGTGTATGCTTAATGAACCTGGATTACATTCCATGTCTTCAGCAAGGAGGGCAAGGAGAAGGAGGGGAAGGAGAGTACCAGTTGGTAGTAACCAGCATGGGGACTGGACAGTGAGGAAGTGGACAAAAAGTCCAAGTAGACAATGCTCAAAGTTGGGTAGTAGCGCCAAGGCAGTAGTACCCAAAGGAAAGTACACATACATAACCACATTGGGTATGGTAACATGTGGGGCATGTGTACAGTCACTGGAGTGCAGGTTTATGTGACCTACAGCAAGTACTGTAGCACAGAAATCTGTGGCCAGTAGCAGACCAGTCATGTAGGTCATCACCAAGAGGATCAGACAAATTTTCGTCCTGACTAAAATCAGTGACAGGTGACCAGGGGACGAGAGCACAGATGGTTACTGAGCTCAGGGATCAGCTGCTATTTTAGGGTAGAGAAAGCAGGAGGGCAATTATGAGAGGGGGCACTTTAATTGGAAGGTGCTGTATAATCAGGGCAGGGAAGCTGTCATAGGAGAGTATTTAAAGAGTGTCAGAGTGGGGAAGAGGGGTGGGCTAAAAATTCAGCTAAGGAGACAGCCAAATGTTAGAAAGGCACTCAGATTTTCAAACGGGAGCCTGACTGTTTCAGATTGGCCAGGGTAACTGAAGATAGGAGGTGCTGTCCAATCAGGGCAGTGCACCCAAGTTTCAGATGGCAGGTGGGGAATGCTGGAAGTAGCCACAGGAGATTACCATGTTGTGGCCCGGAGGGAGCTTCAGCCCTAGGGAGGAGGAGGCGCAGCGGCTGCACTGATGTCAGAGAAGCCACACTGCACTAGCAGACTGTGCTGTCGGGGGCAGACTGGGAGTCTGGGGAAAGAAGAAAATAAACGGAGGTTAATACAGTAACAGGAAGGAGGACAATGGGCAGGGGACAAGGGAGACTGGAGTCAGTGTGGGGGTAGAGACAGAGGGAGATCAGAAGTTTAGAGGGTTAGGTGGACTGAAAGAGCCAGAGAGGGCAAATTAGCAAGTGAAAGGGACAGAGTAGTTAGGCACTAAAATGGCATTTAAGAATGCAGAAATACCAGTGGTGCAATCAAGTGGCTGAATTAAATAGCAGACAAAAGAGCAACAATAACATTTTACAAGTGGCAGCCTCCTAAACGTAGCATTGACTCTAGCTTACCAATTAAGAAATAAAATAGCATTCAAGTTTCAACAACTCACAATGTTAAAATTTAAATATTCAGCTGAAATTCAGCTAGGGAGACAGACAAAGGTTAGAAAGGCGCTCCAATTTTATAACGGGAGCCTGACTGTTTCCAATTGGCCAGGGTAGCCAAACATAGGAGGTGCTGTCCAATCAGGGCAGTGCTCCTGAGTTTCAGATGGCAGGCAGGAAAGGTTGGAAGTAGCTGCAGGAGATTACCTTGTAGTGGCCAGGAGGGAGCTTTGGCCATAGGGAGGAGAGGCGGCCACTGCAATGTCAGAGAAGCCAAGCTGCACCAGCAGAGTGCCCAGTCGGGGGCAGGCGGAGAGTCTTGTTGTGACTGGGAAGAAGCTTCGGCCATAGGGAAGAGGAGGAGCAGAGGTCACGGCGATGTCAGAAAAGTCATGCTGCACCAGCAGAGTGCCCAGTTGGGGGTGGGCAGGGAGTCTTGTTGTAGCCAGGGCGGAGCTTCGGCTGTAGGGTGGAGGAGGAGGAGTGGTGGCCACGGTGATGTCAAAGAAGCTGCACCATACCAGCAGAGTGCCTGGTCAGGGGCTGGCGGGGAGTCTTGTTGTGGTCGGGAGGAAGCTTTGGCCGTAGGGAGGAGGAGGAGTGGTGGCACGATGATGTCAGAGAAGCAACATCGCACCAGCAGAGTGCCCAGTAGGGGGCTGGTGGGGAGTCTGGAATCCTCTGATGTCTGAAATATCAGAACCAGGCTGTAGTGTGATCACACAATAAACAAAAGTGGCAGAACTAGGTCATACACATACTACAGCAGGACTTACACATGTGTCCTGTAAGTTTCAGTGTTTCAGCAGTAGATGGTAGTCCTGTGGAGTGATAGCAAGTTGGACTGAGAAGGGAAGACTGAGCGACTGCTGGCAACCTCCTACAGTTGATTTCTAGGCAGACTCCATCCATTGCACTATGGCCCTTTATGATCAGGGCCATGGCTCAGAAGGGACCTCTTGTGGTGGAGAGGATCTGTAGGAGTAGGTCCTGCCCATGAGAAGCCAGGGCTGCCCCCTATTGATAGATAGCATGACTAGCTGGAGGGGGTCCTGTGATGGCTATTGGCAATCGCTGCGGCGGGGGGGAGACGATGGAGCTGCATGCTGAACTCACCTCTGGACTCCATGCATCAGGTCCCGAATGCTAGGGCAGTCTGGAGTGGTGCTTAGGCACTGAGTCTACTTTTTTCAGAAGCAGCAGGCTAACTACCACCTATGTGAACCCAGAGCTGCTGCTGAAGAAAAAAATATTGCATATACTATATGATTGTAACTCCAGAAGATGTTATTGTTTTTCTGCTTGTTATATACAAAACTTTGTTTTCCCTATAGTTAATGATTACCTTCTTATGTTACTTCTTTTTTTGCAATTTTCAATGTTTTCATTAGTCCAGAAACTTTTTCTGATCCTATTCTCATGTTTTCCTCTTACTCTCCCCTTCCCCCCACACTACCACCACCACCACATTACTCTAATGCTCTCTCTCTCTCTCTCTCTGTCTCTTTCTTTTTCCATCACTGTCATGTAATTTAATAATTGTTGAGTTTATGATGGATATGTCTGGAGGTCTGGGGATTCTAAGTATTTCAGACAAAAGTAACAATCACAGTAGAAGATAGTTGAGATTAAAATCTGTCACTTAATATGCAGTCACAGTTGTATTGTTGATGTACTACTCTGATTTACAATAGAGCAAACAGTTTACTTCATAATTTGTTTAACATTTTATGATGGGTGGGGGTATGTGGTTTAATAAATGTTCCACAACTGTTTGAGGTGTTGTTTGTTTAAATTGATTTATTACATGTTTTCACTTTTGCACTTGTTTAGCTTTCCACTCCAAGCCACTTTAGCTGGCTAAATTGCCATTCTTTATTTGGAGTAGAATTTGGCATGAGGAAAATGAGGTATGAGCGCTCCTGCTCCATAATTTATTTACAATAGGTATATAATTTATTTATGACAGTATAAAAGTGACTTTGATTGATAAAGCAGCTCCACCCCATGAGGAAGGAGCAATGACTTCTGACAGGTAGGGGAACTTGATTTTGCTTCCACTGAGCACAGGGGATTTATTGTATGGGTAATGGCTGCTGTAAAATGATGATCTGTGGACATTCTTTGTGAGTATTATTAATAAATATTTTTTAAATTGCAAGTTGGTTGTGCACTTTCCCTTTGTGTTCCAAGTTTAGATTTTATTTAGATGAGCCAAAGGCGATCACTCATAAAAAACATACAGTACATGTAAAAAGTATGACAGTTACATTAAGAACATTCAAAAACTAGCTAAGCAGACGAGTTATTGGCTAACTGTGAGAGATCTTATGAAATGGGCATAGGATTTTGAGCAATCTGATTTGTTGTTAGTCATGTGTTAGAATGTGTCTAATGCATAGCTGAAAAATGTTCCGCTAAACAGGGTGTGGTACATCTCTGAGATCCTTGTGCCAGTTTTAGAATTTTCAAAAGTGAGCAGCCTCCATTTCTTTTCTCCCCATACAGAACAGCTTTTTATTATAATTCAGAGTTCTGATTATAACAAATCAAGGCCACTGCTCAACAAACACAGTCTTTGTTAGTGGAACAGTGGCCTCAATTTGTTATAATCAGAAATGCAAATTATAATATGCTCAAGTAGATTGAAAGGGTGGAAGCAGTAGAGAGGAGGGCAACCAAAATGGTGAAGGGGTAGCACAAGAAGCCATATGAGGAAAGGCTGCAGGAACTCAACATGTACAACTCAGAGGAGAGGAGAGTGAGAGAGGACATGATTGAAAGTTACAAGCACCTCACAAGTGTGAAAAGAAAGTGTAAGTGGAGGGTCTATTTCAGAGAAAGGAGGGCATTAAAACAAGGGGGAATGCAATGAAGCTAAAAGGGGGAATGTTTTGGTGATAAGAGTGGAAATTCTTCTTCACAGAAAGGGTGGTGAATGACTGGAACAGCCCACCAGAGGAGGTAGTGGAGGCAAAGACTCTGGGGAGCTTCAAGTATGCATGGGAAAGGCACTGGGGCATATTAGATAGAGGAATGCAGGAGGAAGTGACACCTATGATCAACTAGAGTGACTGGTAACAGAATATGGGACAAGGGACATAGTGGATGGGCCTAAAGGTCATTTCCTGTAAACAAAATATATATTTCTACTTTCCATGTTACTGTGTGAATAGGTAATCATTCTCTTCTCAGCTATGATAGGAATATCTTCAAAAACGTAAAGAGAAAATCACAGCTAGATTTAAAAACCCAAGGCAATTTGCTGGCTTTTTGTTAAATCAAAAAAAGCACAGTGTACTTACTTTTTTTCTGTGTGTGGGGTGGGGGTGGGAGGGGGGCACTGTATGTCTCTTGTCTGTAAGCCAGGAAGTGTCTGGCTCACCAGTAGCAATGTACAGACCTAAGTATCACCACCACATCATGTAGTCTTGGTCAGTGACATGCAAGCTAATCTCTGCATAGGGATCCAGGTTCAAAATTTATAAAACAAAACAAAAATGAAAATATGGTTACTCCATGTCCTATAATAACCAGCTCTATGTAGTTTGTCCAAATATAAGTGCAACTCCCTCTCCAGCCTAATGGTAGCTGGCATAACTCATTTTCAGGGAGGGAACCCAGGAAGTAAAAATTCATTTACTTAACCTCTTGGGCCTGCAGTAATCTGCTAGGTGCTCAGACACCATTTGAATCACTGCATGCTGTAAATATATTGGTTAGCAGGCAAATGCTTTGTTTCTAGTAACTGAATGTTCAAATCATTGGTAAAGTCCAAACAGAATCCATCTTAATGAAAGTAAAAGCTCATGAGCATATTATTACAAAGGGGAAAATCATAATTTCCTGCCAGGAGGGTTTCAGGCCATGAATATCTTACAGCAGGATGTCTTTTTGCAAACTCCATCATCCCACATGGCAGGAACTTTGTGAGGGCACTGGCAGCTTAAAGTGACACTGTCAACCTTTTCTGCAACATATTATTTCTGGTCAAAAACGCACATTTTGTGATTGCTTACCTTCTCTAATATTTGTTGATGTTACTGGTTATTTTATATGACTTTTTGCTTAGTAGAATTGAAATGCATGCTAATGCATAGTTATACAAATCCGTGTTTTGATTCAAATCCCTGATCTGCACTTTTTGCATACTTCCCAAACATTAGAAACACCCCCAAACTGTTTAGCCACTCATGATGTAATAGTCTCCTCTAATCCCACTGCATAATGAGTGGCTAGACTGTGTTGGGGAGTTCCTAAGTCCAGGATAGATGCAGTGGAAGGAATGTAAACAAACATGTTTTTGTGTGGTAACACCAGTATGGTGGGCAGTCTGTTTTTCACTTTTAAAAAAAGAAAAAAGGATTCAGAATCAAACTAACAGCAACATCAGCAATCTTTGCAGAATGTGAACAATCATAACGTGTTTTCAAACTAAGGAGACTTTGAGGACTAAGGAGGTTGACCGTGTCCCTTTATCAGCATCTTCAAGGCTTTAAGGGACCGTGCACAACCCTGTAGCACAAGTACATTAAATCTACTGTAGATGTGGGTTTCGTACCCAAATTACTATACAGGACCAGTGTGAGGTAGACTTAAAAAATATCCATTTATGCAATATTTAACAGCACCAGCACCAAAATATGGATGAACCTATGGGACATTTTACTTAGAAGTTTATCAGAAAGAAAAAGTTTTAGGCACACACAAACCTCATAAAAGGGATGCAGGCTTCAAAATGAATAAAAAGACATTTTATTTTAAAGCCAGATAATAAAAACAATGCCACCTATGCCTGACATGTTTCGGACATAGTGTCCTTTATCAAAGCCTTTGACAAAGGACACTATGTCAGAAACGTGTCAGGCATAGGTGGCACTGTTTTTATTGTTTGGCTTTAAAATGAAATGTCTTTTTATTCATTTTGAAGCCTGCATCCCTTTTATGAGGTTTGTGTGTGCCTAAAACTTTTTCTTTCTGATATGTCTAAAGTTTTAGATCACCACAGCCCAGTGTGCACTTCTTTATTTTGTACTCAGACGTTTACCTTGAGATTCCATTCTTTCAACTTCCCGTACACTTTGTAGCTTCCTCGCTACTGCCCCCAAGGCAAGTTCAGTAGAAGCCATTATGTGCCTACATGTCCACTTCCACATGGAATGATTGCAGCTAACTCAGTGGCTCCGGAGCCTACAAAATCTACACCAACTTCATGCTTTGGTCCCAGCTAATCCAGGACCAGGGTGGCACACAACACAATTCAGAAAGGTTTATAGAGAACACTTCTCTCTGGGGGACTGCAGCTTCTGGGGATCCAGCCACATCACCCTGTATTCCACCAACCCCAGCAGAGCTTGCTTGCACTTTATGCTACAGGTGTCCTGGTGGACACCTTGAAGAGGAAGTGGTATGTCAGACAAGAGTCTCATGCAGCTCGAGAATATCGCTCAGGATTACTCATGCACTGCTCAGATTACCACGTACCATGTGAAACTATAAAGTTGAGAGGTGGAACCTGTCTGAGCAGGTGTGCTCATTTAATGTAGTGGTTAGGGTAGTGGACTGTGAGTGAATTAGGACATTTAGTGACAGAGGTTTGATTTCCACAGACTCCAACAGCACTCCATGTGACTGCCACCTAAGTGTCTTATATAATAAAATCTCTGTGGTCACCCCTGCTCACTGAATGCCTGCTTCCATTATTTTTTTTTTCAATATTGTGTGACCTCAGAGTTGATTATATTTATTTATGGGGGTGCAAGGCAGTGGGGTCATAGCCTCCCCTTCAAAAAATATGTGTGAATTGTTGGTAAACTTCTGTAATGGACAGACATACAGTTATGGCACTGATGGTGTTCCTATCCATGACAGTATTCCCGTTGGCCATACTGTTTCCTGTCCACCATGACACCTGCAGCATAAAGTGCAACTGCTGTAAAGGATCGAGCAAATTCGTAGCACCACTCCATAACAGGGTTATACACCTGCTACCCAGCAGGGAGGGAGGCACTGTAGTTCCTAATCCATACTATTTAAAAGTCCAGAAAAATCACATTTCTACCACAGAGGCAGCACACGTAGCTTTGTGAGCTAAGAAATAACTTGCCTTGAGGATCTACATACTGTAGGGATTCATTTTACAGGGGCATCCATGGTGAAGGCTGCTAGCATAATCCTAAGGCTTAGGTGAGTTCCACCTCTGGCAAGTCCTCTAGCTGCTCACTGCAGCTCTCTTCAGCTCCTCTCCTCAGACTCAACTAACCACACCTGATGACTCACCAGTCACCAGGAGCTGGCCACACCCCCTGAAAACTCCTAGACAGTCCAGCCAGCAGGGGGTCTCCAGCCTGTCTAGAGTTAATCCATAGAGGTCTGTGAACCAAAAAGAAACTTTAGCTTCCTGGGGGTTACATAAATGAGCACAAACAAAATTGAAAAGATAAATGCTAAATTGCAAGTTGCATTAGAAGAATAAAGTGCAACATGAACACTAACCAGAGGGAAAGAATCCTAGTTGTAAATCTCACTGTAAAACCAGGGAAGCCTCACTTTATGATACCAAACTAAAATACATTTAAACAACAGAGTTAAAATAGTCTAAACATTTCCAATGGCATATGAATACCCTTGAACCCCAAAGGACTCCAGAGTGACATACCAAATTCGAATCAAAGAATGAGCACTTAGGGATTGTAAAGTTTCATTCTTAGAGTCAATAAATGTAGTACAAAGATCTACCATCTTCAGTCAGTAGTCCGGTAGCTGCATTCACTCTGCATACTCGATCATTCAAAAAAAAAGTCAATGTTCAGTTTGCCTCCAAGGACACATGACACCCTCCTGGGTTTGATGCTGTACCTCCCATGAGTCACTGCTCCAGATTCCATTTCTGGCTGCCCCAGTCCATCCGCAGCTCATCAGGTTTTACTATTGGCAAATATGTTACAATTCTTTTATGTCATTAGAGATACTTACACTGAACAGTGCAAACACTCTGTACCAGAGGACAGTTTTCTTGTTTTACAGATCACAAAAAGGAATTTTATTTGGGTGCCCGAGGAGGTCTGGTCACATAGGGGAGGCCTGTCAGTTGAGACTTCATGTCCAAAAATGACACACTCAATTATTTTTTTTTTTGCCTGGTAGTGGAGACTGAAACTTTCTACAAGGATAGAAACAGTTTGCAGATTGTGCTCGTAGGATTGAAACTTTCTGCAAAAATAGTCTGCAAATGAAGAATGGTAAATACAGAGCCCGAGACTGTAAAACTGCAGTTTAAAACTCAACATGCTACTGCTCATATAGATCCCGCACCAATCCCCAAATAAAGCATTGGACACTAATATTGAACTTTTGGTAGAAAAGGCCGATGTTTACTCAACATAAAGTCAGCAATTACATCATCAGATATATCATCGCTCAAACAGATACATAATCATCCAGATATCAGACTTACCAAAACATGTACAACAGTTTTAATCAATGTAATTTAAAACAATAGAGTATTCTCAGTGAGGTAGCAGACTCATTCGGTTGTGAATCCAATTCTGCAATATAAAGGTCCATCTAGTATTATGACCAAGGGATCTCCTGGCAACCCACACTGGGCTGGCCAATCTCCCCCTTGACAGGCTAGACCTGATGGAAATTAGGACCCACTAGGCCATAGCCATGCAGCATTGCCCCCACAGGGTGCCAACTGCCCAACCATCACCCCCCACAGTTGCCCTGCTTCATGCTGCATTGTCCACATCTCAGGGGTGCACCCTCACCAGGCCACCCCCTTCTTCATTGTTTCACAACATATGTTTATTTAGAGTACCGAGTTGTCCATCACAAGATATGTAATTCTGTTACATATCTCCCAAAAATGTCTCAGGGTGAATACTCTACACCCATTTTTCCATGACCTCCTGAATACCGTTATTAAATAATGCATAACCCACATTCAAAAGATGCAACCCATCCATGTCATATAATCTCCCACAGTCAACCATGAGGTAGCGATGATAAACCACTTGGATGACCCAGGCAAGACAGAACCAAGACACCTCCTGATTCACCTCCCTGAGTACTTTCTTTAAAGGCCTGGCAGCAGCCACTGCCATCCATTTTAACCATGGCACAATCCTGGACCATGCCACATTTGTGTTTGGCATTTGCTGCTTAATCCAAAGCAAGTCTATTAAAATACACTTGCGCAAGTCGATGGATGACAAGCTGCTCAGGTCATTCCCCCCAATATGTATGAACATGCCATCCAGTGGCCTATTGACCAAACCCAGCTTACTCAGTCTGGGTATTAAATCTCTGCATCTCATTCCTCCTACCCCACACCACTGCACAGATGTTTTTCTTGTGGGCAAACCTAGTTGCATTCCTTGAGCCTGCCTCGCTGCCTGCTCACAGGCTGTTCTGACAAAGGAATGTCCAATCACCTAAAACTGTTTGACTGCATGAGGCACACCTGTGGGAATAAATCATATGACATTGGCACATTTCATTCCTTTCGATGCCTGTGTTGCCCCTTTTTTCAACACCAAAGGGCCTAATGCATCCCTTATAAGCCATCGACTGCCACCTCCCAATGGACTTTATCTGTGTTTCCCGACACCCCAATCTCGCTGCTTCCGTGGCAGCCCCTATCCTAAAAGAATGTGTGTTGAAGTCCTTATGGTCCCTGCCTGAGGACTGGATTCCCTTCCTGAGCACAGCTGCAAACTGGTACCTGGTAACTGGTTTGCCATTGCTGTGAGTGTGAAAAAATTGCCCTGCCTATTAACCTTCTGATTACTGTATTCGTTGATCGACACTCAAGGGCATAGCAGGTGTCCTTGTGCCCTGTGGAGTGTAACTAGCCATGGTGGCCTACCTGGGCTGTCTTTGACTGTCTCAAGGTCATCTCTATATGGTCTGCCTTCACATTGACATCCCCCATTGGATGCTATGCCCTGGTGTGAGCATGGAATCTTCTACTAGCTCCAGCACCCTAAACCCTCTGAAAAAGGCAGCAGCAAAGAGTGCTCTAAACAGTTTTGCCTCATCCCCAGATGATAAGACCTGTGCTAAGCTGATTAGTATTTCACCCAAAAGCCCGCTGTCCACTGGCTTTCTAGTGTCTATCTGGGGCCCTCTTATATGGGATCACCCTTCCACCATTTGTCCTGCTTCATCAGCACTGCTAACAGCAAATGTTTTGAGTGAGGGGATCCAAGGTTTCGACTGCAAGTAAGACTGCCAGCATTTGCCTATCTGCAGTGTAACAATCAGACTTTCTGTCAGCAGCAGTGTTGATTTTTATTTAAAAACTCACCTACACTTGGACTCTTGGCTCTTATGGGGCTTACTTGGCACCATCTACAGGGATAAGGTGAGTTATTGCTTAAAGGATAAATTTGAATACTGTGCATGGTCCTGAGCAAGCCCATTAGATGTTTAATTATTAAATACTTAGTTCTTGGGATAGTTTTTTTTTATATACACAAGTGTATTTTATTATTTTTAAATTTGTAATTAAAGATGTTCCTCTTTCCATAATTGAAAGAAATTTATTAAATGTGACTAGGGGTTTGGTGGGACTAATTATACTGATCTCCTTATGCACTCCAAATAAAAGTGACAAATCTACTGGGGGAGGCCCTTGGGAGCCTGAGATTGGGGGGGGGGGTTAGTACATAATGATGAACAAATTCTCTAGGCACAGAAACCCCTTTTACATAGTAAAAATTGGTCTTTGGAAGGTTTCTATGGCATCTAATCCTCATCAAATTTCGACTGCCCAGCAGGTGCTGTGGGTGTCTCTAGTCCTCTGTGGGGATGTAGAATTGAACCCACGCCCTGAAGGAGATTCCTTTAAAATAATGCATGATAACACCGGGAATTTGATAAAAAAGATGGATCTCTTCAGGGCCTGGCTACCATGTAGTCCCCTGATGTTATTATATTAACTGAAACATGGCTTCAGAAGGGAATTGGGCAAAATGAAATTGAATTGCAAGACAACTATCATCATAATCAGGACAGGGGGTCACGAGAAGGTGGCATTTTAATGTATATCACACATACTATTGGTCATTCGAAGATAATATATTCAGAAAAAGTAAAGGAAATTGAATATTTCCTGGTGTACTTAGAACCTCTAAACTTGATAATAGGAGCAATATATTCACCACCAAAGTTGAATCCAACATATTTTGACAATATTTGTCATGTATTACAGAACATATAGTACATAGGAAACTGGTTCTCATTGGAGATTTCAATGCTGCCTGGAGGTGTCCACGAGGTCAAAGGTTGGAAAGCTCCATGCAACCCTTACAACTACAGTAGTTCAAATAATCGATTCTCCTACCAGAAAGGGCAAGTTGACAAGCCACGGAAACATACTAGATTTAACATTTACATCTTCAGATTTAGTGGTAACAGGACATAGAGTAAATAGTCCCAATCTAGGAGACCACAGCATGATTCAATGTAGTATTAGAATTGACAAAAATAATAATAAATCCAAGATAAGGCAAACAACCATTTTAAGAAGGTGCTATACTAGATTTAACAAATTACTATTTGGTAATTACTTATTGAAAATGTCTTGACACAGAATTGTTCTTATGCCTGATTTAAACATGGCGGTGAATGAATTCACAACCATGTTTTTAGAAGCATATGACAAGTTTTCCCCACAGAAAAAGATCAGGAAAAATCTGTCTGGCCAGCTTGGATAGGACCCAAAATAAGTAAATTAATCAGGATAAAAGATCAGTAATGGAAAAAGTCAAACAAATCCCTGTGTTCTGAAACTTGGGCTAAATTCAAAACTATTAGAAATAAAGTTACTACTGAAATTAGAAACACCAAGGCATATTACTATAAACAAAAAGTAAAAGTTACTACAGACCCAAAGGATTACTGGGCACTGATAAATGATCTTAAAAGAAACAGGACTAGTCCAGAGGTTAAAATCTAGGAAAAGGGGGTTATGTAGCAAGCTGATGCCACTGCTGACTTATTAAAACATTATTTTGTTAATCTCTCTGACGTAGAAATTATAAGGGCCAAACATGAACAAAAAGTAAAGCAGGTAGATTTATCTGGAGATGATATCCCCAAATTTAGGTTTCAAAGGGGTAACAGATAAGGAAGTTTCAAAAATTATAGATAAATTACAAATTAATAAAGCCAGTGGTATCGATGGTATAGAGAATAAGTTATTAAAAAAATCAGTGTCTGAAATATCTCCCATACTTACAGGCTTGTTTAGCTGGCATTTTAGTGAGGGGATTTTCCCCCAGAGTTGGAAATTAGCAAAAATTATTCCAGTTGCTATAGGAGGGGATCCTACTGACCCATCAAATTACCGTCTTATTGCCCTGTTATCAACTATCTCCAAGATATTGGAGAGAATCGTCCACAGACAACTAATGGACTATTTTGAAAGGTATGGGAGACTGACTTAGTTTCAGTCTGGCTTTAGAGGGGGCAGGTCCATGGCCACCATGCTCATGGACTTTTTAGATCTGGTTGCTACCACTTTGGGGGTTGCTAGATCATGGGAGCGGTGTACATGGACCTGTCAAAAGCTTTTGGTCTTGTAAATCATGGAATCCTATTGGACACCCTAAAACACATAGGGGTGGCAAATGAACCATGTCAATGGTTTCATTCCTATTTGGCCAATAGGACTAAGGGTAGTTAGCATAAATGGAGTTAGTTCAAAACTATTGCATATCACACGAGGGGTACCCCAGGGATCAGTACTGGGTCCCTATTTATTCATTACATACATAAATAGTCTGCCTACCCACATAAAAAATTCTTCCATTCAACTATACGCAGATCATACAGTTTTGATTGCAGTGGGAAGTCATCCAGAGGAAATGGAGTATAGACTTCAGATTAATTTTTTTGGTTATGCAAGAATACTTTACTTCATTAGCTTTGGTAATAAATAATAAAAACCTCAAACAATGTTCTTCTCTCCAATACAAACTAAAAATAAATTGAATCCTAAACTTGAGGTAAAAACCAGTGAAGGGAAAATTCAAACTAAAACTGCGGTTTACAAATATTTGGGGGTCCACTTCAATCAACATTTAACTTTTGAATATCATATTAAAGAATTAGTAAAAAAAAAACAATCAATGCTTGATTAGGGGCAGCAAGGTGGATATCCCCCTGTACAACTAAGGAAGTGCTCTTAGCAATAGTGAACCAGTTAATATTGCCACTTGGATTACGGAAGTCACATATATTGCCATCCATATAAATAGCAGTTGACTAAGTTAGGTACAATCTACTGTATAATAGACTGGCAAGATACATATCAGTGGTACTCCTCTTCTAACCATTGACTCCATCAAATACCCTACTCCTCTTCTAACCACTGACTCCATCAAATACCTTGGGGAGACACTGGACCCCCAACTTGACCTTGGGTGCCATATCCAAAATATATGCAGAGCTGTCAACGGCAAACTGGGTCTGGCCTTCAGAGTGAAGAAAAATCTTACATCTGCTGCTCACCTTGCATTGGCCAGAGGAGTGTTGCTTTCCTCTCTTTGCTATGAACTTCTCCTGTTTGCACAAACCTCCAAAGTTCACCTCACTAGATGGAACACAACCTACAATAACATTTGCCGCTTTGCACTTGCTACCCCTCACCTCACCCACCACTGTAGCCTATATGACAAACTCAGGTGTCTCTCCCACCCAACCACATGAACTTTGTCCTGGGCTGCTTCATGGGCAAGGTGCTCAGTACTGGCATTCCCCCAGGGCTGGCTGAACTTCTCAAACTGGCTGTCTCTTCTACCTGCTCCCTCAGGTCTCTGGGCCCTGGTGTTCTTAAAAGTCCCTATCACCCACACACAAATGGGGGACAGAGATTTTGCTTCATGTGCCCCTAGGCTATGGAACTGCTTTCCTGCTCAAGTCTGCTCCTCCCCCTCCCACTCATGCCTCCGAAGCTCCCTGTGGTATCACTTGAAGCTCTCCTCTGCATGTGGGTGTCCTTGACCTCCATAACTAATTCCAGTCCCCTGCACCGGACTCACATGTCCTTCTTGGCACCCCTCTTGCAGCTCCTGCTGATGCAGCCTATTTAACTGGACTCTGAGGTGCATATAATGTATTTTTTCTCTGTTTCAAGAGATATTCAGACTGTGGCTCTGTTTATGGCTCAGAGCTGTGTATACCTTGTAAAACTGTACTGTTCCTAGACTTGGTGTCTCTATGTATATATATTCCTGCACATATCTTAACTGTGCTCACTGTCTACTGGTTATGTTCACATGGTTCTATTTTGACTCTGTATACTGCCTAACTTGTGTCATGTTGTCCTCTGTATGAACCTGTATCTCACTGCATCTGTATCTCATTGTACTCTCCCAGGTCATACCTGAAAATAGGCATATAACTTGTCTAGTGTACTTACCTGGTCAACAAAAGCTAAATAAATAAATATATTGAAATGTTAGTTTAATACCCACCATTGTACTATGTACAGTTCTGTTGGTTGAAGCCCATTAGACATAAGAAGGAAATGCATCAGGGCTAATCATATATGGGGTATTCTTAAAAATAATATCCTGAATGGATTAATAGGGAAGTTGCAAAAACCCAAACATGGTCTTAATCTGAGGAGAAAAGGGGCCAAAGAATTGGTATTATCAAAGATAATTAATAAATTTACTACTTTGACAATTCAATACAAAGCACTTCTTTGTTGGAATCAATTTCCTCAACATCTTAGAGACTTAGATATGTTACCAAACATATTTAGAACAACAATGCAGCAGGAACTGAAATATCATTGTGCATGTAATGGATAAGATTGGATGCTGACTATCAATTTATACTGCATTTGTCTACATGTGTTTTATAATATTTCCTTGTGAAATGATTTTATATAATGTATGTTTATACTTGTGTATATTTATTTTGTAACTTACAAACAGGTGCACCTTGTAAAAAGGGCATTTATAGCCCTAATGGTGTTAGCACTGTATAAATACAATTTTACAACTACTACTACTATTTTTCTGATAATAAATGAGCCTGTGACATCCTGGAGACCCTGCATCTTTGCTATAAAGGCTATCCCAGACAAATGGCTGCGAATATACACTGGTGACCTGCCCTCATCAATCAGGGAATGAACAAACTGGTGAACTAAATTGGGACTCTGCATAGTGTCCAGCCACTGACCATGGCCTTCACAAAACCCCCTGAATGACCTCACATGCACTTGATACTTATGTCAGGTTCCTGGTGTCACTGTATGCTGAACCAATTCAGCCATTCGAGGATTGTCTCCTGCCACAAGAACACAAGGACTTGCACTGGGGTTGCCTCTGCAGCCAGTGCCATCAACCAGAAATACTCAAACTGCAGGTGAAATAGTGCATCTGTGATCACATTCTTTACCCCAGGCATGTGCCTTGCCCTTAATGAGAGATTGAGCTGTAGGCAATGCAGTACACATACTCTCAACAATCTCATTAACTCTTTCGAGTTTGAAGACTGTGTATTCAGTATCCTGATCACAGCCATATTATTTGATTGGAACAACACTTTGCGTTCTTTAGCCTGTCACCCCACACAAATATGGCAGCCACAATGAGGAAAAATTCTAAAATTGTCACATTCTTTGTGAGGCTAGCCTCACACCAGCTGTCATCCCAAGGTCCCACTAGCCATGAGCCCTGAAAGTATGCCCTGTAGCCAATGCCACCAGCAGCATCTGTTACCAGCTGACAGTCCTGTTTGAAATCCACCCCCCCATCGGCCACATTTACATCCTGTTAAACTACTGTAAAAATGTGTCCCAAACTTCCAGATCTGCCCTAATGGTTGAGATTACTCGGATGTGATGATGCAGTTGTAGTGCACCCCTCGTTGCCCACGCCATGTGCCTAATGAATGGTCTTCCTGTTGCAAATGACTTCCATGCAAAATTTAAATGGCCAGTCAGTGATTGCAGCATCTTCAGAGTAACCTTCTTAGCTGGGTGAACCTCTGCTACCAACATCTTCAAGCATTCTATTTTTTTTCTGTTGGCAACCTGGATATCATCTCCATTGAGTCTATCTCAATGCTGAGGTATGTGAGCCGTGTTACCAGCCCTTCAGTCTTTTTGTGTGCTAATGGCACATTGAACTACCTCATAAGCTGACTAAAATCCTTTAGCGTGTTTCTACTCTCCACTGTCCCTGGCTCCTCAATGAACAAGAAATCATCTAAATAATGGGTAATCCTTCTGTTCCCTGTGAACTTTATTATGGCTCATTCCAAAAAGCAGCTGAGAGTCTCAAAAGCTGCACCTAAATTGAGCAGCCCATCAACATTGCCTTGTCAAAGTAAATGTCTCCATCAAAGGCAAAACTAAATAGATCAAAGTCTGCCGGGCTGACAGGCAGCAGCCAAAATGTCAATTTCATATCGCTTTTAGCTAAACAAGCTCCCCCGCCTGCTAGTTGTGTCAGCTTGCCCACCCTATCAAAAGATGCATAACTAAGTGCACTGTCCTCTTCACTAATGTGATAATTAACTGACATTCCCTTAGGGTATGATAGGTGATGGATTAACCTATATTCCCCCTGTCCTTTTTTGGTGACCCCCCTGGGGCGATATCCTGATGGGGTCCATTGGTGGGTCCTGAAATGATCCAGCCACCCTAACGGCCTTCATTTCCTTGCAGATTTTATTTGTAACCATGTGCTTCTGTGAATGTGATGATTTTAGACTGTGCACCATCGTGGATATCTGTGGACCCCGATAGGGAATGGGAACACCATTGGAGAAGCCCTCCAGCAGATAACATGCCTCTTTCTTACAGGGGTAGCGGTCAAGCCAGGGCCGTACATGATTAATGTTTTTGAGGAAATTGCCAGACCTTTTCTCTGGTCTGTCTCCTTTTCTATTTCCTTTCTGTTGGCTGTCAACTTTCTTGTAACCACTGCCCCCTTGGCATACGCTTGCTTTGTGTTTTCCCTCCCAGTTGCTGCATTCGTGCCTGAATTTGCAGTAGTCCCGAAAACACTTGCTTGTGTTAATCTGCTGGCAGGTCCCTTTCTGTCCTGTCCAAGGTATCTTGGGATCATGTTCCTGCTGGCCATGTATGCCACATTTGCCCATCTTGCTTGGGTCATGTGCCAACACCATAGGTCATTATCAATCTTGTCCCACCTCATGTTGGGTGTCCAGGTCAACTTCATCCTAAAAAGCTTGTCATATCATAACCAAGCATTCCCTTCATAGACCAGGTGGTTTGTCTTTATATTATCTCTATTTTATTAATTACCCAATCTTCTATGGGAACCTACCGCAGTAGATAGTGATAAAGATATCAAAAGCTGCTGCTCAATTCTTGAAGTCAGGGGCATCTTGGGCCTGCACAGCTTTTCCTGTTTCACTTTATTCTTATTCCCATCATTGGGCAGCTCCCTATGCAATAACTCAAAGATCTCTATGTATTCCCCTTTACATATTTTCTCCCTTATGGAGGGTGTCAAGTGGGCATCCATAGAGTCATCCACCCCTACTTATGTCTAATATCCCCCCATTCCCGCTACTGCCTGAGACCTGCTGGGTCCCACCACTCCCTGGGCCATTGGCTAAGAGCTTGTTGCTGCCAGTGCTGCTGGCTGCCCCAAGTTGTTACGTACCAGCTCTGTCACAACTAACTCCAGGCCCCATACCTGCCAGACCACTACATCAGTTTTGTGGATGGCTGTCTTTCTGTGGGTCCCACTGCTACCAAGTCACCTAAGTGACCCGCAGGTGTGGGCATGCTTTCTTGCTGACCCTCCATTACCCTCTGTCCCCAGCCAATGGCATGGCCTCCTGGCCCACTTCTGAGACTCCTTGTGCCCCAACAGGCATCCTCTACCTGCCCGATGTGGCCTGTGCCACTTTTGGTGCCTGATCAACTGCCATGTTGTTCGCCATGTTGCCTCCCAAAACACTTGTTGTCCCCCTCATTGTTCCCATGGCCATACTTAGAATGTGTTGGGGGGTATGCCTACCCCTACACCCAAGCCTGGGTGGTCCAGCATAAATGGGGGAACCAGGGAACTGGCATCAGCTACCAACCCTGTGCACTGGCAGCCGATGGTTGGTAGCCGATGGTCCTGGCACCCCTACAGGTGCCCCCTGGTTGGCCACCCCCACTTGGACCTTCCCTACCTGATGTCTAGGAAGCTTACTCCCTTTCTGGACCCAGGCCCTCTTGACCACCTTGGTGTATAGACGTCTACCCACCACTGTGTTGCCTTTCCCTTGGGGCCCTGTACCTCTAGCCTTAGGGTCCCCTTACTTTCAACCAGATCTCCCACATAGCTGCTCCCCTGACCCAGTGCTCACAATCTGTACCTCTTGCAACTCACTGACCAGGTCCAGTCCCGTGGACGCTTAACTGGGTCTATTGGCCTCTTGCTCCAATGTATCAACTCCTACTGGACCACCCAGCTCCTCTGTCTCACTTCCTGAATCTTCAGGTGTAGGCTGCACTGCCTCCTTCTCAGCAGTCTCCTTCACATTCTTCCCTCTGGCGGGACTGGACTGGGATGCCATCACCTCTGCCAATCTTCTGGTGGGTCTTCTTGTTCTCTTCAATACATGCGATGGGCCAGGCCCCCTGGCTGTTGCCCTGGCATTTCTTTCATGGCAGCCTGCAACCAGTCAGGTCCCCCAAGCTCCATCAGATGCTAGAGCACCTCTTTAAATTCAGCCATGGGTTGGCCCCCAAGCTGGGGTTCTGTGATACCTAAGGCTCACTGCACCCCTGCCCTGCATTTTTGCACATTACTCATTCTTACCACTTTCAAATAGATCTGGAGTGACTAGTGAGCCACAGAAGAAAAAAGGGGGATAAAAAACAGAAAAATGTTACCACCTCTTCTTCGTTAGTACCACCAGTGGAGGAATGCCCCCCCCTTTATTGACAATCAATGCCCTCCGTCGTTCTGCCTTCCCTACTGCTGCTGCTGCCCCTGGTGAAGCGAGCATGATTAATCCACTTGCCCAGATTAAAAACATTTTTTTTTGAATACCTTTTTGTTCACATGGCCCCCCCCTTGCATGCATGGCCTTACGAGGTGTTCCAGAAGCCCATCTCAAAACATATCTGTTTTCACACCATGAGCAGCTGCAGCTCACACTTGCTAATTCCTGAGGTCGATACATCCCCTTCCAACCAGCTCCGCTCCCCTTCCCTCCCTAATCCTGGTGCCGCTGCATAGGCACATTGTATGTCCCTCTTATATCTGTTTTGTTTTTTGGCTTTGACCTCAACAAGATGGCGTCCACTGCCTCTTACCATCTATACCTCCCTAAGATGGCCACTGATGCACTCCAAAAATAGTGGCTGCCGCGCATGCTCCGTAGGCCACCCTGCACCACCTATTATTTGAGGAAACCCTGCTCTCACAATACTGCTGCTCAGCCACCTCCTATTCGAGTAACACCATGGGAAGGAAAGCTGCCACAATGAGTAGAGGGACTCATAAGTAGATGCCTCACTGTATCCCACAACATGCACCTCCTATGCTAAATTGTGGATTTTAAATCAGCAATCTACACTGAAAATTATCCTGCCTCCTCCCACTGCCAAGACCAGGATAAGCCAGCTGGCACTGCCAGTAAGCAACATGCTGCCTTTTTATTGTCTCAGGGCTGCCGCCCCTCCTCCCCCCAACCCATCCAGTGTCCCTTATGCCCTGGTCTATGAGCAAATGGCAACTCTTTCATGATCCCATCCCTAGTACCTTCATCATAACCCCAAACCCACCCTCCCTGGACCTGACTAAAGACAAATCAATAGTAATGCCACCTGAGCGTCCATCCCTTTCCCCATACTCTGTGCTGGCACGACAGCCTCCCTGCTGCTGAAGGTGTGGGTGGGTTGGTTGGTAGATCCTGGCTGCACAGCCATCAGCTGCCTTGCTGTTCAAACTCCTCCACCCTTCCCCGGCTGATCATTGCCTCACTACATCCCCTGGAGCCCCGGTCTTCCCCTTTAAAAATGGCTGTCCACCAGCCCGTCAGCGCAGTGGTTGAATTTCCTCTTGTGACGCCAGTGACCTGGGTTCAGGAATGAGCTTGGGGTGCTGGAGGGCCGGCCAGGGGGGAGGCAGCTTGAGTGTCCCATGACTGCTCGCTGTCTCCAGGGAGGGTGGAGGTTGGGACCCGGTGCTGAAGTGGCCACTGGTGGAGGCCGGTGGTAGAGCAGCATGTTGGGATCATTTAGGGGCGGTGCGTGACAGACGTTGGCTCTTGCCTTGACGTCCTGGAGGTCACGCACCTCAAGAAAGGCAGGAAAATCACTCGCTGGCCTCTGGATGATGGCTCTCAGTTCCTGAGGGCCTCCAGTGCCTTTCTGGTGCCTCCTGTTCCCCAGCAGCATCCCCAGGCCCTAGAAGTATGTGTGTGCTCTGGCTATCCTTCCCCCCGGTGCCTTCCCCCTCGGAGGAAAGGGACCCACCCGGTGAAGGGATACACTGGGATATCCTGGGGGTTGGCTGTGATCTGGGGAATTAGAGGAGGGCCAAGCAAGGACAGAAGAGATCAGGGGAACTTGGCAAGAGCCCAAAGGAGTGGAGGACCAGTGAGCATGGGGAGGAAAAATAGATCAAACAAAAAAAAATGGCTGTCCCATAAATGCTGACATGGGCCATAGACCATTCCAAGTGACCTATCTGATATGTCCTGGCCTCCACCACTCACAGCTGCCCTGTTCCTTAGTCCCCACCCATTATTTCCTGATTTACCCCTATCTCCAGCCCCCAGTCCCTTTCCCCATTTATTTCACCCTGCTACACATTTTTTTTAAAAGACAGTGGGATGCAGACCCGAGGCCGTGGGCCTCTTGCTTCTCAAACCCTGGTCTCACTGTCCATCACTTACTTCTAGGCCTGTCCTGTGGCATCTGTACTTCTAATTTCCTGATCCTTCTCCATGTCCAGTCCAGGCAGAAAGAGGTTGAACCTCTTCTGTCTGGATGTTTAGTAGCATGGCCTCTGCCCCTCCCAACCAGGGGCTACTCCTAACCACTAGGTGTCAAAGCAAAGGCCATTGGCCCAACCTTCCTCGGTCATTATAGCTAGGAAGGTCGGGCCCGGGGATTGGCTCTGGCCCCTGGGCAATTGACCTCCAGGAGATAGCCGGGAGGAACCATTTACAATCTGCAGGAAGAGATGTTCAGGTATTAGAACAAGAAAAGCAGCACCAGTTACAGGCAGAGAAAATGTGTTATGAGGTGTAAAACATGTCAGGGATCCAGGGAGCTGGATGTCATTTTCCACCAGGGAACTAATGACTTGGTGAGAAAAGGAGATGGAGTAGCGCAGGGTAAGTTCAAGGAACAGTGTATTAAGAGCTGCTCAGAGGTATGGGTACCCATGACAAATTCAATTCACCTGCAGCATAAGCCATGGCACTCATAACACTCTATCTCAGTTTGCCAAAATTTAGCCAAAAATAGGAGTCCAAACCAAAGGCACCTTTTACCTGGTTTATTCACAGTCCAAAATAGAATAGACAGGTGCCCAACATGAGATAAATTGAATTTTGTTCAATGTATGTAATCCAGACTTACACAACAGGACATTTTACCAGCACAATATAAGCTCTCTCTGGCATTTAGTGATTCATCTCTTTGTGGGTGACTGTACCTTGCAGGTGTTACTTTATTCTCACCACTGTATAACCCTGTTCAGATTTCATACCCAGAATAACTAAATATTTAACCCTAAATTTTTTTGTCTGTGACCCCCTTGTACTCTTTTGACCTCCACCTTCTGCTGGTGTGCCCCAAAGATTCTGCGGCCCCGGTCCAATCAGTCCCACATGGGAAGTTCATTTAATCATACTTGAACTTCCATTCCCTTTTTAAAAACAAACACGACCCCCCCATCAGTAAATGTTAGAAACAAATTGTACTAGTAACACTAAGATATAATGGTGATTATTAGCCTACTAGTACTGTTTGTAATTATGCTTTAGGCACATCTACTTTAACTTCATTCTTGCTTCTTAATACAGAAAGCAGTCTGAGGGTACTTCAAATTACATTATAAAAGTCTGACATAAAGGAAGCAATGCAGTGATGGCCAAATAAAATTTTTAAATGCTTAGATTTGCTTGAATATGTGTATACATTAAGAGGTAATGGGTATGGTGAACACTCAGTGAACTGTACGTATTAATGTGATTTCTATTTTACTTAAAAAAATGGTTTTATATTAAATAATTTGTTAACTGATGATTAGCCACAGCTGAGAAAGCAAGTATAAAACCAGCTTTGCCTTAGAGGGCACTATTCATTTGACAAAGCCTATCAGTGAAATGTTATGAATTTTTGCTCCCCACTGCATTGGGCATTTATTTGTTCTATGTTGGACTGTCAATAAACCAGGTAAAAGGTGCCTTTGGTTTGGACTCCTATTTTTCAACTAAATTTCGGCAAACTGAGATAGAGGGTTGTGAGTGCCATGCTTTATGCTGCATGTAAGTTCAAGGAACTTGGGAGAAACCATAAGCAACTAAGTACACCCGGTGGCATTCACTAAGGTATTACCTGTGTACAACCAAGGGAAGGATAGGGCACTCTGCACCAGGAACATCAACAGCTACTTGAAGGTATGATGCAAGAAAGATGGTTTTGGCTTCATTGGGGACTGGGGGCCAACCTGAAAGGATATGGGCTTCTGCAAAGGTGATGGCCTGCATCCTTCTAGGAAGATGACCGTAGTCCTCAGGGGGAGGTAGTAAGTGTTACTTAGATAAGCATTTCCAAATTTTGCCTTGTTCATGTTCTCATTAATAAAACTATTACTGCTACTACTACTATGCATTTAAACTAGCTGAGAAAGGAGGCTGTATTACCAAGTAATGCATAAACTGCCCTTCCAAAAGTTGATGCAAGAAGGAGTGAGGGCCTAAGAGGAGAAATCTCCCCCAAGGCGGGGGCACAAGATGAAGGGATATAAACAAGGTGGAAGAAAAGGGAGGTGAGAACAAAGAATCAGAAAGAAAGTTGTAGAGGAGACAAGAAACAATGAGGGTAACATGGGGAGTCAGAAGGAGTTATGGGAAGCAGCACAGGGAGAAAGGGGGAGGAAAGGGGAATTGCAGGCAGGAAAATAGAAAAGTTTGGAGAGCCATATGTGCCGGTGCAAGGAGTCTTTGAAATACAATTTTGGACCTGGAGTCCATCATGGTGAAGGCAGACCTGGATCTGGTGGCTATAACTGAGTCATGGTGCACTGAAAATTGTGACTTGGACATGGCTATACCAGGCTGGGGGTGGGGGTGCTATCAGGGCTATGGAAGTGCAAGGGAACCTAGAGGTATAAAAAGGGCTAGAGGTGTAGTTGGTCACCCTGGAGACAGGAGCTGGGGCCACTGTTCACACTGGGATGATATGTAGACCTCAAGCACAAGGGAAGGCATTAGATAAAGAACTTTAGGAAGCCATCAGCAGAATGGCAAAGAAGGGGGAGGTGCTGCTGGCTGAGGATTTCAATCTGTCAGATGTGGACTGGAACCTTACAACTGCTGCTTTGGCTAGAAGCAGGTCCATTCTTGACTCTCTGCAGGTGGTGTTTCTCAGGCAATTAGTTAATGAACCCACTAGAGACAGTGCAATACTGGACCTGGTGTTTACTAACAGAGACAGTATTACAGATGTCACAGTGGGCTAGTGCCTGGAGACCAGTGAGCACCATACAGTGTGGTTCAACATTATGACAGGTGTAGAGGCAAATCACACAAAGATAATGGTCCTAGATTTTTGGAAGGCAGATTTTAAAGAAATGGGAGACTGCCTCAGAAGCAACCTAGCATGGGAGGGTTGCTGGGAAGAGGTAGAACAGTGGAAAATATTAAGGGGCTGCATAATGAAGGCAACCAGCCTCTGTGCAAAGGAAGTGAGCAAAAGGAGGAGGAAAAAAAGACCATTATGGTACTCTAGGGAAGTGGCAACAAAGGTGAAGGGAAAATAGGGTAGCATTCAAGAGGTACAAAGAAACGCAGAGGGATGAAGATAGGGAGGTGTAACAGGTAAAACAGAAAGAAGCAGGTACAGCAGTGAGAGGAACAAAAGGGCAAACAGAGCAAAGGGCAGCCAAAGTGGTAGCAAAAAGGAACAAGACTTTCTACAGGTACATATGTGAGAAGAGGAAGGCAAGGGAAGGGGTATTGAGGATAAGGAGGATGGCAGAGGGAGACTGCACAGCGGAGGATCAGGAAAAAGCAGACATCATGAATAGGTACTTCTGCTCAGTCTTCATAGTGGAGGGAGGGGGAGGGAGGTGGACCACCAAGATGCAGTAGGAACACTGGAGGGGTGGGCATGGACAAAATTCCATTCTCAGAGTAGAGTCTTGAAGTGACTTGCAAATCTAAAAGTGGACAAGGCCATGGGACTGGACAGGGTACTCCCAAGGGTGCTAAGTAAACTCAAGGAGGCACTTACTGCACCACTGATGGCTTTATTCAACAACTCATTAGAAACAGGAGTGGTCCCAGAGGACAGGAGGAGAGCAAACATAGTCCCACTCCATTAGTACTTGCTGTGTATAGAATTTTAATGAATTTCTTTATTTGTTAATATTTATGTGATTTGAAATGTAAACATGTTTGTCCTGTAACATCTAGGCTGCTATTATTTCAGTCCTGGGTCATACATGAAAAAGGGCCTTGGCTCATTGTATTTACCTGGTAAACAAAAGTTTTAATAAATTAGAGAGGCAGCAGGGAGGAGGCTACATTAGTGACTATAGGCCAGTGAGACTTACATCAATAGAGGGAAAATTAGTGGAAACCCTGTTAAAGGAAAGGATGGTGGAGTATCTTGAATCCATACGGTTGCAAGGTGAAAGGCAGCATGGATTTGTGTGTGTGTGTGTGTGTGTGTGTGTGTGTTGGGGGGTGGTCATGCCAGATGAACCTGATTGATTTTTTCAACTGAGTGACCAGAGTATTAGATCTAGAAAGGGCAGTGGACATGGCCTACTTGGACTTCAGCAGAAAAAGTAATTTTCCTGTTGGTGCCATATAGTGCTATTTAATCACACTTTATGCGTTTTTGCATTGGCACCTTAGCACCTTAGCACTTTTAGATTATTCAGCTTGTTTCTCACACCTCCACAGCCTTTAGGTGTTTATTAATGCTGGTGCTGGCCTGAGAAATCAATCTCAAGATGGCCTTTTAATAAGTTCTACACTTTGATGTGTTAAATGTGTTAAATAAAGTTAAAGGAGTAATTCAATTATAGAATTTACAAACAAAAAATGTTCTAAGGGTAAATTAAAAGACTGATTATGCAGGATGTATGCAGTATTTTATGGGTATGTACTAGGTAAAAGACACACACAGTATATAGTATACAGTATAATTTTTATGTACACTGCCACTTAATATCTAGTATTTTCTGGTTTAGACTTTAATATTTTTTTCAATGCCTATGATAAAATTAACCTATTGGACTATTCCAAAGGATTATTCCAAAGGATTAAACCAAAGGATTAAAGGGTATTTGGGGTTGCAGTGAGCTTGTATAACTTGATATACTGTTGGATTTATTAAATAAGTCTAGTTCACTTTAATGTCCCTTGTTTGGCTAACTCAGTTTTAGGAGCCTAATATTTAACACTATTTATTGTTTTATGCTAGAAACCAGGGAACTTAAATATCTGGGTAGATCGGGTGAATTGCTAACATAACTTTTACAGTATCTTCTTCTTTATGCTATTTGAGCATTTAGAACAAAGCTAAATATAGTGAAGAAGATTGTTACCACTGAGATAATTTTACATTTCCTATTTTTCTATCCTTTTTCAAACAAATTGTAATTTAAATGGTCATAACAAGAAGTGGCAAAATCTGACTTATAATGGATAAAGATTATGAAGGAAATTTGACTAAAAGAGGGAAAAAGGTGCAAAGGTGGCCAAATATAAAGATTTGGTTAAAGATCTGGCTAAAGAGGGAGGAGAAAAGGCTAATGATAGACATGTGAAAGTACCCCCGCTGAGGATCCCTTACAAATCAAGATCACAGAAATGTGGCCAGGTGTAACAGGTGATATTAATAAATGGAGAGATTTAAATTTGGATCAATCAAATTGGATGGAGGAGTTAGATGGGGAAACAAATAAAAGACAAAATACTGGGGTTAAAAATATTTTGGGAAAAATACAAGGGAAATCACTTAAAGAGGTAAATATTTCAACTCCTATGGGACAATGTGAATGGATTTCAATGGATAAATATGAATGGAATACCTTTGCACCATTTATCTCTCCCCCCTCAGAAACAAACTTGGATCAAGAAACCCCTGTTATGCACAGTATGGAATCTTATGAATCATATAATAGTGACAATAAAGATGGTTATGTTGATGGAAGTTTTTCCCCACTGAGCATATCAAAAGAGTCTTGGCATGGCACTGTTATCCGTAAGCATAAAATGAATGAAGATGAAGTGTTTTTGAAAGAAATAGGGTCTTATGATAAAGGTAATAGACATGGGAATAAGGTTGAAACATAAAATATTAAAGAAAATTCAAGTGTCATCATCGATGGCCAAAAATATCTGGATAAAGCCAAAGGTGAATTATATTTATTTAGTTTTTGCTGACTGGGTAAGTGCACTAGACAAATCCTGCCTATTTTCAGGCATGACCCGAGGGAGGGGGATACAGATGAATGCCAACTGACCTTGAACCAGATTAAGCTGTTGGTGATATTTTTAGTGAATGAGGAAAATTTGGCCAGAACACCTGGGAAATTTCCCTACTCTTTTTGATAAGTGCCATGGGATCTTTAACATCCACCTGAACTACCACCAATCCAGGGAGATGGGACCTCGGTTTAACATCTCATCTGAAAGATGGCACCTCAGAAGTGCAGCACCCCTCTCATGCTGCACTACAGTGTCAGTACTGGGATATTAACCCAAGTGCGAGATGTGGGAACTGAACCCACAGCCCTCTGATCTCCTGGCCTCAGAGGCGAGTGTGCTACCTACTGAGCCACTGACACTGACATCAAAGGGTGACATGATAAAACTATAACCCCATGACTTTTGAAAGATACATCAGGAAAGGAGGGGTCAGCAGATAGAGTTACAAAGGAGTTTTTAGATAGAAGGGAAAGTTTAGTAACTCATGGTATAAATTGTAAGCAAAGTCAAGGGTTAACGGAGAACCCATTGCTCATAGTTATAGTAGAGCACTTGGCAATTATCCAGAAGGAAACTATTAGACTTAGTATAGAGATACAAGAAGACAGAAAACTGGGATTCTAGATAAAGTACAAGAGGGAAAGCGAAGCCAAAGGAAGATTGGGGAGATAGAAAATAAGGCTGTGCAGGTTAATTTACCCCCACTCTTTAATAAAAATCAACCTTGTACTTATCACTTTGAATCCATTATACAGGAAGTAATAAGGAAAGATAAGGATAAAAAAATAAGAATTAAGCAGTTAGAAACTAAAAAAAGGAAAAATACTGTACAAAGGAATACAAATATTTTGGAGGAGTGAGAAGCCAGTCAGACAGACTTGGCTGCTTCTGTTTGAGGCTGAGAAACTTGCTATACTGCAGAGAACAAACTATAACTCATTTTAGGAACTGGGAACCTGGTAAGACATAATGTTGTTTGGGACTTGTTAGGAAGGTGAGCTACGCTTTCTACTGAATGTTTTATTTTTGTTTATTGGCATTAAGAAGAGAATTGCAGGATTCCATTAAAGTGTAGTAGTTTTATAACCAGAGGGAGTGAAATACAACTGAATTTGCTTGATTCCCGTGGTTTGAGACCTAGGATTTGGAAGGATATTGTTGCAACATTTTAGAAGTGTCCTGCTGGCTGAGGAGTGAGTTCATTTTTATCCCTGGACTCAGTAGAGTGGTTTGGGTAGGAGCAGTGGTCTAGCAAATTGCGGTATTGGTTGAATTACTGTAAAGAAGGGCAGTACTCACCAGGGTGGTGGAGCAGTGGTGTGTTTGATTGTTTCTAAGAGTCACTGGTGGTTGTGGACTACCCACCCACCCCAGGCATGGCATTTCCTTTATAGCCAAAGTTCTGACATCACTTTCTCAACAGGTCTTGGGACAGAACTGTCATATTCTTAATAACCCAGCAAGCGATAAAGGGTAAGTACACACCAAAATATATATATATATATATATATATATATATATATATATATATTACATTAAGGGAGATAGACATGTGGGGAGTGGTGCAATGCACTGGTTTGGGGTAGCAGTTTTCCAGGAGACATTCTGGAAACTGCATTGCTGGCCTATTTGCAGGCAACTATCAGCTCTGAGGGAGGAGGTTGCCCATCTTCAGGTTCAACTGGTAAGGACTATGGAAGCCTCCCCACCCAAAGAGCACCAGTGCCACAACCACTGCCTCAAAGGTTGCCAAGTATGAGGAGCAGTTGGACCACAGTGGGTTCTGGGAGAGTAAGGGTGGTGGAACAGAGGCGAATACTTCTAGTTGTACCTCTACACAAATCATAGGCCAGTATGGCAGAGGAAGGTTCCTCTATGATGACACCCTCAGTGGAGACCAAGAAGAATGCTGGGGACATCCACAAGGGAGACCCACAAAAGGGTGGCAAGGGACACCACAGGGGAAGGAAACAGCTTCTGGTAGGGGACTCAGTTGTTAGAGGGGTAGAACTGGGGAAGGGAGGGAAGAGGGAAACAAGGTGCCATGGCTTGGAGGGACAGGAAGCAAATCCTCAGGATTGCAGAAGCAGCACCACAGGAGAGGGAACTAGATATCATTGTCCACCTTGGGACAAATTACCTAGCTAGGCATGAGATCAGTGCAGTGCAGGATGAGTTTGAGGAGTTGGGGAGAGTCCTCAGACAGGTAGCAAGCATGGTAACTACCTCAGAGGTGCTGCCAGTCTATGGCAGGGGTGAGGCTAGGGTACTGCACACCATGCAGTTTAATGAATGGTTGCAAAACTGGTGCAGAGCACAGGACTTTGGCTTCATTGGGGACTGGGGGTCCAACTGGAGAGATGAAGGTCTATACTGGCACAATGGTCTGCATCTGTCCAGGAAGGGAACCAGGCTCCTAGGTGATAGATTTAAATGCTTCCTTGGCAAGCATTTAAACTAGCCAAGGGGGGAGGTGCTGATAGGAAGCAGGAAATTTCAAGCTTCCCCCCAGAAAACATGGCAGGTAGTAAGGTAAACGCTGAGGTGCAGAGGTTGACAGAGGGCTTCACAGGGGTAAATGGAGAAATAGACAAAGGCAATAAGGGATGGGGAAAAAAGTATAAAGCCAACATTAAATGGAGGGCAATGAGTACCAATGCCCGTAGTCTGGGAAACAAGCTTCCTGAGCTAGTAGCCCTGATGGAAGAGGAACACATGGATATTGTGGGAGTCACAGAAACATGATACATGGAGAACCATGACTGGGATGTCAACATACCAGGGTACACAATCTATAGAAGGGACAGGGAGGGTAAAAGAGGAGGTGGATTAGCTCTCTACATAAGGGAAGGGATCAAAGCTACAGAACTAAAAAGTAAAGGGGAGGACAAGAAGCACTGTGGGTCACCTTGGAGACAGGGAATGGCATCACAATCCGCACAGGGGTTGTATACAGACCCCCATCTCAAGGGGAGGAAACGGATAAGAAAATGATAGAGGACATTCTCAAAATGGCTGAAAAAGGGAAGATACTGTTGATAGGGGACCTGAATATGCCAGATGTTAACTGGACAACATGTACTGCAGCCACATCCAAGAGCAGGGTCATTCTCGATGCCCTACAGGGGGCATGCCTTAGACAGCTAATGTTGGAACCCACTTGGGAGGGAGCAATATTAGACCTGGTACTCTCAAATGGAGAGAGGATCACAGATTTAGAAGTCAGTAGACATCTGGAACAAGTGACCACTGCACAGTGTGCTTCACAATAAGCACAACCATGGAGACAAGCCATACAAAAACAAGGATATTGGACTTTAGAAGGGCTGACTTTGACAAAATGGGTGAATACCTGAAGAATGCACTCGTAAATGGCCAGAAAGGAGGGTTGGAAGAACAATGGAGAAAAATCAAAACTGCCATTATGAAGGCAACAAGCCTATGTGTGAAACAAATAAAGAAAACAAAGTGGAGTGAAAAACCACTATGGTTCTCAAAAGAGGTGTCAGGGAAGGTTAAGGAGAAAAAGGCTGCATTCAAAAAGTACAAGGAATCACAGAAGGAACACGACAGGGAACTGCATCAATTAAAGCAGAAAGAGGTGGGGAAGGCAGTCAGAATAGCAAAGGCCCAAACTGAGGAAAAGATAGCTAACTCAGTTAAGAAGGGGGATAAAACCTTTTATAGGTACATTAGGGAGCATAGAAAGGTTAAGGAAGGGATAGTGAAAATTAATAAAGGAGAGGGGAGGTGGGCAGAGGGAGACAGTGAAAAGGCAGAGATACTGAATGAATACTTTTGCTCAGTATTCACAAAAGAAGAAGAGGAGGAGTTACCTAAGCAAACAATAGAAGCACTCTGGGTAGGGGGGTTGACACCAGTCCATTTACAGAAGAAAGAGTCCTGAAAGAACTCCTAAAACTCAAGGTGGACAAAGCAATGGGGCCTGATGGGATTCACCCCAGAATCCTAAAAGAACTAAGGGGGGACCTAGTGACACCACTGACCACACTTGTTAACAAATCAAGGGAGGATGGGGTGGTACCTGAGGACTGGAGGAGGGTAGATGTGATTCCCCTTCACAAACGTGGGAGCAAGGCAGAAGCAGGAAACTGCAGACCTGTTAGTTTGACCTCAGTGGTATGGAAAATTATGGAATCACTTCTGAAAGAAAGAATTGTTGAGTACCTAGAGGCCAGCGGGGCACAGGACCCAAAGCAGCATGGATTCACAGCAGGAAGGTCATGTCAGATGAATCTAATTGATTTCTTTGACTGGGTGACCAAAGTAATAGACCAGGAAGGGGCTGTGGATATGGCCTACCTAGACTTTAGCAAGGCATTTGACACAGTCCTGCACAAAAGATTAATAATCAAGTTAGCCAGACTGGGAGTGGGTCCCAGGGTGGTAGCCTGTGTAGCAAACTGGCTGCACAATGGGATACAGAAGGTAATAGTGACTGGAACTCATTCCAAAGAAAGGGGGGTTACTAGTGGAGTACTTCAGGGCTCAGTTCTGGGTCCAGTCCTCTTTAACATCTTTATAGGTGACATTGCAGAGGGTCTGGAAGGAAAGGTATGCCCCTTTGCAGATGACACAAAGATCTGTAACAGAGTTGATACACAAGGGGGGTAGAAAGGATGAGAAGGGACTTGGCAAAGTTGGAGGAATGGTCAGATTTAGATTCAATGCAAAGAAGTGCAGAGTAATGCACCTGGGAAACAAAAACCCAGGAGAAGAGTACACAATGGCAGAGGAGGTACTAGCAACAACAATAATGGAAAGGGACCTGGGGTAGTCATATCAGATGACCTAAAGGTGGATAAGCAATGTGAAAAGTCAGTAAGGAGAGTCGGGGGGATACTGGGATGTATAGGAAGGGGGATCACAAGTAGAAAAAGGGAAGTGGTTATCCCTCTGTACAGACAGTTGGTGAGACCCCATCTGGAGCACTGTGTGCAGTTTTGGAGACCCCATCTATGCAAGGACATAGACAGGATGGAAGCAGTCCAGAGGAGGGCAACTAAAATGGTGCAGTGTCTGCATCAGAAACCATATGAAGAGAGACTGAGAGAGCTTAATATGTATACCCTTGATGAAAGGAAGGACAGGGGGACATGATAGAAACTTTCAAGTACCTCAAGGGAATCAACAAAGTCCAGGAGGGTAGCATCTTTCAGAAAAAGAGATGTGCAAGAACAAGGGGGCACAATTTAAAGATAGAGGGGGAACGACTCAGGGGTAATGTGAGGAAATTATTTTTCACAGAGAGAGTGGTGGACACATGGAACCACCTTCTTGGGGAGGTTGTGGGGTCTAAAACAGTGGAGGAATTCAAACATGCATGGGACAGACATAAGGCAATTATAGTGGGGGGTTGCAGGAAGTTGGCTGTTCGTTAACTAGAATCTGCAGCTTTTCCAATAGGTAGGGAAATGGGCAGATTAGGTGGGCCAAGTGGTCCTTATCTGCCGTCAAAGTCTATGTTTCTATGATTACATGCAAAATTTGTTAACCACAGATGGAGAGGGAAAAGGAGAGGATAAAGGAAAAGCACTAATACAAGGAGATAAAGCTGAATTAAGGCGGGATTTGGGTAAAGAACCATCTAGTAAAGGGAAGATTGTGACTGACAGAAATGTTAATAAGGGAATGGGGAGAACAATGAATAAGGGGGAGGTCGAGGTTGCCATGATGTCACCAAGAACAAAAGGAAAACAAACTGTAAAAAGTAAATTTGCAGATTTAGAGGGAACAAACATGGAATATTTACTGGAAATTTTTGGTGTTGCTAGGCTTGACAATGAGAATGAAGGAAAACTGAAGGAATGGATTATCCATATTTTACATCTTGAGATTTATGACAGGGACAAAGTACATGTGGTGAGACCACCCAATACTCTGTATCAAAATTGTGTACTATTCTATACCAACAAATGATGTTTGATAGAATATATTTGGAAACAAGATAAAACCCTAAAGTATTTGAGACTGCATATTATGCCAACACAAATTGTACCATATGAGGAGCCTAAACAAAATATAGAAATAAGAAGAGGAATAGGGGACTTTAAGGAAAGAATAGTAGAAGAAAATAGGGAAATAAACCAGATTAAAAAAATAAATAGAGGTAACCATGTTGAAGTTCTGAAGAAAATTAAAGAATTTGAGCGCAAACAAGAGAAACAATGGGAAAATAGGACCCTGATGATTTTTGGATGGGAAATAACTCAGAGGGATACTATAGGACAAATTAAGCGAGAGATGGCATCCTTTTTTTCAAGAATTACTAAACTAGATATATCTAAAAATCTTATAGATTACATTATGATACATAAAGGTGGGAAATTAACATCCCAGATAGATGTGACATTTAAAAAAACAGAGGTGGTCCATCATTTGTTAAAGAGAGGTTACCTGCTTGACTAAAACAGGAATTTACCTAATCTCAGGTAATGACTGGACTAAAGTAGATAGTATAGCTGGAATTAGGAAAGATAAAACAGAGAGAGAAAAGGTTTTAGAGAGGTGGAAGATAGCTGGAATCAATATATGGGTAACAACAGATATGAGGTTCTGGGAAAAACAAAAGAAAAAGAAGATTGGCAGGAAATTACAGGGACCAGATATGAGAGAAAACAGAATATTACTGTAAAAACAGAAATAAAACTTTTGTCATGGAATATAGAAGGTACATATTTAAAAATAGCAGACCCTGAAGTTGAATGGTTCATCACAAAATTTGACCTAATATGTTTTCAAGAGACTTGGTGTAAGGCAGACATGGCCTCTAAAATACTGGGTTATGTGAATATGTCGAAATCTCCAATAAAAGGGAAAAATTATGGACAACAGAAGGGTGGAGTCACAATATTGTTAACAACTAAAAATAATTATAACATCACTAGGCAGTATTCTACTCTAGACGACATGGTGATGGTGAAAATAGAAGAAGATAAAAAAAATATTGGTAAAATTTAAATCATAATTGTGAACATATATTTAACTCCAGTGGTAAAAGATATGGATATAATATTAACCAGGGTTAAAGTAATATTTGACCAACTAGTGGATGAGGAGTTGAATACCCCAATTTATATCATAGGGGATTTCAATGCTAGGATTGGAAGAGACTCAGAAAGCCCTGGATATTTGGATATAATAAGTGAATTAAATCCAAGGGTAGTATGGAAAAGAGCTTCAAAAGACACCAGGAATAATATGAGAGGGACAGTGATAAATCCATATTTTATAGGTGAGAACATGCTCTTAATAAATGGGAGAACATCAGGGGATAAAGAGAGAGAATTTACATATATCGGATCTAAAGGCTCTTCCATTATTGACCATGTTTGGAGCAATATGGAGGGAGTTAAAATAATAAAAGACTTGAAAGTTATAAATAGAATGGAATCCACACATAATGCAATAGGATTGACTATTGAGATTAAATGTAATACAAATAAAGAAAGAGACAAAAAAGAACAAGAAATTACAGAAGGTTTGGAAATTGTTAACCAAAGGAGGGTTAAGTGGAATTTAAACTCCAAAAGACAATTTGACAATTTATTTAAGGGATCAATAAATTAAATAAGAACAGAGATCGTTGAGAATACAAATTATAATACAGTCTCAAAATATTGGTCCGATTTGAGTAGTTTGGTTAGACCTTACTGTATAAATAATAAGATAAGAAGTCAATTAAAGAATAGGCATGGTAAGGCATGGTTTAATGGGATATGTAGGAAAGGAAAAAAGATTTTAATAAAATCATTAGAAAATATAAAAATTATAAACAGATTAAAAATAATAAGGATAACATAGATATAAATGAGGAAAGGATAAAATATAAACAAATACTAGAGACAGAAAAATATAAATATTCCACAATTCACTGGGAAAAATTGAGAAAAACAGTGAAAGAAAACAATGGTAGAAAATTTTGGTTAATGGTCAGCCAAGGTTACAATAAGAATACTAGGACAGTAGAGGCATATATTCATCCAGGCACATGGGTTCTGTTTTTCACAGATCTTTATTATTCTCAACAAGACAAACTATTATTAAGAGAAATAGAAAGCTTAAAAGATAAAAATACAATATGTCCAATACCTATGATAACAACTCTAGAGGAAATAAATATGGCAATTAAGCAGTTAAGATCTAACAATGCCCCAGGACTGGATAAAATATTAGGAGATGTGTATAAATACTATGTAAATTGGTGGGCTCCAATGTTAGAGAAACTATATAACATTTTGATGCAAGGACAAGAATATCCTACTAGTTGGAAGGGGAGCATCATCATATATCCAATTTTTAAAAAAGGAGATCCTAATGATCCAAAAATGTATCGCCCAATAAGTTTAATAGATATTTCACAAAAAATATGCACTAGAATTATATTAGAGAGATTAGAGGAATGGGAAAACTCTAACAGTATATTTCATGAAACTCAAAATGGGTTCCGGAAAAACAGATCTACATCTCAACACTGTTATACACTTAAACATTTGGTCTGGAAATATATAAAAATTAAAAAGACCAAGCTCTTTTGCTGTTTCATGGATTTTACATCTGCATTTGATAGCATAAGCAGAGTTATACTACGGAACAAATTAAAAGAGTTAGAGTTACATCCGACACTACTTAATACTTTAATAAGACTGCATTCAGATACATGGGTAGTAGTACAATATGATCAATATGGGAACATTTCTCGCCCATTTCAAATGACACGTGGGGTTAGATAAGGTTGCTTATTGGCTCCTTTCTTGTTTAATATTTATATTAACAATATCTTGAAGGAATTAGAGAATCCAATTTTCCATGCACCAAAAATAGGAGACACCATAGTAGATTGTCTGGCATATGCCGATGACTTAGTATTAATTTCAACATCAGCCCTGGGATTACAAAGAAAACTTAAATATTTTGCAAAATTGTGTGACTTTCATAAACTAAAAATAAATATGTCTAAAACCAAGATATTGATCTTTGGGAATACAAAAAGAACATTATAAATCAATGTGGATAAATACAGAGAAAGTTGAAAGTGTAAAATATTATGATTATTTAGGAGTCATGTTTAGCCATACCCTAAAGTGGAAAGACCATACAGGGCAGATTGCAGAGAAAGTTAGGACAGCATTTATTGCATTTAAAATATTGAATTCTAAGATGGGTCGAACATCGGTCAAAGAGTGCTGAGGGTTTTCAAAGCTAAAGTAATCTTGAGCATACTTTATGCTCTAGAAATTTGGGGTAATGCAGACTTAAACATTTTAGAAATACTGTGTAATAAAATGAAAAGGTATATTTTGATGTTACCGCAATCAGTACCGATAAGTATTGTAAACTTGGAACTGGGTCAGTATTCAGTTACAACATTAGTGAAAGAAAGAATGATTTTATTATCTTTAAAACTATTTCATTTGGAAGAAAATAGGCTACCTAGGCAATGCCTAGTAGAAGAAATTAAATATTCCTCAATGGGGATGATTTTCCCAACTCTGATAACCTTCAGATACCTTCTTTTTCCAAATGGGCTAGGAGATGTCCTTTGGAGCATGTTTTTGCATCCATGGCAAATAATAGTTGAAAAAGTTAAAAGTAGATTAAGGGTTCAGGAAAAAATTGAGACACAGACAAAATTAAAACAACTTAAGCTTTATAGATGGTATAAACAGATTTAAAAAAATATGGTCTGGAGCCCTAGCTGGTTAAACTAATTAACCCTAAAGAGAGGAGAATAATAATCAAATTTAGGCTTGAAATTTATAATGCTAGTTATGTATTTTATAAACAGAAAAGGGAAAACATCTTGACTCCATTTTGCAAATGTGATAAGTTCTCTGAAGATGATTTAAAGATATATTACTTTTATGCCCACTATACGAAGGGTCACATGTAAAATGGCTAGGTGACATCATGGCGAACCTCAACCTCCCCTCTGATAAAGTGGTTGAGTATCTGATGAATAATAAAAATGTCCTGGTACTACAGAAAGTAGCCATTTTTTTACAATCAACTCACTTATAAATATATTGTATATTGTTCGCAGTGATTACCTAAAAATGTTTTAAGAAAATGTAATAAGATGAATTGTAGTGTTATTCGGAATGTATCTGTCAAGTCACCCATTATGTAAATGTTTTAACTTCTATGATTTTAAAAATTTGTAATGACTTTGTCAAACAAATAAACAAACCTTGAACCTTGGACTTCAGTAAAGGCCTTTGACATGTGTCACATATGAGATTGATAAAGAAATTGGGTAGTATAGGAGTGGGAGCCAAAGTGGTAAACTGGGTAAAAAACTGGTTGATGGATAGACAACAGAGGATGGTGGTAACTGACACTCACTCTAATGAAGGGAAAGGGACCAGCAGGGTGCTGCAGGGCTCAGTAATGAGACTGGTCCTCATCAGTGTCTTCATAAGTGACATTGCAGAAGAACTGGAAGGGAAGGTATGCCTTTTTGCAGATGACACAAAAATCTGTACTAGGGTGGGTACTCAGGAGGGGGTGGAGAGAATGAGTAGGGACCTTAGAAAACTCGAGGAATGGTAGAGGATATGGCAGCTGGGGTGGAATGCCAAAAAGTACAAAATCATGTACCTAGGGCATAGAAACCCAGAATCTGAGTATAAAATGGGAGTGGGGGAGTGGGGGGAATACTGGTTGTCACTAAGCAGGAAAGAGACCTTGAAGTTATCATAGCTGATGACCTTAAAATGGCAGGGTACTGTGACAGAGCAGTGGGTAGGGTGAATGTGATGCTGGGGTGAATAGGGAGAGGTATCACCAGCAAGAGGAAGGAGGTGGTGTTATCATTGTGTTGGTTGTTGGTGAGACACCACCAGAAGTTGTATGCAGTTCCACAGGAGGCATCTCAGAAAAGACAGAGATTGACTCGAAGCAGTCCAGAGGAGGCAACCAAAATGGAACAGGAGTCACATCAAATGACCTAGCTTTTTTACAGGTGCGGCCTGGGACCACAGGGAAGTTAAGTGACTTGCTCAGGTTCACACAGTATGTAAGTGGAAGCTGTGGGATTCAAACCCAGGTCTGGTCTGTTGGATGTCACCAGATTTGCAGCTCAGAGCCTTAAGCCACTGTGCTATACCGCCTCCCAATCTCAACATGTACACCCTAGAAGAGAGGAGGGTGAGGGGGAGACATGAAAGAAACCTGCAAGTACCACACAGGAGTGAACAAGGTACAGAAGGGGAGTCTATTTCAAATGAGGAAGTGCACCAGGACAAGACGATATACAATAAAAGGGGGGGACGTTTGAGGGATGCAAGGAAGTACTACTTTTCTGAAAGAATTGTGGATGCCTGGAACAGTCTGCCAGCAGAGGTGGTGGGAGCAAAAGCAGTGGGGGGCTTCAAACATTCATGAGATAGGCATAAGGGAATATTAGAAAATAGGTGGGGGGAGGGTCAACAGAGATAAGGTAGGGTCTGCAGAGACAGAATAGGCAGGGAAAATCTGAGCAGACTGGGTAGGCCAAGCAGTTCTTTTTTGCCAACAATTTCTATGTTTCCATGTACCATCAAAAAGAGTAAAAAGACCAACAGTAACCAATCAAGACCAAGAGGATGCAGCACAAGCTGAAAAAGAATACAAAACTGTGTCAGTTTCAGACAGAAAAGGCAGCACAAGTCTGAGGAGAAAGAAAAAGAATGCTAGTATACTGTATGTATCTATATGTTCATATATATTTATTTCAAAAGTTGTGCCAGGAAATACATTCTGAGCTGTTAACAGCTCATTTTCAGATGTGTGATGGAATTGTATGGAAGATACAGTAGTACAAGAGGTGAAAGAATAAATAGTGATTAACAGCATTGTGTTTGGATAGGCAAGGTGAAATTACCCCGACTGGCATAGAGTTTGAGAACAAAATGGCAGGGCAATATAAGTAAGAGGCTAGGTCATGGGAGTGGATACTATTGCAGACTTGGTCCAAGCCCAAAAGCTTCTCTTATTTCAAGGAGCAAGAGACCTATACCACTGGACATCATTGTGTTTCTTCCGATATTTCCAGGTTACTCACATGCTCCACCAATTTTTTGGTCCTGGACACTGGTATAGCCCTTTTGGGAACTTGGTCTTTCCCTTGCTTAAATCTGTCACAATTTCCCATTATATATCATACTATTATCGATTTCTGACAGAATACTCAAGTCAGGAAGAGTGTTCTAGATTTTACTACTGGGACCAAGTACCCCCGATCACCAATCATACCAGGAATTGGCCAAAGATTTGGTCAAACTTATATAAACATGTCAAGTGGGGTAGATATACAGTAGTTTTATGCAATTTCAGATCCTGCACAACCTGTACTATATTCTGGTTAAGTTGAATAAGATGGGTAGACTACCCAATGATACCTGCTCCAGATGTGGCAAGGAACCAGGCTCCTTGTTCCACATCCTTTGATCCTGCAAAACAGTGGTCCCTTTTTGGAAGTCAGTTCAATCATGGTTAAATCCAATGCTTGGCTTATAAGATTTGTTTTCCCCAGAAATATATCTTTTGAGGGATCATGGGGATAACTTGATTGATAACCAACTACTACACATAGCTCTGATAGTGGCCTGTGCAAAAAAAGCAATCCTATGGCACTAGTTGGATCAGAGTATTCCCCAGTACCTAAAATGATTTAGGGAGATGCCATTTGCACTAAGAGCAGAGCAACTTATCACTAACGTGTCGGGTAAAAGTTATAGATACAAGAAAATTTGAGAACCTTTATATGTTTTGTTTACAACTGAAATTAGAAAACCTGCTTTATAGGGCTTCAGAGCTTAACTAGGTAAAATAGCTTATTTCAGACTTTCCCCTTGCTACTTTACAGATATAGACCAGACTCTGTCGGTGGTGTGGGGCGGGGGGGTTATTGGGGCAGTTGTGGAGGAGAGGGAAGGTAGGCTTATATCTCACACATAATGTTCAATTATCCTTTTCTGATACCTTTTTGTGTCTGTATCCTGACATTTGTCAATGATATGTAACTTGTCATTTCATTTCTTTGAATAAAGTTTATTCAATTTGAAAAAAAAGTAAGAGGCTAGGAGATTTAAGAGGCAAGGATCATGGGCAGTTGCAGATGGGAATAAAAAAGTCACAAAGAAGAGATTTAAGAGTGAAAGGAGAAGAGGCAGAGCAGATTGACAGGAGATGGATGGACTAGAGTTCAGGAAAGTGATATAGTAAGGCAGCTTGACCAACGACTGATTTCCTGGATATAATAGAAAGGGAGTGGGAAACATTGCTGCAGAAAGGGTAGAAGAAAGGACAGGGAGAGGAAAGTAAGTAGGAGAGTGGAGGAAAGGGGAAAAAAACAGAATTTGTATATAATTAGGCCCAATGCAAAAGGCACTTGGCACCAAGAGAAGAGAGGAGAGGTAGAGTAGAATGAGTAGTAGAGGATAGAAGGGGACAGTCTAAGACAAAACAACAAAATGAGTGTAAAAGGGGGATCCAGTCTGGCAAGGGAAGATTTGGGTGCTCCGCTGTCAACTATACCACCATAGTCAAAAATGGGGAGCATAATCTTTAAAATAATCTCATGGTAGGCAGGAAGTAGGATACTCATTTTGTTTCCATATAGTGTGCCAAGCTTGGGGGGGGGGTGGAGCTTATGGTTTTTGGTATCATTATGGACTGAGAAATCAAGATGATGGTTCAGCAAGACACCAAGGTACTTAAAACTGGATACATCCTCAATTGCAGTACCATTAAGGGTGTGGAATAATGGGAGACAGGTGAGTCTAGTAAGCCTCTGTCAGGTATCAAGTCTTGTAAATTAATTTTTTGGCATTAATAGTGAGTCGTTAGACCAGAACCAGTGCTGAATATTGTCAAAATCCAGCTGTAGCTAGGAAGTAAGGTCATGGGACAAGGAACCAGATGCAAAGACTACTGTATCATCAGTACACCTAAGAATAGATGCAGAGGAGTAGGCCATGGAGTGATTGATCAAGAATATGGAAAAAGAATGGTGCCCAGGACAGATCGTTGAGGGATGCCTGAACAGATATGGAGTGAGGTGATAGGCAACTGTTGATCTGGACAGCTTGAGACTTGCCCTCAAGGTAAGAGTAGAATCTACTGACTAAGAAGGCAGAAAAGCCCATTACTTTAACCTTGTTCAGAAGGAGAAGGTGTGCTACAGTGTCAGAAACTTTAGCTAGATTGACAAAGATGGCAGAAGTGATCAGACCATGATCCATACCTGAAAGAATGGAGTGAGTGAGCCAGACGAGGGAGGTACAAGTGGAGTGTGATTTCCTAAATTTTCCTAAATCTGGACTGGAATGGGGTAAAGAAGGAGGAAGAATCAAAGAAGGAAAAGAGCTGAGAAAGAACAAGGTAATCCTGTCACTTAGCCTGAGTGGGAAGGAGCGAGATATGACAAAAGTCACTAGGAGAAGAAAAAGAGCACCTCCTTTAGGGAGAAGGATAACAGAAGCCTGCTTCCAAGCTTCAGGGACAGTGGCAGAGGAAAATAGATAGATTAAGGAGTTGGGTAATAAGCATAGTAATGGCAGAAGCCGAGACGAGATAAGGTAAGGTAACTTTAATTATATGGTGCCCACTCCCAGAGGCTCTGGGTGCCTTACAAGGTCAAGGCAGGTAGGGTAGAATATCAACAAACAAAGTAAACCTGAACAAGGTTCTACACAACAAAAGTCTAAAATTCAGTAATAAATAAGCATTAATAAATAATAATAAATAACCATTAAAATCAGCCGCATTTAGACTGAGAACACCTCTTTAAAGAGATAGGTTTCTAGACTCCTTTTGAAATGCCTCCACTGAGGGTGCTTCCCTCAACTATCTAGGAAGTGAGTTCCAGAGGACCAGGCTAGCCACCTTGAGCAAGTGGTCACCTGAGGTTTTCAGCCTGGCTTTAGGAACTGCTAGGAGGCCCTCGGTGGAGGAGTGGAGGGAGCAGACTGGGATGGCAGGTGTAAGGAGGTCAGTCAAGTAACCAGGGCCCGAGCCATATGGGACCTTATAGGTGAGCAAGCCCACCTTGAAGATGATCCTCCACCTGACAGGTAGCCAATGCAGGTTGCACAGGACCGGGGTCACGTGACAAGACCTGGGTAGGCCAGTCAGCAATCTGGTTGCTGTGTTCTGCACTAGGCAAAGGTTCCCTCCACTGACCCTGAAGTAAAGAGCATTACAGTAGTCTAACCTGGATGTAACAAAGGGATGCACCAGTGAGGGCAGGTCCTCAGGCAGAACTAGGGGTTTAATCTGGGTGACATTCTTTAAGTGGTAAAAAACACTTTGTACAACAGATGACACCTGAGCAAGAAGTGTCAACCTGTCATCCAGGATGATGCCCAGATTTCTCACCCTAGAGGATGCAATCAGTGAGATAGATCCCAGGATAAGTCCTGTTACCACCTAGGAAGCATTGCCATCATGCCCGCAACCAGGTTCAATCACCAGCACCTCTGTCTTGCCTGGGTTTAGCCTCAGCCAGTTAGAGGACATCCAGTTCTGGATCTTGACAAGGCAATTATTTAGCACTTCAATGGTGTCATTTGTTCCCAGGGCAAAATACATATACAGCTATGAATCATCTGCATAGCAGTGAAAACCCAGACTGTAATGTCTGATGAGCTCTCCCAGGGGCAGCATGTACACCACGAACACCATCAGTGACAGGATCAAACCCTGAGGAACTCTGCATGGTAGGAGCTTTGGAGAGGAGGAGAAATTCCTCATCACTACTCGTTCCTTCCTACCCGAGAGATAGGACTGAAACCAGTTGATGACCATACCAGTGAGTCTATAATACTCTCTAAGTTGATCCACAAGCACAATATGGTCCAAGGTGTCAAATGCTGAGGAGAGATAGAGAAGAATGAGAACTGATTGGTCTCGCCTATCCCTAGCCCAGAGGAGATCATTTTGCATCCTGACCAATGCTGTCTTGGTGCTATGCCTTGCTCTTAATTTTGGACTGGAACAACCCATAGATGTCAATGGCTGCAAGGTGTGCCTCGAGCTGTAAGCCACCACTTTCTCCACAATCTTCCCCAAAAATGAGAGGTTGGAAATAGGTCAATAATTCACCAGAACATCAGGGTCGAGTGATGGTTTCTTCAGAAGGGGCCTCACCAACACCTCTTTCAAGGCATCAGGGAAAACTCCCTCTAAGAGTGAGCACCAGATTATCCTGGCAAACACTGGACTAACGATCTCAGCACATCTCACTAGGAGATGCACCGGGGCTGGGTCCAGCTCACAAAAGGTGGGCTGCAGCTTTGAGATCACCTCAATGACCTCAGCAACCCCCACTGGTCAAAACTCCTCCCAAACAATAGGAGTACCCATGCCTCTACTAGGCCCAACACCACGGGGCTGATCTTGCCCCACTGGAGAGATCCTGGACCGGATAGAGGACTACCTGTCAAAGAATAACTGAGCAATCTCTTCACCCAGTGCAATTTAAAATTCCCTTTTCTGCTGCAGATAGACAGGGTGAAGAAGCTTGACTAGCAGAAGCTTAGGGTCGAGACCATCAGGACTACCACTCTAGTGAGGATTACAGGCAAGCAGGGCCTTAAGAGAAGTTGAGGAAGAGGTAGTAGAGGAGAAAGAGTGAAGGGGGGAAGGCAGAGGGAGGGAAGAGAAAGTGTAGGGAGAAGAAGGAATGAGAGAGAGAGAGAGAGAGAGAGAGAACAGGTGGTGAAGTAAGCGATGAATTTGCCAACCATGAGAATGGGGAAGGGAGACTGGGTTTGAGGGGACAAGAGTGAATAGAAAACCTTCCAGAACTTGGAGGGGTAATTAATGGTATTCTGGAGTGTGGATGCAAAATACAGTACAGTACTTGGACTTTGCAAGTCTGACGGGTTTGGTGCAGGTGTTGTGAAGGTGATGATAGTTGGCTAAAACAGTCAAGAAGACAATGATCTTGTAGGTATGTCAGGCAAGATCTCTGGTGTGAAGGCAAGTTAACAACTCAGCTGATATCCAGGGAAGGTGAGATCCCTGTACTCTGGTTTTCCTCAGGGTGCATGATGATCCCATGGAATGGAAACTCAAGAAACTGGACAAGCAGCAGGCTTCTGAGGAGTAAGTGATGGAGCAAATGGTTCAAAATAGGCCCAGAGAGGGAAAGTATAGATTCATTTCATAGCGCCTTTGAACATTTGATAAAGTATAGTTAAACCTTTCTGTTATGTAACAATTTAGCATTTTGGATAAGGGTCTGAACAAGTACCAAATATCATGTTCTGAATACCACAAATAATGCACAATTCAGTTTTTTGGATCTGAATAACAAATGATGGCACTATTCGGTAGATATTCAGGACCAACTACTCAATGGGATTTCAATATCTCACATGACTTCTATGACCAATCACTGATTATTTTCTGAAGCTAACTTAAAGTAGGACTAAGCAACACTGTCACCTGCTGAAGCAGCATGATGAGGCACAGACATCTTAGCCCTATGCTGCAGTGTCAGAGATGTGTGCTTTTGTAGTAAGAAATATATAAAGCCACTTTTACCATATTGTGTACTGTAAAGTGCCTATGTACAGGAAAGTGTGTTTTTCCAGAACGTTTGTATGTTTATCTGATCTTAGTGATTTAGCAGCTAGGTGTCTGTAGTAGTATTACAAATCAGACCTGACTTGTAATGTTTAAACTGGGAGGCAGTATATCCCTCAAACGTCCCCCCCTTTATTGCATATCATCTTGTCCTGGTGCACTTCCTCATTTGAAATAGACTCCCCTCCTGTACTCTGTTCACTCCTGTGTGGTACTTGCAGGTTTCTTTCATGTCTCCCCTCACCCTCCTCTCTTCTAGGGTGTACATGTTGAGATTGGGAGGCAGTGTAGCAGTGGCTTAAGGCTCTGAGCTACAAATCTGGTGATATCCAGCAGACCAGAACTGGGTTTGAATCCCACAGCTTTCACTTGCATACTGTGTGACCCTGAAAAAGTCACTTAACTTTCCTGTGCTCCCAGGTTGCACCTGTAAAAAAGCTTTCAGCTTAGTGTGCTACTCCTGGTTAAACAACTAAATAAAAAAAACAAAAAACTTTCTTTATTGTATGGAATAAACCTGGGCTAAGGTTCCACTTTATGACATCAGAGGGCAGCTGGCTGACTCTTACTCACAGCAGTGACCAGGTTACATTAACAGTTTTGTGTGCATTTTTTTGTGATGCTCAAATCTAATTAGTTGCAGCCAAATATGTGGCCAGGAACAGTATTTCCTGAAATTTCTGTGACATGGAAAGTCACTGCTTGCCTGCAGTATCACTATGGGCCACCAGATAAAATCTCTTTAGTTACATCATGAAATATCTGGAAATATCTGAAGGTACAGTTGCAGTTAGGCTTGACTGCTGTATAGTATTTAATTGTAATTAGTTGTGTTGTGGTATGTGAAAACCAGGCTTGGGTTCCACCATAGGTGACCATGGATAGCAGTTGTCTGACTCTCACCATCCACAGCTCACAGTATTGATCAGGTTAGGTTAGCATCAGGCAGTCCATGTACCACCTACCTGCATGCACATTTTTTTGAGATACTCAAATCAAATCAGCACTTCGGTAGTACAGGTAGTCAGGCTTGACCGCTGTATGGTATTTAATTATTTATGTTGTTCTGTGGAATCCTGGGTCAGGATCCACATAAGCAACCTTGGGGGGCGCAGTTGGATGACTCCCACAGCCTGCAGCTCACAGTAGTGGGCAGCTTAGGTCAGGGGCTCACAGGCTGCACACCACCTGCCTCCACATGCAGTTTTTTGTGATGTTCATATCAAATCAGTACTTCAGTTGGTCAGGTTTGGCTGCTGTACAGTACTTTATTATTTATGTTGTGTGGAATCTGGGCTTGAGTTTAATGTAGACAATCTAGGAGGCAGACGGCTGACTCCCACTGCCTGCAGCTTATAGTAGCAGCCAGGTTAGGTTAGCAGCAGGCAGTCCATACCAGGGTTGCTTAGAATACTCTGAACAGAATCAAATTCACCAGATTCTGACCTGATTTTCAGATTTACAAATTTTTCAGATTTGCAGTCTGAAAACCCTCAGTCCTGAACAAAATCCTAAAACCTATTTTTACTCAGGCATTTAGGATTTAGGATTTCAAATCTGAATCCTAAATCCAATTTTTAGACCCTTTTAGCACTTAAAATAAAATGGATTAGGATTTGGAAGTTCCCAAAACCCCAAATCATAAAATCAGATCAGAATCAGCCAGTTCAAAGCATACCTAGTCTATATACTGCATGCCTACGTGCACATTTTTTGGTGTGATGCTCAAATCAAATCAGTTCTTCAGTAGCACAGTTAGTCAGGATTGACTGTGGTATAGTATTTATGTTGTTTTGTGTGAAATCTGGCTCCAGTTCCACCTGGGCAACCTTGGAGGGCAGCCTGCCGACTCCCACTTCTCACAGCTGATAGTAGTGGGGTCAGTCCATAATACACTGCCCTCAACCTGTGATTCCTACATGGTAGTGCATTTTTTGTGACACTCAAATTAGATTGGTATACATACAGTTAGCCATGCTCTCTGCTGCATACTATTTAATTTATATTTGTTTTGTGGTCAGGAACCCAGGCTTTAGTTCCACCTACGTGGCCTCATAGGGGAAGGCAGTCAGCTGACCCCCACGACCCACAGCAGCAGGTTTACTTAGCATTAGGACACAATCTGCCTGTGTGTTTTTGTGTTGCTGGCTCTGTGTGTGTTGTTCACTGTTTTGTGGGTTTGAATTTTTATTTTTAGCAAGTGTTGCCCTTCTTCAATACAATGGCAGCTAGAGGAGGGGCAAATGGGCTTGGTACAGCTCCAGCAGACCTGCAGTCAAGCAACAACTGGGTGAAGGTGATTATGAGTGATGGTCTGGCTGTATTCACAGCACAAAATTAATGTTTATTTCTTCAAAGACTGTTACTTCCAGCAGTGGTAGTAGTAGTACTGTACCAGGTACCAAAACAAATATATTTATTTATCAATTTATGCATTTGTTTACTGGGTAAATGCACTGATCCAATGGATTGTTTTCCGGCATGACCCGGGCCATGAAGATGGCACAATGATCATATACATAATACAGCACAGGAATCCCATTACAACAGAAGATAAGCAATCCAATGCAAATCCAAGTACAAGAACACAAAAAATACAGTACAGTAGATACAAATAGTGTGCATACAAAAACGCAGTATAGCACAAAACAACAGTACATAGTTGAACATTGTATGCATGGAAGTGCACTACTGGCATGAGCTAAAGGACACTTTCATTGGCTCCCAATACCACTAGTGTTTACCTATTACTCACCAGTATCACTGTCACATCTGCTGTTACCAGCACCACCACAACTGTAACCCTCCCTTCCACAACTGCAGTATGACTACCCCAGCCACTTCTAGGACTGTGATCCCTGCCGCTACTAACAATGTGGGTCTTGCCATCCTCACCATTGTAACGCTAGCACCACATCCTGTCACACCAGCTACCCTAAATATTTCCAATATGCTACCCCAACTCAGCCTGTGACACCTCCTGTTTCTCATCTTGTCACCTCTCCTGAAAATGTTGCAGAGGAGGAGCACTCATCAGGGTCTGAGCATTTCCCACCACAAGAATTTTTGAGTGACATGCCATCATGGAAGAGAAATGTAGGCAACTTTAAGGATGAGGCAGAATATGCATTTACACTGAGAAAACAAAGAAAGGCAGATGGAAAAAGAACCTCTAGTGGCTAGGGCATGGAGCAGGAGCAGTAAGAAGCACGTGGGTCATCACCTCCCTAATAAAACCACCAAGCAACACTGATATTTGTTCATCAGACTCCTTTCCAGCCTGAACAACAGCAAAGTGGTGCAGGGCTACCATCAGTGCCAGTGGTCACAGGGGAAAAACAACAACAGGGCCAGAGAGGCATGTCTGGTGGTAAAAGGACTGGTTGGTGTAGTACTACCAGAATTAGTGGTACTTGCATTAATAAGAGTGCAGTGTGGCTATATTTTACAGTGCTAAAGTAGGACACAAGGAACGCATTCTGTTTTTTGCGCAACAGCACTACAAGCAGAGGAAAATATCTCTTTTGTTGAAATTTAATAAACTTTATTGAGAAAATATTCAACAATCAACATGACAAAGAACAAATCAACAATTCCAACAATTACTAAATCCCACCCACTACCCACCCAAACCCACCCCGGCGGAGCGACCCAAGGGAAACCACCTATCAAAAATAAACAAAAAAGAGCAAATAAAATGAACAGAAAAAAGGGAAGCTAACCAATATCTGGTCTCAAGAACATCTGAAAAACAGTAAGCAGATATAATGAATTATATCATATATAGAGTGCGTAACCAGCCTATCACTTGTCGAAGAGAGGGAGTTTGTTGCAAAGGCTTGCAATCATGCATTCAACTCTAAGATTAAACAGAAGCTCCTGCAACCATTCACGGTACGATATCAGAAAAATATCTTTCTAACTTTACCACAACTTCATTACAGAACCACTTGAAGCTAAAGTACTCTCGTGTTCATGGAGGCTATTCTGGGTTGGCACTCCTGGTTTCATCAGACCTCTCTTATCATGCAAGTACTTCTTTAAGTGGTGGTAAAGACAGTTCTGACTCCGAACTGTCTAGCAGTCATGACACCCCTCCCTGCACCCCTCCACTCAACACCAGTGAGTGCTGCTACTTTAGCTAAAAACATTGACACTAGTGATTACACAAGGTGCAGACAGTCCTCCTACAGTCCACACAACACCTGGCAGGTGGGTCAAATCTACAGTACGTCTCCTCTGTCAGTTCCAAAAATATGCCTTGCATTCACATTCAACAGCACAGCATATCACACAGCTAATTGCTGAGATGATGGTGTTGGATCTTCAGCCTATCTCAATCATTTAAGACACTGGCTTCTAAAAGCTTCTTCACTACTTGCACCACTGTATCAGATACCATAACATTTCACGTTTGTAAGAACTGTACTGCCACAAGTCTATGATGATGTGGATTCCATGTCATTACAGCGAAGTTATTATAGCGACTGCATTTTCAGCGATGTAATAATGGCGAGTGTCATTTTAGCGACTGGCAAGTACAGCGAGCGATTTTTGAGCGCATTTTACACATCTGAAAATCTCAACCGGGTAGAATTCTGTCAAACAACCTGCACCATTTGTTCAGTTAGATGTAACTGATGTTGTAGGGGGGCTATGCCAGCTTGCACCCCCCACAGGGGGCTGTGCCCCCGTACCTTCCATCTTTAAGATAACAACTCCAAGACACTCACTGACTCTGGGGTTCACTGTATTGTCATTGTCATTCATATTGCATGGTCGCTATAATTCACCACTCGCTCATAGTGCATTCATGCTTTTTGAGTCACACAAATTGCATCACCCAAATTGAATCACTGAATTGATGTGCTACCAATGAGATTTAAACTGCTGTTGCTGTCCACTTGCAGAGGCTGATAAAGGGTGTTTTTTACTGCACAACTGATATCTGGACTAGAGATAACTCACTGCCTGCCTGTCTCTCCTTAACTGCACACTGTAGTGTTCAAGAACCTGCTGCTGCTCGTCCTTTCCCCTCCACATCTGGGAGTCACATCAGATCATCTTTGCTTGAAGTTAAGCAGATAAAGAAAGACCACAGATCACTTAACATTTCTCAATTCCTGCAAGACATGCTGCAGTACTGGACTAGTGAAACTAATCTGAATTTAGTTTTTTTGACAGGCAATGGGATAATCACTAATGGTGATTTTATGAGCATTCATTGCTTTGCACACACATTAAATCTAGCTGGCACTTATGCCCTGGGCAACTGTGTTGAGACCAGCAATAGCCTGTCAACAGCCCCTTCCATCTCTGTACATTTTGACTACTCAGTGAAAGCCACCAACAAACTGAGAGAAATCCAAGAATGACTGTGTCTGCCCTAACACAAACAGGTACAGGATTTAAGCACTTGGTAGAATTCATCATACCTGATTCTCTCAATACTTCTGGAGCACACATGGCACTACGTGCAATCTCCATGGATGCAGAAATTGAGGGTGTTCTAGGACAACAGAGTAGTTAGTGTTGAAGGCATGGTCATGGTTCTTGCACACTTCAAGAGGAGTATATGTGATTTAAGTCCTTTCAAAGTCTTGCTTAGTTAAGTACAGTAATCTCTGTGGTACGTACTTACCCTTAAAAGATCCTTGGGAAGGATTTTGGCTGACCAGAGCAAGATTACACAAGTGGTCACCATGCTCATTCATCAGCTGGATGTAGCACTTGATGCAAGGTTTGCCACAGTGATGGATAACAGCAGTCACATTTTTGCAACCATGATGGACCCTAGGTTTAAATGTGAGATCCATCACATATTCATAGATAGCCAAAGAGTGACTCATTATCACTAACAGCTGTGTGCAGAGCTGAATAGTACCATGCAGGGGGTCCTGGAGGGGTGGAAGAAGCTCAGGTAGATGTTCCTGAAAGGGCTGAACAGCCATCTGGTAGTTCAGGTGCTACTGGTAGGGATGGGAAAAGGCATAAAAGTGGCAGCAGAGATGACAGTGACTGGCACTACTTAGCTCATCCTTGCATCAGGAACAACACAAAAGGTCACAGTCACAGCCTTTCTCTACTGAAAATCTACTGAATGGATATGTCGCTGAATCTCGAGCCTTTTGAAGTTGATCCACTGTCTACTGGACTTGGAAGATACACATCTTACCCCACTTGGAACAACTTGCTTTAAGATACATCAGTTGCCCCCATAAAAGTGGAACCTGAACACGTTGAACAGCTGTGATTAAGCTGAATGCACAAGTACAGCTTCAACAGCTATCTCTAATTGGCCTATCTCCGGACACAACTTTTTGGTTTCAAAGCTACCTTAGTGACCGAACACAGCAGGTAAAAATTGGCGAATCCCTCTCAACACCCCTCTTGGTCCGATCAGGAGTTCCACATGGATCCATCCTGGGTACTATGCTTTTCAGCATTTTCCTAAACAGCCTCCCTTCATCTTGCTCAGAAAAAATCTTACTCTATGCCAATGATGCTGTCATCTTCACCTCCCACTCTGACCCCTCCTTTCTTCAGTTGCTACTACAAGAAAGCTTCACTGATGTAGAGGCATGGTTTAAATCCCACAAGCTTATTCTTAACTACAGCAAAACCAAATCAATGCTGTTCCATGGTACCCACAGCAAACATAAAAACAGAGACCTCTCTATCTCAAACAGCAAAGGGGCCACCCTTGAACAAGTACATCTATTTAAATATCTTGGGGTGATTCTTGACCCAACACTTGGATACTCTGAATATATCAACTACGTAGCAAAAACTGTGAATACCCGCATAGGCCTGCTCTATAGACATAAGAACTGCCTCATGAATGAAGCCCTAAGCACTGCCATTCCCAGTTCACTAATCTCTATAATAGACTATGGGCTTGTGATCTACAGGTCTGCCACTGACACAGCTCTCTGACGCATCACCACAGCACTAAACAAGGCATGTCATCTCCAAACATCTTCAAACCGCCTTACACGCACCTGTGAGATCTACAAACATGCAAACTGGCTCCAACTATCTGGCAGAATTAAATATCAAACCTGCATCCTAGCAAAAAAGCAAACATTGGACCTACTACCCCCTGGATCACAGGCACTGCTGAGACCATATAGCGGCTCATGACAAACCAGGACTTCAAACAACCTCTCCTTCACTGTTCCCCTTTGCAGGACTACCCAAGGCCAACGATCCTTCTTTTTCAGAGCCTCCTCCTAGATCAACACCCTGCCAGCAGAAGTTATCAGAAAAGCAACCCTGGGTGCCTTTAACCTCAGCCTGTGTCAATACCTCATCTCCTGTGCCTCCTGCAACTGTTACACCTAAATGGTTTATCCCCACCACCCCATACCCCACCGTTCCCTCCCTACTCCTTCCCTCCTCCTCTACTCCCTCCACACACCTCCTCGCTTACTCTGCCCCTGACCAACTCCCAACTCCCTCTCTTTCTCCCTCTTTACACCAGCCTCTGACCTCACCTCCCTCTGTCGGATGGCTACCTATACAAATCTATATTGTTTAATTTGCTATAGAAGTGATTTGCACAATTGTGATATTTTGCTAATTGACAAAGCCCTCCAGCTGCTATGTTTATTTCTCTTTTGCACAATACCACTGCCTGTCCTAATGTTTCAAGTAACCTGTTGTGGAACCTTTGTAAAAGAGTCCCTTGGCTCAAATGTGTATCTGATTCCCTTAAATAAATAAATAAATAAATATGACTTTCCCGCAAAACCGTTAGTACTACTTCATATTGACTGTTGAACTCTCGAATGTTTTTTGTCATAAAGAATATTTCGCACCCCCTTTCTATATCACATTAATCATTTGATTCAGTTGCTTGTACCATTTATACAGTTTATACATTTTCTTTTATCTCAAACACAAAAATGATGCTACAACATCAGAGCAAAAAATCGGTCTTCTTTCAGGACACAGAATTACACACTTTCCTCTCTACATCTCAGTTGTTTTTATGCATTCTATTTGATTCATTTAAAACACGAGTGGCCCTATTTCCAAAATAATTTCTTCTATTCTGTGTCCATAACAAACATATTTTGAAACTAGAGCTGAGGATGCTGATAAAGTAATATAAACCTATGGTACAGTATTGTATATTAAATTAAACTGATGATAGGTCTGGGAACTTTGGGAACCAGGACAAAGAATAAAGTGTCTTGCAGGAGGACAATGGACACTAGGTTGCAGGACTTCACTGAATATTTTCCTACAACACATGCATATACAAATCATGTCATATTCTCTCCTCGTCAATTGTGCATATGCTAAGCATGTCATTGTTCTAACAATATTCTCTCCAGCTGTGTATATACTAAGCTTGTCAACATTCTCACTATCTCCCCTTCAATTGGGTATATATGCTAAGAATGTCATTTTTCTCCATTCCAACTGTTCATATACTTAGAGTGTCATTATTATCCTCCACAACTGGGCATAATACTCAGTCCTTCATTATTCTCTGAGAGTTCATTCCCTGAAAAGAAGCATGCTACGCTGGGCCTGAAATCAGTCTCCATCTCAAAGTGTTCAGCCACCTGTCACAAGCCTTATTTTAAGCCCTCCATCAGTCCTTTGAATGTTAAGCTACATGTCACAAGTCTTATTCTAAGCCCTTCATCAGTCTCTGAGTGTTCATTCTCTTGAAAGAAGCCTGCTGCTAGTACTATTAGTGTATTAGGCAAGAAAGAAAACTGCAAAATAGAAACATAGAAGCATACAATTTGTCAGCAAAAAGGCCCACTTGGCCCATCCAGTCTGCCCAGCTGGTCCCTGACTAGTCTGTCTCCACAGACCAAACTAGTCTCTGTAGACCCTCCCTTGCTATTTACTCCCCTATGTTTATCCTACACGTGCTTGAAATCCCCTACTAGTTTTGCCTCCACCACATCCTCTGACAATCTGTTCCAGGCATGCACTACTCTTTCAGTGAAGTACTACTTCCTCCCATCCCTCTTAAACTCCCCGACCTCCAGCTTCATCACATGTCCTCTGACCGTGCTGCTCTTTCTAATTTGAGATTCCCCTCTTGCACCCTGTTCACCCCTGTGAAATACTTGCAGGCATCTATCCTACCCCCTCTTGCTCTCCTCTCTTCCAGGGTGAGCATGTTGAGATTCCCTCAGTCTCTCCTCATACGGCATTTGATGTATCTCCTGCAACATTTTAGTTTCCCTCCTCTGGACTGCCTCCACTCTGTCTATGTCCTTTCTGAGGTGCAGCATCCAGAACAGGACACAATACTCCAGGCAGTGTCTCTCAAGTGAGCAATACAGTGGCAATACCACCTCCTTCTCCTCCTGTTGGAGATACCGCTCTCTCTATGCATCCCAGCATCCCACTGGCCCCATCCACTGCTTTGTCACACTGCCCTGCCACTTTGAGGTTATCAGATAAGATAACCCCACAGTCCCTTTCCCTTTTCCCTCCTCCCATCCTGTACTCAGCTCCTGGGTTCCTATGCCCTAAGTGCATGGTTTTGAATTTTTGACATTGAACCTCAACTGCCATGCTCTTGGATACTCCTCAAGTTTCCCAAGGTCCCTACACATTCTCTCCACTCATCTTGAGTGTTCACTCTATTACAGATTTTTGTGTCATCTGCAAAAAGTCATATCTTGCCTTCCAGTTCTTCTGCAAACTTGGAAATATACTGTATTGAATATGACTGGTCCCAGTACTGAGCCCTGAAACATCCAGCTGGTCACTTTCCCCTCATTAGAGTGAGTGCCATTAACCAACACCCTCTGTCACCTATCTGTTAACCAGTTTCTTACCTAACTCACCAATTTAGATGCCACTCCTAGGCTTCTCAATTTTTTATCAGTTTTCTGTGAGGCACAGTGTAAAAGGATTTTCTAAAGTCCAAATAGGCCACATCCACTCCCCTGCCCTTATCTATTTCCCTGGTCACCCAGTCAAAGAAATCAATCAGATTCATCTTGCATGACCTTCCCCCTGAATCCATGCTGACTCTTTGGCTTCAAGATACTCTACCAACCTTTCCTTTAACAGAGTTCCCATTAATTTTCCACCACTGATATGAGACTGACCAGCCCATAGCTGCTAGCCTCCTTTCTGCTGATGCTGTTATGGAAGGAGATCACATCTGCTCTCCTCCTGTTAAATAAAGCCATCAGTGGGGCAGCTAGAACCTCCTTGAAGTTTCTTAGTACCCTCGGGTTTATCCCATCCAGTTCCATATGCTTGTCCATTTTCAGAGCTGCTAGTCTCCTCAGGTCTCTTTCTTCTGAAAATGAAGTTGTGTCCACCCCACTTTGTTCTTGCTGCTCCCTAGTGGTCCCTCTCCCTTCCTCCACTGTGAAGACTGAGCAGAAGTACCTATTCGGGATGTCTGGTTTTTTTTGGTTAATATAGTTTTTATTGAATGTTTTATATTGGTCTACAGCAATTGCCAAGGCAGTTCTTACAATAGTGATGCAAAATGGTAGCATGGGTTTACTTGTATAATCCATTCTGAATTGAGAGCAGTCTTATCACATTCCTTGAATACTGAAATGAAAGATCCTCGGACCTATGGCACAGTTCAAGCAGAGAACCACTTGAAGAAATTATTCAGCTTTTCTAAAGTAGTCCACCAGACAGCCCTATGAATTTGTAACATCTACTGCTGCATGGAAGTGCAGTGCCAGCAGGGCCCTGCACTTTCATAGGTAGACAGTGTCTTTCCTTGGTGCAGGGCCAAGAGGGCCCTGTACATCTGCAGATGATCATGCAGGTCCAGTGTGAATAAGGATATAATTTAACTATCTTCAAAAGAAAGGGAATTCTTTGCATCCCCACCAAAAAACTGTTTTAAAGCACCAGTTAGGGTTTAAGTTAATGTTACAAAAGTAAGGAAATTTGGCTTTAAGGTTTCTAACCCTAACTCCCCACCCCCCACACCCAAACACTTCCTAAAATCCGGAAAACTCATTTTCTTTTTTTGAAAAAACTGAAAGGACTTCCTTTCCTTTTCCATGTCAATGTGATGCCAAACTGACTGGTGATCATTGCTTTCGAGGGGCTCCTCCATGCTGACACATTTGACATGATCACCATTCATCAGCATGAAGTCCAAGATGGCTCTGTTCCACATCAGTTCCCTCACCTCCTGGACTAGGAATCCATCCTGGATTGTATCTAGGAGTAACTGGCTACTATTGCAGTTGGCCAGTGGGACACTCCAATCCACATCAGGCAAACTGAATCTCCCACTATCACCACCCCCCTTCTCTGCAGCCTTCCAGATCATGTCCTCCAACTCCTGGGGGCTTGGTTTGATGGCTGATATACCACTCCCATTCTTATCTTCCTCCTCACTCTTGTTTAGATCTGAATCCATAATGGCTCCATGTCCTCCCTTGTGGCACTGATCTCTTCTTTAACATAGAGTGTCACCCTTCCCCTTCTTCCCTCATTTCTATCCCTCCAGTAGATTGTGTATCCTGGAATGGAGAGATCCTACTCATGGTTGGGGTTGTTCAGGTCTTAGTAACCACCAACAGATCCACTTGCTCCTATGTCATCATGGCCTGGAGGTTGTCCATCTTGTTTCTTGGACTACTAACATTGATGGAAACCAGTTCTAAGAAGAGTTATTACTACCATGATGGAAGGTGCTGGTGTGCGACGTTGCAAGCTCCAAATGATAACAGACAAAGGCCAAAACCTCACTGCACTGGAAGGAATCAATCCAGGACTCAAATGAGTTGAAAGCCAACATGTTTTTTTTTTTTTTTATGACTCAATTCAACAGTCGAAAAAATACATACGTGAGTCAACTGCTAAGTCCTTGTACTATACTGACAGTTTTCAGTAATTTATCACCACAACTGTTCGGTCTCCTGGAAAGGAAATACTAACTGCAAGAATACACAGGCCTTGTATGTATTCTACAAGTGACAGAAAAAAAAGATACCTGTTGGTTTTAATTCATATAGCTTCTGCACTGATTCCTTCTAGTGCAGTGTCATTTTGTCCTTTGTCCTTAATAGAAACCACCCAATGTCAATCCTTTACCTCCTTCCTCCCCCTTCCTTTGCTCCTATTTTTTCCTAATTGTCCCGCTGACCTCCCTTGTTCTCCCCTGCTCTTCCTCCTTTCTCTCTATCTCACTTATCCCAGTCCTACAGTACTTCTCTTCTCTGACCTAACCTTATCACCAAATACTCTTATGTCCAATGTGACTTTTACATTGGGGGTCCTGCCTGTTCCCTGCTCTGGAAAATCTTGGGTTCTCAGACACTTGGTTGCCCTCCCAACTCAGTTTAAACTTAGATCTCGCTGATGTATTCATTAATCCTGTCTCTGAGCATTCTAGTACCCTCTGCTGAAGTGCAAACTGTCTGGTAAGTAAAGGGATTTCTCATCCCAGACTCCCCGCCCCCCCAGTTCCTTAGGTATGGTATTCAAAGCCCTCCTCTTTGCACCAGTCCTTCAGTGAGTTGTTAAACTTTCCTATCTTGAGCTTCCTGACTACTTGCTCTAGTCACTGGCAGCACTTCTTAAAATGCTACCAACTTAGCTTCTTCCATGGATTATCTAGCTGAGTTCCCTGAACCTGTCTTGTACCACCCTCACTTCACATTCTGCTAGGTCATATGTGCCCAGGTTTATGACCACATATGTTCTTCTCCCCACCCCTTTCAAGAGTGAGTGAGTGTACCATTGGGCTTACCCTTTCCACTGTCATGCCCAGGAGGCATGCTCCTTTTGTGCCGGTCTATGCTGTCCTTTGGCAATCCAACTCCCTTTACTATTGAGTCCCTATTACAAGCACTCTACCGCTTTCCCCATCCTTCTGTCTCCCTCTAGGTTTTTCAGTCTGGATAGCTGTTTTGCCTCTACTTGTTACCCCCTGCTATGCCTTCCCCCAACTTGTCCCTGAGCAATGCTGTGGAATGCCTTCTTGACCCCCTCCCAACATTACTTCACTACCAACAGCCTCAATTGCCTATGGATGATAATGATTGCATTGCTATGTACATGTGTGTCCAGCAATTAACAACCATGGATGTGAACTGTGACAGACCAAATTTGGATGGTGATGATCTTCAAGTGGCATATTGTATCCTACTAGCAAAGGTAAGTACAGCAGAGCCAGCCAGGACACAATGCAGTACCTTGCAGTAAATGACATGTCACAAAATACTGCATGGCAAAAGGACTTAATTCCACTGAACTGCACTGTTCCTGGCAGTATACTGCAGCACTCTAGGTAATTTGGTTTTACTTTGGAGATAAGGGCTACTGGTGGGAAAGGTTAACTGTTTGACAGCCTCTTAAACATTTTTTCCTCTCTTGTCCTTTAAGGTATGTATTACATGGAGGAAGGATCCTGTTGCTAGCTACTATTGTTCTGAAACAGATTGTGTGCGATGAAGAATAATATTAATATGTTGAAAATTAATGGTTAATGATAGGATGAGGAATTGATGGGGATGAGACTGAGACATTAAATAGAAATAAATTATGATGCCAAGGCCTGATCTGAATGACAGTTCAGAGTAAACTGCCTAAAGATGCCCTAACTCTACAACATCCTTACACTGGAACTTCCTATGTGGAGGTATCAGAACTTTTTAGAAGTATGAGACCACAGTTCTATTGCCATATCCCACTAAGTAGGCCAGTGAGAGTTTTGTTTTATGCTCAGTCCCTTTACCATTACTACGCTGCTATGCAGACAAGGCAATTGTATCCTGCTCCTCGAAAATGGATCAGGCAACACCTTCTCAAAGTCTTGATAAATGGAATACTAAAGCTTCTCCTGTTGGTGTTACTCTGCTCTGGCAATGTGGAATTAAACCCATGACCTTTCATGCCTATTGCTGCCCCAGCTGAGCTAGCCCAGCTAAAAGGTATCAGCATACTGCACTTTAACGCATGCAGTCTGTTGAAAAAACTTGACCTGGTACAGGCTTGGGTACTTCACACAACAGCAGATGTACTGGTGATATCAGAATCATGGCTGAGGGGTTCCACCCCTGACCACAGTGTCAATATCCCATCATATAACATCTTCAGGGCTGATAGGCCTACTGGAGGAGGTGGGGTTGCAATACATTTGTCATACAAATTCTTAGCCTCAGTTATTGACTCCTCCTCTATTCACAAAGAATACAAAAGTCTAGCATTAAAAATCTCTCTTTCTCAAAGTGAATCTGTTTGTGTGGTAGGCTGCTACAGACCCCCGTCAGGAGGGCTATAGATACTAAACTTTCTTCGCAAAATTTTAAACTCAACGGATTTGGAAATCATCATTATGGGAGACTTCAAACTAGACTGGAACTCTACCTGTTCACTGCCTCTAAAGGACTTCTGTGATGCCCATGGTCTTCATCAGCTAATCTCAGAAATAACACATCCCAACAATAAAAATCTGGTGCATAGTACACTCCTGGATTTTATCTTGACAGCAAACCCTATAAAATCTCCCACATAAAAGTATTTCACTCCGACACTAGTGACCACATGGCTATAGCTTGTGTAAGGCACATGCCAAAAATATCCTCCTGGGTGGTGGGATACAGATGGACACAGTCACAGAATTATTCCAATCAGAAGATTTATTGCAGCAACATAAAAGAAATTAGCAGACTGTACATGATTCAAAATAAAAATAAAACAAAAGGAAACGATCAGGCTGGTTCCAAGCAGCTTAGTTTCTCCAGCACTAGCAGGTATTAGGCAAAGGTATTGAGCCTTCAACACCCACAACAAATCTGATTTGAGACCTTTCCTTGGTCAAATATATAGGGGCTTAAACCTGTCTTATTGGACCATTCATATGTCAATCAACTTAATAAAATATCAGATGTGAATCTTAGCTTAAATCAACTTATATTTCTGGCTTTACACATTTTCTCCTTCTTTAACTATAGCTTAAAAACAAATAAAATGACCATTCCACAGTTTTAATCATGAATTCCTGATAGTTTTTAATATTCAAGTCTCCGCTGGGCTCCTCCTCTCTCACAGGGGGGATAAAAATATTGAAACAGAGGCCAGCCGGCTCTTAGAGAGACAACTGAGGGAGAGGGAGGGCTCTCAGGAGGCTGTGTGATCCCATATAACAAACCATGCAGGTACATTTATGTTTTAAACACTTATTTACATTTGCTAAAAGCATTACATTCTTTACCAATTGACTGGAGCGCTTAAGTACTTATATATACTATACTTATATATACTAAGGTATATTTCTGTCTTTTATAACAACACACTCTGAGGAGACATTTTAATGGCTTTCTTTCATTTATTCAGGACCTAAAGATGTGGAATGCATAACTGAGGAAGGACTCACAAAGGGGGGTTCAGAGAACAAAACACCGACGAACAACAATTAAACATGGGTGGCCAGTCTTTTTCAATTTAAATTGTCACATTCCTCCCCATCCAAAATAAAACCAGTTGGTTTTATTCTTTTGTTTAATAAAGAAATTACCTGTACACCAGAGCTCCCATTTCAAGGGAGCTGGAACCATAGCCCACCCATCTCCATGGGCTCCACCTCGGGGTCCCTATATACATAATAATTACAATGCTACTTGCGCTAATATCACCAGAAGAATAAACTACCTTTCATTACCCCAAGGTCAGGTGTCAGGTTTCTTTCTCCCTATTATCGGTCCGAATCTGGAGAGATAATCCACATTACTATGGACATTACCTTTCCGGTGTTTAATTGTAAAACAATATGGCTGGAGTGCCAAATACCAGCGCATAATTCTTGGATTTCGATCTTTCATTACATGTAACCAACATAACGGATTATGGTCGGTCCATAATTCAAAGCGGGTCCCCCATAAATAGAAGCGGAGTGCCTCAATTACCCATTTTATGGCTAAGCACTCTTTTTCTATAGTGGAATATTTTACCTCCCTTTCATGTAATTTACGACTTACGTAAATATGGGATGTTCTTCACCTTGAATTATTTGAGTCAGTATGGCTCCTATTCCTACATTAGATGCATTGGTCTGTACCACAAAGGGTTGTGTGAAATCAGGGGATCTTAATACCGGAGAGGAACACAGTTTTGCTTTGATGTTACAAAAAGCCTTCTCACATTCAGGATCCCACACTTTTTTTCGGGATTCCTCTTTTTAGTCAAATTTGTTAGGGGACAGGCCAATGTGGCAAAGGCAGGAATAAACCGTAGATAGTACCCTGCTAGTCCTAAAAAGGATCGTACCTCTTTCTTGGTTGAAGGACGGGGACTGTTAGCTACAGCTGCCACTTTACTAACATCAGGTTTTATCTTCCCATCTCCTATCTGGAATCCCAAATACTTTGTTTCTTTCATAGCTATTTTACATTAATCATTAAACCAGCTTTAGCAATGGCTGTTATTACCACATCTAAATGTTGTAGGTGTTCTACCCAAGAAGGACTAAAAATGACGACATCGTCTAAGTAAGCGGCACTATAAGTAGTGTGTGGTCCTGATATTTTATCCATTGTCTGCTGGAAAGTGGCGGAGGCCCCGTGCAACCCAAAAGGCATAACATTAAAATGAAATAATCTTAACAGAGTGCTGAATGCTGTCTTTTCTTTTGCATTAGAGTCTAAGGGTATTTGCCAATACCCTTTGGTCAAATCAATCGTACTTATATATTTAGCATTTCCCTGATGGTCTATTATATCATCGATTCGTGGCATTGGGTAGCTATCAAATTTGGAGACAGCATTCAGCTTCCGGAAATCTAGACAAAGCCTTATACCACCTTCCTTTTTGTTAACGGTTACCATGGGGAAGCACCAATCACTATGGGAGGCTTCAATAATACCTAAATCTTGCATCTTGCGAAGTTCTTTTATTATTTCCTCCCTATTGTGTTCCGGTATTCTATATGGCTTTTGTCTTATAGGTGCTTCCTGGTTTACTGTGATATGGTGTGTCGTTATGGTGGTTTTTCCTGGTTTATTTGTAAAGCTTGTTTTGTGTTTTTGGAGTATGCTTTGGAGATCTTTAACTTGTGAGTTTGTAAGTGTAGGGTTTATATAGGTATCCGCTCTATCTCCCTTACTTTCCAATCGACTATAAGCTAAGCTCAACTTACTGTCTTCAGTTTCAGGGTGGATGTATCCACAAATGGGGGAGGGTTTCTCTTTCCAAGCTTTTAATAGATTAACATGATAAACATTTTTTTGTTTCTTCTTATCAGGCATAAATATTTCATAGGTTACAGGTCCCATTCATTTGGTTACCATATAGGGCCCTTGCCATTTCATCAGAAGCTTGTTCTCTGTAGAAGGTAATAGTAATAACACCTTATCCCCTTCAATAAATTCTTTACACCCTGTCCCTTGATCATAATGTGTTTTCTGTCTTAACTGTTGTATCTGATTAACATCGTGTGCCTTCTTCACATATTCCAATAACCTTTTTTGCATTTGAACCATATATTCAGAAGAATTCATTCCTTTAGGGTGTTTTTCTTCCTCCCATTCCTCTTTGACAATATCCAGAGGTCCTCGGGGATTATGTCCATATAATAACTCAAAGGGAGAAAACCTCGTAGAAGCTTGTGGTACCTCTCGATACGCAAACAGGAAGTAAGGCAGATTCACATCCCAAGTTTTTCCTTCTTCTAATACATACTTCTGAATCATATTTTTCAAGGTCTGATTGAAACGCTCTACCAGACCATCTGTTTGTGGATGATAGGGAGTTGTGTAGACAGCTTGTATCCCTACAGTCTGGTAGAGACGTTTCAACATAAAGGAGCAGAAATTACTTCCTCGGTCAGTTAGAATAACTTTGGGTATACCCATTCGACTAAATATTTTTCCCAATTCATCTGCTATCTTAGTAGCAGTAATACTACGCAATGGAATAGCTTCTGAATACTTAGTCATGTAGTCACTAGCCACCAAAATATATTTATTGCCTTTTGCATTGGTGGGAAGGGGACCCGCAATGTCCATGACCACCCTTTCAAATGGCATAGTGACCAAGGGCATTGGTATCATAGGGACTTTGTCCCTTTTTCCTAACTTAGCCACCTTTTGGCATTCTAGGCAAGTGCTACAATATTCAGACACTTGTTCATGAATACTGGTCCAAAGAAAACCGCCATAAAAGGCGGCTAAGGTCGCGATCTCTACCCATGTGTCCAGCCAAGGGGATATCATGGGATAAGTGTAGCAGTTGTTCCCGATAACCTTGGGGAACTACTAGTTGTTCTACCTTTTCCCCAGTATTAGGGTTTTCACATATCCGATATAATAAACCGTTTATAACTGAATAATTCTTAGGTTTTATATCAACAGAATCAATACTATTTTCATTTTGTTTCCATAATATTTGTAAGGTAGGATCCATTTGTTGTGCAACTTTAAACTTTTCAGTTTTTACTAAAGTTTCAACAGTCTCGTTTACATTCTTATGAGTCCATAGTTCCTTCTCCTTTCTTTTTTGCTTCTTTGGTTTTTTGATTTTTCCTTCCATGCCATAAATTTCTTCATCAAAAGGATATACTTGTCCCAAGGTTTTGTACATAGCAGCTTGAGCCCTGGTAACCACTGCACACATGTTGGACGTAAGGAAAGATTGGAACTTCAGGTGGTCTTGACCTAAAAGTACAGGAACTGGTAGGGTTGGGACAACCCCTACGTCCAACAATTGTGTGTCCCCTTGCACAGTTATTTCTGTGGTCACTAAAGGATAATTATGAACATCTCCATGTATACAAGTCACAGATATAGAAGGTCCCGCAATGGGTGGTGGTTGCTTTAAAACTGTTGACTGTATCAGTGTCTGTTTTCATCCGGAATCTAGAAGTCCATATACAGTTCTTTCTGCTACCGTAACTGGTATGCTAAACTGTCCCCAATTAGCCAGTACAAGGTGTGCTGTTTTCACTTTCTTTTTAGGGCAGAACCTAGCGATATGTCATTTTTTCTTACATTCGTGGCATATTATCTCTGGATTGTATCTCTTTCCCACTATGGAACTGTTTTTGTTTCCTGGTAAAACACTAGTAGGGGAAGAAGAAGAGATGGGTCTTAACGGAGTTTGTGGTAAGGTGGCATGCGAACTTTTCTGTCTAGGGGGTTGAGCAGTTACAAAATCGTCAGCTAATCTTATGGCAACTTCTGCAGTATCTGGCCGGTGCTCTTTTACTCATAACTGGACATCAGCTGGCAAGATACTAATGAATTGTTTCATTACTATAGCTTCTAATATCTGATCCAGTGTTCTGGAAGTTGATTGTAGCCACTTAGCACAAAGGTCTTTGAGGTGTGTATAGGCATCTTCAGGAGTGTCTGCTGCCTGGTATTTATAGGCTCAGAATCATTGTCTATATGTTTCAGTGTTTATATCATATCTTTTCAAGATGGCTGCTTTTATGTGGTCAAAATCATTCATATGTGCCAGATCAACATGGCTATAGGCCAGCTGTGCTTTCCCAGTTAAGTAAGGGGCTAACCTTATGACTCACTGATCCCGGGGCCATGTACAGGCAGTGGCCACTCTTTCAAATGTAGTTAAGTATGCTTTGATATCATTCTTCTCCCCTAATTTAGTTAATTTAATATCTTTCTGTCCAGTTCCTAGTGGGGTTGGGGGTGGTCTATTGGCCCCAATAACTTGTATGGCTCATAGGGTATCTGCCCACCGGGCCTCACACTCTTTCTGGTCGATCTCCCTTTGCTTCTCCATTTCTACTTGTCTAATACACAACCACCTTAACAACTCATCTGTCTCTTGTGGGGGTTGTTCTTCCTCTGGCCAACCCCCAGTGGCTTGTCCTAGCATTTCCCCCTTCTCTCCTCCATGCTGGTCTGACTGCTGGGCTCACCTGACCGTAACCATCGGTCTTTTCGGTCCTTTTGCCTTGCCCCAGGTTCCAACCCAGAAAGTAGAGGAAGCTGAAACTTCTTCGTTACCGATCTGGTGCACACTCCAAAAGGCTGGAATCCTTCTGCTTCATCCTGCAGCATGAATTGGTCCACCTCCAGATCTTGGTCCACACCTTCCAGTTGATCAGGCCATCGATTGGTATCCCACTTCTGGCACCACCTGTTGGAGGGTGGTGGGATACAGATGGACACAGGCACAGAATTATTCCAATCAGAAGATTTATTGTAGCAACATAAAAGAAATTAGCGGACTGTACACAATTCAAAATAAAAATAAAACAAAAGGAAATGATCAGGCTGGTTCCAAGCAGCTTAGTTTCTCCAGCACTAGCAGGTACTAGGCAAAGGTGTTGAGCCTTCAACACCCACAACAAATCTGATTTCAGACCTTTCCTTGGTCAAATATATAGGGGCTTAAACCCGTCTCATTGGACCATTCATATGTCAATCAACTTAATAAAGTATCAAATGTGAATCTTAGCTTAAATCAACTTATATTTCTGGTTTTACACATTTTCTTCTTCTTTAACTATTGCTTAAAAATGAATAAAATCACCATTCCACAGTTTTAATCATGAATTCCTGATAGTTTTTAATATTCAAGTCTCCTCTGGCTCCTCCTCTCTCTCGGGGGGGATAAAAATATTGAAAAAGAGGCGGGCCGGCTCTTAGAGAGACAACTGAGGGAGAGGGAGGGCTCTCAGGAGGCTGTGTGATCCCATATAACAAACCATGCAGGTACATTTATGTTTTAAACACTTATTTACTTTTGGTAGAAAAGCGAAAAGCATTACATTCTTTACCAATTGACTGGAGAGCTTAAAGCGCTTTAATTTCAGCTTCTTTCTGGTTTGTTACAACAGAAAACATTAGCTGAGCGTTTAGCTTGTTTGTGGAAAAATGCCTAGTCCCGAGTTACACTTCCAACTAGCGTTTTACACAAAGATTTCACTTTGTCTCACTTTCAGCCTGTGTTTTCAAGTGCTCAGGGATAACATATTTGGAACTCGTAAAAGGCATTTTCAGTTTCCTCGTTTCTACCTCTGGATAGTGCGACATTCACAAGGTAAAACAGATGCTACAAAGCAAAGACAGAGGAGCGTGATTCTAATTAAAGACAAGGTTAAGCTATATAATATGAAGTGTGTGCAGTAGTTACATCCTAGCAAGTGTGCGTGGCTTAAATCTAGCCATCCTTCTGAGCATAAAAGTATTCTCATTTAAAGAAAAAGGAATGGAATAGTGGTACCACAACAAAATAAAGCGGGGGGGGTACAAAACACCTTCCAAAAGGTACCTATTACTTTATAGCCCCTCGAGATTTAAAGGAGGACTCTCAAGGAAAGAAATGAAGGACCATACATGAGTCCTAAGTACTTATATATACTAAGGTATATTTCTGTCTTTTATAACAACACACTCTGAGGAGACATTTTAATGGCTTTCTTTCATTTATTCAGGACCTAAAGATGTGGAATGCATAACCGATGTAGGACTCACAAGGGGGGGGGGTTCACAGAGAACAAAACACCAACGAACAACAATTAAACATGGGTGGCCAGTCCATGTACAGACATCCATATAACATCACAATGGACACATAGGACATAGTGAGACAACCTCTTAGACATTCCAGATCTTTTTTCAATTTAAACTGTCACAGCAGGGTACACCTACAAAAGGAGTTACCCCAAATTCAATCCCGCATCATTCTTGGTTGATCTTAGCAGAATTAGATGGCAGGAATTCTACCTTGCTCATTCCATTACTGATGCCTATACCACCTTTCAGACTCTAGTCCTAAAGGTGATTGATGCCCATGCACCTGTTGTAAAATCCAGATCGAGGAAAAAATCATGTCCCTGGTTCAATAGCACCTTAAAAACAGCCCTACACCACAGGGATGCTCTCTGGAAAAAGGCTAGAAAAACCAAATCTGAATCAGATTGGGCTGCCTTTAGAATGATTAGGAATCACTGTACCAAACTAATCAGATCTGAAGAGGCAAATTACTATCAAAGTGCGTTGGTGTCTAACAAGAATAACAGTGCTAAATTCTGGCAGATCTTGAATGATATAGAAGGACCTAAATTATCCTCCTCATTTCCATCCAAAATTATCTCTGGAGATACTACCTGCACCAACAAGCATGACATCTTAGAAGCCCTCAATAACCACTTTGCCACTGCTGGCCTAGCCTTTGATACCTCTCCCATAGGCAAATTGCTGAACCAGTAAACTGGCATCACCACACCTTGGACCCCTTCCAGCACCTCCACCTGCTCTACCAAATTTAGTTTCACTCCTACTTCACTCAAGCAAGTTAAAGACCTCCTAACCCACCTAGATACTAAAAAAAGTGCAGGGGCTGGTCAAATTGCACCCCCTTTCTGAAACTAGGCTATTATCATCTAGCCCCATAAATCACTTACCTCTTCAATATGTCACTCCTTCAACGAGCACTCCCTCCAGTGTGGAAAATAGCCCATGTCATCCCTCTGGTAAAATCTGGTGAACCGAGTGACTTGAACAACTACAGACCCATCTCTTTTCTTCCTATTCTGTAAAAATGTCTTGAAAAGCTGGTAAACTGTCAAGTAAGAGAGTTTTTGGAGAATCACAACCTACTAAACCCTCTACAGTCCAGCTTTAGGCCAAGTCACAGCACGGTCTCTGCATTAGAACTAGCTCACTCTAACTGGGACCTAATCCTTAGATGCTGTAACATGGATGCTGCTGTTACGCACTTCCAGAACACCTTCTTTAGCGCCTGGGATAAACATGCCCCCCTGCGCCGTGCTAGGGTCTGAGGGTCTCATCTTCCCTGGATTTCATCTGAGCTGATTGCATGCCAACAAGCCTGTGACAGGGCATGGTGAATTTACAAATCTATGCTCCTCCCAGGCTACGACATCACCTACTGCATGCTCCGAAACAAGTGCACAAAGGCCATCCACTTAGCAAAGGCCGAATATTTTAACAACACCCTAAATGCAAATCTTGGGAGGCCTTCTAAATTCTGGAAAGTCATCAACTTCCTTTTCTTCCCCCCAACAACAAATCCCCCCCTTCCCTTCCAAGGGACTCTACACTCTGACCCCCTGATGGTAGCCTCCGAGTTCAATTTCTACTTCACTACTTGTGCAACGACCCTCCTGGACTCACATCCTCCAGTAACCCCACCCAATCCCCAGACAGCTACTCCCCACCACCTGGCCAGAATCCTTTCTCTTTCAGACACATCTCCCCCATCGAAACCTTAGATGCCCTTCGCTTCCTGAATCCCGCCAAAGGAAAATCTCCCGACGGTCTTGACAACAAACTCCTCTTCCTATATGCCCCTGCCATAGCTACTCCCCTCACTGCCCTGCTAAATCTCTCATTCACCACTGAATAACTCCCCACAGAGTGGAAACATGCCACTGTCCTACCACTACCAAAAGGAGGTGACCCTACCCACGCTGCTAGCTACTGCCCCATCTCTCTCTCCTCCCCAATCTCGCCAAACTCCAGGAACACCTCGTACTATCTCAACTCTCCCACTTTCTCTCTGAAACTAACTTCTTCACTCCATTCCAATCTGGTTTTAGAAAAAAACACTCCACCACCACCTCACTACTAAGACTCACGGATTCCATCCTCTCTGGGATGGACAAAGGACAAATTACATCTGCAATTTTCATCGACCTAGCCAAAGCTTTCAATACAGTATCCCACTCCCTCCTACTATCCTGCCTATCAAGTGCTGGGCTATCGGCATTGGCCACAAATTGGTTCAGAGCCTATCTACAAAACAGAATCCAATCTGCAAAAATAGCTGACTACACCTACCGCCTGCTCCCTATTACCACTGGCATTCCCCAGGGCTCAGTCCTTGGCCCCATTCTCTTCTCCATCCTACTAAATGATCTGCCAAAGGCTTGCTCTACTACCTCAATCCACATGTACGCTGATGACATGGTCCTTTTTACTTCCGGCCGTACCTATGAAGAAGTCACCTCTAATCTCCAGACCGACTTCAGCAAAGTACAGTGCTGGTTTAACTCCGACCAACTCTCCCTAAATGCCAAGAAAACAGTCTCTATGACTTTTGGCACTAGACAGAGGCTATCCAGACTTACATCCCCTCTGATCTTCTGTACCCTGAATAACACCGTCCTTGAAGACGTGCCCTCTTTTAGGTACCTGGGGGTTTGGCTTGATTGTCACCTCTCCTTTTCCACACACGTGGACACCATCCTGTCAAAACTGAGCCCTAAGCTTGGTGCCCTCTATAGAAACTGCACTAATCTCCCGCTTCCTGTGAGATGTGAAATAGTCCTGAAAATGATTCTACCTTCCTTCGACTACTGCGATGTTGTCTACAGCTCTGCCCCCAAGTCCACCTTATCCAGACTGGACCCCCTCTTCAATGCTTTCTGCTGCTTCTCCCTTGATGCCCCCTCGTACCCATCACTGCGAGCTCTTCCATTTGCTGGCCCTTCCATCTCTGAGCAACCGGTGCCTACTTCACAGTGCTAAATTTGTTACTAATTTCTGGCTCGGTTCCCTTCCACCATACCTTGTCTCCTCCCTATCTTCCCTGCCAACTCCCGCCCATGCCCTCAGGTCTACTGACTCCAGGCTATTAGTAATCCCTCACTGAAGGACCTCTGCAGGCCAATCGGCTTTCTCTTACCTCCTCCCTAAGCTCTGGAATGACCTGCCGGCCCAAATCTGCCATTCCTCCTCCAAACACTCTTATCCTCTGCCCTCACTAACTTCAATGCACCCAATTGTACATGCCTCTGACCTCCTCCCCCCCTTGCCTGATTCTCTTCCCCCACTCGATCCCCTCCTCACCTTACGTGCCCTGACCAGTGGCTTGGCCTTCTCCCAAATGACTGGCTTATAAATTGCCCTAAACAACCCATGCACCAACCCACTCATGACACTTCTGCTATCCCCCTTCTTATTCCCCATCAAGGTCTTCCCTACGTCAACCCTCTCATCTTTCCCTATGTATACTACCCAGACCTGTCACCTCTCCCTGGCCCCAAGCTCAGGCTTCCAGTTCTCTCAGCCAACTTGATGCATTATACTTCAAATTAATCTGTAGATAGTAGGCACTTATGTAAGTATGACTAGTTCTAGATGTGTAATCAAGTATGTTATGCCACCCTCCTTGTGGCACATGTATGTAGTGTCTCCTCATGTAACAAGTTTGTAAAGCCACACTTAACTATGTAACAATTGTTCAAATTGCTTGACTCCAAGTTCAACCTATTGATTGTTTTATGTATACCCTCCTCCCTTGTACCCCCCCCCAGGTCACACCATGAGACGAGCATCTTGTTGCTCAGTGTGCCTCTCCTGGTGAAACATTTTCAATAAATAAATTAATTAATTAATCAAGGTTACTGACGATTGGCAAATTGCACTTGATGTGAGGAATCATGCTGCTACGCTTTTCCTTGACTTAAGCAAAGTGTTTGATATGGTGGATAATGATCTGCTACTGACCCTGCTATATCACATTGGGCTGGATGATAATGCCCTGAAATGGTTTTCATGCTACCTTTTTGGAAGGCAGCAACAGGTGAAGGCACAGGGTGACCTTTTTCCCTGCAAAATCCTATTGAGAGGGGTACCTCAAGGTTCAATTTTGGGCCCTTTATTATTCGCAATATACATAAACAATATTGATGACAATATTACATCTGCCAGTATTCACCTATTTGCTGATGATACTGTCCTTTATGTCTCTCGTCCTATCATTGAATCTGCCTACAGGGATTTACAGCAAGAATTTAATATCCTACAGCAAAATCTGCTACATCTGAAACTTCTACTCAGTGCCAAAAAGACAAAACTCATGTTCTTCTCCCCATCAACTAATGCATCTTCCGGATCACATCAGTCTGCCAATCTGCATATAGTATCTATGCAGAGTAAAACCCTGTAAAGAGTGGACAAATTTAAGTATCTAGGCTTCTGGTTGGACTGTAAACTCTCGTATATCCCTCATGTTGAAGAACTCTCCAAAATGCTAAAACAAAGGCTGGGATTATTCTTCCATATCAAATGTTTGCTTACCTATGAAGCAAAACTATGATTAGTCAAAACAACATTCCTTCCACTAACTAACTATGCTGACTTTCTTTACAGTCATTGCCCCAAAACTGTCCTTACTAAGCTGGACATCCTGTACCCCAGGGCCTTAAGATTTTTGATCGACTCTCCGTTCAAAACACACCACTGCTCACTTTACAGCCAGCTCGACTTGGACTTCGTTATCTACCAGAAGATGGCGTAATGCCTCCATCTGGACCTTCAAAGCCCTCACTAACAAACTCCCTCTTTACATATCCCACCTCTTTAAATCAACACCTTGCACATACTCACTTAGGAAATATGATTATATCTCACTTGATACTCCCTGGGTAAAATCTTGTTTTGGCACCATATCCATTAGCCATGCCTTACCAACCTTGTGGAACTCCCTCCAAATTACCCATTAACTGACTCACCTTGTTAGACTATCCTCCTTTAAATCTCTTCTGAAACCTCTGTTGAAGGAAAACTGCCAGTGCTACGCCTAGGGCCCCCCCTTTTGATATTTTATATGGCACTTACCACTATATTTGCCCCTGGCTCTCCCTGCTCCACTTCTTTCTTTTGTTTTGCACTCCTGTCTGTCTATGCCCTGCCACTCCCTGAGCCTCTCTCCCTTACACCTTTTCCCCCCTCATCCTACTTATCTTCAACTTTGCCTACCTCACCTTATGGGTCATGCTCTACCTTCCCCCTTACCTCCTTCCATTCCAATTGTATTATGCAGTTGGCTACTTGCACTTATGTAGATATGTAAAAATCTGAGTAATCTGACTTCACCTTGTTATTTATTACCCACTGTATTGTGTGAACTATTGTATAAATCTGTAGTGTTTTCCTTTTATGTATAGTACGTGTGTGTCCCAGGACCACCTTGCAAATGAGTATCTTAATGGTGTATTTCCTGGTTAAAATTAAAATTGAATTGAATTGAATAACACATTGTGTACTACATGCAAAGGTAAGTATTGAAGGGGAGCCTTTTTACTTTGGGGGATTGGGACAGTAGGTTACAAGTGGAAAAGGTTTAACTTTATGTCTGACAGCCACGCAAACCTTTTTTTCCTTCTCTTGTGCTTGCAGGTGTGCATCATAGGGGTGATAGATCCTGCTGCTGTTTACTTCCAGCCACATCAAGATGCTAGATGCTTGCTGATGATGTGCATAATATCAAATTAATTATGTGATGAGAATTGACGTGGTGACAACAGATGAGGACTCAGCAAGACAACTTGAGCCTGCGGTTGATATATGATGACCAGAGCAGTAGCTGTTGGCCTACTGATAGGATCATAGGAGGTTTACAGGGGAGAATAGACTATTTTGATTTAAAAAGGAAAGACATAGTGGATTGAACAGAGTTACAGTGTTTTTCTAAAAAAAAAAAAAGAGTTGGTGGCTCAATCAGTCCGAATATAAATATTTGAGCAAATATTCAGAATAAGGTATTTGCTCACCCCTAATTTTTGAATTTGCTACATATTTAAAATCTATGTATGAATGAGTCAGTGGTCAACTGTATTTCTTTTCTAATTCCCATACAGTTCAAACATTTCATGTACACTATACCAAACTATATGAATACAACATAAATATGTAGCATATCTGATAGAAGTGATAATATGATAGCAACATCACAATACAAGGCAATAATTTGACTATTGCATGGATAACGTTTATCTGCATGGGACAATCAGATTACCCCGAGGATAGTGATTACACTATCATACTATCACTATAGTATATGGTTAGGGCTTATTGTGAATGGAGTTGAGTGGGTTTCAGAAACTTGTTGTAGGGCAGTTCAAAGGTCAAAAATGTTGTACTATCGTTCTGACATCACATCGATAGTACAACAACTTTTTAGCCTTGACCTGCCTCCTGATTGGCTCAAACAGTGGGACATTGGAGAAAAGCAGCACAAACATGGTGGCACAATTTAGTGAGAGATTAACAGTGGACCCACTGACTTTGAAGTCAGGAGTCGGGAGTCAGGACATGAAGAGTGGCATATATCTCCCTGTTACAAAAGTCAGTGACTTCTTTTTCCCCTCTAATTTTAAAAATAAACAGTGTGGCCACAGATGAGAGCATGAAGCCAGAGCAAGGAGAAGTGGCACCAGAGCAAGCGGAAGTGGCAGCTGTAGCAAATAACTAGGTAAAGAATGTGTAATCGTTTAAAAAAAACACACACACACAAAAACATACCATACAAAACAGTGGATGGATGGCCATCCACAACAAAGGCCGTGTTTCCATCTCAGGAGTTGATGACATCATAGAGACCTCTCAAGCTTTGCTCTTGAGGTCTCTACTATGTCATCGACTCCTGTGATGGAAACACAGCCTTGTTGTGGATGGGCACCCATCCACTAGTCTATATATTATGCTACTTGTGTCAAACAGCTCCTCCCTACATGTGCAGAAAACAGTTTCAGACACCCCATGCAGACATAGACACTAACAGCTTTTTTGTTTGAGTCAGCAGACTCACCCCCCTATCAGTTTTCTGATACCTTTCCCCTCGACTTACAAGCTGTTTTTTATATAATAGAAACCTAAAACCCCACCCCCTCCAGCTAGCTGCCAAATGCCCTCCCTCCACATCCAATACATTAAAACAACAAAAAGATTAGTTTATTGTTTAAGCACAATGTTCACACTAGAATAATTGTGTAAACAAAAAAAAGGAAAATAATGGAAGCAGTGTGCTGGGTTTTTAGGTGTGAGTAGGTGAGAAAACTGTGAACATAGCACTTGAAAGTTAAGTTGAACTTTCAGTTGTGGTAAGGTAAATGATGTGGAGGGAGGATACTTAGCAGCTGGGTGGAATGGAGAGGGTTTAAATTATTTAAAGAGGAGTCTGTAAGTGGGGTCAGAGGGTGGTAAGTGAAACTGCGGGTGGGATAGATCTAATATTCACATAGGTGAGGAAAGTGGTAGCAGGAACAGAGCACATCAAAAAGAAAGAAAACATTTAGACATAGGGAATAGAGGAAGGGTACAGTACCTGGTAAATGGCTAAAGTGGGGAGAAAAGCATACCATCAGCTATTTCTTAATAGGCTGTGAAAGACTGAAAGTGGCAGGAAGTGTCCCACATCTTGTTTGTATTTGTTAGCCAGTGTGTTAGCCAATCAGAAAGCTAGTTGTGATAAAGATGATGTCACTACTGCCATTTCTGACAACAAGATGACAGCACTGGGAACACTGAGCTCTCTACAGTCATTTTATTGAGAATAAAATGACAGTTATGAGTTTGCTGTGGAAGAAACAGTTTCTAACTCTGGCTTGTGATTGGATGAGAGGGTCCATATGTAGTATAATTAAGTGGTAACATTCAGTTAGCCGCAGTATATGAAGGAATAATCAGCTGAAGTGGCTAAGTGCTGAGGTCAAAGGCTGAGGCATTTAATCAACCACTGAAGTCAGTTATTCTGAGTATACTCTGGCTAACTCAATGTTATTACTATTATGTGACTAGAAATTTTCAACCCAGGATTCTAAAAGTGCTATAGTAGTTTTTAAGTGGTTTGCTCATAGTCACACAGTATGCAAGTGGTGACTGCAGCATTCAAACCCCATTCTCCAGGTTCGCAGCTCAGAGCTCTTAACCACTGCACTATACTGGCTCTCAGGAAACAACTGAAGAGGAACATGCTTTTGTTGCCCCTTTGTTGTCTGTGGACTAAATGGATAACCTACTGTGGGTGTGTCTGAAATGTGGATAACCTTCTGTGGGCATTGCCAGAATGTGGATAACCTACTGTGGGCGCTGCCAGAATCTGGACAACCTACTGTAGGCATCACCAGAATGTGGATAACCTACTGTGGGCATGTCTAAAATGTGATTGTAGTAGTTTGTGGAATAATAACTGACAGTTTTCCTGTGTTCTGATTGGCTTAGAACAGATACCTGTGTTATAATAATGTATAAACAGATATCCATATTAATGATTCACCAATAAAAGAGATCTGACTGTACCGAAAACTGAATGAACAAACCTGGGCTGCTTAGCTGACCTTATGACACATACAATTATATATGGCATTTTGTATATTGTGAATTGTTTTAAAGATCTGAGGTGTGCGATATCACATAAGCCACTTCAGTGGTGCTCGATGTTTTTTGAATATATCACACATTGAGGGGGAGTAAAAAAAGAGTAATGTACACTTCACAGATTTTATTTGATATAATTACTGATGCAAAACAAGGCATTAAAGCCAAGTGAAAGTTTAACCATTCACTGTTACTGAAATGGAGGAAAAGCTTAACATTTTATAGTTACTGTGGAACACTTTTAATATTTGGATGAAAGATTCTTAAAATCACATTGTAATATATGGATAAATCAATTTAATATTTTAGTAAAGCATACAAAAAATTCCTAGTAATACCACTGCTGAGAAGTGAATTAGTGCTGTGCGGAATGCGGAATTCCGTCAGCGGAATTAATGTGCAATGAGCATTCCGCCGGTGAAATTTCCACCAGAATTTCACTTGTTCACCTATGGAATTCCACCTACTGTGATCCATGGAATAATATTCAATGGAACTGTGATTTTTCCATGGAAAATCATTCTGCAACTATTTTATGCAGTGAAATTCTGCCATTCCATTTCCGGCAGAATGTTGACTATTCCACAGAATTTTGTTCCGCTGGAATTTGAAAATTCCGCACAGCACTAGTGATAATACCATTGATTCTATCCTTTAATACTGTTGTTAAGACCCTGTAATACTACTGTTGTGAGCTCTGTACAATAGTATTATCTCAGAAAGACAGCAGCACAAGTGCACCAAAGGTGCATTCAGAGCGGGAGCTGGCTTTCACTGTAACTGTCCCATACAGTATAAGCCAACTCACTGCTAGCCCAAAACAAGCAAAATACAAGATGTCTCTGTGAAACCAAAAAAACAACACTGAAGAAAAGGCTCCATTTTGTGCAGAATCAGGACAACATAAATTCCATTTAAAAAACAACCTTCCATCTATGGCTCTTATGTCTGGTTCATTGTAAGGCTGGTTGCTATCATGTCCAGTGCAGTTGCTCGGGATACGACATAATGATTTCAAACCATCCCTTATGTTTGGCTGCTTTTTGTATGTGGGCAGGCAGAACAGTTTAGATAAAATGGTGGCTGTCTTTCACTTAGCGAGAGTAACTAGTAGCTCTTGTACTCTCTGCTATTTTTAATTTTATTTACAGTTCAACTAGTATCTGATGGATCCTACCCTCACACTACCTAGACAGCTTTACACTTCCTAGTGAAGCTGACAAACAGAGGCACTATGGAAGGAGCAGAAGTTCAGACTGAGTGGTTGAAGCGACTAACTGTTCAGTACAGTGGTCTGATGGCTGAAGCAAGTAAATGTTCAGTACAGTGGTCGGGCGACCAATGTCCCAGCATAGTGCCAAAATAATTCAGATTCACAGTATTTTGAATAGGATCCATATATTTCAAAAAATAACAGATAGGGGACTGTTCCTTACTCAGGTGTAATACCATCTCAAGGTTCTGGGGACATGAGGACCCTCTTGAGATTTGCTCTCGAGGTTCTCATGTCCCCAGAACCTTGAGATGGTATTACACCCTTGTGATACACAATTCCCTATCTATTATTTTCTTTATAACCCCTCGGTTGTAATTTTGTGTTACAACCAGCTGGTTGTAATTGATGCCTGTCAATCAAGCTCACACTGGGATCGACATAAGCAAGGACACAACTTCTCCCATAAAAAAATCCCACCTGATTAAAAATGCTCCACTAGTAATAATAAAGAAAATATATATATATGGGTGGGTGTAACCAGAATTTTATACACACCCTCAGTGTGGGATGCTTTTACAAATCCCTTGGGCTTCGCTCTCAGGGTTTACAATGTGAAGCATCCCACAACTCAGATGTGTGTAAAATTCTGGTTACACACACATCCACCCTCGTATTATTCTCTGTATTATAGCCAGCATATACTGTAAAGCAAAGACCATGATATTTTATGTGAACTTACAAAAACATTCAACGAGCTGACATGTTGAACTGTTTTTGAGAGCAACATTTTTTTTTTTAACCAGGAGAGACACACTAAGCTGAAGCTTATTTACAGGTGTGACCTGAGAGCACAAGGAAATTAAGTGACTTGCTCAGGGGGTCACACAGTACGCAACTGGGGGCTATCGCTGAAAATTAGGGACAGTTGAGAGGTATGGAGCTGTGGGATTCAAACTCAGGTCTCCAGGTTTGCAGCTCAGAGCCTTAAACCACTGCACTATTCTGCCTCCTATAACTATTGTTTTGTGCTTTGCAACAGTTAGGAGAAAATATTAGTCTCATAAGTAGTTTGACTGTATTTAGTCTTTTTTAGTAGCTGGTTTGGTAAATTGTAAATGATACTTCCTCAGCAATCATAAGTAAACCATGTGTTTGCTGAGATATCAGGTTTTCATGCCAACAATACACGTCTATTAGGAAGCTGTTGAGTAACAGGAACTGTGTAAAAAAATGCAGAAATATTCTTTTTTTTGTCAATAAATGTTAATGAATTATGGTTTTTAGAAATACAGGTATTGCGAAATATTTATGAGAGCTCTGTGGTAAAAGTGGCACATACAGTCAAAGCCAGTGGGATGTTGTTTTCTGCCTCAAGGCTGATTAGCAGGGATTACGCATCAATCAATGGAACAAAAGGAACACAAATGTTCACTTTGTGTATGTTACATGTTCCATGCCTGTGTGCTGTGATCTGCTGGGTCATGGCGCCCAGCAAACTACAACGTGCCACTGGTTACCACTGTACATTTACACATCAGTCATACCTATGATCTGGATTTTTTTTAGGCTTTCTGGTGGTTATGTACAGTATATCTACTGTGACCCTTGGTTGAAGATGTATCCCAGACCAAACAGAGTTTGCAGACCACTTGCTGGAGATTCAGCAGCCATCCCTGTTTGGGCTGTGGGAAGAGTTTTGGATGAGATGCTTGAGGATTTGTCTACAACATTATAGCTATGTGGATTAGAGATTATTTCTTCATTCTTTCTCAAACAAAACAGAGTTGTGGTTTATGCTCTGTATAGCCTTCATACTCCAAAATCTGTTGGACTTCATTTGCAGAGATATCGCAGTCAGTTAGACACTATATGGAAGCCTTTCTGGTGCTGTGATTTGTAATTCTCTATGAGTCTGGCAATCCTGCAGCCTCTGTAATTATTTCCATTATAAACCTGAGTTTAAGTCCTACATTCATGTGACTAAGCCAAAGAGGTTCTCCTTGCTTAAAACCGATAGAAAGAAGAGTCATTAGATAGCATGGGGTGTGGTTGATTGCACTTGCAAATGTCATAAGCTGTGAGGGGGTTTCTTTTTGGAACACTTTTTTTTATTTTCATATATTTGAGGTTTTATTTGCTGGACATTGCAGGGTGTTCTCCTGATCATGTTTTAGACTAGTGTTTACTGTACTCAAAGTGGTTAGCATTAATGACAAACTCCTCAGTAATGCTTCCCCACAATAAATCATATTGCCTCTGTTTCTCAAGACTAAGTGCAAGCCTGCATGCAGTATGTGGAAGAAAATGAAGTTTAAGCATTCAACAGGATTTTTCAAAGTTGGCGTCTGAGATGTACAGCTGGCTAACATCTTCCTCTGTTAAGAGCTATGCTCTTAATGGGAAATATTCTTTATCTGGTTTCCATAATTGTTTTTAGTTTGCAGTAAGGATTGTTTTGTTACCAAAAGTCAATGTCACATCCCTTGAATATGGAGTGGGGATTTTTTTGCTTAGTTAAATATCTTCCACTTCTGGTAATAATGACCCTGACTGTGCCAGATTTGTAATCTGACCCATCACTTTTCTTTTAGTGAAGAGATGAAGTTAGCTATCAGTTGTTTGGGCCTGATGACAGACATTTCAATGATAATTCTGGTTTTACTACACTGAACAATGTAATAGTGCAATCATTTCAAATCACTTGTAAATTTAATGACGGTATTTTCATTCTCTTTCTGAGAAAAGAATGTCACTGTTATAAAAAAAGTGCAAAGTGCAGCTCCATTTTATTTTCTTTTTAATAGGTTTCACAGATGGCAGGAATGCAGCTGCAGTTCAGGACAGATAGCAAGAAAGACACTGTATGATGGACTTACTTTTTTACAGGTTTATGTAAGAAAATACTGCAGTTCAAAATTTCAAGGTTGTTTCTCGTAGAATGGAGTTGCACAATACAGTTTTATAAACTGTTTTGGTGGTTAGTACTGTTAATATTTAATAAGGACTACAAACAAGTGACAAGTATGACTATAGTATACAGCATGTTAATCAGCTGTTTTATGTTTTAAAAGAATGCATTAATACATTGTTGCTTATTACAACAAAAGTGGGAAAGCTGTATATTACAACATTCAAAAATACTATTAAACTGTGAAACATAAAGGGTTAAAGTAATGATTACCTGATAAAGCATTAGAAGCTTTTGTAAACTGCTAAACTATCTGATAAGGTCATAGATGTTTATAATACCATGAAAATTGCAACTTTTATTTTATTCAGTTTTTGTTGACCAGGAAAGGAGGATTAGGTAATTCTACCTATTTTCTGCCTCATCCCGTTGGGGGAAGGGGGGAGGGGTGGAGAGACAGATGTAAGCCAATTGAAATTTAACCAGATTAAGTTGTTGGCAATATTTTTAGTGAATGGGGGAAATTTGTCCAGGACACTGGGGAAATTCCTCTACTCTTGCAGGCAGGTGGTGCTGTCCATCTGTCTGCAGGGATGGTGGACCTCAGTTCGACAAAGGTAGTGAAGGAGGATGGTTGTGTCTCTGAGGCACAGGAGCTTTTGGTGCAGTCTTCAACATCTGAGGGAGAGGGTGGGCCCAAACAGAATGATGAGAATGCTGTTGTTTTGGAACAAAATATTTCTTCTGCAACGGATATGGAGGAAGCAACTGCTGAATTGCGGTTACAGAACAAGCTGGTGTTGAAAAAATTGCAGCTACTAAATCTCATCTCATTGGCTGAAAATGATTTTCAATTCTACCGCCAACAGTTTGAGGTGGAACAGAATAAATGGAAGCGATCTGCAGCAAGTCCTACGCAAGACAGAGGTAAACGGATACCTTTAGATGTAACACCTTCAACTTCTGTCGAGTCCCAAATTTTGGATCCGAATTGTTCCCAAACATCTCACGGAGAGATGGATAGTGGATGTTCTTTGCCTGACTGGACTTTGGGAGAAGCATTGCGACAAGCGGGATGGTTATGGTCGGATGGACGTTGGATTCCTGATCCACAAATTCCATTGCCTGGGTCAGTAAGTACAGAATCTTTGAATAGGGAGGTGCAGAGGGAGGTGACGAGCATTACCACGGATAAGGAGAATTTGGTGGAAGCTCAAATACCGACTCCCCTGGCCATAATATCTAATATACAGGGAGGAATTGGAGGTAATAACAATATGTTGGATACTATGGTTTTAGAAAACAGTCCTGGAATGGAGAGCGAGATGGATAGGACACAAACTGAACCGATTGTTGTCCCACTGGAGGATATTACTACAGGTCATACATCAGGAGGAGATTCCCCTCCACAGAAGGACTCTAGTCCTAAAACATATGCAGGACTTTTTCGTAAGTCAGCAGAGGTGGCAAGACAGCATTTTTTGGATAGGCTCAGATATAAAGGAAAGGCCCCTGTAATCCCAGACAGAGTTTGGGTTGGGAAAATGCTTTTGGTTGACTCTTTAAGTTTTTCACCGTCGGAGGTGTATGCATTCATACACCCCCCTGGAGATCATTTATATGATGTTAGTTTTGTAACAATGAAATCATTGGACAAATTTTGGAAAGAATATTATGAGGTGAAAGACACTGAAGTCTGGAGGGATTTTATAGCCATTCCGATTACCAAACCTACTATAAAAACAGTAACTATTCTTTTTCGAAATGAGGGAATTAACATTGCTAATATTATTTTTTGGCTAGAAAAAAAAATGTTCTGTGTACGATCAACCTAAGCCTATCATAGATGAAAATGGTTTTTGGACCGGGGGATGGACAATAAGGGTACAGCTTAACCAAATGGAAGAAGGTATTCAACACCTTCTGAGCTCCTTTTTCCTGGGTCGAGATAGGGGTATTGTTTTTTATGCAGGGCAGCCAAACAGCTGTTATAGATGTGGCTCCTTGTAACACTTGAACACCTCCTGTGACCAAGTAAAGTGTTTTTTGTTTGGGGTATTAGGTCATACTGCTGCTCATTGTACTGCTTCCCCGATTTGCCATTTATGTGGGGACGAGGGCCACACTTTCGCTGAGTGCCCATGGGCTACGCATGATAATGATGCTTCTTCAGACCAGGAATATTTTTTGCATCAGGCTAGAAGACCGTTTCATTCTACTGAGTTTGAGTCAGATTATTTAGGGAGAGGTAGGAGGTGAGGCAGAGGACGTGGAGGGACTATGGAGGATAGGAGAGGGATTCCAGAACCACCCATAGCCCTGTCTTCTGTAGTTAGGGATTTTTCCCAGGCTAAAAATATGGAGACTAACCTTCCTGTAGAACTTTCTAGGACTGAAGAATGGGAAACCCCCTATGTGACTCCACAAGGTTCTCCTCAGTGAGATACTAGGAATTTGCTGGTCTCTTCTCCATCAGAAATAGGTCATTTGGTAGCCCCCTCTCTAAGTGGAGTACTTCATCAGTCTGAAGTGTTGGACCAGGAGGAGGCTCAGGTACAGTCTGAAGTAAACAGTATGAAGAGGCTTGAGAGTCAGAGTCTTCCCCTATCCCCTTTGCTTCTATCCAATAGATTTTCTATATTTTCTTCTTGGGGTGACCAAGTGGACAACAAAAGTCCTTTACCTGATGTAAATAGGAGTCAGGAGTCTACTACTGATGGTTCAGGTGGGCGAAAATTACCTCCTCGAAAGGCCCAGAATTTGGAGGTTAAAAAGAGGATTACAAGTTCTAGTGGGAAAATAATTACACCCCCTCCTTGAGCCATCTTCTCTACATATAGCTTTAAACGTTAATAGTATTAAGTCCGCAGTTAAACGATTAGCAACTTTTGGGGTATTATCACAACTAGATTATGATGTTTTTTTATTACAAGACACTAGATTACATACTCAGAGAGAGGTGACTCAGGCTACTATAGATTGGCCTTGGGGATAAACATACTGGTCTATGGGGGAAGATATCTGTTGTGGTATAGGGATATGTTTTTTATCACAGGATGTTCAGAGTTTTTGATTAGTAGATGTTGAACAAGGGAGGATGTTGTTATTGGCTGGGGTTGTTAATGGTTTACAATGTAGATTAATTTCCTTTTATGGGCCACAGACTAAGGCACAAAGAATAGCTTTATTGAAAAAAATACAACCGTATTTATACACCAGTAGACATATTTTTTTTTTGTGGGGACTTTAATATTAATTGTCATCAGCGAACAGAACAGGGCAAACAATATTGCAATAAATTAGTTTTGCAGAATAATCTTTCCCAAGCAGGTCTAGTAGATGCACATGCTAAAGGGGGTCTAAAAGGAAAATCAATGTTTTCTAAGGGTCTTTTGCATTCAAGAATAGATTTTATTTTTGTACAACAAACTTTGACAATTATTAAAACTAATTTGCCTGTAGAAACATCTGATCGCACTTTGATAAGAATAAGTGTTGAGAATCCACCCAGACGGATGAAAGGTTCTGGAGTGTGGAGACTCAACACTTCTCTTTTAGTATTACCAGGTATAGAAGAAGATTTAAAGATTATTATTCAAGATAAAATTACAACTCTTGAATTAAATGAGAATATTGGATGTTGGTGGGAAGATTTTAAATACTGCTTGATAGGATTTTTTCAGGCTGTAGGGAAATCACAGGCTAGAACAAAGATGGAGGAGTACCTTTCTTTTAGGAATTTGTTAGGTGAATTATTGTCAAGACAAGAAGAAGGGGAGGAATCTTTGATGTAATTTCTCAGGTTAAGCGTTCTATGTTTCAATATCAATATGATAGATATTCCTCGTTACACAAAGAACAATCTTTTGGGATGCAAGGGAAATCTGCATATGTTAATCCCTTTTGGCTTGTAAGGATAGAAGAGAGAAAAGAGTTTTTGTTAATTTAGTAGCCCTTCATAAAAGGTTTGGGATAACAAAGGTATAATGGCAATAGTGGACAATTATATTGAACAGAAATTTGGAGTACCGTTGGGGAATTCTGATAAATTTCATCAGTTATTTATGGCAGCAAACCTTCCAAGTTTATCTAGGAATTGGCAACAAGCATTACTTCAGGAGTTTACTTTTGAAGAAATAGAAAAGGTGACTGTATCTTTGCATACAAATGTTTCTCCTGGTTCAGATGGTTTACCAAGTGAGTTATATAAACTCTTGTGGTGTTTGATGCCATCAACATTGGTATTGTTATATAATTTTGTTTCACCTACCTGCTTGACAAATGTTTAATGCTCTAAATTACAACTTACCAATATGATCTACAATAGCCTAATTACTACTGCTATGTGTAAACAGACGAATACTGTATACCCATGATTACCTATGTTATGTTACTGCACTAAGTTCAAATATGTCTGTATTAGTATTTCCGAGTCGCCCCTGAAAAAGGGACCTTCGGTGCCCAGCGGGCCTACCCGGTCATCAAAATTCAATAAATAAATAAAATAAATAATTTTTTGATAACTGATATGATTTTGCCTATGCAAATGTATGAAGGTTTAATGGTCTTTCTCTTTAAAACTGGGGATCAGACTGATATTAACAATTGGAGGCCACTTACATTATTGAATGTTGATTTCAAAATTTTCTCAAAGTTATTGGGGAATACACTATCTTTAGTTATGCTGGATCTTATAAGTAGGGATCAATATTGTTCTGTTCCCGGTAGATGAATCACTGAAGCATTGTTGTTGATTCGAGAATTGATGGAATATCAGAATGAGACAGGCTTGGTGGATTCAAATTTAGGGTATTTGGTGAGTTTGGATCAGGCCAAGGCCTTTGATGAAGTCTTGCATATTTATTTGTGGAATTGTCTAGAAGCTTATGGTATTCCGACATTATTTGTGTAATGGGTGAAATTATGTTATGCGTTGGCATATGTATTACCATATGAAAATGGGAGGTTGGGCTCCTGACATCTGATTTTTAGAGGAGTCCGTCAAGGGTGCCCGCTTAGTCCCCTTCTATATGTTTTGGCATTGGACCCATTATTAAGATTAGTGGTCAGGTCTCCTAGAATTAGAGAGATAGGAGGGAATTTTATGAAGATTGTGGCATATGCAGATGATCTTTGTTTAATTTTGAAGGACAGTGAGTCAATTAGCACAGCGTGTACTTTAATAACAGAAGTTGGTAGTATTACAGGAGCTAGGATTAATTTGGAGAAAACACATTGTCTGTGTCTAAGTAGATTTCCGAGCATGAGTAAAACGGTGGGAGGATTTCAAGTGGATAGGGTTCCTTGTCACATAATTGGGATTTATTTTGGGGGTTCAGATATGGCAGAATACAATTGGCAAAAAACCTTACTTAAAGGACAAAAGATGGTAGCAGGTTGGAATCGATGGAAGTTGTTGAAATTGAAAAGAATTTATATGATTAGATGATTAGAACTTTCTTGCTTCCTGTCTTTCTGTTTTTGAGCTACATTTTTTGTTACCATGACATTTAGAGACTCAGTTGATGGGTTGTTTTTTTAGTTGTTTTTGGGGGAGTCGTTTGAATCCAAAATGATGGAATGTTTTATATTTATCAGTACAGGCAGAAGGGGTTAATATGATTCATCCAGTATTATTTTTTTCACAGTTTTTTTATACTGTAATATAGTACCTTTAATGACTAACTGTTCACATAATTGGAGCTTTTTTGTAAACCAGCGATTGGCTGGCGTTTTTACAGAATGGAGAATAAATTATTTTTACCATAAGAACAAAAGACGCCCAAGATTGGTTATGCAATGGGAAAGTGTGTTTGATAAAATAAAATTATGGCATATAAGTTGGTCCTCAGTTGGTCATACTGCTAGGAAAGCCCTTTATGTGGATGTTTTACAAAGGTGTTTTTTTGATTTTCCATTTTCTAGATTTTCTGTGATTCATCATCAAGAAATTTCGGCTTATATAATGGTTAAGCGTATACCAAAACATATTTGGGATACAGTTTGGTTAGGACTCCATAATAGGGTGAATGTTTGTGGCAATCAGAAGCACAAAAGTTTACAGGATATTATTGTCCAAGAGAATGTTGCCAATTAAAACTGGAAACTATGTTACATCTTTATTTTCAGTGCCCGTATGCAATTAACTTCTGGCATGTGGTTAAAAACCGATGGAAAAATAGGTTTTTTAAACCTCCATCCTTGGAATTATTGTTTTATGGTGTTCATGAAGGTTTTTTGTCTAAAGATAGTCTTAGTACTTTAAGAGTGATATATGGCCATTTTTTATATTGGTTGTGGATCAGCAGATGTAGGTTGTTATTACAACAGTAACTGATTTCTACTGAAGAATTATTTTTTATGTTATGTTCAGATTTACGTCATTTGAAGCGGACAGAATATATGAAATACAATGTTGTTTTTTGGACTTCTTTATGGGGAATGTATGGGTTTATTTAATGTTATTCAGGTATGAAGGGTTATTTCTTTATATGAATTATTTAAACTGGTTTTTATTTAAAAAAAAATTACTGATGTTTTGTATCTTCCTTTCTATGGTTCTGTGTAATGTATGATTGATTTGTACATATTTTGTTATGTTTTTTGTTTGATTTCAATAAAAATTCCCCTACTCTTATAGTGGAGAAGGGAGTGGTGGGTTATACTGTTTCTCTTATGTTCAGGGTTAATGTATGAATTAATACTTATTTATGTTTGTTTCTTTCCTTTTTATGGCTATGTATGATGTAAGATTGATTTGCATATACTTTGTTATGATTTTGTTCAGATTTCAATAAAAAATTCCCCTATTCATCAGTAGGGGGAATCCTTGGTCATCTGTTCCAAAATGGCAACTGCTGAGGAGTTGGACGAGAGGATGGACACTGAGGAGACGGGGGCACACTCCCCCTGGTCTCACAACACAACAGGCAGGTGAAACTGCTAAGGTGGCTAATGAATTCTCTGAGAACAATGTATATATGGATGTATCTCTTTCAATGGAAAAATTAAGAGAAGAAAGTAACTCTGTTGGCAATGATAAGGAACAGAACACTGTTTCAGACGCTCCCACAATCATTCCATTTGTGTTCAATGCAAATAAAGAAAGTAAGCTTTTATAGCAGTTAAATATGGAAAAACAAAAGTACCTGCAGAAAAAGATGGAGCTGCAGTCTCAACTATGTGAGATTCGGGAGTACTCGCTCCCCCTGTCAGATATGCTTCGCACTGTGTCAAGATGAGTCAGCCACTTGCTAATGCAGTAACATCAAAGAATTCAGCAGCTTCAGCCACACTTGAACTGCTACAGACTGACAATCAGAGTACTGAGAAGGAGGGGGCTCAGAAGGTGGCTGGCAGTGAAAACGGCCATATGGTCATGTGTTCAAAGCTGCAGGCTTCCCCTCTTGGTGGTGTGGTGGAAAAAGTCAAATGTAGCCACCATAGGCTCAATGCACAGCTGCCTCCTATTTCATCTGTTCAGGGTCAAAAAGTATTCAGTAACCTGGATGATACTGACAAGAGGAGGGCAACAGAGAAAAGTTTTCCACAACATGCAACGAAAGGCTATATATCCTGGAGTGCATCCAGGCAGAATACAAGTACTACGGGTTCAGATGTCACTATTTATCCTCCTAGAAACACTGATATTGGTACTGGCAATAGGTCTCCAATCCATGCCTTGGAGGTCATGGACTGGATACAAGGTGTGGACGGTCAATGGATCCCTGATCTCTCTTATGAAAGAGTTCACAGGTACAAATCTAATTCCTGGGAGATAAATGAAATTCAACAGGTGGTCACTAATACTAATTCTGTTCTGAGCTCCAACTTACTCCAGGGTAACAGAGCTGCAGGACAAACTGAACACTCTTCTGTTTTGGATAGTTCACAACATAGGGCAGAAATTACCAGCTCCACAGTAATAACTGCCTCATCCCTAGAAAACATGGGCCAGGTGCAATCTGGAGAGGAACCCATAAGACTGGGACCCTCTGAGGAAGTTTTGGGTGATCCTGACCACTGTGCCAGGTTGGATCCAATGTTTAAGTTATCAGACTTGTTTCACAATAAGGGCAAGCCCACTCCAAGAAAGAACACGGTTTGGCTAATTTACAAAGGGGGACTAAAGTCTCCCCCTGACAGGCTACATGTAGCAAGAATATTGTTGAAGGGTTCAATACATTTTTTCATCCAAGATTTTTGCTCTGATTCACATTGGTTGTTCAAATTATGATGTGAGTTTTAACAATGTTCCCAGCTTAGACAGGTTCTGGTCCCAGTATCAGGGGCTTAAAAATTCTCCAGTATCGATACCCTTCTTAGTGGTTCCTCTCACTAAACCATCAGTCAAGAACATAACAGTTATGTTCACAAATGAAGGGGTTAACGTGGAGGACATTCTCTTTTGATTGTGACTGAGATGTGAGGTGCTGGACAGTCCCTCCCCCATAATAGATAGTCAGCAGATATGGGATGGTGGGTGGAGAATCAGGGTAAAACTGTTCTCATGAAACAATGGTCCAGTGCATCTCCCTAACAGCTTTTTTCTTGGCAAGGATAGAGGGTCCCTATTCTATGCAGGATGACCTCGGTCCTGTTTTAAATGTGGCTTCCACACTCATTTACATTCAGCCTATGATACATCCCAATGTAGCCATTGTCTGGAATATGGTCATGTCTTGGCAAACTATTTGAATTTATTCAAATGTAATCTCTGTGACCGGACTGGTCATGCTTACAGGCATTGTCCCTAGGCCTCCCATAATAGGTAAGATTGCCCCTCCCATGAAGGCCTTATTAACAATGCTCAGCAGTTACAGGCTAAAAGAGTAGCAGAGCAGAGTTTGAGGATGGCCAGAGAAACCCTGGTAGTAGAAGAGGTCACCCCAGATCAGGTAGAACCAGAGTCCCAGCTTGTTTCTGCACATGAAAATGATGACCAAATGGTGGTAGATACCCCGGTAGTGGATGCCAATATGTTAGACATGAAGGACATTCCTCAGGCTACCTCTACTAGAGCAGAAGTCAGAAGACATTGATATTAAGGACATGCTGCCCCCTCTGGACAAGACAGACCTTTTAAGAAGGTAGTGCAGAAAAAGAGATCGAGATTGGGGAAAACCCTGGCCCCAAAAGTAGCAGGTGAGAACAGGGGGGGTGAAGGGCATGGGTACCCCTTCATGGAAAAAGGGAATAAATATTCCGCACTACCCACTGAGCCCTCCAAAAGGGACTCGGGTGAAGATGATACCTCCTCCATAGCCTCCACCACCATGGATACCGAAGAAGGGGGTGAGGATTCCTTTGCCAAGTGTACTAGGTAGAGAAAACTCTCCAATATCCCTTGCTTTCATGCCTGACATCAGGGCACGCAGCTTCCTCACACAAAATGAGGAGGAAAAATGCGCCCGATGGAGCACTGAGCCAAGTCCTGATGTGCCGCCAAGCCACCACTGCCTTGGGGACCTGACGTGATTCTAAGATTTGGGAGTTCTGCCCCTTCCCCGACCCTGCCCGGGGGGCAAACTGAGGCAGGATGGAGGGATCCAGGCAGTAGGTGAGCTAGTGGCAGGGATGAGGTTCATGGGTGACTCCAGATGTGGCGGCTACACTGGGGCAGTAGGAGGAAAAAATAGAAATCCCCCCCAAAAAAAACTAAACAATAAACCTCAGACCCAAACTGAGGCCCAACTATTGGCTGCTCATACCTTATCCAAACCCCCCCACTTATTATGTGTATTACTATTGGGTAGACTATATCCTTGTTTCCCCTTTAATGTACATTTCTTTTAGTCTCCCTGTAGTTTACAGCATTTCTTCCCTAATGAAATGAGTCTAGTACCCTGCACTCCAATGTGGCAGACCAAGGCTCAAGCTGAAAAACACAGCCATCCCCCTGTCCTACCCACATTCCAGAGCCAAGGCTTTTCTAACCCATTTTTTAAAGTTTCTAGGTTAGTTGACATTCACCCAGGGAGGGCACTGCTGTTAGATATTTCCTAGAGGTTTTGACTAATAATTACATATGCTCCCCAAACCAAACTGCAGAGAGTTTCTCTGTTCAAGGAAATTTAACCTTTTCTTCACACCACACATCTACTTATTTGGCTGGGTGATTTTAACTGTGGGTTATAACATTCAGATAGAGGTTTTCAAACAGGGAAACTCTTCTGTGATTCCCTTGCATTGCAGTATGTAATTACTACAGCAGGGCTGGTAGACATCTATAGAAGTAAAAACCCTACAGAACGTTACACATATTTTAGGGGTCCCCTGAAAACCAGAATTAATTTTATTTTTGTTTCTTCTGCTTTGATTATAATAAATGTAAAAACACGTGTGTGAATTTTCAGATCATGCCTCTGTTGACCTATAGTTCACCTGGGACAACTCTTCAAGGTGTAAAAAAAACAGTTGGAGGCTTAACGAGTCCCTTTTGGAAGACCCCTTTGTGCAAAATACATGGAGACGAGAATGGCCAGCCAGACCTTCAGTATTAGAATGCTATAATGACTTAATTGAATGGTGGGAGGACACAAAAAAGACATAGCAAGCACTTTTTCAGAACAGGGCTAAGTATGTCATTAATAGGGACTTCCTGCATTGCCTCCAGCTATGTACCCAGTTACAGCATCTCATATCCCAGTCTGAGATAAATAGTTTTCATTATAGTTCCCAAATTAGCGTAATAAAAAACAAATGGTTGATTTACAATATGACAGAGCAAAATCTCTAAACCAGGAGCTTAGGTTTGGTAACCAGGTGAAAAAGGGGTCCCTGGACCCTTTTAAGGAATGCAAATCCAGGGTAGATAGTAGAGTCATAACCGAACTCAGGACAAATTTAGGACATACAGTTTCTGCTCCTGAAGGTATTTTGCAAGTGGTAGAGCTTTATGTGGAATCACTGTTTGGTACCAGACCACAGCCCCTCTCCATCCTGGTACCCTTATCGTAGAAGATGGCTGCCTCGCTTGGCATGCCGTGAAGTGTTCTTTACCCTGCTTACTCACGGCCTAATTTTTTTGCCCTGTTCGAGGTTTTCTGTTTGTTCATTTGTTTTAGGAAACCTGTTCTACCTTGTTTATTGCCTCGTTTTGTGGTTCTCTTCATTTCGGCTGCTTTCTAGCTTTTCGTCTTGGACTGGAAGCGGTCGGTTGAAGGGCTGACAGTGTGCTGTTGTGTGCGTTTCAAACGTTGCTGGGGTTACTGCTGATGGCCCCGTAGCATACGCTGAGACCATCTGGATTTGCCCTGGTGCCTCTCTGGTTGTCGGCTGGAGCCCTGAGATTTTGTTGCATTTAAAGGTGGAGAGGATGTTGGGACTGGGGATAAATTTGCTGGCCATTTGTGAAGGAAGATGGTAAAGCCCTGGATTGATTCAGTTGCGAGCTGGAAGATAAACATTCAGTAAGAAGGGTTGAGGTGCTGGACACCTCACCTTGTGCCACGCTGGCGACCCAGGTTTGTGACGGACTCGGGAACTCAGGGGTTGGCAGGGGAGGGACAGGACTGAGCATCCAGAGGACTGCTCTCCTCTCCCTGGGGAGGGTTCCAGGGGCTGCTCGGCATCCTTGCAACCTCTGATGGAGATCGGGGGTACTACAGGATCACCAGCCAGAATGTAGGGGGTGGGGAGTGCAGCAGACGTCAGTAAGGCAGCCGTGCATGGACCTCATTGCACACCACCTCCCCTGGGGTAACAAAGTTGAAAATCCCTATCCACGTGGATGGGCAATGGCACCACCACCCACTGCCACACTCCATCAGCTGGAATCCATCCACCTCTGGGCCAAGCCCAGCACGGCCTGCCAAACTGTAGATAGTGTGCCCTGGGAGGGAAGGGTGGCCCTACCTCGGTGGGCTTAGAGCCAGGGGGATCGCCGGGCTGGTGCCAGGGACTGGGGAGTTTCAGGCTTGGAGGTAGAGTTATGAGATAGGTGGATGCCTGAGAGAGTTCTCTGTGAGTACAGTGCACAAATAAAGTACACACACACAAAAAAAAAGAAGTGATTTTGGACTTTTGGGGGAGGAAAGTCTGTAGCAAAAGGATTTGTTTCATGGTCCGGAGTTTTATCCAGGTGAACTGTAGAGTTGTGGAATTGCTGAATTGATGCTTTCCATTTGGACTGCACTTTTGTGACTGTTGGCAGCCGAATCCTACTCAGCTCAGATAGGCCGAGCCGGGCAGGTTGGGGAGCTGGCCTGAAGGCATGCGTCTGCTTAGGCCTTCTGCCGGACCAGCCAGAGGGCTGGTTTGAGTTGAGTGCTGTAGTTTGCGTATTAGGTATTTTTAGTGGCCGGCTCTAGCAAGCAGGGTTCCTGCTCTTGATTTACTACACTCATCGGACTGTTCACTACCAGATAATCCTCCAGTTAATCCAGAACCACGGTCAGACCTTTACTTTTCTAGACAGTGAGAGTGTCTTTCTTGTACTCCCTGGCAGTGAGAAGGCCCGGGTGTTCTTTCACTATTGATTTATTTATAATTTCTTCTGTATGCCCGATGTGAGGCAACTACTGGACCTTAACTGTGGAAGTGAGAGTGCCCTGATTTCTTGCACTCCCAGTCTGTGAGAGGGCCTAAGGGTCTGAACATCATTTGACTTTATTTTTTGGTTGGACTCTTGCACACCCAGTGAGTGGGGACTGCTAGAGAGTTATTTTTCTGTACTTTTTTTTTTTTTTTTATGTTTTATTTGGTCTACTTTTTTATTCTATTTTAATTTACAGTCTCTAAAAATGGTAGTCCTTCACTGGACTTTTACTTTGTTTGTTTTTTTGTTTTTGTTTTTTCATCTTAGTCTGACTGTGTTTGTCTGTGAATTAAGTGTTGGACTGAATTATCTGTGCAGTTCCAGAAGGGGATTTGTTTTTAATTTGTGTTTGCAATAAGTATTGGGTGGTTGTGGTTATTTTATTTTATTTTTTATATATCATTGATCCTATCTCCTCTGTGAGACAGAGTGGGAGAGCTTCAATTGGGGGGTTACTGAAACTGTTTATTGTAGGTCGTTTTTTGCGTTATATATATTTATATATACCCCTTAGCATGCACTTCCCCATGTTATGTCTATGACAATGCCTCTGGCTGCGCTTCTCCTTTATAGCTCTCCACCCCCTCTACTCTTCCTTTCTCTTGTCCTCCATCCTCTCTGCACCTCATCTGCTATCTCCTTGTAACCTAGCCTCCAAAACTTGTTTTGTTTCTCAGATGCTTTGTAACTCTGTTTAGCTTACACTTCTGTAACCTTGTCCTATGTTTTGAATTTGTAATCTGACTTACATGTCTTATGTTTTGAATTGTAACCTGATGTGGAACCTTTGTAAAAGAGCCCTGGCTTAAAGGTATTGTAATCCTAGACCTAATAAATAAATAAATAAAATAAGTAAGTGTAAATTATTGGGTTGGATGTTATTTTATTAGTGGTTTTTAAGGGGTCTTTTATGGGCTTGGTGCATTTTGTTTTGATTAAGCCTGGGAAATGTGTTGTAGGCCTTCCCCCCTGGTCATACACTATCCGTCCTCTGCCCTCCGTGCCCTCTGCCCATTCCCCCCTCTGAAGTTGTCAACCTACCAGCACTGTAGAGCACTGTGTATCTTTTGTGGGGGTGGTGGGGGAGGAGGGGAATGTGGACATCAGAGGACAAATGAGTGGGACCCTCACATTGGGGTAGTCAGATCCAGAAGAAGCCCTGGTGCAAAATGGAGTCTGGAACATAGTCTGCCATGTCTGGTCCCCATACCCAAGAGCACCACCATTTCTGTTGGGCAAGTAGCTGGGGCAGCCCTTGAAACATGTCCAACTAGAGCGGTGTTATGCAACGCCAGATCAATCGAAAACAAGACTACAATTATTGCAGATCTTGTTGGAACAACTGATCTGGCATGCATCACCAAGACCTGGCTGGATGAAAATGCTGGCCCCATATTGGAGGCTGTACTCGGTGATACACCACTCGAGATTGGACCATGGGGGAAGGGGGAGTTCCAGTCTGTTTCAATACCGAATTGGGCCTCACAAATGTACCAGCTGAGGAGGACGAATCATTCGAGTGTACCATAGTAGCAGGTATAGGTTGTAGGATAGCTCTCATCTACCGTCCACCCGGGGATGAGAAATGATTCCTTCAGGAAGTAGCACACTATGTCATCGACATGGCATTTGGGTCACCCAGACTGATGGCCCTGGGCATTTCAACACCTGGGTCAATGATGAACTCTTGCAATTTGGACAACATTTACTCCACTTGATGAAATCTCTGGGCTTCACACAGATTGTTTCTTCTGTTAACCATAAACACGGCCACTCCCTTGATTTGGTTTTCCTCCTGGGGATCGAAGCCTCCGATTTGGGAGTGGAACCTGTTGGTTGGTCTGATCATTACACCATGAGGTTCAATTTTTGCACCCCCCTTGTAGGCCTACCCCTATGGAGATGGTCAGTTACCACCCTTTAAGGGATTTGAGCCCTGAAGGCCTTGCAGCACTGATTGACCTCTTGGAGTTTCCTGTGGCAAAACACAAATCCAGAGGCTTTGGTGTTGGCCTATAATAAGACCATCTCCACTGTGCTGGACTCTGTTGCTCCAGTCCATGTTCACCCTCTCTCCCTCTGCCCTCAGGACCCCTGGTTTGATGGGACCCTGAGGGAGTTGCGGAGACTAGGTCAAAGGTTAGAGTGCCACTGGAGGAAATTCGCCCTGGATGCCGACCATCTTAGGTTGGTGGAACATTATCAAGTCTACCAATCAACGATTTCCCATAAGAAAGCAGAATTCCTGTCCGGGGAGATCGCTGTGACTCAGAACCAACCGGCTCAGCTCTTTTGAACTGTCAATAGGCTGTGCAACCCAGCCTGTGTGCAGCTTCAGAGAGCCTATTTGCAATTGAAGTGCGATGAGCTCGCCCGGTTCTTTGTGAATAAGGTGGCCGACATCAGGGCAGAGATGAGTCACGTGATGCAGTGGTGCTGAAAAGCTGCTTACTGTGGAGCTCCCACCTTCCTCTTCCTAAATTAGCTCTTCTTTGCACCTTAAACTACACTGCCGACCCAGAGGCGAGTTGAGAGGGTCTCCTAACACTGCAGGACCCCTCAAGGATCGCGATCGGTGAATTGATTGCCTTTTAGTGTGATCGCGATGGCAGATACAGAAATGAAGGCAGCGGGAATCAAACACACTCCCCCAACCTCACCAGAAAAGGCTTCCAAAAAGGCCAGGAATACTAACACCAACACCGCCCCAACGGCCAAGCAACATTCCAGCGGGGTATCTAATGCTACACCAGGCACTATATTAACAGAGGAGCACTTTCTAGAGGAATTATCCCCTTTCAGAGTGACTCTACAGGAAATCTCTAAGGAGATTAGGTCACTGAGGCTGGACTTCGCTGATCCTCGGAGAGAGTAAGGACTCAGAGGCCAGAGTTTCCTCAATAGAGCAGTGGTAGCACAAACCGACCGGAGATCACCAGATTGAGGCAGCATATCCAAAAACTCAGATGAAAACAGAGGACCTGGAGGGAAGGGAGCCGGAACAACGTATTGATCCTTTACCTCCAGAGTCTGAAGAGGGGGGAGACACCCTGCGCTTCATTCAGCAATTTCTTAACAAAGTTGTGGGCCCTTCATCTATTCATCAGCAGTATCACATAGAAAGAGCCCACAGATCTCTCAGGCCCAAACCACCCCCGGGTGCTCCCCCCAGGCCTATAATAGTTAAGTTCCTGAGTTACCTGGAACGTCAACACATTCTGGTGAAGGTTAAAGAGCTTGAATCCATCCTCTGGAGCAACAATAAACTCAGGATTACCCCGGACCTTCCCTACGAAGTTCGACAGAGAAGATCTGCTTTTCACCCGGTTGTCAAGAAGTTTATAGCGGCTGGGAGAGCCTTCAAAATGAACTACCCTGCCAAATTGCTTGTCCAGATCGATGGCACATGGCACGCATATGAGAAGCCGGAGGATGCACTATCTGAATTAACTAAACTGCTCCGGACTTATTTAAGTGACTCTTAAAAATATCTCAGTGTAGCTGGACTCCCTCCTTATTAGTTCCTGTGCAGAATGCTTAGTTCTTTGTCTAACTGGCCCTGATTAGTTTCCCTCTTTCTCTGGCCCCTTCTAGCATTCTTGCCTAGCGTATTTTTGTGGTGCTAAGTACCTGTTTTTCCTCACCGAGAGTTTCTCCATGGTGGGGTCACGCGTGGGAGTAGGCCTCGGGGGGTTGAAGGCCGCGAGGCCTGATCGGCCTGTACTTTGCTTCCGACACGTCTGGTCTTCTCAGTTACTTTCTGGGTACTGCTAAGCAGGGGGTGTGTTTCCGGAGGACGCTTTTGCGGTCGGACCGTTTGGTCCATCGGCAAAGCCTCCCCTACACTTCCTCATCCCCTGTCTTCCGGTTTGGTCGTGATCAGTCCTGCTATGGGGAAGCGGACCTTCTATTCCCAAGAGACTTCTCCCAGGTACCTCCTTATTTCCCTTTCTTTGACCAGATACATTGTTTTGAGGTACCTTTTTGGATCATGTTTCTCGCTCGCCGGAGGAAGGGGGCGGGAGACTCGAGTTTAGTCGCCTCAGAGCCTGCCTTGCGACCTTAATGGGTTTGGTGGGTACCTGTATTGTTGCATTTGAATGGAACTATTTCTCTCCTCGGGGCTTGGTTGTTAAATAATTGGAATTGGTGTGTATACATTGCTATGTTTACTTTCGGTGCTTTGGGGAGTTTTTCATGGTACCCAAGGGGTGGGGGGAGGGTAACTTGGTTCAATTTGTTACTCCTGTTATACTGGTTACTTGGAATCTGGGCTGTAAATAGGGGTTTAAACTTCAGTTGTTATAGTTTGTTATTGGTATTGGGAGGGGATGCCGTCTGCTGTTGGTTACTTAGAGGATTGTGGGTTTTTTTTATCTGCCTTTGGTCTGCTTATAATGAAGCTCAACTCCTTTATTTTTCAGTGGAAAGCTGTTCGCTTTTGTTACTACCGGGGCGGCAGGGGAGGGGCGATCGGGGGGGTATGAAGGTGTCACCACTGATTGGTTTAGTCGTGGGGATCCCTATGCAGCCTGCTTTAGTCCTACTATTGTTCTTAAGGGATGGCTTTGGATTATATTAAACTAGCCAGTTGGAACATTAGGGGCATTAGGGAAGCTAACAAAGGAACCGTATGTTGTTTAATTGTTCCCTGTTGGGGTTGACATTCTTTTTTACAAGAGACCCATATATCCGCATCAAAGCCAATATTTTAAGGTTAAAGCTTTCTCAAGTTTTTGTTGCGGTGACTCCTCTGATTCAAAAGGGTAGCTATCATGATTAAAAGGGTTCCTTTACACGGAGAATTTACACAAGACCCTGAGGGCAGATTTATTTTTGTGCAGGGCTCCCTTTATAATTCGGCTATAATCCTGGGTGCTGTTTATGGCCCTGTTGGGGGAGATGCTGGTTTCTTAATGCAACTAATAGATAAACTGAGTGTTTATTTACCAACTCCCCTCATCCTGGGGGATTGGAACATAGCCCCATCGCAAGAGTTAGACAAAACCTATAGGCCTCTGAAACCTCCATCCCCAGCGCAATTGGCACTGCGAGATCTAGGTAACATGTTAGGTTTGGTAGATCCATGGAGGACTCTGAACCCTTCTAATAAGAGTTATACCTTCTTTTCTCCGCTCCATAACTCTTGGTCTAGGTTGGACTATTTTCTGGTAAGCACCCCTCTCATGGCTAATATACCCCTTGTAGGTATTGAGCCTTTTGTAATTTCTGATCACGCCCTCGTATGGTTTCTACTTAATCCTTCTCTTTGGCACAGCGACTCAATTTGGAAGCTCAATACTCAAGTCCAAAGGATGAGCAATCCAACGCTCAGGTTAAGTCCTTAATTAGAGAATTCCTGGACATTAACCAGGGTTCAGTGTCCAGACATGATATACTATGGTGCTCATTAAAATGTTTTTAAGGAGAATTCATTAAAATTTCCTCTAGGAGGAAAAACTCAGAACTCAAAAATTTCTTCTTTTATCTAGCCAGATTAAAGCGCAGAAGACTCCTAGCTTCTTCTAAGTCCCAAAAGAGTTTAGAACAGTTATACAAACTTAAAATGAGTATGAGGAGTTAATCAGAGAAAAGACTGAATTTGCTGCTACTGAGGTCCAAAGCTAGATACTTGGACCAAGGGAGAGGCCGAGTAGACTTTTGGCCCTAAAACTTAAGGAAGTGGAAAATTCAAGATTGATCCCGCTTTAGAGGCACATGATGGATCCATCAAGACAGGTCCCAGAGATATTGTGGAGGTTTCAGGTTATTTTATCAAAATCTGTATGGAGCTGTATCAACCCTTCTCTTTGCCCCAATCGAGGCTTTCTTCAAACCAATTTCCCACCAAGTTTTTCTGAGGACCAAGCAGCTTTCCTCTCTACTCCTTATCCTTGAGAGAGGTAGAGAGGCTATCCACAATCTTGCCAGATAAGGCCCCTGGACCAGACGGCTTACCCTCCAATTTTTATAAGACCTTCTGCAAGGAATTATCCCCAATCCTCTTGGAGTTTTACAACTTCATTCTTTCCTCTGATTTATTGGACCCAGCCATATTAGAAGCTATTATAATTTTGATTCCCAAAACAAACAAATCCTCTTTGGATCCAGCCAATTATAGGCCTATTTCGCTACTCAATTGTGATATCAAAATCTTGTCTAAAATCCTGGCTTGGCGCATTAAACAAGTATGGCAATCACTTTGAGTAGAGAACAAGTAGGCTTTGTTGCAAGGTAGATCGGCTGCCGATCATATGAGAGTTCTATCTTATGTTTTCCAAGCAGCCCAAACCTCTCAAGCTCCCATGGCACTAGTGGCTTTAGATGCTGAGAAAGCCTTTGATCGTGTCAATTGGGATTTCTTGTGGAGCACTATGTTTAAATTTGGTTTCCCGGAGAAATTTATTCAGTGGGTAAAGGTCCTATACAAAGATCCCTCGGCTAAAATTTACTGCAACAGGGTTTTTTCATCTCGTATCCAGCTGTATTCAGGCACCCGTCCAGTTGCCCCTCTCGCCATATCTCTTTAACCTCTACCTGGAACCCCTGCTACTTAATCTTAAGGTGGCTCCGAGATCCAGGAGGTGTTATTGCTCAGCAAACCTCCACAATATCTGTCTTTACAGATGATATTCTACTGCTAACCAATCCAGCTGATTCCTCATGGGTAGTCTTAAACATAGTAGAACAATTTGGTGCTGTGTCTAATTATAAACTTAATTTGGCTAAGTCCGAAATCTTCCCTCTCAATTTGTATACACCCCAGTCCAGTATATCCCACTTTGGCATGAAATGGGCCTCATCCCACCTTAAATATCTCAGTATCTATTTGGCCCTCGACCCAGATTTGGTTAAAAAATTAAACTTGGATGACCTAGTAAATAAAATTTACTCCGATTTACAAAGATGGGACAAACTCCCCTTATCAGTAGGGGTAGAATTACATTGTTAAAATGAATATTTTACCGTCTTTTCTATCCCTGAATCTATTGGATATTTGGTTACCAAAACCTTTTCAAACAGGTACACTCAATTCTGACTCGCTTTATCTGGAATCACAAATCTCCTAGGACGAGCTTTTCACAAACTCTGTTTACCTAAAGATAAAGGAGGCCTTCGTCTCCTAATTTTGAATATTACTACTGGGCTAGCCATCTAGCTAAAGCCGGTAAATGGCTGGGTAACAGTGAGGCAGAATCCTCCCTTATATGGCTAAGTCTAGACCTTAATCTTATTAACAGGAAATATAGACCCTCTAGTTTATTTTACTGTAACTTTCAATTTTACCTCGTTATATTCAAAACTCGGCAGTGGGAACGTTGGTGAGGGTTTTGAACCAATTCTACGCTACAGTTAAAATCCGACACACCAAAGACCCCGGACAACCACTGGTTTCCAATCCCAATATTAAAATTGGTACCAAATGGATGCCTCCGATGTGGTTACCCCTAATCCAGGGACTTTTAGTGGAAGATTTATTCGTGCGGGGGTCTTGGGTCAACGGATGGGCTACTATTAGCTTTAAATGTCTCCCCCCAAATGGTTTTCAAAGTATATCAGTTAAAGCATCTCATAAATAAAGATTTTGGCAATACAATGTCGGCGTCGGTAATCAAACCCCTTTTAATGGAAGTCAAAGACTGTCGGCCAAGCCCATGGAGTATCAAGCTATACTTATACCTCATGAATGTCAGCTTTCGGATGCTCTAACTGGATCAAATTTGGGTTCCACTGCTTCCAAGTCTTTCTTTCACATGGAACCAGGTTTGGAAAGATCTGTACACATACAATACCCTTGACAAGAATAGACTCATTCAATATTTTATTGTTAATAACATGTATTTTATCCATTAAAAATCGAAATTCGACCAGTCCAGTTCTCCCAATTGTCTCAGATGTGGTAAGGACTTGGGTAGTATTCCTATATTTTCTGGTATTGTTCCAAGGTAGCTCCACTATGGAATGCTATTCGGGATAATTTAGACCCCATTTTAGGTTTGCAAGATCTTTTACATTAGAGATTTGTATACTGGGTATCTATTCAGATATAAACGTTAAGGAAAGAAGGTACCATATGGCTCTTATTTCAATGGCGGTCAAAAGACTAGTGTTGCGTCACTGGTCGGACCATCTAGAGCTTTCTTACATGGACTGGGTGGAAGAAATGTCTCTGTGTTTTAAAGTCGAGAAGCTGATAGCCGATTCCAGACTTGCTCCCCTTGCCTTTCAGAAAAATGGGGTAAGCTTTCGCCCTATACCTACACTGACTTCTAGGCCCAAGTCCATTTTGATTTAATTTAATGCTGACAGTATACCCTATGGGTACCCTGATGCACACTTCCTTCCCAGGAACCAGTTATTATTGAGCTGTTTTTTTCCCGATACTTAGAGGGCAGGCTGTTGTTGTGTCCTTTGACTGGGTAACTTCCTTTTCCCCTAATTATCAACTTTCTCCGCTCTCTTCTATTCCTCAGTGGTGACACCTTCTAGGGGTGGGGGGAGGGGGGGTTTAGTTTATCCTATGTCTATTATCCCATGTCTTTCCTGTTGGATTTTGTTATTCTGTTGTATTATACCTGTGTTCGTACATATGATCTTGTTGTTATTTATACTTAATAAAAAGAGAATTTCAAAAAAAAAAATCAGGGCAGAGATCTTCTCATCCACCCAATAGGAGATGCTATTGATCAGTGCCTGGCCACTGTCCCTCATTCCTGGAGTACCTTCAGCTGGCCAGAGTTTGCGGATGTCATGTGGATTGTCCAAAGAATGCGCTCTACATGCTGTAGTTTGGATCTGGGCCCAACTTCCCCGATTATGGGCTGTTGTGATATTATCTGCCCGGTCCTGGCACAGATTGTCTGGTGCTCCTTGGATTCAGGTGAGTCCCCTAGCTCCCTGAAGGAGGCAATGGTGACACCCCTCCTGAAGAAGGCTTCTTTGGACCCAGATTTTCTGGACAACTACAGACCTATCTCAAACCTTCCCTTTATAGGGAAGGTTATTGAGAAAGTAGTGGCGGTACAACTGGAGAACCACTTTGACCATCCATAACATCTACAAATCTCTCCAATCTGGTTTTGAAAGAGGCATAGTGCTGAGACCGCACTGGTGCAGATGATCAATGATCTCCTGATGGCTAGAGATTGGAGAAATCGCTCCATCTTGGTGCTCCCCAATCTCTCATCAGTTTTTGACACCATGGACCATGAGGTGCTGCTTGAGCTCCTGAGGTTCACCTGTGGCCTGACTAGTTCAGTCCTCAGTTGGTTTAAATCTTTCCTCTCTGGCAGAACTCTGAGAGTGGTGTCTGGGATTTATTCCTCTGACCCTCTCACTCTCTGTCATGTGGGGTTCCTCAGGGCTCAGTGCTGTCCCCCATGTTGTTCGCGGTGTATATGCTGCCCCTCAGAGACATTGTAAGATGGTACGGGCTGAGGTTTCACTGCAACACTGATGATACCCACCTCTACCTGTCTTTTGCACCTGAACAGGATAGTGCCCTCTCGATATTTACCAACTGCCTCACTGAAATCCAGGATTAGATGAATTCCAGCTGGTTGAGGTTGAACATGGGAAAGACCGAGGTGATGGTCATGGATTCGGGTCACCAGATAGAGGGGTTGAGGGCTGGCCAGCCCTCTGGAATTTTTCTGGGGGCTCCCAGATCCTGACCTCTGAATGGGTGCGGGACCTGGGGGTGGTGCTTGACGACGGGCTGACACTGCGAGATCAGGTGTCGGCAGTCATCAAGTCATCCTTTAATCATCTCAGGAACATCACCAGGATCAAGCACCTTGTTCCGTCTGGTGACCTTCCTACATTGATCCATGCCTTCGTGACCTTGTGCCTTGATTATTGCAACTCCCTTTACTTAGGGCTATCTGGGGTTGATATCCGCCACCTGCAGCTAGTGCAGAATGCTGTGGCCTGGTTGTTGACAGGGGGCATCTTATTTCTCCCATATTACACCAGTGCTCTGCAATCAGTACTGGCTGCTGATTCGGTGGCAGATCACCTTTAAAGTCAGACTACTGACATATAAAGCCCTACACGGACTTGACCCTGACTACTTGAAAGAACTGCTGGTCCCTTATTGCCCCATGCAACAGCTCCGTTCAGCTGATGAGGGGTTTCTAGAGAGTCTGAGGGTATCACTGAAATCTTCAAGGGCCAGTTCATTCATGTATACAGCCCCAGCCCTCTGGAATTCTCTACCCCCTCAGCTCTGGGGGTGCACGACCGTGGGGGTATTCAAACAGGCATTTAAAACTTATCTGTGGCACCAGGCCTACCCTATTTTAATTTGATTGGATGGATCTCTATTGACCTGTTATTGTTTATACTTCTGATTTTATTGTTTTATTATTTACAGTGTACAGCGCCTTGATATTTCGAAAGGTGCTTAAAAATAAAGAGTATTATTATTATTATTAACCTTCAGGGGTCCACTGCAGCTTTGATCTGCTCAACCTGCCTCAGGTTACTGAAGCAGATTTCCAAGAGTTGAAGAGGGACATTTCTTTAAGTGAGGTAGAAGCAGTCATTAACAATCTTAAAAATTATACAGCCCCAGGATCAAATGGAATGAGGGCAGGCCTTTATAAAATGTTTAACAAAGAACTAGTCCTGGCTTTAGTTATACTATTTAACTATATGCTTTCAACCTCAAAGTTTGCTGCTTCGATGAATGAGGCAGTACTGGTCCATTTATATAAAAAAGGTGCCAAAATGAAAATTGAGAACTGGAGGCCATTAAGTCTCTTGAACACTGATTTTAAGATTTTAAGTAAGATTCTTTTGGCTAGACTGACAACAACAAAAAGTTCCCCTCAGACTTGCACCATTCCTGACAGAGGGCAGCATGACAATGTAATTGTTTTAAGGGAACTCTTCCACAAGGGTGAACAAGAAGAGCTGCAGGATTATGTATGTGGTTTAGACAAAAAAAAAGACCTTTGACAGGTTGGCACATGAGTTTCTGTTTGCCACCCTGAAGGCCTTTGGGATCCCACAACCATTTGTAGATTGGATTAGGCATATGTACAAGGATGCAGTGATTATCCCTGATATAAATGGCTGGCATGGGAAAAGTATAAGCATATGTGGGGGTTGTCAGGGCTGTCCTCTCAGCCCACTGCTTTATGTTTTTGGGATTGATATCCTTATTCAGAAAATAATAACTGACTACAAGACAAGAGGGCTTTCTCCTGCCCCAATTATACCCTTGATTAAAGTATTGGCATATGATATTGTTTTGACGTTGGTCCCAGATGCCTGTGAAGTCTCCCTTACTAACAACTTGCAAGAATTCTCAAGCATGTCTGGTTCAAATATAAATTTGGGTAAAAGCAAAGGTGTGATTTCAGGTAATGCCCCCCTTCCCAGGGCATGTCAAATCTCAGGTGTCTCTATAGCCCAGGATCCCATTTGTATACTGGGGGTAAACTTTGGTCCAGGCGATATGGCTTTAGCAAATTGAGAGAAAAGTCTGGTGTGGGCTAATACATTAGTGGCCAGTTGGAAGGGACAACAGATTTAAAAAAAAAAGAGAGTAGTTTTGATTCACTCACTACTGATCACCATCTTCCTATACATTTGTTATATTTTTCCCCCTCCTCAGGTATTGGTCACAGGACTGAATAGTGGTTTTTTTTTCAGGTTTTCTGGGGGAATTGGTTAAACCCCATAACATGGGAAAATACATATCGCAGCATTCAGGACTCGGAGGGGGGAGAAAATATGGTGCACCCAGTTGTGTTTTTCTATAGTCTCTTTGCATGTTATAATATTGATATTGCACTGAAACCAGGTAATAAGCTATGGAAACCTTTGGTAAAGTTATGGTTAGACCCCTACATTTCACCATGGGCACTAGGGAAACCAAGTCTTCTAAATAAACTTGCCTCAGTACCTTAATATGGGTTGGAATGTATTAAGAACATTATGAAATGGAGTCTGTCTGCCACACAGTTCAGACCTCAGACAGGAAGACCATTTATAGGGCTATCATAAGTACAGCGTGCCATGCAGAGGTCTTCTTTCCCCAATGTCCTGTCACTAAGTTAAATGGGGTACTTAGGCAACTATTAAACCCAAGATTGCCCCACTATGTGTGGGGCAATCTTTGGTTAGGGAATTAGGGTAGACTACGTGTACAAAATAGCAATAAGCATAAACAACTCTCTGATAGGTACTGTCCTAGGGATACCTGTTTTCAGGTATTGGAGACGCAACACCACGTATGCTATAACCCACGACAGACTATGGGTGTACTGGAGCATTATTGCATGCCTTGGGTGCATTGCGAGACATGAGAGCTTGCCTGGAAGTGCATTAATGCCCCAATACACCATGGGGCTGGAGTGGGTTATTGCACTTTCAAAATCGAACATTTTTTGATATGAATAAAATAATCATTACTGCTTAGTTTAAAATCATCTTTCTTTTCACTGTGTCTGTTTGCCAAGAAAAGTAGCTTGTTAGGGAGCAGACATCCCTTCCTGTCTAGCGCTGGCTTTCATTGGTTGCCAGTTGCATGTGGGTGGCTTTTTCAAAATAAAAAACATGGTGGCCCTATTTCTCGCTAAGCGAGAGGGTTTATGCGAGGAATCATCTTGGGTGCTTTATTTAGTATTTTAAAACATCTGGTTGATCCTGTCGTTGTTTGTTTTTTTATCTGATTTATCCTGCTTCTGCATATTTTGTTTGTTTTGGCTGTTTTGGTTCTCCCCACTTATGGCCACAAGGTAAGGAGCACCGGTCTGCCCCAGGATCCCACTTTCTGTAGCCCTTTCACAGTAGCTGTGTCTATACTAGGGGATTAATGAATGACCACGCAGACCCAGTCCATCAATGGGGTTGCACATTTTATGCAACCAATTTTATAACTATTTTAAGACTGTGTTTATATAAAGAAGTTTTGGGCCTTGATTGCCAAGGAATGGGACGAACCACTGTTTCAGTCCCTTTCATATATCATTTTATTTTATGGCCCTCTTACAGGGACTTGGAGCAAATACAACTCTGTTACTGTATATATATTGTTTGCCATTCTTCAGTACTTTATCTGGCAAGCAAGGTGTATGTGGGTTCTTCAGCAAATGCTTGTATCACCTATGGAAATACTTCCTAATGTACAGAAAGCACTTCAAGTGGTTCTATAGAAAGGCATGGAGTGTTTCCCTGGGAAAAGAATGAAACATTTTTGGGTCAACTGTGATAAATGGGTTAGTTAAGTTATTTTTATGGTGAAACACAGGGTAGAGGTCGGGGCAGACAAAGATACCACTGTGTCTGTACTTGATTACTTTCATGCAGATCGCTTGTATAGTTACGTAAGGAGGTGTCAATGCTGCAGTGATGATTTGTATTTAAATGCATGGACATATTGTGATCTCAACACATGTTGCAATTACCTATCTGGTAAATTGTATGTGATTTTGTTTTTATATTAGGTATTGCTGTTGTATTTGGTTGATATAAGGAAATTGAATTACTGGCTAAAAATAACAAGAATTCCAAAAGATAGGTTGCCTTATAAGTGCCTTCTAGAAAAAGCAGATTGGTATAAGAACAAACTGAATATTTACAGCCGGTATGATAAAATCTTAATTATACAATGGGCATTAAAATCAGACACAAATCCTATAATTTCATTGGTTACCTGGCACTCCTCTCCCGTTGTAAAAGTTACAATCACCCCATGGGAAGAGGTGCTAGTCGCCAGTAAGCCACATCAAGGGCCCCCCTGAAACCAATGCGACCATTAGGAACACAAACCTGGCAAAACCACAGACAGTCACAGTGCAAAACCTCCACAAAGCCACGATGTTGACCTCTGAGTAAACAATATGAAAAATACCGCAAGTTTCAAAAAATGTAATTCAGCTATGAATTAAACATAAAAAAACTCTAGTCACAGGAATTTTTTTTTTCTGGCTTTTGAAAAAAAAAATTGCTCTTTCCCCTGGTGCTCTCTTTCCGTTTCAGTTTCAGAAACCTGCTTTTACAGTTCGTCAGCCACACTGTAGAAAACATCCCACAACAAAATTACCTCGCTTAGTTTTTGCTCTCTTTAAATATGCACTACAGCTTACATGACTGGTCTCACACCCTCGGTTTCCTCTAGTCTCGGTTTTCCCCAAACTGTAACCATGAAGGGTCATCTCCTCACCCGTTTGCTGACACCACTGCACATGGCATACCTACCAACAAAGCACTATTTTACCAAGTGTAACAACAAATCTAATAAAAACTAATAAAATATTTAAACCAGCTTTTTTTTGTTAATTTTTCACACACAAAATATACAGATGTGCATTGTATAATCGCAATATGCCACTCGAGAATGTTGGTGATGCCAGGATTTACCCATGCCCTGGGGTGTTTTGCCCTTGGCTGCTCCTCATTACTTAAACAACAACCCAGGGCTGGAATAAATCCTGATCACCACTCTCATGGTATTTTGCTTAAGTCTGTTAAAGAAGTATGATTTATTGAAACTTAAAGGCTATTGTGACAGAATACTGTGCTCAGCTGGAAATACTCTAAATATATTATGAAAAAATTCAAAACACTTGGTTCAAAAATTATAAGGACAACATCAATTCTTCAAGATAGTCACCCTAGTTTGTCACATTTCAGGGTGTTCATGGCTTTAAATATTACCTAGACATTCTGACTGAGTCTGTATTGAGAAAAGCCCATACTAAATACAAGTTTGAATGCTTTGATAATGATGTAAATGTAGCAAGATTTAAAAAGCTTCCACAATTTGCATAGAAATGCTATTGCACTTTAAAAGAGAACACAGATCTATATAATGTTTTGTGGGAATTTGACTGGCATATAAATGCTAGAGCACACTAGCTTGGGCCAATAATTAATACCGGGAGCACTATGGATAAGTCGTATCTTACTGCTGTGCTATGTAACACAGAAAATGATTTTGCTATAATTAGACTGGCGAATTACTTTCATCAAGTTAGTAAAATCAAAAACCAAAAAATGAAAGGTATTGATACTACAGCAGTATGATTCATAATTTGGTAATTGCTAATTATGCAAGGAGCTTTTCCCTAACTGTATTCGAATGCACTTTATTATATTTATTGTCTATTTAATTGCGTATTTGTTGTATTTACAGTGTTTTTAAAATTGTGTGCAACTTGTCAATCAAACAATAAAAAGATTACTACTATTAATGTTCCACAGAAGCCCACTTTTCAATAAAAATTCCCCTTTTCTTTAGCAGGGGGCACTGCTGTGCACTGCAGTCAGCAGAATAGCTGATGACTCCAGAGGTGGTGGAGAAGGTAGAGGTGGCCAGGATGGCAGGGCTCAGAGCTGCGATCTCAGCCCCATGAGAATCAAAACTTCTATGGATATATCTGACCCAATGATGTGTGTTCAAGCAGAGGATATAACTGAGCGTGGAGCCCAGGCTTGTAAGGACTCACCTAAAGGGATTCACTGGTTAGCTCTTGGACCAGAGTTTCTGACACAGGACTCATTTTCTTTAACATTGGTTTTTCCTTCAGATCAGAAGAAGTGGAGGGCATGGCTGCTAAAAATGTTGGCAGCTGAATGCACAGAAATGGATGACTACCCCATGCATACGGGACATCTGAAGGGCTACAGGGTGTGGCTGTACAGGAGAACCCAGATCAACCCACTACATTTGCAGCAGAGAAAGTTCACAAATTACCTAACGAATGGTGGTCGGGATGCGAGAGATTGCAACAAGAACATACAGGGGGCCCACAGTCTCCAGACAGAGCACTTTCTGATGCAGGATGGCTGAAATTAGTGGACAGCACTCATTGGGAACTGGGTGAGGGTCTGACCTCAGCCATGATCAGGAAAATGGCCCTCCAGTCCCCGCTCACCACAAATGTTAAGCTGGGTCCCTCCCCTCCAGTCCACACTGTGCTGTGCAGAGCAGGATTTATAGAAGTACAGAAATAGCACATTAAATTCAGACTGAAATCAGGTCTCAGTCATGCTGTTAAATGTTGCATGCCTTCCACCCCAAACAAAACATGGTGTTTGGCCCACAGTTTACCAATGGTTTCAGGTCTCATCTTAGATTCTTGGTGTTGCCACTGACTAACATGGCCCAGAAGTCCTGAAATGTTTCCCCAAAAAATGTTACAGTACATTCAGACAGAAATCTGGTCTCAGCCATGATGTTTTATGGTGCCCAAACCCCCACCGGACCAAAAATGGTTTTTGTTCACTGTTTACAGTTGATTTTAGGCTACATCTTGTTTCTGCAAGTGCAGCACAGGCAGTACATGTCCAGAAATGTTTTCTAAAAAATGTTACATCAAATTAAGACTGAAATCTGGTGTCAGTCCTGATGTTTTATGGTGCCCCCCAGCACTCAGACATTAAAATGCTGTTTTGGCCACTGTTTACAATGGATTTTAGGCCACATCTTGTTTTTATGAGTGCAGTACAGGCGGTACATTTCCAGAAATGTTTCCTAATATATGTTACATCAAATTCAGACTGAAATTTGGTGTCAATCCTTGTGTTTTATGGTGCCCCTTCCAGTTCTCAGTCATTAAAATGCTGTTTTGGCCACTGTTTAGAATTGATTTTAGGCCACATCTTGTTTTTGCAAGTGCAGCACAGGCACTATATGTCCAGAAATGTTTCCCCAAAAATGTTATAGTAAATTCAGACCTAAATCAGGTGTCAGACATGCTGTTATATGCTGCATGCCTCCCACCTGGACCAAAACATGTTGTTTGGCCCACTGATTACCAATAGTTTAAGGCCTAATCATGGTGTTGACACTGCCTAACATGGCCCAGAAGTCCAGAAATGTATTCCAAAAAATTGCACAGTACATTCAGACAGAGTTCAGGTGTCAGATATGCAATTACATGGTTAACATCCACCATGAGGACCCAAATCTACTGTTTTTTGCACCATTTAAAATGTTTTCAGGCCTAACCATGGTGCTGCTACAGTAGTAGCCACAGACACTGCTAGCTATTTCCCAAAATGTCTGTGATATTTCCAGAAATATCTCCTGCTTTCTGCATTTCCACAGTAGGGGCAGCAGAAAGAAACTCTTCAGAAATTACACAAAATATCTGGAAATATCTGGCAATGTCTGTGGCTACTACTGTATTGCCTAACATACCCCACTAGTCCCAAAATGTTTCCCCAAAATGTTACAGTAAATTCAGACCTAAATTAGGTGTTAGACATGCCGTTATATATTGCACACCTTCCACCTGGACCAAAACATGTTTTTTGGCCCACTGTTTACCAATGGTTTAAGGGCTAATCATGGTGTTGCCACTGCCTAACATGGTCCAGAAGTCCAGAAATGTTTCCCAACAAATTGCACAGCACATTCAGACCTAAATCAGGTGTCAGACATGCATTTACATGGTTCACAAGATCCCTGAACTAGTGGCCTTGATGGAAGAGGGTTGCATGGATATTGTGGCAGTCACAGAAACATGGTACACAGAGAAGCATGACTGGGATATCAACATAACAGGATACGCAATCTACAGGAGGGTAAAAGAGGAGGAGGAGGAGGAGGAGAAGCTCTATGTAAAGGAAGGGATGAAAGCAACAGAATTAAAAAAGTAAACAGAGAGCAGATGAGGCACTCTGGGTCACCCTGGAGACAGGAAATGGCACCACAATCCACATGGGGGTTGTATACAGACCCCCTTCTCAGGGGGAGGGAATGGACAAGGAAATGATAGAAGGCATCCTTAGAATGGCAGAAAGAATGGAGGTATTGTTGATGGGGGACCTGAATATGCCAGATGTTAACAGGAGCACCTTTGCTGCAGGCACATCCAAGAGCAGGGTCATTCTTGATGCCCTATAAGGGGCATGCCTCAGACAGCTAGTATTGGAACCTACTCGGGAGGGAGAAATCTTAGACCTGGTGCCCTCAAATGGGGATGGAGAAAGAATCTCAGATTTAGAAGTGGGTAGCTATCTGGGAACAAGTGACCACCAAACAGTGTGGTTCATGATAAACACAGCCATACAAAAGAAAAGAGTATTGGACTTTAGGAGGACTGACTTTGGGAAAATGAGAAAGTGCCTCAGAAAAGCACTAGCAAACAGGCAAGAAGGACGGGTGGAAAAACAATGGGGAGTAAACAAAACAGCCATCACAGAGGCAACAAGCCTTTGTGTAAAGCAAATCAACAAAACACAATGAAGGAAAAAAACTCTATGGTTCTCAAAAGAGGTGGCAGGAAAGGTTAAGGAGAAAGGATAGCATTCAGGAAATATAAGGAAACACAGAAGGAGCAGGACAGAGAACTTTATCAGTTAAAGCAGAAAGAGGCAGGGAAGGCAGTCAGAATAGCAAAGGTCCAAACCAAGGAAAGGATAGCCAACTCTGTTAAGAAGGGGGATAATACCTTTTATAGGTACATTAGGGAGCAAAGAAAGACCAAGGAGGGATACTGAGGCTTAATAAAGGGGAGGGAATGTGGGCAGAGGGTGACAGTGAAAAAGCAGGGATACTGAAAAAATATTTCTGCTCAGTATTAACAAAGGAAGAGGGGTGGAGGTACCTAAACCAAACAAGAGAAACACTCCAAAGACAGGGGTTGATACCAGTCCATTTATGGAAGAAAGGGTTCTGAAAGAACTAATAAAATTGAAGGTGGACAAAGAAATGGGGCTTGATGGGATTCTTCCAAGAATTCTAAAAGAACTAAGGGTAGAACTAGTGACACTGCTGACTACTCTCTTTAACAAATCATGGGAGGATGGGGTGATACCTGAGGACTGGAGGAGGGTGGATGTGATTCCTCTTCACAAAAGGGGGAGCGGGACAGAGGCAGGAAACTACAGACCAGTTAGTTTGACCTCAGTGGTAGGGAAAATGATGGAATCACTTCTGAAGGAAAGAACTGCTGAATACCTAGAGGCCAGTGGGGCACAGGACCCAAGGCAGCATGGATTCATGATGGGAAGGTCATGTCAGATGAATTTAATAGATTTCTTTGACTGGGTGACCAAAGTAGTAGACCAGGGAGGGGCTGTGGACATGGTCTACCTAGATTTTAGCAAGGCATTTGATACAGTCCCAAACAAAAGATTAATACATAAGTTAGCCAGCCTTGGAGTGGGTCCCAAGGTAGTAGCCTGGATAAAAAATTGGCTAGACAACAGGATGCAAAGGGTAGTAGTAAATGGAGTCCACAGTGAAGAAAGGAGGGTTACTAGCGGGGTACCACAGGGTTCAGTACTGGGACCGGTCCTTTTTAATGTCTTTATAAGTGACATTGCAGAGGAACTGGAAGGAAAAGTATGTCTTTGCAGACGACACAAAGATCTGCAACAGGGTTGATACACAAGATGGAGTGGAAAGGATGAGAAGGGACTTGGCAAGGTTGGAGGAATGGTCAAATGTATGGCAGCTCAGATTCAATGCAAAGAAGTGCAGGTAATGCACCTGGGAAACAAAACCAGGGAAGAGAACACAATGGGGGGGGGGTGAGATTCTGACAACAGTAAAAATGGAAAGGGACCTGGAGGTAATTATATCAGATGACCTAAAAGTGGGCAAGCAATGTGAAAAGGCAGTAAGGAAGGCTGAGAGGATACTGGGATCCATCTTCTTCCAAGTTCTGTAACAGGGTGTGCTTTGAAACAACTGAGAAGCTGCATGGCATATACTATATTGCTCTAGATATCTGCAATAAATCTCTCTCTTGCTTACATCTGAGGGAAGTTTTCCTTACTTTACAGTCTTACATTGGTATTGCTTTGTGTTTAATTATTTTAGTTTTTAATTCAGGAAGGGTATTTTCAAAACTGCTTATCTTGTGAGCATCTTCAGAAGGGTTGAAATAACTGCATATTTGATTTTCCTTTGTGGCTAACTGACTGTCTACTAGTATTCTGTGACAGTTTGCATCAAATTACTTTTAAACAGTTTACAATCAGTTACTGGACATTAGTTGAATTACTATAAAGGGCAGTACTCACCAGGGTGGTGGAGCAGTGGTGTATTTGATTGTCTCTAACAGTCACCAGTGGTTGTGGACTACCCACCCACCCTTCCCCACCCCCCCCCCCAGGCGTGACGCTTCCTTTATAGCCAATGTTCTGACATCACTTCTCAACAGGTCTTGGGCAGAACTGTCATATTCTTAATAACCCAGGACAGTGCATAAAGGGTAAGTACACACCACAAAAAGAAGGAAAACAAAAGAAAAAAATAATAAATATATATTACATATTGTATATTATAAGGAGAGGACATGTGGGAGTGGTGCAATGCACTGGCTGTGGGGCAGCAGTTTTCCGGGAGACATTCTGGAAACTGCGTTGCTGTCCTATTTGCAGGCAACTGTCAGCTCTGAGGGAGGAGGTTGCCCACCTCCAGGCTGAACTGGCAAGGACTAAGGAGGCCTCCCCCACCCAAAGAGCACCACTGCCACAACCACTGCCTCAGAGGCTGCCAAGTAAGAAGAGCCATTGGACCACAGTGGGTTCTAGGAGGGTGCGGGTGGTGGAACAGAGGTGAAGCCCCCTAGTTGTACCTCTACACAAACCATACACCAGTCTGGCAGAGCAAGGTTCCTCTATGATGATGCCCTCAGTGGAGACCAAGAAGAATGCTGAGGACATCCACAAGGGAGACCCACAGAAGGGTGGCAAGGGACACAACAGGGGAAGGAAACAACTTCTGATAGGCAACTCCATTGTTTGAGGGGTAGACCTGGGGAAGGGAGAGGAGAGGGAAGTAAGGTGCCTGCCTGGTGCCATGGCTTGGAGGGACAAGAAGCAAATCCTCAGGATTGCAGAGGCAGCATCAGAGGAGAGGGAACTAGATATCATTGTCCACCTTGGGACAAATGACCTAGCTAGGCATGGGATCAGTGCAGTGCAGGATGAAATTGTGGAGTTGGGGAGGGGCCTCAGACAGGTAGCAAGCACGGTTACCTTCTCAGAGGTGCTGCCAGTCCATGGCAGGGGTGAGGCAAGGGTACTACACACCATGCAGTTTAATGAATGGTTGCAAAACTGGTGCAGAGCACAGGGCTTTGGCTTCATTGGAGACTTGGGTACACCTGGAGAGATGAAGGTCTATACTGGCATGATAGTCTGCATCTGTCCACAGAGGGAACCAAGATTCTAAGTGACAGGTTTAAATGTTTCCTTGGCAAGCTTTTAAACTAGCCATGGGGGGAGGTGCTAATAAAAGGCAGGAAATTTAAGCCTCCCCCCACAAAACATGACAGGTAGTAAGGTAAACACTGAGGTACAGTGCTCAACAGAGGGAAGGATGGGGTAAATGGAAAAACAGACAAGAGCAAAAAGAGCAGGGATGGGGAAAAAGGATAAAGCCAACATTAATTGGAGGACGATGAGTACCAATGCCCGTAGTCTGGGAAACAAGCTTCCTGAGCTAGTAGCTTTGATGGAACATGAACAATTGGATATTGTGGCAGTCACGGAAACATGGTACACGGAGAACCACTACTGGGATGTCAACATACTCACATGTACACAGTCTACAGAAGGGACAGGGAGGGGAAAAGAGGAGGTGGAGTAGCTCTATACATAAGGAAGGGATAAAAGCTACAAAACTAAAAAGTAAAGGGGGAGGACAAGAGGCACTCTGGGTCACCTTGGAGAAAGGGAATGGCATCACAATCCACACAGGGGTTGTATACAGACCCCCATCTCAAGGGGAGGAAATGGACAAGAAAATTTTAGAGGACATTCTCAGAATGGCTGAAAAAGGGGAGATACTGTTAATGGGGGACCTGAATATGCTAGATGTTAACTGGATGACATGTACTGCAGCCACATCCAAGGGTAGGGTCATTCTCAATGCCCTGCAGGGGGCAGGCCTTAGACAGCTAGTGTTGAAACCCACTCGGGAGGGAACAATACTAGACCTGGTACTCTCAAATGGAGAGAGGATCACAAATTTAGAAGTCAGTAGACATCTGAAACAAGGACCACTGCACAGTGTGCTTCACAATAAGCACAACCATAGAGACAAGCCATACAAAACAAGCATACTGGACTTTAGAAGGGCTGACTTTGGCAAAATGGGTGAATACCTGAGGAATACACTAGCAAATGGCCAAAAGGAGGGGTGGAAGAACAATGGAGAAAAATCAAAACTGCCATCATAGAGGCAACAAGCCTTGTGTGAAACAGATAAAGAAAACAAAGCAGAGTAAAAAACCACTATGGTTCTCAAAAGAGGTGGCAGGGAAGGTTAAGGAGAAAAAGGCTGCATTCAAAAAGTATAAGGAATCACAGAAGGAGCACGACAGGGAACTGTATCAATTAAAGCAGAAAGAGGTGGGGAAGGCAGTCAGAATAGCAAAAGCCCAAATCGAGGAAAAAATAGCCAATTCAGTTAAGAAGGGGGATAAAACCTTTTATAGGTACATTAGGGAGCATAGAAAGGTGAAGGGAGGAATAGTGAAGATTAATAAGGGAGAGGGGAGGTGGGCAGAGGGAGTTATTGAAAAGGCAGAGTTACTGAATGAATACTTTTGCTCAGTAGTCACAAAAGAAGATGAGGAGGAGTTACCTAAACCAGACAATAAAAGCACTCTGGGTAGGGGGGTTGACACCAGTCCATTTACAGAAGAAAGAGTCCTGAAAGAACTCCTAAAACTCAAGGTGGACAAAGCAATGGGGCCTGACAGGATTCACCCCAGAATCCTAAAAGAACTAAGGGAAGACCTAGTGACACCACTGAACACACTTTTTAACAAATCATGGGAGGATGGGGTGGCACCTGAGGACTGGAGGAGGGAAGATGTGATTCCCCTTCACAAAAGTGGGAGCAAGGCAGAAGCAGGAAACTACAGACCTGTAAGTTTGACCTCAGTGGTAGGGAAAATGATGGAATCACTTCTGAAAGAAAGAATTATTGAGTACCTAGAGGCCAGCGGGGCACAGGACCCAAAGCAGCATGGATTTACAGCGGGAAGGTCATGTCAGACGAATCTAATAGATTTCTTTGACTGGGTGATTAAAGTAATAGACCAGGGAGGGGCTGTGGATATGGTCTACCTAGACTTTAGCAAGGTATTTGACACAGTCCCGGACAAAAGATTGATAATCAAGTTAGCCAGCCTGGGAGTGGGTCCCAGGGTGGTAGCCTGGGTAGCAAACTGGCTGTACAACAGGACACAGAAGGTAACAGTGAATGGAACACATTCCGAAGAAGGGGGTCACTAGTGGAGTACCTCAGGGCTCTGTACTGGGTCCAGTCCTCTTTAACATCTTTATAGGTGACATTGCAGAGGGTCTGAAGGGAAAGGTATGCCTCTTTGCAGATGACACAAAGATCTGTAACAGAGTTGATACACAAGAGGGGGTAGAAAGGATGAGAAGGGACCTGGCAAGGTTGGAGGAATGGTCAGACATATGGCAACTTAGATTCAATGCAAAGAAGTGCAAAGTAATGCACCTGGGAAACAAAAACCCAGGAGAAGAGTACAACATAGCAGGGGAGGTACTAACAACAACAAAAATGGAAAGGGACCTGGGGGTGGTCATATCAGATGATCTAAAGGTGAGTAAGCAATGTGAGAAGTCAGTAAGGAGAGCCAGGGGGATACTGGGATGCATAGGAAGGGGCATCACAAGTAGAAAAAGGGAAGTGGTTATCCCTCTGTACAGACAGTTGGTGAGACCCCATCTGGAGTACTGTGTGCAGTTTTGGAGACCTCATCTAACGCAAGGACATAGACAGGATGGAAGCAGTCCAGAGGAGGGCAACTAAAATGGTGCAGGGCCTGCATCAGAAACCATATGCAGAGAGACTGAGAGAGCTTAATATGTATACCCTTGATGAAAGGAGGGACGGGGGGACATGATAGAAACGTTCAAGTACCTCAAGGGAATCAACAAAGTCCAGGAGGAAAGCATCTTTCAGAAAAAGAGATGTGTAAGAACAAGGGGGCACAATTTAAAGATAGAGGGGGGACGGTTCAGGGGAAATGTGAGGAAATGTTTTTTCATGGAGAGAGTGGTGGATGCATGGAACCACCTTCCTGGAGAGGCTGTGGGGTCTAAAACAGTGGAGGAATTCAAACATGCATGGGACAGACATAAGGCAATTGTAGTGGGGGGTGGCAGGAAGTAGGCTTTTGGTTAACTAGAATCTGCAGCTTATCCATTAGGTAGGGAAATGGGCAGACTGGGTGGGCCAAGTGGTCCTTATCTGCCGTCAAAGTCTATGTTTCTATAAGGAGAGGCATCAATAGTAGAAAACAGGAAGTCATTATCCCTCTGTGCAGACAGTAGGTGAGACCACATCTGGAGTACTGTGTGCAGTTCTGGAGACCCCATCTCTGCAAAGACATAGACAGAGTAGAGGCTGTCCAGAGGAGGGCAACCAAAATGGTGCAGGATCTGCACCAGAAGACATAAGAAGAAATACAAAAGGAGCTTAATATGTATACTCTTGAGGAATGAAGGGAGAGAGGGGACATGATAGAAACTTTCAAGTACCTCAAGGGAATCAACAAAGTCCAAGAGGGTAGCATCTTTCAGAAAAAGAGATGTGCAAGAACAAGGGGGCACAATTTGAAGATAGAGGGGGGACGGCTCAGAGGTAATGTGAGGAAGTATTTTTTCACAGAAAGGGTTGTGGATGCATGGAACAGTCTCCCTTAGGAGGTCATGGAGTCAAGAACAGTGGGGGAATTCAAGAATGCATGGGACAGACATAAGGCAATCCTAGTGGGGGGTAGAAGGAAGAAAGCTGTTGGTTAACTAGGATCTGCAGCTTATCTGTTAGGTAGGAAAATGGGCAGACTAGGTGGTCCAAGCAGTCCTTATCTGTCATCAAATTCTATGTTTCTATGTTTCTATCCACCATAAGTAACCAAATCTGGTGTTTTCTGCACCATTTAAAATGCTTTTCAGGCCTAACCGTGGTGCTGCCACTGCCTAACATGCCGCACAAGTCCTGAAATGTTTCCCAAAAAATGTTACAGTAAATTCAGACCTAAATCAGGTGTCAGACATGCTGTTATATATCGGCCAAGCCACCATCCGAACAAAAAACATGGTTTTTGGTCTACTGTTTACAAGTCATCTCATGCTGATTCTCTGTTCTGTGAGAGCAGGATAGGCTGTACATGTCCAGAAATGTGACAGCAAAAATGGTAAATAAAACTGAGACTAGAATTTTGTCTGAGTCAGGATGTGATGTCGTCCTCCCCACCACCACCCAGACATCAAATAGTTGTTTTCAGGCCTGTTTGCCAAGTATTTCATCCAGAATTTCGGTGCTGATTGTGCCAAACAGGGCCTACAAGTCCAGAAATGTTTACCAAAATATGTTACATCAAATTCAGATTGAAATCTGGTGTCAGTCCTGATGTTTAATGATGCCCCCCACTCAGCACCCAGACATTAAAATGCTGTTTTGGCCACTGTTTACAATTGTTTTTTATGCCACATATTGTTTCTGCAAGAGCAGCACAGGCCCCAACTTTTTCCAGGCCCCAAATCAACAACCCCTCCCTCAGGTACCTGTGCACAGTGTGCTGTTATGCACCGATATCAGCTGCCCACTGTTTGCCATGCCCACTTGTTGCGGCAAAATTTTATTTTGCCAATGAAATCACAGCAAAATCATCAATTCCGCCTCGTGAAATTAAACACGGCGAAATTTTACCATCAATTTCGCCGGTAAATTTTACCTTGCAGTAGTATTAGGCAAAATTGGGCAAATCGGGCTTTGTCACATGATTTACTCTCTTAGGCTCACATGAATGTCTGCAGACAGGCAGGAAGCCCCTGATTCTGCTTCCTATTGCTCTTGTTTCTGGCAGAGATAGTCAGGGAGTAAAGCAGCAGCAGGATAATTTGTGTGTGTATTGTTTTTTTACACTGTACACATTCTGTGTGTTTTAAAACCTGTTAATTTCTCCATCTTTCTTTGGTAGGACTTCTTATGTGTGTATATTTTTCTGAGTGTTAGATCATTATAATGTGTGTGTGTGTGTGTGTGTGTGTGTGTGTGTGTGTGTCTCCATCACACTCTTTCTCTTTTTCTGACATTTTTTTTTAGTTTTCTTTAAAAATTTTTTTTTTGTTTGATAATGTATGGGAAAGATCACGGTGAGGGTCAGAAGAACAAGGCTGGTCTAAATAGTCACCTTAACAGGTGAGCATTTAGACCTGTGGGGAATAACAGGGAAGGTCAGGCACCCCACCCACTCATCAGCTGCCGAAGTCAATGCCCCATCACCCAGCAGCTGCAGCAGCAGGAACAAGCATGCCACATCCCCCAGCAACAGAAGCCCATTTGTCCCCTCGCAGCAATAGGAGCCCATTGCCAGCCCCCAGCAACAGTAGGAGGAACCCATTGCTGAGCATCAGCAGCAGGAGCTTGTGCCCCCCACCCCCCCACCGCTGGAGAATGAATCGGATGTTGTGGAACCCAGGACATCAACTGGGCCCCCCCAGAACAACAAAGGTTGTCTACAGTTTTGTCCTTTTTTACCACAAATGCTGTGGATGAAAGTGTTGTCATCTGCAACATTTGTGGAAGAAGTGTTCATCGGGGGAAGAGAAGGGCACACTTGAGGACTGGTGGCCAGAGAAGCCATCTCAAGCACCACCACCCAGCAGAGTGGACGACAAAAGAAAAAGAGATGACAGCAGTAGCAGGAGGCAGCAGTGTGGAGAAACACAGAGAAGGGGAAGGGGGCCAGGAGGAGCAAGGCAGCCCTTCTGTGTCAGTGAGTCAGCATCCACGCCGGGGGTACAATAGTCAGACACAGCAGCAGCAGGAGGCAGCAGCACCAGCAGCACAACTACCCTGCAGCCACCGGCACTGCCAGCATCAGGATGCCGAGCCTGCACTGGCTGCAGCTGGTGGTCACCAGTGAAGACCTTGTGGCTGTGCGGGCTGAAGTGCAAGTACTACTGAATGAGTTTCAACAGTTCCCCCAGGAGTTCAGAGGCCAGGGGGGATATCAACAAAATAATGGAGGATCAGTAACAAATTCTCAACCACCTGGAGGACTTGTGTGGTGGTGGTGGTGGTGGCACTTCTGGGCAGGTTTAAATTGGAAGTCAGCAGCAAGTTAATTGTTTTTTCTTATTTCTGAATCCTATCCTCCTGTGTCCTGTCACTGTGTTTCGACAGTTTTCTCTTCTCTCCATTCTCCATCCTCAAAAAATAAGAAAACAATAAAAGCAATTAAAAAAAGATTAAAAAATAACAAAACAATCTTTTCTGTCTTCTAATCTTTCTCTATATCCTCTTGTTTCTTTAGTGTCATAAACATATGCCTTTGTCCAGTGGTTTTGTGTGCTGTGTTAATTATGTGTAATGTTATGCTCCCCACAGTATTCAGTCCTTTTCCTTGTTCACTGATTTCTTTTTCCCCTCTCATATTACCCTATCCCTGACCCAGTCTGTCACCCTTCCCCTGTCAGACTCATGTAATAGTCAGTAGTGTTGTACCCATAAACACCTTACCTTTGTTTTTCTTTTGCGTTACTCATTCATATATTTTCTCCTCCTATCCACAAATGCCAAGCATTGTTCCCATGAAAGAAAAAAGTTTTTCCAAAAATATGTGATGTTGCAGCAGTCATAGTTCTGTGCAGCAACAGTCCAAAGACATACACAACAATCACAGAAACATAAGCAATTCTATTGTGAAGTTAAACATAAATATGGTTTTAGTGCTTGACACGTGTCCTGCACTTGCCACAAATATTAAGTTGGGCCCCTCCCCTCCAGTCCACACTGAGCTGTGTAGAACAGGGTTATATAAGCGCAGATATAGCACATTAAATTCAGACTGAAATCAGGTATCAGTCATCATGCTGTTAAATGTTGCACATCTTCCACCCAGACCAAAACATGGTGTTTGGCCCACAGTTTACCAATGGTTTCAGGCCTCATATTGGTGTTGCCACTGACTAACATAGCCCAGAAGTCCAGAAATGTTTCCTCAAAAAATGCTACAGTACATTCAGACAGAAATCTGGTATCAGCCATGATGTTTTATGGCACCCAAACCCCCATCCAAAGCAAACAATGGTTTTTGGTCCTCTGTTTACAATTGATTTTAGGCCACATCTTGTTTGTGCAAGTGTAGCACAGGCAGTACATGTCCAGAGATGTTTCCTAAAAAATGGTACATTAAATTCAGACTGAAATATGGTGTCAGTCCTGATGTTTTATGGTACCCCCCCCCAGCAGTCAGACATTAAAATGCTGCTTTGGCCACTGTTTACAACTGATTTTAGGACACATCTTGTTTCTGCAAGTGCTGCACAGGCAGTATATGTCCAGAGATGTTTCCTAAAAAATGTTACATTAAATTCAGACTGAAATCTGGTCTCAGCCATGATGTTTTATGGTGCCCAATCCACCACCCAAACCAAAACATGGTCTTCGGTCCACTGTTTACAAGTGATCTCATGCTGAATCTCTGTTCTGTGAGTGCAGAACAGGCTGTACATGTCCAGAAATATGACAGAAGAAATGGTACATAAAATTGAGACAGAAATATGGTCTGAGTCAGGATGTGATGTGGTTTCCTCACCACCACCACCACCACCCAGACATCAAATAACTGTTTTTGGGCCTGTTTGCCAAGTATTTCATCCATAATCTCGGCGCTGAGCATACCAAACAGGGCCTACAAGCCCAGAAATGTTGGCAAAAAATGTTACAGTAAATACAGACAGAAATTAGGTCTCAGCCATGTCGTTATATGGCACCCAAGCCACCACCCGAACCAAAACGTGGTCTTTGGTCCACTGTTTACAAGTCATCTCATGCTGAATCTCTGTTCTGCAAGTGCAGAATAGGCTGTACATGCCCAGAAATGTGACAGCAAAAATGGTAGATAAAAATTAGACTTAAATCTGGTGTCAATCCTGATGTTTTATGGTGTCCCCCCCAGCACCCAGACATTAAAATGCTGTTTTGGCCACTGTTTACAATTGGTTTTAGGCCACATCTTGGTTCTGCAAGTGCTGCACAGGCTGTTCATGTCCAGAAATATTTCCCAAAAAATTACACACTACATTCAGACCTAAATCAGGTATCAGACATGCAGTTACATGGTTCACATCCACTAAGGACCCAGATCTGCTGTTTTCTGCACCATTTGAAATGGTTTTCAGGTCTAACCATGGTGCTGCCACCGCCTAATATGCAACACAAGCCAGTTTGCCACACTGGGAAAATAAAGCCTCCTGTAAAATGGTCCTGCTACTTAAAATTGCACTTGCTTCTGCCTGCTGCTGGTTTCTCAATTGATTGAGAACTGTGGAATTGTCATTTGACAATGATGCTGCCCTAGTTTGCTCTGTTGGCTCTGTGGTTTTAAGTCAGTGTGGATTGAATGACATTTTGTGTGCTGCTACTGTTGCCTGAAGCTGCTGCCTGCTGCTCTGACTAGTTGCCACGAGAAGTAATGCTTTGTGTGATTCATGGGGCTCCTCTTCACATAGTCGATCGATACTGCTGCTGCTGCTGCACACGTAAGTATCTGTCTGTATTTATTTTTCCGGGTGCAAGAAAAGGGGGATGGTGGGTTGCTATTGGGACATCTTGAGTTCTTATATGTTTATACTGATTTTATATTTTATTGAGTGTGCTGATGATTATATCATCATGACATGCATGCCAGGATTTGGATATGGGATGTTGGAATGCATCATATTTCACATTGCACAAGGTAAGTACTGAATTTTTCATTACTGGGATAGGTGACTGCAGCTCAGATATCTGAGTCGGATTGTAATTGTATTCTTTTTGCTTTTGTCAACATGCAGGAATTCAGGTGAAGTTAACTCCAGATACAATGCTACTGCTCAACATGTGTGCAATTCATTAACTTGTGGTAAGTATTTCTTAATTTGTGATGGTCTTCAGTGGGTGGGTGGTGGAGGAGGTGGTTGAGGGTTAGGTGGGGTTGGTGGATATGGTTAAGTATTAATTTTTTCATTGCTCTTTTTGCTGTGGTTACTGCAGTACAGAGATGTCAGACTTTGACTCTATGGAGGCACCCACAGTGGAGACCAAGGAGGATGTTGGGAACCTCCACAAAGGAGACCCACAGGAGGGTGGCATGGGATGCCACAGGGGAAGGAAACAACTCCTGGTGGGGGACTCCATTGTTAGGAAGGTAGAACTGGGGAGGAAGGGGAGAGGGAGGTAAGGTACCTGCCTGGAGCCATGGCTTGGAGGGACATGGAGCAAATCCTCAGGATTATCAGAGCAGCTGCACAGGGGAGGGAGCTGGATGTCATTGTCCACCTAGGGACAAATGACCTGGCTAGGAAAGGGATCAGACCAGTGCAGAAAGAGTTTGTGGAATTGGGAAGGGGCCTTAGACAAGTAGCATGCACGGTAACCTTCTCGGAGGTGCTGTCTGTCTATGGCGTAGGAGAGGCTAGGGTGCTCCACACCATGGGATTCAATCAGTGGTTGAAAAACTGGTGCAGAGCTCAGGGATTTGGCTTCATTGGGGACTGGGGGTCCACCTGGAGTGATGCAAGCCTATACTGGCATGATGGACTGCATCTGTCCAGGAGGGGAACCAGGATCTTAGGTGGTAGGTTTAAATGCTGCATTGGCAAGCATTTAAACTAGCCAAGGGGGGAGGCACTGTAAAGGAGCAGGGAAATCCTAGCCCCCCCAAAAAAAGTCATGGTAGTAAGTGCTGTAAACTCCAACATAGAAATGTCAATAGGGAGAAGGGAAGGGGTAAATGGAGAAAGTGACAGAGGCAAGAAGGACAGGGATGGGGCAAAAAGGAGTAAGGCCATCAGGAAATGGGGGGGTAATGAGTACCAATGCCCATAATCTGGGCAACAAGCTCCCTGAATTGGTGGCCTTGATGGAAGAGGGATGCCTGGATATCGTAGCAGTCACAGAAACATGGTACACAGAGAACCATGACTTGGATGTTAACATACCAGGGTACATAACCTACAGGAGAGACAGGGAGAGGAGAAGAGGGAGGAGTAGCTCTATGTAAAGGAAGGGATAAAGCAACTGAACCAAAAGTAAACAGGGAGGAGAAGAGGCACTGTGGGTCACCTTGGAGACTGGAAATGGCACCACAATCCGCACAGGGGTTGTGTACAGACACCCATGTCAGGGGGAGGGAATGGACAAGGATATGATAGAGGGCATTATTAGGATGGAAGAGAAAGGGAAGATACTGTTGATGGGAGACCTGAATATGCCAGATGTTAACTGGAGCACATTTGCTGCAGCCACATCCAAGAGCAGGGCCATTCTCAATGCCCTACAGGTGGCATGCCTCAGACAGCTAGTTTCAGAACCCACTCGTGAGGGAGCAATCTTAGACCTTGTACTCTCAAATGGGGACAGTGAGAGGATTTCAGATCTAGAAGTGGGTTGCCATCTGGGAACAAGTGACCATCAAACAGTGTGGTTCATGTTAAACTCAGCTACAGAGTCAAGCCATACAAAAGTGAGGGTGCTGGACTTCAGGAGGGCTGACCTTGGCAAGACGGGAGAGTGCCTCAGAAAAGCACTAGCAAACCAGCCAGAAGGAAGGGTGGAGCAACACTGGGGAATCATCAAAACTGCCATCACAGAGGCAACAAGCCTTTGTGCAAAGTAAATAAACAAATCAAAACAAAATAAAAAGCCACTGTGGTTCTCAAAAGAGGTGGTGGGGAAAGTCAGGGAGAAAAAGATATCATTCAGGAAGTATAAGGAAACACAGAAGGAGCAGGACAGACAGCTGTACCAGTTAAGGCAGAAGAAAGCAGGGAGGGAAGTCAGAATAGCAAAGACCCAAACTGAGGAAAAGAAAGCCAACTTGGTTAAGCAGGGGGATAAAACCTTTTATAGGTACATCAGGAGCATAGAAAGACAAAGGGAGGGACAGTGAGGCTTGAATAGAATGAACTGTGGGTGGGCAGAGGGGACAGTGAAAAAGCAGGGATACTGAATGAATATTTCTGCTCAGTATTCACAAAAGAGGAGGGAGTTGCCAATCCAATTAACAGAAGCAGTCTTGATAGGGGGGTCGATCCCAATCCTTTCACAGAAGAAAGGGTTCTGAGAGAACTCCTAAAACTGAAGGTGGACAAAGCAATGGGGCCTGATGGGATTCACCCCAGAATTCTAAAAGAATTAAGGGGAGAACTAGTGAAGCCACTGACTACCCTTTTTAACAAATAATGGGAGGGTGGTGTAGTACCCGAGGACTGGAGGAAGGTGGATATGATTCATCTTCACAAAAGTGGGACCAAGACAAAGGCAGGAAACTATAGACCTGTTAGTTTGACCTCTGTGGTGGGGAAAGTGATGGAATCACTTCTAAAGGAAAGAATTGTTGAGTACCTAGAGGCCAGTGGGGCACAGGACCCAAGGCAGCATGGGCTCACAGCGGGAAGGTCATGTTAGATGAATCTAATTGATTTCTTTGACTGGGTGACCAAAGTAGTAGACCAGGGAGTGGCTGTGTACATGGCCTGCCTAGACTTTAGCAAGGGATTTGACACAGTCCCACACAAAAGATTAATAGTCAAATTAACCAACCTGGGAGTGAGTCCCAGGGTGGTAGCCTGGGTAAAACATTGGCTGGACAACAGGACACAGGAGGTAATTGTAAATGGAGTCCACTCTGAAGAAAGAGGGGTTTCTAGTGGGTACTGTGAGGGTTCAGTACTGGGTCCAGTCCTTTTAATGTCTTTATAAGTGACATTGCAGAGGGACTGAAGAAAAGTATGCCTCTTGCAGATGACACAAAGATCTGCAACAGGGTTGATACACAGGGGTGTGGAAAGGATAAGAAGGGACTTGGCAAGGTTGGAGGAATGGTCGGAAGTATGGCAGCTTGGATTCAATGCAAAGAAGTGCAAAATAATGCACCTGGGAAACAAAAACCCAGGGGAAGATTACACAATGGGGGGGGAGGTAGTAACAACAACAAAAAAGGAAAGGGACCTGGGGGTAATCATATCAGATGGCCTAAAGGTTAACAAGCAATGTGAGAAGGCAGTAGGCAGGGCTGAGGGTATACTGGGATGCATAGGGAGAGGCATCACCAGCAGAAAACAGGAAGTTGTTATCCCTTTGTACAGACAGTTAGTGAGACCCCATCTGGAGTACTGCATCCAGTTCTGGAGACCCCATCTCCGCAAGGACATAGACAGGATAAAGGCAGTCCAGAGGAGGACAACTAAAATGGTGCAGGGTCTGCAAGAGAAGCCATACGAGAAGAGACTAAAGGAGCTTAATATGTATACCCTTGAGGAAAGGAGGGAGAGGGGGGACATGATAGAAACTTTTAAGTACCTCAGTGGAATCAACAAAGTCCAAGAGGGTAACATCTTTCAGAAAAAGAGACGTGCAAGAACAAGAGGACACAATTTAAAAATAGAGGGGGGGGCAGTTCAGGGGCACTGTGAGGAAGTATTTTTACACAGAAAGGGTGGTGGATGCATGTAACAGCCTTCCTGAGGAGTTTGTGGGGTCTGAAACTGTGGGAGAATTCAAGAATGCATGGGATAGACATAAAGCAATTCTTGTGAGGGGTAGGAAGAAATAAGCTGTTGGTTAACTAGGATCTGCGACTTATCCTGTAGGTAGGGAAATGGGCAGATTAGGTGGGCCAAGCGGTCCTTATCTGCGGTCAAAGTCTATGTTTCCATGTTTCTATGACAGTAACTACGTTATATATGGGTCTGTCAACATTCAGGAATTCCGCTGCTGAGATGTGTCTGTTACCTCCCGATCGGGCTGCTGATTGTGCTCATCAGACATAGTCTGTTCATGTCAAGGGTCTAAGTTTAACAACCACTCCCTGATGTAAGTATTGCTTCTTGTAATGATGGTGGTGATGGTGGGGGGCACCTAGTTGTAACAATGCTCAAAATGTCTTCTTTTTTTCTTATTGCCAGGTACAAAGTACTTCAATTAAAATGGTTGTTTAGTTTTCTGGTGGACATTTTCTGATGCATCCCATCTCTGTACAACATTGGTGACTAAATACAAGTCTTCCATCCTGGTGTGTGGATGCCAGATCGAGGTGCTGCACCTGCAAGGTGTGGGCCACTGCTGACAACTAAAAACATACATCATCATCATCAACAGACACCTGTGAAGGAAAACTAACATATTATAAATACTGCTGCGTTAACTTGAAAATTGTGACCTTGGATTGTATCCTCATGTGTTTTGCTATTGCCACAGTGGAATCACCCATACGCAGCTTAAAGAAGTGCCTTGATTAAACCACTGTAAGATAATGAAGGATATATTACTTTTATCCATGAACGTGCAACTGACACTGTAAATGGCAGCATAACCATTTATCACCTGCATTATGATGCTACCTGAACTAAAACTGTTACCAATATTAAAAAACAAATTCCTTTTGAACAGAAAATGTCATTTGCCTGGCCAGTCACACGATTCAAGACAGATGTTGTTTGAACCAATGTCATCGTAAAAAGGTGGAGAAAAAATATGAAAAGAAAAAAAAAATTAACATTGATACTTACCTGTGGCGATACTTACCATTGATGTTGGCAGCATCCCCCAAAATTTCCCACCTCTGACATGATTTCAGTTATGAGCCTATGGTGAAACTTACCAGGACATACAGTACCTGGAATAAAATACAAAAAATCTAGCAAGTGAGAAACTTTACAATTACAATACTGATCTGTACATAATGATGCCTGCAATGTGGATTGACTAGGTTCTGAATGTGCCATGTCAATGCATCATCCTTATTCCGAGGTCCTGGCCTCACATTGCGTGATCATGGCAAACCCTCCATAGAGTGAATTGGAAATACATTAAAATAACTGATACATTAAGGTGTGCTGCTTTGCATTCATACTTGACATTCTATCACAACAAAGGCATGCATAACAGCACAATGGAGGTATAAATAATAACATGACAACAAATGAAATCTAATTACCATAAATCAGTTGACCAGAAGACTGGCCATAGAGGAAGAACATATATATTTCTTGCTTGATGATGATATGTGTTGCTTTCTGAGTGGTTGTTTCTTTGGCTGGATGGAAAACAACACCAAGTGTGCTTGCTGGGATGAAAGTGCTGCATTGTGCTGGTTGACGTACTGGCCCAAAATGTGCTGGTAATGCTGTCATCATGGGTGGTCAGCAGGACGGAAAACGACACCAAGTGTGCGTGCTGGGATGAAAGTGCTGCATTGTTTGGGTTGATGTACTGGCCCCAAATGTGCTGGCAATGCTGCGGTTCTTCTTGGTGGAAGACTGCTGGAGGAGCAGGAGGAGGAATTTATCTGGACTCAGAGGCAGCATTGATGTACTGGTCTGTGACTGCTGTTTATTCTGGAGACTGCATATCAATCAATCACTCAATCAATCAAGTCTTTATTTAACCAGACGTTCATCATTGAGCAGAAGCTCATTTGCAAGATGGACCTGGGTGGAGCATGAACAATTGTATATACAGGTCAACACAGGTATTTACAAGGCAATACAGATAATACTGTTTACAGAGAGGAAGAAAAAGAAGTTCATATGTACATAGAATTATACAGATATTGTACAGATTACAGGGTATTTACATACATAGAAGTGTCTATAGGAAGATAAAGCAGGTTCTCTAAGGTTGCAGGAGGAAGTAATGGAAGAAAAAAAATAAAAAATATACACCAGATAGAGGGAAAGGTGGGGGGAAAGGGAGGGAGGTAGGGGAGAAAGGCTAGGAGGGCACGGTGCGCAGAGAGGAGTTGGTAAAATGGGATGTAGAGAAGGTGGATGGAGAAAAGGAGTATGTGTGAGCCCCGGGATTGAATGCTATAAAGTACGGGTCATGGTAGGATATCACAACGCAGGGGTAGTGAGGTCCTATCCGAGGTTGGGAAAGGAAAGATAAAGGGATGGATGGGCCTAGTGTTGATAAGATGGGGATAAGAGAGAGAACAATTAGGCTTGTGAACAGCAAGCTGGAGGTCAGTACTTAAAATTGGGTCTAGGTGTGGCTATACACCAGTGCAGACACCAGTACTGGGTCTGAGTGGGTGAAGCAGTTACATGCTTCTCTGATTGTATGGAAATAAAGCATCTTGAAGGCATTTATACCAGTTAGAGTGCTTAATTTGAGGTTTTTTTGAAGATAATTCCATAAGGTAGGTAGCACGAAGCTTATGGCTGCCCTGCCGAAGCGGGATTTTGCTTTGGGTACTTTAAGTGTAATGGATGAGTAACTTTTTAACGCGTATTCCCAATTATACTAAGGGGAAGACAGCAGGAGATATAGTAAGGCAGCTTATTAGAGATGGCTCTATAGGTCCAGAGAGCAGCGTTTCTGTGGCACCTGAACTTTAGTGATGTCCACCCCACTGCCACATATAGGGTACAGTGATGTGTGTCGAAGGGAAGTCCCGTTATAAACCTCAGTGCTCGATGGTAGTTAGTGTCCAGTTTAGCCATGTAAGAGTTGGGGCATTGGCTGTAGAGGAAATCAGCGTAATCTACCAATGATAGGAAAATTGATTGGACCAGTTGTTTCTTATTTATTTATTTATTTATTTATTTAGTTAAACATCAGTTTAGAAACCTTTGAGCCATCTTGGCATCTCTGGTGAGAAATTGGTTGATTCAAAAAACATGCCAAGCTTTTGCCGAAGTCGTTTTAGCAAGTCCTCGATATGTTCAATGAAGGAGAGTCTTTGGTCTATCCAAACTCCCAGATACTTGAATTTTGTAACAAATTCTACTTTTTCACCTAGAACTGTGGTAATTTTGGGAACTGTCCCACTGGACACAGGGCTAGCTGTACGGATGAAAGGGGAGATGACCATCTATCAGCTTCTTAGATTTTCAGCCGTATTTCTTTGCAGTATGAGAGTGATGACCCATACTGTCGAAGTCTGTGTTACAGTCCCCACCACTTATAATGGGTGGTTTTGTGCTTAGGTCATCTGCCCGTTATATGCAATGGATGGTAAAACACCTTTAACCATGTTTAGTTGTGAAGCTGTGGCTTAATGGTTAAAAAAATCATATTTTATTGAGTCATCATTAAAACACATGTGAAAAAAATAGTATTGTACTGGATAAATGATTTTCCTCACCATAGCTGCCCCCAAATTACAGTAGCCCCAAATTGGAGTAATAACAGCACTTTGCTGAGATTGTTCAGCTTGTCCTGACTGAGCACTGAAGAACTTGGTAATCCATGTCTGCAGCTTCCGGGTCTCACAATATGGTTTTCAGACACTCTCTACCTTTGAAAGTGTGTCCCAGTCTGGCGCAATACTTGGATGTTGCTCCATTGCCCGACGAAGTGTTACAATTGCAGCGCGAACTTCACCCGGCACAACAGTCTCTTCCTTGCTGAGGTCTTGTTGATCATCATCATGATCAGCGTCTGCAGGCAAGATGGAGTTCATAACCTTTCCTACATTGTCCTCTGCCTCGGACTGCTCCTCATTGTTGCCAAGGTTACACAGTTCGGCAAACTCTTCAGGAGACATGCCTTCTGGTGTGGGCAAGGTGTCTTGCTCCTCTTGTGCATCTTGTTCTGTGGCTATCTGTGTGTCAGCAACTTGAAATCCACTTTTCTGAAAGCAGCGCTGGATGGTAAGTTCTGATATGGAATCCCATGCTTGTTTTAGCATTCTCACAGCATCTAGGAGCCCCAGTTGCACTGCAATGTCCCGCTGGCTCATCTTGGGCAACTGAGCCATCTTATTCAGCAGCACAACTTTTTCTGAAAGGCTCAAAGCTTTGCATTTGGCAGAAATTGTGGCAGAGTGTATGGTAAGAAAACAGTGCTTGGTGTGAGCACAGTGTTAGGTGTGGAGCTGTGTGCTGCTTAACTGCTTATCTGCACCTATCAATTAACACCTAGACAATGTACCTGTGAAAAAATGCCTCTCCTAGCAATCCGCAAAGAAAACACTTGACAAATCGTTAGCGGATTACATTTCAGTTGCTCACAGATGGTTTCCAAGTGTTCAAAAATTGCCTGAAAAATGCCCGAAATACACGGCGGTTGATGACTGCAATATCCAGTGATATTATTACAGATGGGAATGGTAAACGGTTTTACAAATTTGCCCACAATAACCAACTGCCTGCATTAAACATGGTCAGTATAACTGGTGGGGATTGTATACACATTAGGATGGATGACAATGAGGTGGATTACATGATGGTTAATTGTATGCATGGAGATGGAGTATACATACATTTCTGAGTAGCATAGTACTGGCTGTGCACTGTCTGACTAAGCTGTTGCATCGTAACTACAGTGGTGGCACACTCACTAGACACGTATTCATGGTCTCATGGTGGAGGTATATGTGGAAATGGGGAAGATGTTGCTCAGTATTTGTTGCTTGATGGGGCCATTGTGTATTGCTGAGATGACATATTCAGTCCAGTTACTATAGCAGGGGTGATTCATTTTCCAAAAATGAAGTGAAGTAAACATTGTTACTAGGTTGGGTAATCAAATTAAATGGTTTAACAGGATATGTAACACAGAACAACCAGCAAAATAATATTTAAAATGTATAACAATAACATAAAAGAGCATATTCGGTGGAAATGGGGGGATGCTGGTGGTGGCTGGTTGGGGGTAGAACACCTTTAGCCTTCTTCACACTAACACATCATCCATGAAGCAGCCCTCATAGTCTTCAAGACTGGAGTCATCACCAGGTGGAAATTCAGTCATCATTGCTGCTTCATCTACCTCCCTGCTAGTAGAGGCCTTACCAGTGTGGACGTCTTCGTTGCCATCATCGTCTCTGAGACACAGTTCTTGGGGCAACACCATTGAAATAACTTTGTTATATGGAATGTGAGCCTCATTCATTTTTATAAATGTTAGGATGAAAACATTTCTTTGGGGACAGAGTTGTCCTACAGTCATGCACAATGGCCCCAGCAGAACTGAACACCTGTTCCACACTGACACTGGATGGTGGGCAGCTGAGATATTTTAAAGCAACAGATGCCAGTGCATGCCAATCACTCACTTTGCTGCTCCAGTACACCAATGGCTCATTAGTGATGCCAAGATGCTTGGTGTCTCCCATGTAGGCATCCACCATATGATGTGCTGCTCTGAGTCCTGCTGCCTCATCAAGCTCCTCCTCCTTGTCTTCAATTTCTTCCATACCCCACCTGGTACAGCACATTCCAAATGGGATTACCTGCCATGTTGTGCTGTGACTTTGACATTTTCTCCGATTTGGTGGCCTGTGATGAGATGCTGGTGGTGGAGGTAGCAACACCTGGTATATGTGCCCTTTGTATTTCTGTATTTTTCAACTGTGAGTCATGTACCCATCTGACAAAGTAATTGGTCAATTTGTCCACTTGCACATGACCCCCCCTTCAATCATGGCAGGCAAGCCATGTTTGTGCCATTGATCTAGCATGGTAGCAATAGCAAACTCATTAGACTGCATAATGCCAAAAATATGTGTCTTGCTGTCCAGTATATGGAGCATGTGACCCATTACATGAACAGAACTGTGATCAATAACTTGCCTAAATCTGGTGATGGACATTCACCAGTGTCTGCCTCAGCACACGTATAAGGGGTATTGACTGACTTATACAGGCAGTGTTCCCACTCACAGCCTGTGTTGCATGCTCAAATGGATGCAGAATGGGTATTATGTTATCCATTTGTTACCACTGCTCCTTTGTTAGGGCAATGGATACTCCAGCACTGTCCCAGGTGGTGTGCAGCAGTAGGTAATCTGAAACCAGCTTATACTGCTCATAAAGCTGGTCCAGCATGTACAGTGTGGAGTTCTACCTGGTAACAACATCGAGTTTCATACAGTGCTGAGGCCAATAGTCAGTGCACTGCAGCTCATGCAGATGGTCACGAGCCTTTGCAGAATGGGCGAAGTGCACACAGATGCATCTGGTGACAGGCACAGTTTCCTTTATTTCATCATGGTTCAGAAATTGCTGCACTACTAGATTAATGGAGCGTGACAGGCAGGGAACTCAGAAAAAGCCGCCGTCAGTAATGCACTTAACCACATTGGTGCCATTGTCACTGGCAATAAACCCTGCTGTGAGTGAGTGTGCGTTTAGTCACTCATCACTCTGATTTAGCCGCACATTCAACATTTTCTCACCCGTGTCAGACCCTGTAACACTCTGCATAGTTATGGTGGCATTCTGATGAATACCAGGTGTGTTACTACCACCACAATTTTGCTTTACTCAGCTTTTGCAAGACCCCAAATCAACAACCACCCCAGGTACCCGTCTCCAGTGTGCTGTTATGCACAGATATGAGCTGCCCGATGTTTGCCCACTTGTCCACATATCCATGCTAAGGTGGATATATTTGGAGGCAGAATGCTTCATGGTATGTAAGACAGACTGTGAAAGTTTGCTGTAGAGTTTCTGCATGGCAAGTTTTGAGAAATATATTCTGTATGGCACCTGCCATTTGGGACAGGCATGGGTCATCAAACGGTGGAATCCTGGATTCTCCACAAAGGAAAAGGACAACAGGTTGATGGTGAGCATTTCAGCAGTGGCTGCATTCATCTCACGGGCAGCAGCATGATTGGGGGGCTACTTTGAGTGCCGCTCAAACACAATCTTCCATGTGGGCTGCATCTTGGGAGTGGGTCGACAAAAACACTTTACTTGTGCCACCAATGTTGTTCTTGCTGGGGTACCAGGTGACCCTTGGGGCCTGGAAAGTGCAGCATGTATGAAACTGGTTATTTTGGTGGATTTGGTACCGGTGGTGTACTTTTATAACGCAAGGGAGTGGCAGCTGCACTGCTACTATGCCCACTGCTCAAGAGAGAAAATGATTCCTCACTATCCTTCTCCTCCACCGACCCACTCAACCCTCCCTCCTCCTGCTCTATTGCACTGCTCTCACTAACATTAAGCTTGACAAAAGAAGTCCTGCCAGCAGCTCTGGTCTCTTTCTGGTGTTGGTGCCAGAGCAATGGGTGCCTGCTTTTCAAGTGGGCATGCTGGCCACCAGTGCCTATGTGGCTGTCCTTTTCCCATGACTTACATGTGCTTGGCACAGCTGACATATTGCCATGGTGTCATCAGCTGCATCAAGCATGAAAAAATCCCTAACTAGGGACTTTACACCTCTAGATTTGACTTGGTACTGAGACTTGGATAGTGGAGCCAAAGGTGTGGAAGTTTTTGCTTTTTGTGCCACTTGCATGATTTGCACCATGCTACATTTGGGAGGTAGAGTGACTGGACTGCTTGTTGTAGGCTTGCTGATATCCTCACCCTCAGTCCTGTCATGTAAATGGGCTACATCATCACCCTTCATCTTTTTCACTTCTGGCTCCCACAGAGGATCCAACACCTCATCCTCATCTGTACCGAAACATATTATGTTCTCCTCCTCCTCCCTATCACTGTCTACTTCCAGATAAACTTTTCCCTTTTCTGGCATCTCCTGACTGTTGGGGGGGTGACTTTCATTATCTCCTTCTCCAGAAGAAACAGACTGAAGCTGGACACTATCACCCTCACCACCATCAGCTCTTCCTTGAGTAGGAACAACAGTCACACTGACAACTTTTTCAACCTCCTCCTGGACCCCTGTGCCTCTACTGGTGTGAGTGTTTTCCTTATTCCCAGTATCACCCTCAACAAGCGTGCTAGCTACGGATTGGGCAGTAAAAAAATGAGTCACAGACCTGAAGCCACTTCTAACTTCAATTTTGCTGCTACTGGCTACCACAGCAGCAGCAGAGTCCACAAAGAGCATTGATTGAGAAATAAGTTTGCTTATTCCAGTAGTCTTCTTTGAGCCACCTCCCACCATGGCACCTTTACCTGCAATTGAATGTCTCCTAGCAGGCATATTTATATGCTTGTTTCATTATGTTTCCTCTGGAAGTATATCATTATGTATTTATATTAAATAAGTGTGATTTTACACCTGCAGTGCTATCTACAAAGGGCAAAGAGAAATCAGAACAGGTAGCTGCACTGTAGTGTATATAACTACATACAACTAATACTGTAGCCTATTCAAGTGTTAAAACACTCTTTAATTTTTTCAATTACAAAAACATGAGTTAAGGAACATGGGGTAACAGGAGAACAGAAGTAAAAGACTTTCAATACAAATCCAAGAGAGAACACCACCACAACAAGGATGTGCAGTAAATCTGAAAAAAGTATTTAAGTAGTTCTTAATCAAATGTCAGTTTTTAAATGGAATGATTATTACACAACTTGATACACAACTGGTAGGTTCATGAAAACTAAACTCTAAACCAACTGCACAGAACACCTCACACTCAAAATACGAACTACGGTCTGGATAAGTGGTGTCCGGATAATGTGAGTACTGCAATGTGTTAGTACTTACTAAATATAATTTTGGCTTATACTGTAGATATATCAGACAGAAGGAACAACAAGAATTGAAATGAACAAACAAAGTCACCTCAAAAATCATGCAGGGACCACCATTCTCTTGAAAACTATGTAGTTTTTTTATATAGTAGGGTCAGGTAGTAAACAACAGTGGTGTAACAAGGAGGAAAGGGTTAATATGGTAAGCAAATGAAATAGAAAAACCGGAACGCTGCAATGCAGAGGCTACATCACAATTTTAATTTTTGTGAGCAATTCAACAATGCAGTGTACCTGGATATGGACAAGTCAAGTGGTCAATGTTCACGAATAGTTTCAATAAAAAAATAAATCACAAACGTGATTAAGCAAAGGGAAACAGGAACAGAACTACTCGGAATGAGTAACTGTTCAGATAAAGTTACCCAAAAAAAGAGTCAATATGTAAGAAAAATATAACAAATAAGTAGCACACCAACAAAAATATTAAGACTTAAAAGAAATTACAGAAGCTCACTCACAACTTGTAAGAAATCTGTTAAATATTAGGAACTAGTCTGCTGTACTTTCACATACAGTACACACACACACACACACCACATAGTCGACACTCCCCCAATGAACTCCCTCACAGACACAGACACAGAGCAAATTGAAAACACTATCTAAGTTTAACTAAGTATCATCCAAAGATACCAAAACAAAAAAAAGGTTCACTAGCAGCACTAGGAACTAAATTAAGATTTTGGGAACAATTAACTCTTAAAAATCACAAATAAAGAGGTTTTTGAAGGGTTTATTGGCTGTAATGCACCACACTGAACAGCTCTCCGACTCAACAGACAATATATTGTGCAAGAAACAGCCTGCATGTGATAATTCAGCTGTCTACCCACAATGCATTGCAATTTTGCTGGTGAAATTGAAAAACATTGGTGAAATTCAGGATAATGGTGAAGTTTCGCCTTACGCAAAAGTGAAATTGGTGAAACTGGGTGAAATTTCACATTACTGAAAAGCAAAATCAGAGGTGAAATTACATTTCACCTAGGCAAAAAATTTCACATAAAGCGGGAATTATGCGAAATATTTTGCTAGGCGAAATTTTCCAGTTTCACACATCTCTATTCCCACCATGTCTTGGGCTGACATTATGGAGCAAGAAGTGAGGGAAACTCCACCAGGTCCCACTTCGGTTGGACAAGTCTCAGTGGCTCCCCTTCCCTGGAGGTAGTTCTTTATCTCATTCTGATACTACTTCGAGCATCCCTAAATTGACTACTACTAGGCCTAAGGGCAACACAAATTTTAAGAAGTCAGATCTCTTTTCCAAGCTTGGGAAGCCTACCATGAGGTGCAACACAGTTCATCTTAAGTACAAGGGGTGAACTAAAGGAGGCCCCAGACAGGGTGTTTGTTGCACACAAGCTGCTCAAGGATTCTGTGCACTTTTTAGCCACGGAGATATTTGCTCTTATCCATGTCTCTGGAGATACCATTTTTGATGCCAGTTTCAATACTGCCTAGCAATTAGAATGATTTTGGAAAACAATCCACCAACTTAAACATATCCCCCTCTGGACTCCCTTCATTGCCATACCACTGACGAAGCATACTGTAAAGAACATTGACATATTGTTCTACAATGAGAGTGTACACATCTCAGATATTCTCTGCTGGGTGAAGCAAAGAGCTGACATCATTGACAGACCTCTCTCTACCCTGGATGTGGAGAACATTTTGACGGGGATGGAAAATCAGAATTTGACTTCTGTCTAATGACATTGGAACTAAGCACTTTTCCAGTTGCTTTTATCTTGGCCAGGACTGGGGGTTTTGCTTCTACCCGGGGCAACCAAAAACATGCCACAGGTGTGGCTCTCTCTCCCATCTCAGTAATGTCTGCAATGTAGTAGTTTGTAATTTCTGTTTGCAATCTGACCAATCTGGTTCCTTTTGCCCCAAATCCTGCAAAATGTAACCTTTGAGAGGAGCTGGGTCACTTGTTTCTCCAGTGCCCTTGGGTGATTCATAACACTGGCACTATTTACAACCAGGATGATATGGTGCATGAGGCACAAGCAAAACAAGCCCGAGTACACTGTCCAGCTGTGGATCTGTCTATGCAGGATGCTTGTCAGCCTATGGACTTATCGCTTCCTCCTGATGAGTGTCCTTTGTACTCTAATACCCAAGTCTCAGACCAAGCTGGGCCAGTGTTGCCCTGGTTGCCACCACTGAGGTTTCCTGGCTCCGCTTGTTGATGGGTCCAGTCCTACTTGTGATTCCATTGCTTAATTTGGTCACCCTGCTGAGGACACTGTGGGGGATGGGTCAACAGGGCTTCATGTGAACATGCCCCTGCCCCTAGCACCTCTGGAGGACTATCAAATGGTGATAGGGAAATGGAGATGTATGAAAAGTGCCAATAAAAAGAAATTGGCTAAAACAGAGAGAATGGAGCTTCAGAATGCCTTCTCTGCTCTTTAGAATCACATGGAGGATGAGAATGGAGATTTGGAGGCCTCCTCTGTTATTTCTTCTTAGAGGAGCCACTCTGATATGGAGGGTGACTTTATGACTAGACAAAACTCAAGAAAAGAAACAGGAAAAAAAAGTCCTTAACATGGACTTTAAGTCTTCTCTCCCTTCCTACAAATAGAGCCTCTTCCATTGGACAACATTAATGTGTTAACTTTGAATGGTGATAGCATTAAAAATCACACTAGGAGATGCAACACATTTGCTGCCCTTTCTCAGTCGCAGGCCCAAGTTATTCGTTTGTAGGATACCCGCCTGAAATTGCCGATGGACATACTCCAGGCCCAGAAGGCCTGGCCATGGGGCCCATCTATTTGGTTTTTAGGTGAGAACCCTTGTCCTGGGGTGGGGATACTTTTTAAATCTTGTTCCATTCAAATTCAAAAAGTGATAGACATTGACCCAGGTAGGGCTCTCCTATTGGTTATTCAGTGTCATGGGCAGGCAATCCGGCTTACATAGAAACATAGAAACATAGAATTTGATGGCAGATAAGGACCACTTGACCCACCCAGTCTGCCCATTTCCCTACCTAATGGATAAGTGGCAGATCCTAGTTAACCAGCAGCCTACTTCTTTCTACCCCCACCCCCTAGAATTACCTTCTGGCTGTCCCATGCATGCTTGAATTCAACCACTGTTTTTGACTCCACAACCTCCTCTGGAAGGCCGTTCCATGCATCCACAACTCTCTGTGTGAAAAAATACTTCCTTACATTACCTCTGAGCCGCCCCCCCATCTTCAAATTGTGCCCCCCTGTTCTTTCACACATCTTTTTTTCAAATATACTACCCTCTTGGACTTTGTTGATTCCCTTGAGGTACTTGAAAGTTTCTATCATGTCCCGCTCTCCCTCCTTTCCTCGAGGCTATACATATTAAACTCCTTTAGTCTCTCTTCATATGTCTTCTGGTGCAGACCCTGCACCATTTTAGTTGCCCTCCTCTGGACAGCTTCCATCTTGTCTATGTCCTTGTGGAGATTGGGTCTCCAGAACTGCACACAGTACTCCAGATGGGGTCTCACTAGCTGTCTGTACAGAGGGATAACAACTTCCTGTTTTCTACTGGTGAGGCCTCTCCCTATGCATCCCAGTATCCCCCCAGCCCTCCTTACTGCCCTCTCACATTGCTTGCCCACCTTTAAGTCATCTGATATGACTACCCCCAGGTCCCTTTCCATTTTTGTTGTTGTTAGTATCTCACCCCCATTGTGTACTCTTCCCCTGGGTTTTTGTTTCCCAGGTGCATTACCTTGCACTTCTTAGCATTAAATCTAAACTGCCATACATTTGACCATTCCTCTAACATTGCCAAGTCCCTTCTCATCCTTTCCACCCCACCTTGTGCATCAACTCTGTTGCAGATCTTTGTTTCATCTGCAAAGAGACATACTTTTCCTTCCAGTCCCTCTGCAATGTCGCTTATAAAGACATTGAAGAGGACCGGTCCTAATACTGGGGTGATCTATGCTCTTCAAACCAAGACCACAAGAATTCAGTTATTTAAATTGGTCCAGCCTTACTTACACACTGCAAGGAAAGTAGTTATTGGTGGGGGGTTTAAATGCCCACTCAACTTGAGATAAATCTGGGGACACAACAAAGTTGTTCTGTGATACTAATGTGTTAAAAAATATTGTGAAAGTGGCAGGATTGACGGATATCTACAAAAGTATATGGAACACTGGGCAGCACACCTATCATACAGGGAAACTATCCTCATGCATTGATTATGCTTCTGTGTCCCAATACTGGACTGTCAGTAATTCCACGATACATTCTATGGTGACCTCTGCCCATTTCGAATTATGGGTAACTTTGTGTAGTTTACAGGCCAAAAACCTAGGGACAGGGTACTGATGTATTAATAATTTTATTTTACTGGACTCAGAACTTTTGAAGCAGACTGAGGAATTTTTAAAGGCCTGGGTAACTGTAGCAGTTTGGTCTGATTCAGTTGTGGTGACAAGATACTAAACATGGGCATACATTCTTGTTTTTTAAAATAGGGTGGGCCAAAGGGAAATATGCTTATTTCAGGTTTTTGAACCTAAGGGCAAGACTGTTCCATCTTCTTTCCTTACAGACTGGGTGGTTACTATGCTCTCACAGGTCAGATCTTACTGGTAAAACAGGAAATATTGACATTTTTATATGACAGGGCTACCTTCCTAGAGGCTGAACAGACTTTTGGGGGCACAGGGGACAAGACATTCCTTGGACATATTTAAGGATTGTCAGGAGACAGCATATGGAAAACTGTGGCTGGCTGTAAAGGATCCAAAAGATGCAATTCGTACTGACTTCACAGACATCTTAGATGTCATAACAGTGAAATCGCAGACTGATTTTGGGGAACCTCATGAGGTGTTGGACACTATATAGAATTTTGTATCCCAACATGATGCAGCATCCCTGGCTCAGTCTCACAAGACAGAGTTGACAAGACCTATTTCTCTCTCTGAAATTCAGGGGGTAATTGGGGGCCTTGAAATCTGGTATGGCGCCTGGTCCGGATGGCCTCAGTAATGAGTTTTATAAAACTTATGGAATACTGCTAGTGCCTTTTTTTGGGGAGTTATTTAATGACATATTAGACAATCTTAGAATCTCAGAAGATATGGCAAAAGCCTTTTTTTCACTTCTGCATAAAAAAGGCATTGACTGGACATTGGCAATTGGAGGCCAATCTCACTATTCAATTTTGATATTAAGATATTGACGAAAATCCTTTGTGCTAGGTTAGGCAAAGTAGCACAGAATATCATGTTTTTAATCAGTCCTGCGCAGTACCGAGCAGATTTATGAGGGACAATCTGACCATCATGAGGGAAGTCTTTGTGAGGAGCAACCTTAACATGATTCATGGCTTTGTACTCACGATAGACCAGGAAAAATCTTTTGATAAAGTTTCACATGACTGTTTAAGCAAGGTACTGGTGTGTCATGGCATACCGAAGATGTTCATTAGTTTGATTCATTTACTGTACTCGAAGGCACATTTTTACCCTCTGATAAATGGCAGAGTGGCTAAAAAGATTTGTATCGCAAGACGGGTAAGACAAAATTGCCCTCTCAGCCCCTTATTGTATGTCTTTTGTATGGACATTCTGGTCAGGAAACTGTCCCAGACCTCGGCAGTACAAGGTCTTAGGTTGTCTCCAGACACCCCTCCTCTTATAATCCTGGCCTATGCAGATGATCCCTGTATCTTTGCAGCTACTTAGCCTGGTTGTCAAGAAGCAATGCTAGTATGGCAAAACTTTTCTTGGGTCTCGGGGGCACAGATTAATCTGCATAAAAGTACGCGATCTGTCTTGGTTGCACCACTGACCTGGGGTTGATTCAAGTGTGCAATGTTCCCATTATTCCTGTGGTTGGCATTCATGAGGTACAGTTTTGGTCCAGGAGACAGGGACAGAATTAAGGGATAGAAATGACTTGAGGTCTGTGACAGGAAGATTGTTGCTTGGAAATTCATGCAATGCTCTAAACTGACGAGTGGGGAAATGCCGGACCTTGCCCAACAACTAACGCACCGAAATCTGGCCAATGGAAAATCATGTAGACAAATGCCCGCAGTCTGGGAAACAAGATCCCAGACCTGCAGGCAACAATGACAGAGGCTAAACTGGACATAGTAGCCATTAGCGAGACATGGTTCACCAGTAACCACACTTGGGAGATGTTCTGTTCAGAAGAGACCAAGTTTAATGTTTAACTGTTTAACTGTTTAGTGAGTGGAAAAAGAGGTGGGGGGAGTAGCCCTTTATGTCAATGAAAATATCAATGCTACAGAAATTCAGAATACACATGAGGAGCCAGAAGAACTGTGGGTCACCCTGGAAACAGGAAATAGGACAGCCATACAAATTGGGGTTGCCTACAAGCCTCCAGACATGGGGGAGGACATAGACACATTACTGTTAGAAGATATACAAAATATGACAGCTAAAGGGGAGGTTCTGATAATGGGATACTTCAACGTGCCACATACAGATTGATCAGTACCAGCAGGAACATCTGCCAGAACTAGACACATAGTGGATTCTCTGTAGGGAGAGGGCCTCAAACAACTGGTACAACAAACCACAAGAGACAGGGCTATCCTAGATCTAGTACTGACTAACAAGAGAAGAATCACAGATCTCCAGGTAGAAGGTCACCTGGGGGCCAGTGACCATCACATGGCGTGGTTCAATTTGGCCACTAGAACTAAATCATCCCATTCCAAGGCAAAAACATGGGACTTTAAAAGAGCTGACTTTGATAAGATGGCCAACAGAGTTAAGCTAGGCCTTGCAAGAAGAAATATAGGTGAAAGTATACAGGCAAAGTGGGCAAGCATTAAGGATGCAATACTTGAAGCAACAACTCATTGTGTTAGGGAGAAAAGCAAGAACAAAAGAAGGAAGAAACCACTTTGGTTCTCAAAAACAGTAGCAGAAAAGATCAGAGCCAAAAGGTTGGCCTTCAGGAAATATAAGGGAATGCAGCGGGATGAAGATAAAAAGGCATACCAAACTTCCCTAAGGGAAGCAGGGAAGGCAGTAAGGCAGGCAAAGACCCAAACAGAGGAAACACTGGCATGAACAGTAAAAGAAGGGGACAAGACTTTCTGTAGATACATTAATGAAAGGAGAAAGTCCAGAGTGGGTATTGCTAAGCTTAAAGGGGATAAAGTGGAATGTGTGGAGGAGGACCTAGGAAAAGCATCTATCTTAAATAGATACTTCTGCTCAGTATTTACTGAGAAGAAGGTAGGGAAGAGCCCACAGCTCAGCACCATGGACATGGGGGGGGAGGGAGGTGTGCACTAGTCCCTTCACAAAAGAATGGGTCCTACAAGAGCTCGCTAAGCTCAGGATGAACAAGGTAATGGTACTGGATGGCATACATCCCAGGGTACTAAAGGAGATAAGAGTGGAACTAGCAGAGCCATTAGCAGAACTGTTTAGTGAGTCTCTGAGCACAGGAGAGGTCCCAGAAGACTGGAGAAGGGCAAGATTATGGAGGCACTCCTTAAGGAAAGGATATTGCAACACCTCGAATACATAGGAGCACAAGATCCAAGACAGCATGGGTTTACAGCAGCAAGGCCCTGTTAAACTAATCTCATAGATTTCTTTGACTGGGTAACCAGAGTGGTGGACAAAGGGGGTGCAGCTGATGTTGCCTACCTTGACTTCAGAAAAGCTTTTGATACTGTTCCACATAGAAGATTGCTTAATGAGCTGGGTAGGCTCAAGGTGGGTCAGAAGTTGGTCAACTGGGTGGCAAACTGGTTGGCGGGCAGAACACAGAGAGTGGTGGTAAATGGTACACTGTCAGAAGAGATGCAAGTCACAAGTGGAGTACCTCAGGGATCAGTCCTGGGGCCCATCCTCTTCAATATCTTCATTAGTGACATTGCAGATGGACTGACGGGTAAGGTTTGTCTGTTTGCAGATGACACCAAGATCTGCAACAGAGTAGATGATCCATATGGGGTGGGCAGAATGAGAAGAGACCTGGATAAACTGGAAAAAAGGTCAGAAGAGTGGCAACTGGGGTTTAATGCAAAGAAGTGCAAGGTCATGCATATGGGGAAGAGAAATCCTGAAGCCACCTATAGGTTGGGAGAGGAGTTTCTGGCATTCACAGAAGAAAAAGACTTGGGCATCATCATCACAGATGACCTGAAATCATCCAAGCAGACCACTAAAGCAGTAGGTAAGGCTAGGGGGATGTTGGAGTGTACTAGTAGGGGTATCACAAGTCATAAGAGGGAGGTAATAATCCCTTTTTACAAGACACTGATTAGGACCCATCTATTCATACTCATCTGTATTGCTCCCTTATGCCTATCCCATACCTGTTTGAAGCCCTGCACTGTGTTCATATCCACCACTTCCTGAGGTAGGCAGTTCCATGCATCCACCACCCTTTCTGTGGAAAAGAACCTCCTCACATTACCCCTTAATCAGCCTCCCTCTAATCTCATGCTGTGTTCTCTTGTTCTGCTATTTTTCTTATATTGAAACATGTTAGACTCTTTCACCTTGTTAATGTCCTTAAGATATTTGAATGTTTTTATTATATCACCTCTCTCCCTCCTTTGCTCCTGGGTATATATATATATATATATATATTGAGCTCCATTAATCTGGCCTCATGTTTTCTGATGCAGCCCCTGCACCATTTTGGTTGCCCTTCTCTGGACTGCCTCCATTTTATTAATGTTCTTGTGTAGGTGCAGCCTCCAGTACTGCATGCAGTACTCCCAATGGGACCTAACCAGTGTCTTGTAAAGAGAGATTATTACCTCCCTCTTACGACTTGTGATACCCCTACTAATACACCCCGACATCCCTCTAGCCTTACCTACTGCTTTAGTGGTCTGCTTGGATGATTTCAGGTCATCTGTGATGAAGATGCCTAAGTTTCTTTCTTCCCTTGTGATTGCCAGCAACTCCCCTCCCAACCTATAGGTGGCTTCAGGGTTTCTCTTCCCTGTGTGCATGATCTTACACTTCTTGTGTGTTAAACCCCAGTTGCCACTCTTCTGACCTTTTTGCCAGTTTATCCAGATCTCTTCTGATTCTGTCCACCCCATCTGGATCATCTACTCTGTTGCAGATCTTGGTGTCATCTGCAAACAGACAAACCTTACCCTTCAGTCCATCTGCAATGTCACTGATGAAGATATTGAAGAGGATGGGCCCCATGACTGATCCCTGAGGTACTCCACTTGTGACTTGCATATCTTCTGACTGTATACCATTTACCACCACTCTCTGTTTTCTGCCTGCCAACCAGTTTGTCACCCAGTTGACCAATGTCTGACCCAGCCCGAGCATACCCAGCTTATTAATCAGTCTTCAATGTGGAATATCATCGAAAGCTTTGCTAAAGTCAAAGTAGGCAACATCAACTGCTCCCCCTTGGTCCACCACTCTGGTTATGCAGTCAAAGAGATCTATGAGATTAGTTTGACAGGACCTTCCTGTTGTAAACCCATGCTGTCTTGGATCCTGTGCTCCTAATGATTCCAGGTGTTGTACTATTCTTTCCTTAAGGAATGCCTCCATAATCTTGCCCACTATTGAGGTAAGACTGGCTGGTCTGTAGTTCTCTGCCTCCTCCCTGCTACCACTCTTGCGGAGCAGGATCACATGAGCCCATTTCCAGCCTTCTAGGACCTCTCCTGTGCTCAGAGACTCACTAAACAGTTCTGATAATGGCTCTACTAGTTTCACCCTTAGCTACTTTAGTACCCTGGGATGTATGCCATCAGGTCCCATTGCCTTGTCCACCCTGAGCTTAGCGAGCTCTTGTAGGACCCTTTCTTTTGTGAAGGGACTAGTGCACACCTCCCTCCCCCCTGTGTCCACGGTGCTGAGCTGTAGGCCCTGTCCTACCTTTTCCTCAGTAAATACTGAGCAGAAGTATCTATTTAGGATAGATGCTTTTCCTTGGTCCTCCTCCTTACACTCCCCCTTATCCCCTTTGAGCTTAGCAATACCCACTCTGGACTTTCTCCTTTCATTAATGTATCTACAGAAAGTCTTGTCCCCTTCTTTTACTGTTCATGCTAGTGTTTCCTCCGTTTGGACCTTTGCCTGCCTTACTGCCTTCCCTGCTTCCCTTAGGGACGTTTGGTATGCCTTCCTATCTTCATCCCACTGCATTCCCTTATATTTCCTGAAGACCAGCCATTTGGCTCTGACCTTTTCTGCTACTGTTTTTGAGAACCAAAGTGTTTTTCTTCTCCTTTTGCTCTTGCTTTTCTCTCTAACACAGTGGGATGTTGCTTCAAGTATTGCATCCTTAATGTTTGCCCATTTTGCCTGTACCCATGCACCTGTATTTCTTCTTGCCAGGGCTAGCTTAACTCTTTTGGCTATTTTATCAAAGTCAGCTCCTCTGAAGTCCCATATTTTTGCCTTGAAATGGGATGATTTAGTTCTAGTTGCCAAATTGAACCATACGATGTGATGGTCACTGGCCCCCAGGTGATATTCTACCTGGAGATCTGTGATCCTTTCCCCATTAGTCAGTACTAGATCTAGGATAGTCCTGTCTCTTTTTAAAGAAAATATCTTCCTGGAAGTTCTAACTCTGGAACTGTTTGGGTTAGAAACTTAATTGTTTTAGATGAAAGCTTTAAGTCCAGCCATTAAGAAATGGTGTCATTTTTATATTGTTATTATGTAACAGTAGTAATTATGTTACCAATATTAAAATAAGACTTTTTTCTCTTGCTATATCAATAACACAACTGTTTTTTTTTTGATAAAATACATTTTATCAATATACCTTTTCCCGGAACAATAAAGCATATCAATATATTTTTTTTAATACCAACTTGGAAAATTTCAAGACAGTTTAAAAAAATATATTTTTTGCACTTTTCCTGCATCTTAGTATTGGTCTCCATAATTTTATTGGTACCTATATAAAGTATAATACCTATAAACATTCATCATATTATCTAAATTATATGGCTAACATTTCACTCTCCTGACCAGCAGTACCAATTTTTCCTCAGCTGTGAAAGCATCAGAAGATAATAAATTGTAAAAAACAAAGACAAGGCGCAGCATGTGGTCTAAAAGCAAAACAAAATGGTTATATTAAATGCATGCTGAAAATAGAAAATAGAGTTAAAAATCTACGTTTCGACCTTAGGTCTTCTTCAGGAAATATCTAAAAGAGAAAAAAAAACAAGTTAGTGTAGAGGAGAGGTAAAATGAGAGAGAGATATATGTGGAGAAAGAAGAAGGGGAGGCAAAGGGAGAGAAGTGATAAATGATAAGATTAAGAGAATCTAGAAACAAAAGGTGATGATGGGAAAGATAAAACATAATGGGAGAGAAAGAGCTGAGGAAGATCCCAGGTGAGACTGATTAACAGGGCCTTGTAAGAAGGCTGAAAGGTGACAAATGTGTGAGAAGGAGACAGAAATGGAGACATATGGTGAAAATGAAAAATAAATCAGTACAAAACAAATTGACTTTAGGGAAAAAAAGGGAGGCTGAAAGATGTTAGTGGAAAATAAGTCTATCATTTAAACCAGAGGGCTGCTGGGAGCCAAGGCCCGGATGATCAGCTTGGCTTCCATGTTTTTTCTATGGTTAGGATCCCGGAAGCCCTGCTGAAGGACACAAACAGAAAGGTCATTGACATTGTGGTCCCTGGAGATAAAGTGGGATACAATGGGTTTAGCAGTTTCACCATTCCTGACCACTCTGTAATGTTCCCTGAAACGGTCAGCAAGACGCCTACCAGTTTCTCCGATGTAAATAGCTGAACTCTTTGTATTCTGTATTCTTTGCAGGAGGTGTTCAGCTATTTACATCGGAGAAACTGGTAGGTGTCTTGCTGACCATTTCAGGGAACATTACAGAGCGGTCAGGAATGGTGAAACTGCTAAACCCATTGTATCCCACTTAATCTCCAGGGACCACAATGTCAATGACCTTTCTGTTTGTGTCCTTCAGCAGGGCTTCCGGGATCCTAACCATAGAAAAAACATGGAAGCCAAGCTGATCATCCACCTTGGCTCCCAGCAACCCTCTGGTTTAAATGATAGACTTATTTTCCACTAACATCTTTCAGCCTCCCTTTTTCCCAAAGTCAATTTGTTTTGTACTGATTTATTTTTCATTTTCACCATATGTCTCCATTTCTGTCTCCTTCTCACACATTTGTCACCTTTCAGCCTTCTTACAAGGCCCTGTTAATCAGTCTCTACCTGAGATCTTCCCCAGCTCTTTCTCTCCCATTATGCTTTATCTTTCCCATCATCACCTTTTTGTTTAACAGATTCTCTCTTAATCTTATCATTTATCACTTCTTCCCCCTTTGCCTCCACCTTCTTCTTTCTCCACATATATATCTTTTTCATTTTACCTCTCCTCTACACTAACTTGTTTTTTTTTCTCTTTTAGATATTTCCTGAAGAAGACCTAAGGTCGAAACGTAGATTTTTAACTCTATTTTCTATTTTCAGCGTGCAGAAGATAATAAAGTCATACTATAACTGGGATGATTTGGCTTTAGGGAATATTAGTTATTTGAGCCCGTAAGACAGGGTTGTGTACTGTCATCTGCAATGACTCTCTACATACAAATGTCATCAGTTGCAACACAGTACAATATTTGGTCAGGTATCTGTGAAAGCTACACATTATTATGAGGGCCATGTGTAATACCATATTAAGTTGGGTGTCTATGAAATCAGCAGATAGTGAAGGCTAGACATACTGCTGTACTTGGTTAGGTAAGCAGAGGGTACAGCATCACTACTGTGAGCAGTAAATGTTATAAATTGTCAAAACGATCTGAGTTAACCAGTCAAGTCTAGTCCAGTATTGAAGCTGATGTCCAAAACTTGAGAATGTTGTACTGTGTGCAGTACATCCATTTCTGGCACTCTTGCCACTGTAATACTGTTTTATGTGCAGTCTTCAGGAGTGAGAACAGCAAAGTGAAGTTGAGCAACTAAAAACAGTAATATATTGGTAATATTATAGTGCAAGATGTATACCTATTTACACTTCATGAATCCCCTGCAATTTGTTGAAGCAGATATAACTGTGTTACCTGAAGATTTCTTTTTAATTTGCAACTGCCATTTAGATCAGCCAGGGAACATGGTTGATCTGTTGTCAAGGTAACAGTTCACTCTGCATAACTGCCACTATATAAAAACAACAACAGCATGCTCAGGAAACCCAAAGCTGGTGCCTACTAAGTTGCCACACTTAATATTGTGTTGCTTGAAGTGCCAGGTCAGACAGTTGGCTTCCACAGGGATCCACAATAAAAATCTCAAACTGATGTTATCCTGGCTTCTTGAGTGTCTATTTTAATTAATAACAGCCAATAGTCACTGTATAAGAGTGGTTTTTGATTTGGAGTGTACACTGAATCTGACTGGATGAGACTAATAAGAGATACACTGGGGATTTATAATTTTGAGAATTAATTGTTCATCACATTATGTAAGAAAGCTTTTTCACCTAGGACACATACAATTTTCTTTGTAAATCAATAAACAAGGCCTATTTTTAAAAGAACAGCCTACTTAAAAAAAGAATAGTGGCACACTTAGAATCCAATGGTGCCCAGGATCCGAGGCAACATGAATTGACAGCAAGAAGGTCATGTTAGACTAATATGATAGATTTTTTTGACTGGGTGATGAAGGAAGTAAATCGGGGTTGGGGAGGAGTGGGCATCACCTCTTTCGATTTCAGCAAGACCATCAACATCGTCCCACATAAAAGGCTGATTGAACAAGATGGGTAGTCTGGACATGGGGCACATGGTGGTAAGCTGGGTTAGGAACTGGCTAACAGACAGGAGGCAGAGGGTGGTGGTAAATGGGATCCAATCCAGGGAGTAGGGGGTGACCAGTGAGGTACATAAGGGATCAGTCCTTGGGCCAGTCCTATTTAATGTCTTTATTAGTGACATTGCAGAAGGGCTGGAGGGAAAGGTCTGCCTGTTTCTAGATGACACCAAGACCTGCAAGAGGATGGATACTCCAGACAGGGTGGAAAAAATAAGGAGGGACCTGGGGAAGCTTGAAAAATTGTCTGAGGTGTGGCAGTTAAAGTTTAATTCAAAGAAGTGCAAAATAATGCATCTGGGATGAGAGAACTCTGGGGAGAGCTATAGGATGGGGGGGAGGAGTTGCTGATCATTACCAAGGAAGAAAGGGACCTGGGGATTATCATTTCAGATGACCCAAAGGTGTCTAAGTAGAGTACAAAGGCTACAGGAAGGGCCAGTGGCATGCTGGGGTGCATAGGCAGAGGTATCACTAGCAGAAGGTGGGGGGTAATGATACCATTGCATAAAATACTAGTGAGGTCTCACGTAGAGTACTGTGTGCAATTCTAGAGGCCACACCTTTGTAAGGACATTGACAGGGTGGAGGCAGTCCAGAGAAGGGCAACTAAGATGGTACTGTACAGAGCTTCTACCAGAAATCATATGCAGAGAGATTAAAGGACCTCAATATGTACACACTGGAGGAGAGGAGAGATCAGGGGGATATGACAGAAACATTCAAGTACCTTAAAGGTATAAACGAGGTGCAGTGGTGAGACGTCTTCCAATATAAGAGGAGTGCAAGAACAAGGGTGCATGATATGAAATTGGAAGGTGGCAGGTTAAGGGGCAATGTGAGGAAGTTTTTCTTCACAGACAAGGTGAGGGACACATGGAATAGTCTTCCACAGGAGGTGGTGAGAGTGAGCACAGTGGAGGGATTTAAACATGCCTGGGACAGGTACAAGGGAACCTTAGAGGTGGGAAGAAGTGAAAAAACACTGACCAGTTAGGGTCAGAGGCCGCAAACAAGTGTAGGGCTTAAAGGCAGACTGGATGGGCCTAGCGGTCCTTATCTGCCGACAATTTCTATGTTTCTATGAAGGACCAGGGTGCTGTTTCTGTCTCTTAGAATGTAGAAGTTACATATACCACATCTTTGGAAGAAGCCTGCAAAGTGATCCAATGATGGACATTACCTAACAGGTAAGAGGGCTGCATCCAAGTGCAAGGTGTAGCCTGAGTTACATAGAGGTGGGTACTGGTGTCAGCAGCTAGTCAAGGACTCACACCTTTATGATGCTGTTAAGCTGTGTGGCATCTGCAAACAAAGACACAAAGCCCTCTCAGCTGTAAGTGAGTGACCAAAAGAGATATACTGTATATCACAGCTGATCTGTGTAATCTCACTCACTCTAAGCTACTTTTCCTTCCTCTATCTCTCTCCTTCCCCCTCATTCTGTTCTGCTAACCTGCTGCAATTGCCAAGATAAACAGCAGGGACTCACATGATAGACAAACATGACTCACGTGATAGACAAGCATATGGACCAGTAAAAGCCTTCCCTGAGTCCTTAGCTCAATACATCATAGGTCACTTTGAGAATACCCAAGGAAAAGCAGCATCTATATCCACTCTGTAAGAGGATTACTCTGGATCAAATGCAATAGAAACATACACTTTAATGGCAGAAAAGGACTGCTTGGCCCACCTAGTCTGCCCATTTCTCTACTAGGGTTACCACCTTTTCAGAAGCCCAAAGTGGGACAAAAGCGCGTGACCTGGCCATTGGCAGCCAACTGCGCGTGTGCGAGCCGCTGGCCCACGGCGTCCTTACGACACAGGGTACCAATCAGGATATTTGGGATGCTTTGTCATGTGCCACTGCCCACCCCATGTATGCCTTGACTCAGCACTCTTTGCATGTTCACCCATGGAACAACATTAACATTGTCTGTGTTCATAACCTTTGGTAATTTGAAATCAGGAAACAGACAAATGCAACACTGCAAAAAATGCATTTTTTATTACAAAAAAAAGAAGAAATAGTAAAGCAGCAAAGACATTTTCAAGCAATAAAAGAAGCAGATATTCACCTCTTTCAAAACTACTCCACCTCTTTCTCACTCAAACAGCTGTACACCTCATTTCTTAGCTTTGAAATTATACTTAGCATTTGATTTAACAGCCTGCAAAAGGGGTCTGTTTCACATGATGTTTGAATGGAATTCACCACATTTCATTAGGTAGTTTATTGTGACCATAAGTTCGGCTTTTATCAATTCCACCCTGCAATGATTTCTTACGTCGGTCCACTTGTTCTTTAGGAGAGAAAACACTCTCTCAGCAAAAGCATTTGAAGGTGGGATGCTCATGATACGTGCAATTACTGGATACAGAGCAGGCAGGTCTGTGCATCCGAACAAATCTTTTGCCACTTTCTGGTGGTGCTAGGTCCAGTCTACACAAATCTGGCATAAGAGGCCTGATGACTGAATAGTCTTGAAAGAGTTTGCCTGCATCTATGGATTCCTGCAGAGAAAAGGCAGCAACAACATTCAACAAATCATCAAAGGCAAAGGGTTCCTTCAAAGACAGCATAGACATTTTCTTTAGGTAGTTGTCATCACTGAAGTCAAACCACTGCTCCAAGTATTTGACAGCAGTTTCAAAGAAAAGGATAAAATCTCTCTCCAGCTTTTTACAGGAGACAGCATCCATATCTCTCATGAATGCCCGAAGCTTTCCCCCAAAAAACTTGTCTGCTGCTCGGGCTTTAAGTTTTTGTCTAAGTGAGACCATCACTGCAAATGTTTCCATAACTGTCAGTTGTGATCTTTCTAGGGTGGCTATATGTTCATTGAAATCGACCAGAACGGCACTAAGGAAATACAGGTAGCACTGTGGCAGTGTCGGAAGTGTGCCCTCTCCATGTTCATTGTCAGCAAAGCATTGCCAGATCTGTTTAGGTGTATCCTCTCCTTGTGACAGGAAATAGGACTGCAGTGCAGCAAGATTTCTTACTATTCTGTCAGTTGCGACAGCCATCTGGCTGGCACATGCCTCAGAAGGGACTCGTATTCCATGCCACAAAATTCAAAAAACTCTTTTAAATCTCTTGTTCTTGTGGCAGACCCTGAAAAATGGCTAAACATTTTTAGGATGAACACCTCCACATCATATGTCAGTTTTGCTGCTGCCTTCTTTGCAGCATTGTGAAAGATGTGAGCAGGGCAGTTTGCTTTTTGAAGTGATGGGCAGTTCTCTTTCAGTCTAGTATACATGCCTGACCGCTTCCCATAGTTCACACTGACATTGTCAGCACCATATGCCAACACAGAGGCCCTCGGCAAGAATGCTTTCAAAATAGATGAAATCTGCTCAGTTATGGCTTGAGCAGATTCATCTGCCTTCATAGAAGTCCAGGAGTATATTAACCACACCTTCTTCCTTTTTGAAATACCTTACTACCAGTGGAAATAGTTTATGCTGCCCTTGTTGGATGCATCGGATGCTATTGAAAATGACACCCTGGACTTTGCAAGTCTTTCAGAAGGCATTCAGAGAATGTGGTCCCAGAATATTCTCTACAATGGCTTCAGCCTTTGTTCTACCACAGGCAGATTTTTGACAGTCTCACAGTCCCCATACAGCTGACTGGCCAGCTTCAGCCCACAGACCAAGGAATTGTAAGACATGTTGTGCTGCACTGCATGGAACACCTCAGCCGCTTCTGCTGCAGTAACCTTCAGCTCCGTTCCATCCACATTAGTAGTTCTGGCCCACTTTGTCATCAGATGGCTGTGTTTGGCTTGCTGGATTGCCATCTTGTGTTGATCGGTGCTCTCATGTCTTGTTAGATCATTTCGTCCACCATGTGACACCAGGATTTCTCGCCTACAGTATCTGCAGGAGGCTTTAATGTCACTGCACTTGTCAACCCAGTTGAACTCAGTCTTCCACATGTCTTGCCACTTGCAGAGTCTCTTACTGTTTGAGGATGCAGTCACTGCAGATCTCTTCATTCTTTGAGCCCCGGTACTTACCTGCGCAATTTGACATAAATGTTGCAATATGCTTTTAGTAGATAATCAACACACATTAACTGTTGCAATATGAATCTTATCTTCATTGGAGAAACTATAACATGTGTGCCAATCATTGTTTGAAAGTACAGTGCAACTTCACCTTACATGGCAGCCAGACAAAGCACCAGAAGAGACAAGCCAGCCATTATGGCTACAGGTCATATGACAAATACATCACCACAACAACAGCTATGGAGGCAGTTAACAGCATGGAATCTCATTGTTTCATGGGCCTTGGGAAGTTGGCCCTTGTGTTGGAAGCATAATGCAACACACACAATGCAACAAACACACTGCCACCAAACAAAGCTAGACACACTGAAAAGAATGACTAAACAGGGTTTCCAATTGACTAGTTACAAATGACATGTGTCTGGAGTAATGTACATCCAGCAAACCTTGGTTTGAATGATCCAGCTAACAAAATAAACATAACAGTGATGCTCTGCAAAAGCTCGATGACAGACAGCTAAAAAAAATCCACCAAATTCTAATTGGAGCCACAACCACCACCACAACTACGATACTAAAAAGGTGCGGGCCAAACATTTTGAACACTTAACCAACAGCCCCTGTGTTGGTCCGAGTCACTTTTGTCATTGGGTCAAACTGTTTCCACTCAAAGAAACACCCAAAGAGATCCATTCACACAAGGCTACACAAGCCATGTTTCATAAAAATCAGCTGGACGGCTGCCTCTGCCATAAAAAAGTGTGAATTGTAAAAGCAATAAAAAAAATCTGAAACAATAAAATAAAGCTCATGATTGTGTTGAGCAAACTTATTCACAAACTGTTATTCACCATAAAATTTTACCAGAGAATCAGGCCTGTTGTCTTCTTTTCAAAATATTTCCAATTGCCATCATATAATTTAAATATGGGCAAGCGTGTGGTATCTGGATGAGTGTGGTTGGGCACATGTGGGCTCTGACAAACTTCAGATGCAAAAAGAAACAGTAGCTTTGCGTTAATCTATCTCAGGAATCTGTGGTAAGGCTATGTTATCTCCAGTCTATAACTACTGGGGACTGGAACAAATAACAGCAGCATTCAGTATGACAAGTTTGACCACTGATGACGCCGATTACAGACACCGAGCCACGCTGACATTCCCAGTAGAGAAGCATGCAAGAGAAGGGGCCAGCCTTTCCCCAATAATTATGTTCTAAATTATTGTAAACAAATTACATCTGCCTGCCCAGAGACAACTACATGGTCACAGTTTGTCTTGGCTAGCCCCTAAATGTATTCGTCACAGACAAGACAACTGCAGCAGGGGAAAATCAATCTCATCCATGGCTGTCATGATAACAATTCAGAATAAGACTGTAAAAGCAAACCAGTTTTCTGCTAGGGGGACGCACGAATTGTGCGTGGCCTTTGACAATTGCCCACTAATTTCACTATAATTATTTTCTACGACCTGCCAGACACCAGGGGAAAATCAGTGCTATATCGATTGCCATGAGCAGGGGTCAAAATTAACTTTTGCAGCCACTAGCCAGCAGGGCTAGTGACTGCAAAAATCTACCACTGCCAGCACCACAGATATTTCTACTGGTCCAGATGGTGTACATACTGAAGTGTTGCCTTCTCCAGTATAAGCCAGCAGGGCTATGAAAATCTTACTAGCCCGACAGAAAAATCTACCAGCATTTTGACTAGCGGGCCAGTACCAATTATTCATAAGCCCAGCGTTTTGCAAAAATTGTCTGGTTTGGTTTGACAGTTATAGCACGGGTACAGATTTATGTATTGAAAACATCTCTACACTACAGAATAAGAAACTGGGCTCAAACAACTGCTTCAATAACACAAATGACAAAAAAAAAAAAAAAAGTAAAAAATTATATGAATTCCCCTCTCTGAATCCCCTGACTATACAGATCACATACCATTTTATTTTACTAGAACAGGGAAAAAATGCTGGCTAGGCTAGAAGCCCACATACCTGGCTTATTGCAGCAGAATTCACTCCTTAGGTGGCAGGTATGCACTTCTCAACGACCTCCTCTTGACCTCTCCGGTAGCAGTAGTTCAGACTGGGACTGACAGGCAAACAAGGCTGATCATGAAGCTCTGGTTGCCCCCTAATTAACCACAAGTGACAGTGAATACAGCTCTTTTATTGCCAAATTGTCCTCCAACCTCCTTTATTCCTGATCTTGATGGTGAGCACCGTGACCCTGGTCAGGACTAGTGTGACCTGACCCAGCAAAGTCAGGTCAAACAACAGTCTGCAGCTGCAGGCTCCACAGCAAATAAAGAGTCCTTCCTTCCTTGATCTTAAGTTGGAGACAATCAGATTCTGGCCGGCGACGGTCCTGGCGATGTGAACCGAGATCCCTCCATGCTTCCATTCCTTGGTCCTTGCTATGCTGACTGCCGTACTCACCGCCCCTTCGCTTCGTTTCGTTTCCCTGTCGGTCCTCCATCCACCCCTCTCTCTCTCCCTCCAGAGTCTCAGTCAGTAGCGCGCTCTCTCTCTCTCTCTCTCTCTCAGTAGCCTCATCGACATCGACCGACCGTGGCACAAGCAAAAAGGAAACTGGCTCCCAGTCCCACTGGAGACTCCGGCATTTAAACATGCCGCCAGTGGATAACCACACCCCCCTGATGACTTATCATCCATGCTGCAGCAGGCAGCAGTCATCAGATGTCACGGAGGTGCCGACCTGATTGAGAACCTGGGGCCGGGACAACAAACAAACCCCAACTCACTTGCACTCTGCATGCGGACCTGATTGGAAGAACAGTGCTACCTCCCACCCCCTCGGCCCTCCCACACCAAAGCCCGCGAAACCACAGCAGGAACAAGCAAAGGAGATTAACTTAAGGCCTTAATTAACTGGTAAGCCACCAAAGCAGTCGAGACAGTTAGTCAGTCGCCGTGATGACCACCAGACGCTTGTAAATTGCACATAGAGTGCCACCTCCTGCCCCCGTCCCACCCGTGACCACACCAGACTACGTCCACGCCCACCGGCTATAGGATGGGGATAACTGCTGTTGCTTGCTAATGGTGCGAAAGAGAGACAGACTGGAGAGGAACTGGGACATGCTAGCATCCAGGTAGGGTAACTGGGGTTTAAGCAAATATACAATGGCACAAAGCGGGACATTTGGCATCCCACGGCGGGGGGGGGCAGGAGACGGGACGGGACCTCTAAAACTGGGATTGTCCCATTGGAAATGGGATGGGTGGCAACCATATTCCCTACCTAGAAGATAAGCTGCAGATACTATTTAACCAACAGCCTATTTCTTCCTACCACCCACAAAAACTGCCTTATGTCTGTCCCATTCTTTCTTGAATTCTCCCACAGTTTTAGACCCCACAACCTCCTCAGGAAGGCTGTTCCATGCATCCACTACCCTCTCTGTGAAAAAATGCTTCCTCACATTGCCCCCGAACTGCCCCCCCATCTTTAAATTGTGTCCCCTTGTTCTTGCACATCTCTTTTTCTGAAAGATGCTACCTTCTTGGACTTTGTTGATTCCACTGAGCCTTAAATGTTTCTATCATGTCCCCTCTCCCTCCTTTCCTCAAGGGTATACATATTAAGCTCCTTTAGTCTCTCCTCATATGGCTTCTCTTGCAGACCCTACACCATTTTAGTTGCCTTCCTCTGAACTGCCTCCATCCTGTCATGTCCTTGCGGGAGATGGGGTTCCAGAACTGGATGCAGTACTCCAGATGGGGTCTCACCAACTGTCTGTACAGGGGGATAACAACTTCCTGTTTTCTGCTGGTGATGCCTCTCCCTATACATCCCAACAGTGGTGCAAGTGGTAGATAAGAAGTACAGGAACTCAGGCACTGGCAATTATGAAATACAGAATGAAGATCTTCAATGTAAAGGATAGTGGTGTCAAGGCACAACTATCTAATTTGACGCTAGTAGATTCAGTTAGAGATGTTAAAGTATTTCTAGGAAAATAGCATTGTTGTACAAGTCAAATGGTGTTATGGAAAACCTGATAGCAGATCACAGATCCAGAAACTGTCACTATGTTGGTGGTTTAAAAATTTCAGTTTTAGTGCCAGTGGGAAGAAGTACAGGAACTCAGTTCCTGCTGCAGAATAGGTACAGGAACTGAGTTCCTGTGCGTTCCTGCTCACTTTCATCACTGCATCCCAATATCCCCCCAGCCCTCCCTACCGCCTTCTCACATTGCTTGCCAACCTTTAGGTCATCTGATATGATTACCCCCAGGTCCCTTTCCATTTTTGTTGTTGTTACTACCTCCCTTCCCCCCATTGTGTAATCTTCCCCTGGGTTTTTGTTTCCAAGGTGCATTATTTTGCACTTCTTTGCATTGAATCTAACCTGCCTTACTTCTGACCATTCCTCCAACCTTGCAAAGTCCCTTCTCATCCTTTCCATGCCTCCTTGTGTATCAACCCTGTTGCAAATTTTTGTGTCATCTTCAAAGAGACATACTTTTCCTTCCAGTCCCTCTGCAATGTCACTTATAAAGACGTTAAAAAGGACTGGACCCAGTACTGAACCCTGCGGTACCCCACTGTAACCCCTCTTTCTTCAGAGTGGACTTCACAATTACTTTCTGTGTCTTGTTATCCAGCCAATGTTTTACCCAGACTACCACCGTGGGACCCACTCCCAGGCTGGTTAATTTGACTATTAATCTTTTGTGTGGGACTGTGTCAAATGCCTTTCTAAAGTCTAGGTAGGCTATGTCCACAGCCCCTCCCTGGTCTACTACTTTGGTCACCCAGTAAAAGAAATCAATTAGATTCATCTGACATGAACTTCCCGCTGTAAATCCGTGCTGCCTTGGGTCCTGTGCCCCACTGGCCTCTAGGTACTCAACAATTCTTTCCTTCAGAAGTGATTCCATCACTTTCCCTACCACAGAGGTCAAACTGACAGGTCTGTAGTTTTCTGCCTCTGTCTTGGTCAGACTTTTGTGAAGGAGAATCACATCTGCCTTCCTCCAGTCCTCAGGTACCACACCATCCTCCCATGATTTGTTAAAAAGGGTAGTCAATGGTGTCAGTAGTTCTCTGCTTAATTCTTTTAGAATTCTGGGGTGAATTCCATCTGGCCCCAATTGTTTTGTCCACCTTCAGTTTTAGGAGTTCTTTCAGAACACTTTCTTCTGTGAAAGGACTGGGATTGACCCCCCTATCCAGAGTGCTTCTGTTAATTGGATTAGGCAACTGCCCCACCTCCTTTTTTGTGAATACTGAACAGAAGTATTCATTTAGTATCCCTGCTTTTCCACTGTCCCTCTCTGCCCACCCACTGTCTATTCTATTCAGCCTCACTATCCCTCCCTTTGTCTTTCTACACTCTCCTGATGTACCTATAAAAGGTTGTATCCCCAGTCTTAACTGAGTTTGCTATCTTCTCCTCAGTTTGGGCCTTTGCTATTCTGACTAACCTCCCTTCTTCCCTTCTGCCTTAACTGGTACAGTTCTTTGTCCTGCTCCTTCTGTGTTTCCTTATACTTCCTAAATGCTATCTTTTTCTCCCTAACCTTCACCACCACCTCTTTTGAGAACCATAGTGGCTTTTTCTTTAGTTTTGATTTGCTTATTTGCTTCACACAAAGGCTTGTTGCCTCTGTGATGGCAGTTTTGATATTTCCCCATTGTTGCTCCACCCCACCTTCTAGCCTGTTTGCTAGTGCTTTTCTAAGGCACTCTCCCATCTTGCCAAAGTCAGCACTCCTGAAGTCCAGAACCCTCACTTTTGTATGGCTTGACTCTGTAGCTGAGTTTATCATGAACCACACTGTTTGGTGGTCACTTGTTCCCAAATGGCTACCCACTTCTAGATCTGAGATCCTCTCACTGTCCCCATTTGAGAATATGAGGTCTAAGATTGCTCCCTCATGAGTAGGTTCCAAAACTAGCTGTCTGATGCATGCCACCTGAAGGGCATCAAGAATGGCCCTGCTTTTGGATGTGGCTGCAGCAAAGGTGCTCCAGTTGACATCCGGCATATTCAGATTCCCCCATCAGCAGTATCTCCCCTTTCTCTGCCATCCTAAGTATGCCTTCTATTATATCCTTGTCCATTCCCTCCCCCTGACATGGGGGTCTGTGTACAACCCCTGTGCAGATTGTGGTGACATTTCCAGTCTCTAAGGTGACCCACCATGCCTCCTGTCCTCTCTGTTTACTCTTTTGTTCAGTTTCTTTTATCCCTTCCCTTACATACAGAGCTATCTGCCCCCTCTTCTCCCCTCTCTGTCTCTCCTGTAGGTTGTGTACCCTGGTATGTTAACATCCCAGTCATGGTTCTCTGTTTACCATGTTTCTGTGACTGCTACGATATCCAGGCATCCCTCTTCCATCAAGACCACCACTTCAGGGAGCTTGTTGCCCAGACTACGGACGTTGGTACTCATTACCCTCCATTTCTTGATGGCCTTACCCCTTTTTGCCCCATCCCTGTCCTTATTGCATTTGTCACTTTCTCCAGTTACCCCTGCGCTTCTCCCTATCGACATCTCTACATTAGTGTCTACCTCACTTAGTACCCTGATTTTTTGGGGGGACTGGGATTTCCCTGCTCCTCTCCAGTGCTTCCCCCCTTGGCTAGTTTAAATGCTTGCCAATGAAGCATTCAAACCTATCACCTAGGATCCTGGTTCCCCTCCTGGACAGATGCAGACCATCACACCAGTATAGGCCTGCATCCCTCCAGGTGGACCCCCAGTCCCCAATGAAGCCAAATCCCTGAGCTCTGCACCATTTTTTCAACCACTGATTGAATCCCATGGTGTGGAGCACCCTAGTCTCACCTGTGCCATAGACAGGCAGCACCTCCGAGAAGGTTCCCGTGTGTGCTGTTTGTCTAAGGACGCTCCCCATCTCCACAAATGCTTCTTGCACTGCTCTGATCCCATTCTTAGCCAGGTCATTTGTCCCTAGGTGGACAATGACATCCAGCTCCTTCCCCTGTGCAGCTGCTCCCATGATCCTAAGGATTCGCTCCCTGTCCCTCCAAGCCATGGCACCAGGCAGACACCTTACCACCCTCTCCCCTTCCTCCCACAGTTCTACCTTCCTAACAATGGAGTCCCCCACCAGGAGTTGTTTCCTTCCCCCTGCAGGGTCCCATGTCACCCTTCTGTGGTTCTCCTTTGTGGAGGTTCCCAGCATCCTCCTTTGTCTCCACTGTGGATGCCTCCATAGAAGAACCACCCTTTTCCAGAATGGAAATCAGCCACCTGTGACAAGCACCTAGATAACTACACAGATAACACAGATAACAGATAACAATTCACTTCAGCTAACTCTGACAAACAGACTAACTTTTTTTTTTGTTACCCTAAATTGAAGGTCCCAGTACAAGAGTTCTAGTCCTTAGTCCAAGTAGAGAAGTTTAGTTATACTAGCAGGTCCTTCCTCCTGGTGCTCTGCTTGTTCTCTGGCAGAAGCTATCTAGGGCAGTGCTTAAATCTGTTTTTAACCTGGCTCCTTCTAGCTAAGCCACTCCCCTACTTTGCAAATCTTTCTACACTTAGTTAACTTCACAGATAATTTCCTTCATCCACCTGTGAATCAAAAAAGGTTAATTTGATCAGAAATAGCCTGTCTTGTGTAATCCTTTAAGAAAAGAGTGGAAAAGGAGTAGATACAGGTATTGTTTGGATGATCCAGTTGTCAGCATTCAAAGCCTTTAATCCATTATCCACCCATCTGTAGTGACAGCATTTTATTATCACAAGGTTCTACCATCCCTTTATTTTTTTCATGAGATGTCCAGTTTTTAGAACCAGATTGAACCACTGGACCATCCTGCATTTTTAAGAACCAAAACATCCTTAGCAGCTTGGTAAGTCTTTAGCTATAAAACACCAAGGGCCAGATATTCAAAACTTTGCCCCGGGGCTAAATTAGCACTGCCCGGCAGGCAAACTTAGCCCGGAGCAGAAAACAAGCCATATTCAAAAGGAATAGCCCAGAGCAAACAGCTTCTGAATATAGCATGGGAATGAGTCCGGGCAAACTGGGCTGGGAGTGCAGGGCAAACTTAGCCCTGGAATAAGACAGCTCTGAATATGGCAACCAGGAAGTGCAAACCACAACAGCAACACGGTGCGCAGCGACATGAAGGTAGGTAGAGATGAACTATGTGGCCAATGTGTGTGCCAGCAAATGCGTGGACCCAGTACAACTGCAGGCAGCAGCGTATGTGAAAGTAAGGTGTGCAAAACTGTAAAATATTCCCTGAACTTGTTTGTGCAGCGCTAACACGTTTGCACAGTTTAGCGCAGGGTTAAACCGTTAGCCCGGTGCTAAACTTTGCCATATTCAAAAGTGACATGCAAATGAGCCTACTTAGGTAGTCTGTGGGCAAACATCCAGATTAGCATCTCATTATGCCCTGATTTGCATGCAGTTTGCACCGGGCTAACTGTTTAGCCCTACGCTAAACCCGCGCAAACGTGTTAGCACTGCACAAACAGCTTGGGGAATATTATACAGTTTTGAACACTACTTCCACATGCATTGCTGCCTGCAGCTGTACTAGGACAACACAGCATAGGCACAGATGGTGGTGGTGCTGCATGCAACTGTCACACTGTAGGTCATGCTACAGTGCACAGCAGACACTACAGTAGCAAGGGGGCCAGTAGTGTGTGGACACAGCAATGCCTATGGTGTGTAGGGCAGTGATGATGACTGCACTATACACAGTGAGAGGCCCAACCTGCAGGTGTTTACTGACAGTGGACATTACTGTTACGCTGTTGTGTGACCCACAGATGCTGTACCTGTGGCATGGTATGCTCACAGTGACACGTATATTTCTGGCTTTGTGTGCTGTGGAAGTTGTACAGCTGTGTGGTATGTGGCCGGTGGGGGGCATATATTATCCAAAGGCACACTGGTGTTGGGGTATTCCCAATACTGGCCCATGTGCACTGCATGATGTGTCCCAGCCTTGTGGCCACATCTGGTCTGTGGCACAGCCTCACCACCCATACATGCTCCCCTCAACATCCTCCATGCCCACAGTGCTGCATGTGTGTGCTGGCATCTGTTGGTGTCCACAGAAGTGTGGTCCACAGGAGTGTGCTGTATGGCCACACTGCTATGCTGTCCACTGGCGGCAGGGTCACCACTTACTGCCTGGCATGGCTGGTACTGGTGGCAGATGATGGCATCATTGTGATGCCATCAGTTAGCAGCATGCTTCCTCTATATTTGGCTTTATCTATGTGTCATATTTATTTGTTGGGATCACGCCAAAACCAGCATACCCGCAAACACCGGCAAAGCCATAGTGTCACACAAAGCTGATTGCCCAGGGTTAAGACAAGCTTTTCCTGGCGTTATGTGCGCGCGCTAAGTGTTACTTAAGTGCAAAAACCATAGCGTGGCACTAGTCGCTGAATATAGCATTGCACCTGTATTCATGTAAGTTTGCCCCTTGCATACATTATAATTTTGCCCGGCCCTAATACAGTTTGCCCGCGCTATTTGGCCTTTTGAATATAGCAGATCCGCACTAATCCCGCACTAAACATGCACAAACATTTTTTGCCTGGTGCAAAGTTTTGAATATCTGGCCCCAAATCTCTTACAAGAAAGATTTCAACAACCACAGAAATCCTGCACTGATTAAATTCATGTGTAAAAAAGCATGCTATATTTGTGTCTGTATCTTAAATTTTTAAATAAATAATTTTGACAAACATAATGAAGGCTACTGTATGTGCCAGCAGAGGAAAAGTATTTTATACTTCACTGAATGAGCACTGGTGGAAATGTTCAGTGATCCTATAGAAAAGTATTTTACTTTCTCCATTACAGCAGCATGTATCAGATTGGTGGCTTCCTTGGTTTAGCATTTAGTGGAACCTAACCTGTTAATGTAACTCTTTTCTCCAATGAGGTCCATCTGAAATTTTATTTATTCAGAATTTGTTGAGTGACAAAGGAAAACTAAGCTAAGGCACAGTTCCAGGTTTGACTCTATGAGAGGAGATTACAGTAGGTGAAGGAGTTGCAGTAAAAATAACATGGTTCACTACAGCAGCACAATAAACAATCTAAATAAAACTCTTAGGACATTATCCAACATTATCCAATGGCTAGAAAGAACCCTGGGCTCTGATTGGTCAGTCTGGGGCTAGAACTGTGATGTCATCCCAGAACAACGTCACAGATCTAGTCCCAGCACATGACTGTACGACATACTAAATATATCATTCCTTGTGCCATAACCAAGTTGCCCACATCTGGCATGGTTGAAATGAATTCTACCAATACTTCATTTTTTTAAACTTAAATTCATCCCATTCATTGCATGGAAGTCTGTTCAACCCCACACTAAAAATGCCCTCACACAATACCCAAATGCAGTTCCTTACATAACCTGCAGACCATTTAGGATTAAAAAAAACTAAATTAGTTAAGAACATGAAAGCAATCACTGTGATAGGCTTCACCATGTAGCCACTACTCTTGCCGTAAACAACCAAACCATATGTACTCCACTTTCTTCCTCCCTCCAAGCCAGCCACCCTTTACACAGAATCACCCCTCTACCCATGGTGTCTCTGCAGTGCAAGCCCTTCAACCAGCTGCAACTATGTGCAGCTTCACAAAAGTGCATTTTTAAAAGCCTACCTTTTAAAATCCTTTACTTAGAGTGCAAGGATTTTGGCTTCACTGACAGATGAGCCACAGTTTTGAGGCTGTTGTGGGTGCCATGGGTTTCACACTGAAGGATAGCAGAGATGTGAAGGACCAATGGGGAGAGAATAGAGAGAGCAAGAAGTAGGTGGTGGGCATAGGTAGACTACTGAACGCAAGATTTTTTTTCTGGAAACTGGAAAAATACTTTCTTTTCAGTTTTGTGCTTCTGAGACTACTAAGATTGACAGGGGTGGGATGAGAGTCCACAACAAGCATCAGAGAGACAAGTGAGAGTGGAGGGGGTGCTTGGAGACATGTATTCAAATAGCACTGTGACAAGTAAGATACAGCACCACCTGCAGACCACAAAGGAACTTTTTTCTTTACGTATACCTACACAAAAAAAACAAACCTAAAAATCTATTTTAAAATTTATTTTTTTTAAATATTTTTTTTTTCCATTTGCAAACAAATGATTTTGTAGTAGTGTGTGTTTTGTGCTGGAATATCATCACTTCTCAAGTGCTGGAAGCACTGGGCCTGTGGCCTTGTGCCCAACCACTCAAGACATGACATTATCCCAACATGACACACACACACCCTGTAATGCATTATTGCTTAATCCCATGGGGTAAGCAGTATCAAAACACAGCAATGAAGAGCATACTTCATTGCAGAATTAGTCTGCCAAAGAGAACATGGAGGGTCACTTGGTCTGTGATTCCCAGACCTTTGTACCACTAGCAGTGAGCATCTCCAATATACCAATATCAATAATATTTATTGATAGCACTTTCCATTCAGCAAGAACCACAGGTATTTCAAGTGACATATAAAATGGGTATAAAAAATCCAGAAACCTGATTGGCAGAGGAGCTCAAAACACAGTGCTGATGTTCCAGCACAACATCTGTGGAAAAACATTTGTGACCTCACTGACTTGTTTACATTAAGCATGCACAGTTGTATCAATACACCTCAAATCACTTACTTGTAGTTCACAAAAAAAGTGCAGTATATGCCATCTACTCGCCAGATAGCAACATTACATTCACTCATTAGGACTACTTTTTTCTTTTTCTTCTCTTTCAACTTTATTCTCATTTTTACTTACATAATTACTAACCCAAGTGGATCTATTTCCCTGTTGTAATAAGGGTGTTCTTTGCAGTGGGATAATGGCACTTCTTGGTCTGAGAAAGCACTTGGCTTGTGGTCTCATGATACTGTACCCAAGGTGCTCCATTATGCTAGCACAAAGCTTACCCTGTTATTCCTTACTGCTTTATTTTCTGTGAGCACCGCTGCCTGGATGGCACCAGATGAACACAACTGAACTACAATCTTTTTTCATTTATCATTTCCTGTTCCAACTGCTTCTTCCTGACCCTACCAGTAAGCATTAAGCTGCGACAAAGGTGGCATCTAATGGGGAATTAATGCATGGTTAGGAAGGTTGTGGCATGAGGACAAAGGCCGAGTGCCTACAACAGCCCAACCATGCATTAATTCCCTATTAGATGCCCCCTTCAGAGTGGCTTAATGCTTTTGTAACTTGGCTGTGTTTTGGTTAAGGTTCACTTTCAGTTCTATGCAGTACTGTGAAATAATTATGCATACACTTCTTCTGGTGATCGAACATGTTTAATGCACTTTTGAGAGTGGTTAGGAGAAAGAACTAACATTTATTATTAAGCTGATGTTGTCAGAAGTATAGAACTTTTGGGTGATTACTCACTTTCATATAATATGTCTTTTAGCTTTTCAAAACATTTCTGATGGCTATTACTTTTACACTCTCTGTAGGAGATCCAGCTGCTCTGCTTCTCGGCGTTCCGCAATGTTCCGTGATCTATTACTGTGTGCTATTTTACATATCTCCTCACATTCACTGTTGCCTCATCCTCACTGGTCTGAAATTCCTTAGTGCTTCTGATGGTTTACAGCACCGTTCCGATGCTGGCTTTCACACTTTCCCTACCATTACTTAGGATTTGCCACTCTACTTCATACTTTGATGACTCCCTTTCTGACTCCTACACTTCGATTTAAATGTTTCATATACGGTGAGGCACTCACATTTAAATGATGCACCCACTTGATCGGGTACCGATTGCGTGGCCCTATTCTGTTCCAGAATTAGTTCCCTGGTGCTTCTCCAACTCTCTTTTGAGTCACTACGACAATAGTTGTTTGATATCTCTAGCACTACTGTGTTGCATACTGTTTCTTTTCACTCTCTGTGGCTAACATAAGTATTTCAGTTTGTGGACAGCATTATTGTAAAATGAATGCCATCTCCAAACTATGCCATGCAACCCTTTTTGTCCAATCACTACTCTTTATTTCCTCTTACACATCTTTGCTATGTTACAAGTGAGCCATGCTGCATGAAAAAACCAACAAACACAGAAACAATTCTCCTTGACTGCAAGCCTTCAAAAACTGAAACTTTGTTTCAGGCTTTTAAGCATCAATGCAGCATAAAATGTTTTTTTCCAAAAAGCTAGTTTCAGCTACAGGTACAGTTAAAAATATTACAGCTGTGTGGAAGGCAAAATTCCACCAGAAGAATGTCTGTAGAATTACCGTTCTTATTATGTGGCATTTCACAGAATTTGTGTAAACATTCTGTAGTAAGTTTCACCAAATTTGAAATGTCAGTTATTTTGGTCTAATTCTTACAATTTATATCCAAATGATATCAAATGGGGCAGGTATACAGGTACTAGAGACCTTCATAAGTGTCATACATTTTAGAATTCGAGATTGAAAGAAAGCTGAGTTATGGGTGGCCAAACATTGAATCAAAATTGAATTTTCAGTTATTTCCATCTAAGTTTAGCATTTCTTATCCAAATTTCTCCACAATTTCAGGATTTAGAGATGCATGCAACATACTGTAGGTACGTGCACCACGTTTTAAGTTTCAAGCTTTAAAGGAGGCTGTGCTATAGGTAGCCATTTTGCCAAAATTTAGATTTTAGTTATTTTAGTATAATTTTCAAAGCATTCATCAAAATGTTATAAGATGTTGCAGGTATATGGGCCATCACTACATTTATACATGTACCCAGTATCAGATTTCTAGCTCCAAAGGTGTGTGAGTTATGTGCAGATAAAAATGTTCATTAAATATCCCACAGAAAAATTCAATGACAGACTCTGAGCCCTATCATTTTGAAACAGTGCATCTTGATGTCATGATATTGGGCACAACATTAGAACTCCTAACAGCAAGTAATCATGCCAAATGTCAGAGCTCTAGCGCAATAGAAAGCAGAGTAATGAGCAAATTAATAAATACAAAAAATTCCACAGAATTTTACCAAATTTTAAATTTCAGTTATTTTGTTCTAGTGTTAAAGTCATATCCAAAATAGTATCAGATTTGTCAGGTATACAAGTACTAATGGCTTTCATAAGTGCACCACAGTTTTAGAGTCCTACATCGAAGAAGTGAGTTGTGGGTGATCAAACATTTAATCAAAATTTAATTTTCAGTTATTTCCATCTAATTTTAAATGTTCATAACCAAATTTCTCCACAGTATCAGGATTTAGAGAAATATTCAACATGATTATGGTATGTGCACTTAGATTTACATCTTGGAGGCTACCGCTGGGATTAGCATCCCCTTGTGGCCACATTTACGAATCACTGCTAAAAATAAATGGATACCCCAACAGAAGTGGCTGTACACCAGTTGGTGGAGTGGTGTACTTTTACTGAAGTTTAAGATAACAGAAACAGAATTTATACAAATGATTGGGTGAAGAGATGGGACAAATGACTGTATACATAGCAAATATGATACTGGCAAGTATAAACCAAGCAATGTTATAAAGGAAAAAAGGAGACTGCATCAAAAGATCAAAACCACACTTGCTCATGATAGGGGTTCGCTTGGCATGCTGGCTACCCAGGTTCATGCTTAAGCTGAGGATGACAGGCGTGGAGTCTGGAAAGAGGGATCGGAACATCCATGGGATGTCCTCCTCCCTGTGGGTGTTTTTGAGCTTGTGCCACTCTTGAGAAGCTCCTGGCAGCCTGTAGTGGCAGTACACATTGTGGTGTGGGTGACCACTCACCACCGGTGCATCAAGCCAGGCTGCCACAAGTGTGCAGCCATATCGGGAGGGTGGAGATGCAAATCCAGACAAAGCTATGGTCATCCAGCTGACTGGATGATAGTGGCCAGCCCCCATGCACCACACAGCCTGGTGGTGTCCACATTGTATCCCTCTTCTATGCCTCATAAGGACAGGAATGCCCACTGGGCAAGTCTCTCCTCCCAGTTCTCCTCCCAGGAGGAGGGTCCTCCCAATGAAGAGATACATCAGGTTGACTGGAGCTACGGCAATAGTGGGGATGATGAGATGGCAACGGAGGGGGATGGCAGTGGCAGTGGGACCTAGGCTGCTCATAGGAGTGGTCGGCTGGGAGAGCTGGGGATAAAAAGAATAGACAAAAAATGATCAAAACCACTGAGCAGCTTTGTAAGTTGGTTGGCCTAAACTGTAGTGAGGGAAGTGGAAGTGAGCATCCCGCTACTTCCGGTCCCAACCACTACATAAAACAAGTGTCTGAATAAGGCTTTTCATTCTAGTTGCAGCTGCTGTGGATGCTGCTAGGAGGACACTTTTAAAAGCTCTCTTGGGGCATTTTATTTTATTTAAGATTTAAGGATTTGTGTGTGGGGGCAATCCCTGGACAAACTGGGTACTGCCTAGGAAGGGGCACAGGAAGTAGGAAGTGCCTAAGACACACGAGGCACACAGGGGCTCACTGAAATGATTTTCTGGCACTATTTATTTCATTTAAACTGCCCTCTGCATGTTTGGGTGTCTTTTTAAGGATACCATAAGTGGTTGTACCAGTTGGTTGGACTAAACTGTAGTGAGGGAACCAGAAGCAAGTGTCCCGCTACTTCCGGTCCCCCCACTATATATCACCTCACACAGCCAAGCATCGGTGAGCCCCACAAAGGCTACACAGCTAAGGCATCTAGCTGTGTCTGCCATGTCAGCTGGGGAAGAAAGGGAAGAGGGCAGATATCTATCTAGGTAAGGGTAGGCTCTGATACAGTGGCAAACACACAAAATGATAGCCTGGGTAATACTGAAAAGAGGTAATAACACTGATAGCACAGAGATACTAGACCACCAAGCGAATAAAGGAGAAAAAGGGAACTCAATTAAGCAATAAGGTAGGCCCCATATACCCCTACAAGAAAGCAAGAACTATAACCAGACAAAAGTTAAAAGTCCAACTGTACATAGGGGGGAAAGTGCAAACATACATATAACTAAGAAGCCAACTGCACAAGGAGCCATAACCACTGGGCCCACAACTAATACATTAGACCAGCAGTCCACTACTAACTCAAGGCAAGCAAAAGAGCAATGGCTGAGTCAATCTAAGAAGGATGTGGTGGTTATAGGTGACTCAATCTTAAAATTCACTGACAAAATATTATGTAAAGGCAGAAAAAAAATGTGGTGGTATCATGTTTGCCTGGTGCAGGGATTGTTGATGTTAAAAGACTACTCCCAAGTTTCCTGGAAAACTCAGAAGAACCATTAGTTATTGTGCACATCAGGACCACCAATGTTGGTAAAGTACTTACTGTAACTATAAAAAAAATGTTTGAGGCCCTTGGAGAGGAATTAAAAGCACAGAGAAGTGCAATAGCCATCTCGGAAATCCTCCCCATCCCTAGAGTCAGAAAACACAAAACAGCTGAAGTTAGAAGAATAAATGGGTGGCTTCGTAGATGGTGCACTAGGGGAAAATTTTACTTTTATTGGACACTGGCAGCAATTCGAACATGCTCACCACTTATACTCTGCTGATGGATTACATTTAAATAGAATGGGTTCCCATGTGTTGGCGGAAAGGATAAATGGTGCAATCATAAATTATTTAAACTGAAAGGGAGGGGACAGGGGGAGGAGGATCCACACAGTCTTCCCCTATTGAATTCCATAATACAACTGGAAAGTGGAAAGTGCTTCTAATCAATGCTAGAAGCCTGAATAATAAAAAGGAAGAACTTGAGTACATTCTTAAAAATGAAGATATTGCACTTTGTGCGGTCACAGAGACATGGATGCGAAACGAGGAATGGGGTGTGAAATTAGTGGTTATCAGATATACCATAGAGATAACGTGGACAAGAAAGGTGGGGGTATAGCTCTTTATGTTAGAAATGAGATAAAAGTTTTAGAGCTACAGAGACATCATAAACAAAAAAATAGAACAATTGTGGGTTGAAGTACTACCCCCTAAGGATGCTAAAATAAAGATTGTGGTATGCTATAGGCCCCCCTCCCTCACTTCTGATAAAACAGTTACATTTATGGAAACACTTGGGGAATTTGATCCCGCTAGTAGGTTACTGATACTAGGAGACTTTAATTACCCAGCTATAAACTGGTGCACCAAAACCACCTCTTCAGCCCTCAAAGCTGAATTTCTTCATATACTCAATACCTTAAATATTGATAATTATGTACTAGAAAGCACATGAGAACACCACTGTCTTGACCTTATTATAAGTAACATGGGGTGACCAAGTAAAGAAGTGAAAGAGTAGAGAATCATTAATGGGAAGTGATCACAGAATGGCAGAATTTGACATCATATTAAATACGGGAGTTAATTAAAGCAAAAAATAGGGCATACAAGAAAACCAGGGAGGAGGGGACCATTAACTCCAGGAACAAATATAAACTCAAATTACATGAATTAAAGAAGACTATCAAATTTGCCAAACAGAACTTGGAATCTAAATTAACTACTAGTGTAAAGGATAATAGGAAGGTCGTGCACTGGCGCTAGGGAAGAATGGCCGCTTGAAAGAAGAGCTCTCCCACTTTTTCATAATCCCGTTATTTTCTAAAGTCTATAGTTACTGTAGTGTGGCTATTTGTATAGTCATCCCTCGCTAAACACTCCGGCTGTAATATTCTTAAGGTTGGAAATACTCGATTACTTGCAACTTGAGATTTTTTTCTTTTAATTTACCAAGCTCACGTACAGATCCCATGCCACTTGAAGGGAAGTCTACATAGACTCTCTTCTATGAGCTGAGTGGGATATCACTGACAAGGTATTTCACAGGACAGGGTAACCGGACCAATTCTAAAACAAGTCCTGTAAAAGTATACAATCTGTGAGTAAACAAAATAAAAAAGGGAGCATGGGGTCAAGTGACTTAGACTTCATTAAAGAAAAGCTTCAAAGCATACACCTAGACATTTGTTCCTTAAAGCAACAAGCAGGGGGCAAGAATAAAAAGAATGATATTCTGACTGAAGGAATTAATACCCTAGAGGAAAGAATATTTATGCTCCAAAGTAGATGACTTAGAAAACAGATCTAGAAGAAATAACTTGTGGCTTGTAGGTATTCCAGAGAAAATGGAAGGGGATAATATGATTGGTTTTCTGTAGGAATTTTTACCAGCTTTATTAAATTATAACTGGCAATATCCTCTGGAGATAGAAAGGGCTCATAGGTCTTTGAGATCCCCACCTAAACATGATCAGAAACCAAGACTGGTTATTGTGAGATTTCTAAGGTTTAATGTGAAACAAGAAATCCTTGCAGTTTCCAGGCAGAGGAAATCTTTGTTTTGGGGGAAAGATAGCATTTTCATCTTTCAGGACTTCTAATCTGAGATAGTAAAGAAAAGGAAAGCTTATGGGGAAATTTGTTTTGTATTGCAGAAATTGAACACCTCTTACTACATAAAATATGCAGCTGTTTTAGTTGTCTCTAGAGGTGGAGGGTCGCATATTTTTGAGAACCCACAGGATGCTTGGGACTTCATATGTAAATGCTGGCTGGATGCTGCATAGATTTTAACAAAGAGGCCTACTGTTATTGAAAACCACTATCAGGCCTCAACTGCCTCTGGAAAATTTGAAGCTATCGAACATCCATCTTTGGAACGTCCTTCGGGTGCTATCGTTCCACAATGAAGCCCTTGTGACAGACATGTAGATCCTGTATTCCCCTTGAGAAATGGCAAGCACAAGCAAAACTTCTCACAGATACCCTTGCCAAAAAATAACTCCAAACATGGGATGCCTAACTCCTCTATCCCTAAATCTGCTGCATGGTCCAAGATATCCAGAAAAACACAAATTTTCTTTAAAAATAAAAATATGTCTAAGTCCAAAGACATTGCTAATAAAGACTGGCCCCATTCACCTCCAAATATAAAACAAGATTCACTTGCTTCACTGGAGGTACCTGATGCTCTGCAAGGTTCATTGAACCTGGTTGCGGACATGTTCGATGAGCCTGGGTCATCGGATGTTCAAACCCCTTAACTGAAAAATGCGATCCCATGATTTGTATAAGAAACTAATGGTGGTGGAGAAAGTAGCTACGGGTGGAAGTTCTGTATGACTGTGGTAGAGGGGCCAACAAGAGTCATGTGACGGGTATTGAGGGCTTCAGATAAAACTTCTTTTTGTTGAAAAAAAAAAAGGAAACTCTCTGACTCAATGCAGGGTTATTGTATATATCTTCCTGTTACACTCATTACTATTCGTTTTTAAGGTTTAAGATTCTTTCTAAAAAAAATTGTATTACTGGGCTGGTGAGTTGAACAGGAAATGAGAACTAACTAGTTCCTGTTAACTACCACTGAGCTTGCATTATGCCAGGTAATAAGCACATTTCTATCACTGATTATATTTGCAGTTTGCCTTCCAGCTTATGACCTTGTTAATAAAAATAATTGCAAAGGTATGCTTTCAAGGGTTGTGTTCCTTAAGACTTATGGCCCTTGATATGTGTGGAGAAAGGAAGGGGTAATATATTGCAGCCTGGAACAGATGTTATTTCATTCATTTGTAGCTTCTTAATCTCCATACCACAAGATTAGAAGGGTGAGGTAGTACAGCAATGTTATCACTGTTTTTTATTGTACATACTGTATACTGGGTAACAGAGGCTCCCTCTTTTCACTGCATCTGAATTCACTTCCAGCCCTGGCTGATGCTAAATATCATGATTGATTAAGAGAAATTCAAACTTAATCCTGGGCATTTGATCATTTTAGATTTTATGATGGCTCAAGGCACTACAAATCTTACTTAATGTGAGTTTGGATTGCCAAATCTTATGCTAGATGTATGTTGGTAGGTTCTTTTTCTGTAAACTTTATTTACATAGCAGAGCATATTACAATTTCTTATCATATTACCACACAGTAGAAAGCATACATTTGCAGGTCATCTTTACATTATTATTTCTTCATCTTCAACTTTACAGGCAAGTGAAGTTCTAAACAAAAGCATAGCAGTGATATCAATAGTAAAGTTCAGGCATTTCTAAAACAACAGAAGCCAGGGCTGTTGTATCGCTTCTTCTAGAGGGGCCCAAATTCGTTGATATTTATCTAGTTGCCTTCTAACAAGGTACTGAGTTCTCTCCAATTTCATGCATTCCATGAGGGAGTTAATCCGTACTGCAATTGCAGGGATTTCAGGTAATCTCCAGTACATAGCTAGGGTTCTAAGTGCCAATACATTTCCCAACCTCTGCAAACCTCTTGAGGGGCTGGGCATCCTCTCTTCTCCCCCAAGGTGAGTCCCAACAAAACCTCTGCTGGATCTAGTCTAAGGGGGATCTGTAAGGTATTGGCTAAGGTCTGTTGAACTCCCTTCCAGAACTCTTGCACTCTTGGACTGGCTCAGATTAAATGAAAAAAAAAGCCCTCATGGACTTTACATTTGGGACATAGTGATGAGGCAGTGGGGTCGATCTTATGAGCCAGTAGAAGGGTATAATAAGTTCTGAAAAGGACTTTGTATTGTACAGTATGCAATCTATTGTTGACTGAGCACTTAATGGTGTTTTTTAATATGCTTAACCAATCTCCCCCTGTTAGGGCATCAGGAAGTATATCTATCTCCCATTGGGCTTTAACTTTCTCTAGGAGATCCGGAAGGGCGCCCAGGAGCAATGCATAGCACCTTCTAAGCAGTCTGAAAGATTTATCAGTTGATTGTCCAACAAAGAGTTCCTCCAAAGGTGACCAGTGGCCAGTAAGGTTATCAGTTCCTGAACTTCTCAGCTTCAATATGGCTTCCTTAATACAGAGGTATAGAAAGAAGTGTGAAGCATTAATATTGTAAAGTTTGATCAGGAGTTCAAATGAGGGAATCTCCCCATCTCTCAAAAAATGGCCCAGCAAGAATAATCCCTTGTTGTGCCGTATCCTCATCAGCTTTTCATCCCCCAACGTCAGTTTTCCTCTCTTTTCTAGAAGAGTCAATAGTGGAGTGTCCGGGGAGGTCACATCAACGCAACCTATCAGTCTGTGGGCCATCTTCCAGGCCCTCCACATCGCCCTTGTGCATGGGTTTTCTATTTTTGGAGGTGAGGGAAGGCTCAACCATCCCACCAGCGTATGATAGTACATGGGGATAAAAGAAAGGGATTCTAGATCTACCCAGGCCGGCCTATCCTCCTCGTCCCGTAACAAGTCTTGTACATGAGTAAGTTGGGCTGATAAATAATAGTGCTTCACACTTGGCAGGCTCAGGCCTCCTCTCCTGAGTGGCAGTTGCAAAATTTTTTTTTTAATTCTGGGTTTCTTGTTTCGCCAAAGTAATTGAGTAATGGCCCCTTCCAGGGCTTTAATATATTTATTTGGGACCCAAAGAGGGACTGTTTGAAAAAAATATAGAAATTGAGGAAACACCGATATCTTGACCAGGTTAACCCTTCCAATTAGTGTCAAAGGTAAAGCCTTCCAGGAGAAACAGTCTTCCCTCACCCCATTCACTATAGCCTTCATATTAAGCTTAACTAGGTTTGACAACTTAGCAGGTATAATGATGCCTAAATATTTAATTTGGCAAGAGGGTACTATTGTAGTGCCGGAAACAAGAATGCAATTTTTAATATTCCCCATAGGTAACCATTCACTTTTTCCCCAATTGATTTTGTGTCCAGATAGGGGGCCGTAAAGTTCAAATATCTTGGACAAGTGAGGGAGGGAGTTTTCAGGGGAGGAGAGATATAGTAAAATGTCATCAGTGAAAAGGGAAATCCAGTGTTCCTTTTCCTTCTAGGTAAAACCTTTGATACCGCTATACAACCTGGGCTAGGGCCTTTATGGTTAAAACATATAGTAATGGGGAAAGGGTGCAGCCCTGCCTGGTACCTCTTGTGAGAGGGAAAGGGGAGGAGATGCAGACATTCATTAGAATTTGGGCTTTAGGGAATGGTATAAGGCTTGGATCCAGTGCAATATCCGAGGGTCCAATCCAAATTTCTTTAAAACTGCCAACATAAAGGGCCATTAGACCTGATCAAAGGCTTTTTCAGCATCGAAGGTCAATAGGCCCCCCCCACCCCTCAACCATTTGTGCATGATATCTATAGTTCTGAGGTTATATTTAGCCTGTCTCTCCTTCACAAATCTGCATTGATCAGGGTGTACCAGTATGGGAAGAAGTTTATCTAGTCTAGAGGCCATATATAGCTATAACTTTATAACCTGAATTTAGTAATGATATGGGGCGATTAGAAGAGCACTTATAAGGGTCTTTTCCCAGCTTAGGAAGAACTGTTATGGTTGCCAGGTATTGGGAAGGGGGCAATATAGCAGACTCCAGGGGTTCAGTCACAGCTCGTAACATCAAGGGGCCCAAGATATCCCAGAGCTCTTTATATAGTTCTGCTGGAATTCCATTGGGTCCTGGGGGCTTTCCCCTCCCAGCATTCCACACACCTCTCTTAACTCCTCAAGTGTCACTGGGTTATCCACTTTAGTTCTATCCTGTGATGATAGACTGGGTAACTTAATTGTATTCAGAAAAGCCTGAGGATCAGCTCCCGCAGGGTATTCCGAGGTATATAAATTTGAATAATATGTTTTAAAAGAATCATTGCTTTTAATTTGGTTATAAACGATCTCACCCTCCGGATCCTGTATACCAATAATGGTATGCCCAGATTTTTTCTTTTTAACCATCCCTGCCAGCCATTTACCAGATTTATCTCCCTTGAAAAATGAGTTAGACTTAGTTATAATTAAATCCCGTTCCAGCTTCCTAATTGAGAGCTGGTTGAGTCTACCCTTCAAAGTTTTAAGTTTAGTTATTTTTCCTGGTGACACTGAACTCATGTTAACTCCCTCTATTTTTTTTATTTCTATTTCTAGCTGATTTTCCTGGTAATAACAAGATTTTTTCAGGAAGGAAGGGTAGGAAACTGCCTTCTCTCTAATAAAAGCCTTTAGGGTATCCCACACCACACTCACACTAGTTGTCTCCATGGGGTTGAATTCAATAAATTCTTGAAGGTGCTGTTTAAGTTGTCTAATAAACTTTGGGTCTAGGGTCAGTGAGGGGTCCATTCACCACTGTGATTGCATTAGAGTCCCCTTGTCCAAAGATACAACTACCTTGAGAGGAGCGTGGTCTGAGATAATCAAAGATCTGAATTCAGCCCCTTTAAGGTTGCCTATCATAGGGGATGGCAAGAACATGTAATCAAGCCTAGTATATAGGTTACGGGCATGTGAAAAGAAACAGTATTCTCTAGTGGTAGGATGGCAAAATCTCCAAGCATCCGTTAGAGCTCTTCCCTCCACCAAATGGCAGAGTGCAGCTGAACCACACAGGGGAGGGCCTCATTTCACCCCAGAGTGGTCCAATCTATGGTCCCAATAAGTGTTCATATCCCTCCTAAAATTAAGTTATCAGGGAATGGGGCTAGGGTAGTTGATAAGTGAGAAAAGAAGTTGGGGGAGTCTTAGTTAGGACTGGAAATGGACACCAAAGTCAATATGCACCTTCCCCCACCATGGTCACCACTGCTATAATGTATCGGCCCTGTGGACCTGCTACAGAGGATAGAACCTTGTGTGGAAGGTTGGGCCTGATCTAAATGGCAACTTCTCAGGTTTTAGAAGTAAATGGGGCAGCTATAAATGACTCCCCCCAAGACTGATCCAGCCTGTCTACCTCCTTTCTCGTTGAATGACTTTCCTGTAGGAAAATTATGTCACCCTGCAATTTTTAATTTGAGACCAAATACGCTTACATTTAACCACATTACATAAACCATTGGTATTCCAAGAAATAATTGTGAGGTTATCCATAGCTGTGAAAAAGTAGAAATGACCCCAGCTTGGTTAACTGTGTGCAACTTTTAAAAGTATAATCAGCTCTGCGAAAGTATTGTAAACCCCAACCAGAAATCCACCCCACCCCCTGCCTAGTTAAATGAACTAGATCAAGAAAACTGTTAAACATAACTAGATCAATGTGCGTCCCCCCTCCACCATCTCTTTCGTACTCACACTTTGTATTAAAATTAGTAAAAACACATAAGTAAACTGTTAAGAAAAGTTCCCCCTCCTTCCTATTCCCCAACAAAAAAAGTCTTCACATCCTCTACTTCTCATGAAGTTAGCATTCATCCCCTGCAACAATGGAATGACCACATTTATAGTTGTCAAACAATAAACTAATTTCCCTCCTTCCATCGCCTCAATCATTTTGTGGGCGGGAAGAGGGCCTACCACACAATGTGTGGTTCTCCTGAGGTGCAATTCAGCTGGGTTGGTGGTGCGTCTCCCTCAGAGCTCCCCCGGGGGAGGCCAGATCTCCCTGAAATATTGAAAAGAGGTGCTTCCCCAAGCATATGGAAAAAACAGATTTAGCTTGCATAGCTCATACGTCCCATCACGCAATAAAAAAGAGCAAATCCCTGAGACACCCCCCAATCCAGCCCAATGCCTCCTGAGGCTCCCCTTCCCCCCACAGATAAAATTTAAAAGCCATAATAACATTCCAAACAGCTACAACCAAGTAGGCATATTCAAATTATTAAATGAAATTGGTCCCACGCCTTGAAAAACATAACAGGCTTGATTCTATAACATCATTAATCATCAGAACCACTCTAATTGGACAAATGTCCAACCAAAGTTTAGATATAATAACCAAACAGTCCAAATAAATGTCCTATATTTGAAACTGCAGCAGCATTGAGATCCAGGGACCCACCAAAATGAAAGTCCCAGGCGCCGGTGTCAACGGCACATCCAGATCGTGTAGACGTGAAGGTGGGCCACAAACAGCCAAAGTACATGAAATACCAATGCAGATGGGGGAGATTGCACCAGCCATGATAGGCCTCCAGTGGAGTTATGGGGTAGGATGGAGTGCTTCCCCTCATCTCTCACCCTCAAGAAATTGAAAAGTACCTTCTAGTGGTGTAAAGTATCAGCCGTTTTGCTGTTCTGTCTGATCCCCACGCCTCCTTCATTCCATGTCTCTGATATACTCCAGAGCAGCAGTTGGGCAAGTAAAGGCTTTTTGATTAGTTCCCGCCGGTCGAATGATCAATCGAGCTGGGTATGCCAAAGTGAATGTGCAGTTAAGGGAATGGAGAAGCTTTTTAACTTCAGCAAAAGCCTGCCTTTGAATCTGGAGATGGCATGAGTAATCTGGAAATATGCTGACTCTGGCTTGTTGCACTAAAATCACCCCCTTCTTGTGAGCTGCTTTTAAGATTTGCTGGTGATCTTGGTAGCGCCAACATTTTATTATAATATGTCTTGGTTTCTGGTCTTGAGAGGGTTTGGGGACAGGGGACCAATGAGCCCTTTGAATCTCCAATGAAGTAGATGTGGGCAGATCAAGAGTTGCTTCCTGCTAAGAGTGAATAAATTCTGGGCAGTCTCTTCCTTCTAGGCCCTCCAGTAGCCCTACGATCCGTAGGTTGCAGCGGCGCTCATGATTTTTGTGATCGTCAATACTCTGCCTAAGGGACTCAGTCTCTCGAAGGGCTCTGGAAAGGTCATCAGTACACTGTCTCTGCCTGTCTTCCTGGTCTCCCACCCTAGTTTCCACCTCTCACAGCTGCATTTCATGCCTTTCCACATTTTCTGACACTGTGTTCACTACTGGCTGGAGATGCTGAATCTGGGCAGTAATGTTGTCGAAGTCTGCCTCCATACATGTGCCAAGGTCATATTTTAGATCTTTAATCAATCGTTCCAGGTTAAGGTAGGAGTCTGCCATATTTGTTTGATCGCTGGATATTTGCATAAGGTGTGAGGAGGAAGGAATCTGCGGTCTCTCTGCATCTGGGCTATGCGGCTGTTTAGTAGGAGAAGTGCCCGGCTTCGGTAGGCCTGCAGTCCCGGTGCTACTTTTAGCGGATTTGTAGGGAAGTTTTCCCTGCTTCTTGCCCACCTTTGCAGTCACAGACATCAATACAGTCAACGTTGTTCAGAAATGTAACAAAATATGGTGTTAGTAAGGTGATAGAAGGGGAATGCAGGGGATGAATTGTGGAGCTCTTCTTCTAGACATCCATTCCACTCCATCGCTAGGCCACGCCCCCTGTTGCTAGGTTCTTAATATTTATCCTTCTTGTAGGTAGCCTCCTGAGGAAAGGATGTTGTGGTACAGGATCCTTGTCTGTGCGAGTTTTCTATTACAGAGGCCAATATGGGGGGGGGGGGTAAGTACTTCTGATGCAGGGAAAGTTGGATACCTGGGATGTTACTTTTCTCTTTTCAGGTGTCTATTTGAAGCTGTTTTGAGCTTAGAGAGTATGGCTATTGCATTTGGGTCATATCGGGTTCATTGCTTGCTGTACCACGTCACTTCTCTGGGGTTTATTAAAATTAAAAAAAAATAAAAAAAATATTTATATTCAGTTTTCGTTATCAAGGTTCATTCATAAGGGAGGTAATGGTTATGTGCATATGGTGACTTAACTTTAGACTTCTTAACAATAATAGTGTAGGTTTTGTTTTCCTCTACAAAAGGTCATTAAAGGTTTGTGTGTGTTTCCTTAGTGAGGCTAGTCCTTGGTGGTTAAACATACAAACTCCTTGGCAAAATAGAATATTTTGTTCAAACTTTATAGGCATTTGAGCTATTGATGTAACCATACTATTTACTTTGGATTCGGCTTTATAGTACCTTGTAGTGTCGTTGTTAAAAAAGTTAACTACAAAAGCTTTGGTTTCATTGTTTTGTCTATGTTGTCATTTTCTTAAGAATACATTCAAGATGAGCAATATTAATGTGTGCACTTGGAATGTTCAGGGGCTAGGGTCTCCCATTAAAAGATACAGGGTATTACTACATTTAAATAATCATAGGGCAGATATTGACTTATTGCAAGAAATTCATTTAGTCAAAGAAGAAGCAGATAAACTGGCTCGCAGCTGGGTTGCCTCAGTTGAATCCTGTTGTTTTTCTTCAAAGAAAGAGGGGTTGCAATATTAATAAGGAAAGGGATTAATTTTATTAGACATTCTCGTAGTACTGATCCTGAAGGAAGATTTCAAATTCTTTTAGGCAACTTATATGGTAGGGATATAGCTATTTGAAATGTGTATGCACCTAATACTGGCCAGAAGACATTCTTTCATAAGTTATCTTTTGCATTAACTAATCTGAGTCCTTATGAAATACTGTTAGGGGGTGATTTCTTATCTCTTGTACAGGAAAATCTACATAAGATGTTAGATGATGTGGGACTACTTGACGCCTGGAGGTTATCTAATCCCAAAGGGAGAGATTACTCCTTTATGTCTGCCAGACAAGGCACCATGAGTAGATTGGATTATTTTTTCTTGTCCCTAAGCTGATGCAACAATATAAACCACATCTCTTATGAAAACATTTTAGTATCTGACCATTGTTTATTAAAATGCTCTATGGTGATGGATAATAAGGCAGATAAGTCACCTAACTGGAGGTTTAATGTCTCTCTACTTCAGGATATTAAATTTCAAAATTGGCTCATAGAAGAAACTAAATCATATTTTCAGATAAATGCTGATAGTGAGGTTTCTTTGAGTTTTGTTTGGGAGGCTTATAAGGCTTTCATAAGAAAGGGCATTATTGGATTTGCATCTAAAGAGAAGAAAGAGAGAATTAAAGACATCAAAGACATAGAAAAATCTCTGAGTGACGTGCTTACACAGCTGAAGTTAAACTCCCCTAATAAAAAGGATCTCATGTACAAAGCTTTGGGCCTAAAATATGAATTAAATAAGTTACACTCGGGGAAAATTGAATACGCGCTATTTAGGATTAAACAGAGTTATTGGGAGGCAGGTGAAAAAGCAGGCAAACTGTTGTCTCATCGCCTGCGTAAAATACAACAGAACAATATTAAAAGCATTAAAGCTGTTGGAGGCATTATTACCAATAATGTTAAAAAGACTAATGATACTTTTAAAACATTTTATAGTGAACTGTATACATCTAAAGGAACTTCTCAGAGTAATCTCATTGAAGATTTTTTAAACAAAGCTGGGCTTCCAACTATATCTAAAGAAGAACAGCATCAGCTAAATATGCCCTTATCATTACAGGAAATCTCTGAGGTTATTGCTAAATTCCTAGGGTAGATCCCCAGGACCAGACGGTATCCCTGGGGAATTTTATAAATTTATAAATTCTATTAATTCACCCCATCTGCTTTCAGCCTTTAATGATTCATTTATGTTGAACAAACTTCCTGAATCTATGACCAATGCTTATATATGTCTACTACATAAAAAAGATAAGGACCCCACAGAGTGTAGTAATTATAGAAACATAGAATTTGATGGCAGATAAGGACCGCTTGGCCCACCCAGTCTGCCCATTTCCCTACCTAATGGATAAGCTGCAGATCCTAGTTAACTAGCAGCCTACTTCTTTCTACCCCAACCCCCTAAAATTGCCTTATGGCTGTCCCATGCATGTTTGAATTCAACCACTGTTTTTGACTCCACAACCTCCTCCAGAAGGCCGTTCCATGCATCCACAACCCTCTCTGTGAAAAAATACTTCCTTACATTACCTCTGAGCCGCCCCCTCTCTGTCTTCAAATTGTGGCCCCTTGTTGTTGCACACCTCTTTTTTTGAAAGATGCTACCCTCTTGGACTTTGTTGATTCCCTTGAGGTACTTGAAAGTTTCTATCATGTCCCGCCTCTCCCTCCTTTCCTCGAGGCTATACATATTAAGCTCCTTTAGTCTCTCTTCATATGTCTTCCGGTGCAGACCCTGCACCATTTTAGTTGCCCTCCTCTGGACAGCTTCCATCTTGTCTATGTCTTTACGGAGACTGGGTCTCCAGAACTGCACACAGTACTCCAGATGGGGTCTCACCAGCTGTCTGTACAGAGGGATAACAACTTCCTGTCTTCTATTGGTGATGCCTCTCCCTATGCATCCCAGAATCCCCGCAGCCCTCCTTACTGCCCTCTCACATTGCTTGCCCACCTTTAAGTCATCTGATATGACTACACTCAGGTCCCTTTCCATTTTTATGTTGCTTGCACGCATGTGCAAGAAACATAGTGCCATCATCGGAGATTTCGGAGGTGTGTCACCCCCTCCTCCAATTCAGTCAGTGTGTTGCAGGCGCCCTGTAAGCCAATGCATTCTGAAGCTGTCTATGACAAGCTCCAAAATGCAGTGGCATACAGTTGAAAGGGGGAGCTACGCTTGAGTAAGCAGCGATAAGATAAGGCTGCTCACGTGCAGCCCCCCACAGACAGAAGCCCACACAGGCATGCGCGCCCCACACGCACACACTGTATAGCCGACGGGTGCCCAATCCCTGTCGGCTGTGCTGCCTCCGCCTCCCCAAACCCTTCTGAAATGCCACCCTGGGTGCCCACCCCAGTGTGGCAAGTAATCCTAGGCCGGACGGGGTGCCCAATCCCCCGTCGGCTGAACGCACTTCAATCGTTTCTTTGTGCCACGCCTGAGAGTCCACCCCAGCGTGGCAAGAATCCTAGGCCGACGGGTGCCCAATCCCCGTCGGGCCGAACACACCTCAACCATCTCTTGTGCCATGCTGGGAGCCCATCCCAGCGTGGCAATGTCCCACATCGTCGCTTTTTTTCACTGTAAAGAAAAAACGGTCCCACGTAGTCTCCCCTGCCCCCCTCCACAACCGCACCCACCCGCCAGCACTCCAGCCTCCCCAGACCCCCCCACCCCATACTTAAGTACTCTCCGAGCTCGGCCACGATCTTCGGTGGACGGGAACGCGCCTGCACTCTTCAAAGCCGACTGCAAACTGAGGAAATGCCGTAAGCTGTATAATGGGCTAGATAGGGAGGTTTCAACTTTGTTGCATATCTCAGGCATTTTTGGAATTTGCAACTCATTTTGCGATTTGATCTCCTTCATGATTGAGTCCATGGTGTTATTGGGTCCGGCGGTGATTTCGCAGTCACCGCGCAGTCACCGCGGAAATCACCTTTTGGGCCTGAATAATGCCATGACAGTGACATCATTCATGAGAAGGGGTCCCAAAAATCCCATGTTGAAAATTTGATGCCAAAATTCCAAAAAATAACTGTTTTACGAGCGTGCATTGCGCAGTTCCTACGCAGGCTCGTAAGTTCACGAATTTTCAATATTTTCACTCCAGATTTTCAACATTGCCATTTTACCACACCTTCTTATGAGTAGTACAGCTGTCATTTTTCACATCTCACCCAAAATGTGTTTCCACTCATGTAGTGCATAATGGCGCAGTCGGTGTGCGAATTCAATGTACGGGACAAATTAAGAAAATCACAGTGACACTGTTCATGAGCAGAGGTCTTAAAATGGCTATGTTGAAAATTTGGTGAAAAAATTCCTCAAAATGACTGTTTTACGAGTGGGCGTTGCAGTTCCTACGCACGCTCGTAAGGTGGCGAATTTTCAATATTTTCACTCCAGATTTTCAACATTGCCATTTTACCACACCTTCTTATGAGTAGTACAGCTGCCATTTTTCACATCTCTCCCAAAACGTGTTTCCGCCCATGTAGCGCACAATGGCACAGTCAGTGTGCGAAATCAATGTATGGGACAAATTAAGAAAATCACAGTGACACTGTTCATGAGGTGAGGTGTTAAAATGGCTATGTTGAAAATTTGGTGGAAAAATTCCAAAAATTACTGTTTTATGAGCATGCGTTGTACAGTTCCTATGCACGCTTGTAAGTTCGTGAATTTTCAATATTTTCACTCCAGATTTCCAACATTGCCATTTTACCACACCTTCTTATGAGTAGTACAGCTGTCATTTTTCACATCTCACCCAAAATGTGTTTCCGCCCATGTAGCGCACAATGGCGCAGTCGGTGTGCGAAATCAATGTGGGATAAATTAAAAATCACAGTGACACTGTTCATGAGCAAAGGTCTTAAAATGGCTATGTTGAAAATTTGGTGAAAAATTCCTTCAGATGTTCTGCAATATTACTAATGAAGACATTGAACAGAACTGGCCCCAGGACCGATCCTGCAGCACCCCACTGGTCGCCCCTCTCCCTAGACTGCATACCATTTACCACCACTCTGCCTCCTGTCTGTTAGCCAGTTTCTAACCCAGTTTACCACCCTTTCCCCACGTCCAGCCTACTCAGCTAGTTTATCAGCCTCCTATATGGGATGGTGTCAAAGGCTTTGCTGAAATCAAGGTAGCGTTGTCCACTGTCCCACCCTGATTCACTTCCTTTGTCACCCAGTCAAATAAATCAACCAGATTTATCTGACATGATGTCCCACTGTGAATCCATGTTGTCTATGGTCCTGGTTCCGATGGCATCTAGATGCCCCACTATCCTTTCTTTAAGCAATGTCTCCATGATCTTCCCCACTACTGAGGTGAGGCTGAATGGCCTATTGTTCCTGCCTCCTCCCTGCTGCGGACTTGTGTAGAGGGACCACATGTGCCCTCCTCCAATTCACTCATGTTGAATGACTCAGTGAACATGGCTGCCAGAGGTACTGCTATCTCCTTCGCAGTTCTGTTAATATCCTTGGGTATGCCATCTGGTTCCATCACTTTGTCTACCTTCAATTTAGTGAGCTCCTGCAGGACTCTTTTGCCTTTGAATGGATTATTGTCCACCTCTTCACCCCCTTGGCAACTGCTGTACTGCTGTGGCCCTTGCCCCTCCCACTCTTCTGTGAATACTGAACGGAAAGACACAGTAGATGTCTTGGGAGGAAGGCATGAAACTGTCACTTCCAAATACTTAAACAGCACATACAAGCAAGCAACATTCGGCATTGACAAATGCTTGTTGTTGTTAGTATCTCACCACCATTGTGTACTCTTCCCCTGGGTTTTTGTTTCCCAGGTGCATTACCTTGCACTTCTCAGCATTAAATCAAAGCTGCCAAACATTTAACCATTCCTCTAAATTTGCCAAGTCCCTTCTCATCCTTTCCACCTCACCTTGTGCATCAACTCTGTTGCAGATCTTTGTGTCATCTGCAAAGAGACATACTTTTCCTTCCAGTCCCTCTGCAATGTCACTTATAAAGACATTGAAGAGGACCGGTCCTAATACTGAACCCTGCAGCACCCCACTAGTAACCCCCCTTTCTTCAGAGTGGACTCCATTTATTATTACCCTCAGTGTCCTATTCTCCAGCCAATTCTTTACGCAGGCTATCATCTTGGGACCCACTCCCAGGCTGGCTAACTTGTATATTAATCTTTTGTGTGGGACTGAGTCAAATGCCTTGCTAAAGTCTAGGTAGGCCATGTCCACATCCTCTCTGATCTACTACTTTGGTCACCCAGTCAAAGAAATCTATTAGGTTCATCTGGCATGACCTTCCCATTGTGAACCCATGCTGCCTTGGGTCCTGTGCCCCTCTGGCCTCTAGGTACTCAACAATTCTTTCCTTCAGAAGTGATTCCATCATTTTTCCTATCACTGAGGTTAAACTAACAGGTCTGTAGTTTCGTTCTTCTGCCCTGCTCCCACTTTTGTGAAGGGGAATCACATCTGCCCTCCTCCAGTCCTCAGGTACCACCCCATCCTCCCATGATTTGTTAAAGAGGGTAGTCAGCGGTGTCACTAGTTCTATCCTTAGTTCTTTTAGACTTCTGGGAAGAATCCCATCAGGCCCCATTGATTTGTCCACCTTCAGTTTTAAGAGTTCTTTCAGAACCCTTTCTTCTGTAAATGGGCTGGTATCAACTTCTGTATTCAGAGTGTTTCTATTGTTTGTTTTAGGTACCTCCCCCTCTTCATTTGTAAATACTGAGCACAAATATTTGTTTAGTATCTCTGCCTTTTCACAGTCACCCTCTGCCCACCCTCCCCTTTATTAAGCCTCACTATTCCTCCCTTAGTCTTTCTTCGCTCCCTGATGTACCTAAAAAAGGTTTTATCCCCCTTCTTAACTGAATTGGCTATCTTTTCCTCAGTTCGGGCCTTTGCTGTTCTGACTGCCCTCCCAGATTCCTTTTGCTTTAACTGATACAATTCTCTGTCCTGCTCCTTCTGTGATTCCTTGTACTTTCTGAATGCTTTCTTTTTCTCTTGAACCTTCACTGCCACCTCCTTTGAGAACCATAGTGGTTTCTTACATCGTTTTGTTTTGTTTATTTGCTTCACACAAAGGCTTGTTACCTCTGTGATCGCAGTTTTTATTATTCCCCATTGTTCTTCCACCCCTCCTTCCTGCCCATTTGCTAGTGCATTCCTTAGGCACTCACCCATTTTGGCAAAGTCAACCCTCCTGAAGTCCAGTACTTTTGCCTTTGTATGGCTTGACTCTATTGCTGTGTTTATTGTGAACCATACTGTTCAATGGTCGCTAGTTCCCAGATGGCTACCCACTTCTACATCTGTGATCCTCTCTCCATCTCCATTTGAGAGGACCAGGTCTAAGATTGCTCCCTCTCGAGTGGGTTCCAATACTAGCTGTCTAAGGCATGCCCCCGAATGGCATCTAGAATAACCCCACTCTTAGAAGTGGCTGCTGCAACTGCACTCCAGTTAACATCTGGCATATTCAGATCACCCATCAGCAATATCTCCGCTTTATTTGCCATTCTAGGTATACTTTCTATCATTTCCTTGTCCATTTCCTCCCCCTGAGAGGCAGGTCTGTATACAACCCCTGTGCGGATTGTGGTGCCATTGCCTGCTTCCAAATTGACCCAGAGTGCTTCTTCTCTTCCCTGTTCACCCTTTTGTTCTGTTGCTTTGATTCCTTCTCTTATGTAGAGAGCTACTCCTCCTCCTCTTTTACCCTCCCTGTCCCTCCTGTAGATAGTGTATCCAGGTATGTTTATGTCCCAGTCATGGTTCTGTGTGTACCATGTTTCTGTGATTGCCACGATATCCAAAAGTTCCTTCTCCATCAAGGCCACTAATTCAGGAAGCTTGTTATCCAGACTATGGGCATTGGTACTCATTGCTCTCCATTTTTTGATAGCTTTACCTTCTGTAGCAGCATCCCCCACTGACCTTTCTACCTTGGTCTTTTTCTCATTTAGTACCCTGTTTTGTAGGGGGAGGCTGGGATTTTCCTGCTGCTTATCAGTGCCTCCCCCCTTGACTAGTTTAAAAGCTTGCCAATGAAGCATTTAAACCGATTGCCCAAAAGACTTGTTCCCTACGTGGACAGATAAAGACCATCCTGCCAGTATAGGCTGGTGTCCCTCCAGGTGGAAGCCCAGTCCCCAATGAAGCCAAACCCCTGTGCTCCACACCATTTTTTCAACCATTCACTAAACTGCATGGTGCAAAGTACCGTCGCCTCACCCATGCCACTTACAGGCAGCACCTCTGAGAAGGATACTGTGTGTGCTACTTGTCTTAGTCCCCTCCCCAACTCTACAAAGTCCTTCTGCACTGCTCTAATCTCATGATGAGCCAAGTCATTTGTCCCTAGGTGGACAATGATGTCCATCTCAGACTCCCGTGCAACTGTTCTCGTGATCCTAAGGATGCGCTTCCTGTCCCTCCAAGCCATGACACCAGGCAGGCAGCTTACTTCAGTTTTCCCTGCTCCCCCCAGTTCTATCCCTACAAGTGAGTCCCCACCAGGAGCTGCTTCCTTTCCCTGTGGTGCCCTCTGCCTCCTTCCTGAGGGCCTCCATTGTGACAGTTGTCTGCACCCTCCTTAGTCTCCTCTGCAGGTGCATCCATAGGGGAACTATGCTCCCCCAGAATGGTGTATGGATTGTGGAGTGGAACAACTGACTGGGTGTGCCTCTGTTCACCACCCTTACCCTCCCTGAGCCCACTGTGGTCCAACTGCTATGCTTTCTTCACAACCTCTGAGATAGTGGTGGTGGCTCTGGTGCTCCCTGGATGGGGGAGGTTCCCTTACTACTGTCCAGTGTGGCCTGAAGATGGGCAACTTCCTCCCTCAGGGCACAGATAGTTGTCTGCAAACAGGGAAGCATCTCAGCCTCCTGAAAGACTCCCGGAAGACTGCTGCCCCACAGCCATTACATTTCACTACTCCCCACATAACTGTCTACCTTGTTTATTTTTTTTTTGTGTGTGTGTGATTGGTTTGTTATATAGAAATATATGTATTTGTATAATGTGTATGCTTATATTGTCAGTGCAGTGTGCTAGAGAGGATATGACAGTGATATGCACATTGCCCTCTTGAGGAAATGATGTCAGAATCCCAGGTATAAAGGAACTATTTCGGGGTGGGAAGGGTTTGGGCCTAAACTGTGCCCTCACGAAACAATCAGCTAAAAGCTCTGACCTACCACTGCGATGAGTGCCTTCTTGTCAGCAAGATGCTCTACACGACAATTTGACAGAGAAAATACCCTGCTAATCAAACAGAGAAAAATCCAAACATCCAAGTCAGACACAGGTAAACCTCCCCAGCCCCAAAACAGCCTGGTGACTTGTGCTCTGAAAGCAGTCAGCCCCAAAACACATCAGCTGTGCAGAAGGGCAGACACAGAAAACAGTATTCAGCCCTGTGGGTTTAAACTCTTCCTGCACTGAAAACTTAACAATTGTAACAAAAGTAAAGCAAGGTCCACCTCCCTCTGTTGATTGAAAGACTGCCTTTTCTGATAATTCTAAGTTCCTTATTTCACCCTTCAGTTAGGAGTATCCTCAACCTGAAGAATATTAACTTTCCTAAGGAATCTGCTTCAAACCAAAGACAATTGTAAATTGTAAGGTTCACCTCCCTCTGTTGTGAGCACAACTCGCTTTCTTGCAAATCTTAAAGGAAAACTACACCCAAAACTGGAAAAAAATACATGTTGTGCAGAGTGTTTTAATTTGTATGTAAAGTTCTAGTGTTTCCTTCACTCTGACTGGTATTTTGAGTGTTGCCCAAATTAGCCTGCTAGCTTTATACTAGTTTTACGACCCTTGGGGATCTTCATACCTGATAGCGTAATTGTATTTCTTGTTCCCACAGTGCATCTTGTCTCATGTGACTGTGATGTAAGACAGACTCAACATTCAGCACACACATGCCAAACAAACTAAATATCTTGGAAGCTTTACAAGCTGCATAAAAATTACCAGCAGCAAAGTTTTTCAGGACAGTAAAACCTTTAGGATGAGGGTGGTCACCAAGCTGAATTCCACAGATTTTAAAATATAGCCATCTCTATTGTTGTGAACTGATTGTAATGCAATGCTTTCTGCTGGATTTATGGGCTGTGCTACATCACCATTGCATGAAACAAGGTGCACTGTAAGACAAAGAAATGCAATAAAACTATTTGATATGGAGATCTCCAGGGGTCGTAAAACTACCCTAAAGCTAGCAGGCTAATTTAGGAGAAACTCCTAACACCAGTCAGAGGGAAGGAAACACTAGAACTCCACATACAAATTAAAACACTCTGCACAGCATATATTTTTTCAAGTTTTGGGTGTAGTTTTCCTTTAAGTCCAGTGTTGCAGCTTCCAGCCAGAGGTAGCTTCACCTGAAGACTATTAGGTTATTTGATGAGCCTGCTAAAATTAGTACTGTTATCAAGATCTGTAAGATTCTTCCAGAGCTATTGACTTTTAAGTAGATGTGATGTAAGCACTTCCTGAGACAGTCTGGCCTGGCCATTTATAGGCCTATATCTCTTTTGAACTTTGACTATAAGATCTTAGCAAAAATAATAGCACTTAGGATCTCAAAAAGTGCTTAATAAATTAATAGGTAAAGAGCAGGTAGGTTTTTTACAGGGCAGGCAAGCAGCTGATAATTTTTGTAGGCTTTTCATGGTCATGTGGGCCTCTCGTACTCCCAAGAATAAAAATCCCCCCCCCCAGCAGCTATCTCCCTTGACATAGGCTAGGCCTTTGATTCTTTAGAATGGAATTATCTTTACAAGGTATTGTATGCTAACAATTTTGCGTCAGGTATCATTAAATGGATCCGGACATTATATGACTCCCCTAAGACCTGTATAATATCAAATGGACTGAGATCAGAATCATTCCTTCTAAGTAGGGGATCTAGGCAGGGGTGCCCTCTCTCTCCATTACTTTTTGTTTTGGCTATAGAGCCATTGTTAAAAAGAATTATTAAGAATGAAAATATTCATGGGATAATGGTGGGGTAATTACCATAATAAGGTATTGGCATTTGCAGATGATATTCTATTAACATTATCTCAACCTACTTTCTCCCTTCAAAAGGTTAGAGAACTGTTCCAAATTTTGGGGATATCTCTGGCCTGTTTGTCAACTGGACAAAATCGGAGTGTTTGATGCTGAATGATGCGAATGTTGAGGCAACAAAATTAAAAAAAGTCCAGACATTGCTTGTCCTGAAAATGGTTTACTGTATTTAGGCATAAGAGTCTTTAACTCCATTGACAAAATCTTATCCCATAACTTTGCAAAACGTATAAATAACTTAAAATCTGATTTGGATAAATTGGCTTGCCTGAACCTCTCTTCATGGGCTAATATTTTTTTATTTTATTTATTTATTTGAAAGTTTTACCAGGAGAGGCATATTGAGCAGACTACCACTCAATTCCAGATGTTTCCTGGGGGTGTTGGGGACGGGATGATACATATCAAATACAGAAAAACAAAATACAGAAATTTCACAGAATATATACAAAAGATATATACAAGCATATATACAGTGGCCCGGATATTCAGAAGGGTTGCACATGGCGCAACACTGTTGCACCATGTGCAACCCACTGATGCACCCTGGTGCGATATTCAAATGGGGATTGAGCCTGGCACAAATCCCGATGCATCCAAGCACATCAGTAATGTATGTGGTGCAGGTGGGGGGCATGCCCATGCATACTCCGCACATTCTGATATTCAGTCCAGGATGTGCTGAGCCCATGCATGCACAACCCCTACTTGCACTGCACACAGGTGAGCCAAAACAAAAGGAGCAACAGCTGGCCACCTATAGGTGAGCTGCCGTATTGCAGAGCACAACACGGCAGCTGCCACCTGTGGGTGGCCACCCGAGCTCCGGCTGCACCTTCTGGTGGTGCCCCCCCATGCCCAATCATGGGCATACATACACAAATAATAGTCCTAAATCCCTGGTGGTCCAGTGGATCGCTTGCAGCCCGATCACGGGCATATGTAGGATATTAAAATTGTCTTATATCCCTGGTGGTCCAGTGGACTGCTTGCAGCCTGATCGTGGGCATAAGTCAGTTTCCAACTGTTAACACTATCCCTGGGGTTCCAGTGGACTGCCTGCATCCCGATCGTGGGCATATCTAGCAATAGAAATGTTCAATATCCCTGGTGGTCCAGTGGACCACTCGCAGCCTGATCGCGGGTGTCAGTAAAGAATAATGCAACATCAATCCAACCCTGGTGGTCTAGCGGTATCCACCCACCCACTGAGCCCCACCACCCCGCTCCCCCGGTCAGCAGCGGGCGGCAGCTCCCCACCTGCTTGCCGCCCCGCCACCCGCTGACTGACACCATACGGTAGGGCTGTACGCCCATTGGTTCACAGCGTGAGCCAATGGGTGTGCAGCCTGTACCGTACTACACAGTCCAGATATGTGAATGGATGTGGGTGGTGGGGAGGGGTACCACTAGACCACCAGGGTTGGATTGGTGTTGTATTATTCTTTACTGACACCTGCGATCGGGCTGCGAGCAGTCTACTGGACCACCAGGGATATTGGACATTTCTATTGCTACATATGCCAACAATCAGGCTGCAGGGGGTCCACTGGACCACCAGGGATATAGGACATTTCCATTACTACATATGCCTGCAATCAGGCTGTGAGCGGTCCACTGGACCACCACAGATATGGGATGATTTTAATATTCAACTAATGCCTGCGATCGGGCTGCGAGCAGTCCACTGTACCACCACTTATATAGGACATTTCCATTACTACATATGCCCGCAATCTGGCTGCGAGTGGTCCACTGGAGCAAAAAGGATATGGGACAATTTTAATATTCAACTTATGCCTGCGATCGGGCAGTGGGGCACTTTGCTGCGATGTGCAGGAGGTGTCGGTCCCCATCAGCTGCAGCCTGACAGGGCACCAGGCGCAAGTCGCCGGGGATCAGCACACCTGCATGCAAATGGGGCCATAATGACATGCAAATGGCCCCATTTGCACCTTGCATGCATTATGGCTCCATTTGAATGTGCACTTTTGAATATTGCAGTTGTTGTGCCTAGCTCAATGGAACGTGCGCTAGCGCATCCCCCTGCTCCACTCTGGCCACTTGCGCTGGTGCAGTGCCACTGTGCCATGTGCACTGTGGGTGGCCAGGGTGCGATATTCAATGCTTCTGTAACATGGCACAGCTCTGTTGAATATCACCCTGTCAACGCCCTTACACAGCCAAGTTGTGCTGTGCCCAGGCTTGCGCCACAGCCTTGCATAGTCTGAATATCCAGCCCAGTATGTACACAGCAAGCAACAGAAATTAATTCTATTAAGATGATGCTGGCCCCTAGGTTATTCTACTTTGTCAATAACTTTGCAGCTAATATTCCAGCTCTATGGTTTGGCAAAGGTGACAAACTCATTTCTAATTTTTTATGGCATGGGAAGCCCCCTAGATTATCTAAACTCAAACTTAGAGCTCCAACTATAGTAGGTGGTTTTGCTCTACCATGGTGGCAGGGGTATTTCTGGGCTTTCAAATTAAAGCAATTGGCTAACTGTTTTTTGAGTCAGGAATTACCTACTACTCCCCTTTGGGTAAAAATAGAGAAAGATTTGGTTGTGCCCTTATATTTGATGGATTTATTTTTTATCCATACTCCTTCATTTCTAACCAATCATCCTTCTTTGCAGATATCAATTATGGTTTACAAGAAATTTAATTGCCTTAAAAATGTAGAACATGTTCCTTTGAAGTTTATGCCCATTTGGGACAATCCCAGGATGACTCAAGATAATAAGGGCTTTACGATTACACATTGGAAATAAAAAGGTATATGGGTCTTTGGGGATTTATTGGATGATAAGGAGACACTGGTATCATTTGAGGATCTGCTCAGAAAATTTTGTCTTAACAAGTGTGATTTTTGCTTGTATTTACAGTTAAGAGACATGCTTGTTAGTACAGTCCTGCATGATAAGTTCTATGTCCCTTCTGACACAGCTTGGGCATTTCTTTTAAAAATTGCCTATTTACCTAGGTGCTTCAGTTTAATTTACAAATTTTTGCAAGATACAAATGATAATTTAACTGAAAATGCTAGATTAAAATGGCAGAAAGACTTAGACATCCAGATAACTATAGATTCATGGAATACTCTTTGGACCAACGCCCATTCTTCTTGTAAAGAATTGCAGGGGAAGCTAATTCAATTTAAAAGATATTACATTATTACTATTATAACCCTCATCAGCTTTTCAATCTAGGGTTAAATTCAGAAGGAACATGTTGGAGATGTGGTGAAAAAGATGCAGGTTTGGCGCATCTCTTTTGCTCTTGTAAAATTATAAACAAGGGATGGAATCAATACATGTTTTTTGTCAGAAAATTATAAAAGTATCCTTTCCCTTCTCCGCAGAATTATTTATTCTGGGTGATTTAACACCACTTGGAGATGTGCAAAAAGGTTTTAAAATCTGGATTATGTCAGCTGCTCTTGCTTTTAAAGGACTAATACTATCAAATTGGAAAGAGAAAAAAATCTCCTTCCAGTTCAGCAAGGTTAGACTCATTGGAAACTTTTGCCAGTAATGAAAGAATCTATAATGCGATGCAAGATAAATTGGAGTCATTTAATTATATCTGGGGCCCCTTTCTAAGTTTCTGCACAAAGGTTTAAATTTCAAACATTAATGCTGAAGTTCGTAAAATTTATATTTTATAGACATAGTGATATTTTCTTTTATGAGCTCTTTTTTTTTTATTCTTAACTATATGTATTCTGTTAGTTATAATTTATAGTGTACTTTCATATGTTCTATGATTCATTGTTGGATATTTTTTGCATTTTACATTGTATGGTATACTTGTAAATTCAATAAAACATTTTAATGCAAAAAAAAAAGGATAATAGAACGGCATTCTACAATTATGTGAGCAGCCTGAAGGGCAACAATAACACCATTGGACCAATCCAGCAGGGCAACTCAGTGGTTAGTGATTGCCAGCAGCTGGCAGAAATATTTAATGAGTTCTTTGATAGTGTCTACCTAAAGGGTGACAAGATAGATCCAAATGGTTTTGGCTCCTTGGATTGCAAAGAGGACATTTCTTTGGAAAAGATACTAAAACTACTTCTAGCATTGGATCATAACAAATTTCTGGGCCCAGATAACCTTCACCCCAGGTTGCTAAAAGAGTTGGCAAACATTAGTAAACCCATACAGGTAATAGCCCAAGCATCGCTCCAGCAGGGGTTGGTCCCAGAAGATTGGACAACAGCCCATGTGATACCAATCCATAAAAAGGGCCCCAAATCACTCTGTAGTAATTACAGACCCATTAGCCTCACCTCTATTGTGGGTAAGATAGTGGAAGCCATAATTAAGGATGAGATAGAAGAATATTTAAAGAGGAAAGGCCATGCAGATATACTTCAGTGTGGTTTTTGTAAGGGAAGATCATGTCTTACCAACTTGCTCCACTTTTTTGACCCTGTTAGTTCTGTGTTGGTCAAAAATATGGCAGTGGGTGTATATACATCAACTTTCAAAAGACTTTTGATACTATCCCACATTCTGAGCTTGTATCAAGTTAGAGAGAGATTGAACTGGGTGAGACACTAGTAAGGTTGATTTCGGCATGGTTGACTAAAAGAAAGCAGAGGGTGACTATTAAGGGGCATCACTACAGTTGGAGGGAGGTGACTAATGGAGTTCAACAGGGCTCAGTGCTGGGGCCGATGCTGTTCAACATACTGATAGCATCCCTCTCATGTACCAACACAGTATGGATGACAATATTTCAAATCAAATCAAATCAATTTTATTTATATGGCACCTTTAAAATTATCAAGATGCCTCACAAAACAAGTAAAACAGCTGCAGCATAAAATTACATGCATCATAAATAATATAAAATGGGGAAAATAAAACAGCATCCCAGTTATTCCCCAAATGCCTGTATCCATAAAAAGGTTTTTAAGGCGTGTTTAAAACTCTGCACAGTCATGCACTCACATAATTGATGGGGTAGAGATTTCCAAAGGGTGGTGGCCAGGTGCATAAATGCACGAGCCCCAGAAGATTTTAAACAAACCCTTGGAATCTGTAGCAACCCCTCATCACTTGAGCGGAGTGATTGCTGAGTGCAGCAAGGGACCAAGAACTCTTTCAGGTAGACTGGACCCTGTCCATGTAGGGCTTTATAAGTCAGAAGACTGACTTTGAAGGTGATTCGCCACTGTACCGGCAGCCAGTGCAGTTCGCACAGTACCAGCAAAATATGACAGGACCGAGGGGTTCCTGTCAACAACTGGGCCTCTGCATTCTGCACCAGCTACAAGCAGTGAATATCTACCCCGGGAGCCCTAGGTATAGGGTGTTGCAGTAATCCAAGCGCGAGGACACAAAAACATGGACCAATGTAGGAAGGTCACTGGACAGAACAAGGTACTTAACTCTGGAGATATTTCTCAGATGGTAGAAAGAGGATTTGATGATGGCCAACACGAGCGAATGCAGTGTCAGCTCCTCATCACAAATTACCCCAGGTTTCGCACCCATTCGGAGGTTGGGAAAGGCAAACCCCGAAGAAGAAGTCCAGACGGTAGCCTCACCACCGACCCCCCTATTCGGTGACCCAGGTCCACTACCAGCATCTCAGTCTTTTCTGAGTTTAACTTCAACCAGCTCGAACTCATCCACTCTTGGTTTTCAGTGAGGCAGCTATTAAATACTAAGAGAGGTCCATCCTGGGCAGGCACAAAAGAAAGATAGAGCTGGACCAGCAAAGCAGTGAAACCTCAGCCCATACCTTTTTAAAATGTCTCTGAAGGGTAGCATGTACACTGTGAACAACATGGGGGACAGCACCGACCCCCTGAGGAACCCCACATGATAAAGGAACAGGGTCAGAGGAATAAATCACTGACACCACCCTCTGTTTTCTTCCAGTGAGGAAAGATAAAAACTATCTGAGGACCGTACTTGACTGGCCACAGATGAACCTCAAGCAGTCAAGCAGAACCCCATGGTCCACAGTGTCAAATGCTGAAGAGAGATTGAGGACAACCAAGATGGAGCAGTTCTTCTGATCTCTAGCCATCAGGAGATCATTCAGCACCTGAACAACACAAAAATGGGAGCTTTAGTTACAAATGGAAGGGATGTGAAAATGTTACAAGATAACATTGATCCTTTAGCAGAAGGGGCAAGAAAGAAGAAATTGAGATTCAACCTGGACAAGTGCAAGATAATGCATCTGTACAAAAATAATCTAGGGTTTAAATATTACATAGAAGGAAATTAATTTCAGATTACTACTTCAGAAAGAGACTTGGGAGTTTTGGTTAACAACAAACTAAGTTCATCAGATCACTGTTCTAATATCATTAGGAAAGGCTATGGCATTCTGGCAGCAATCAAAAAGAACAATAAGGGTAGAGCTAGAGAAGTGGTGATCCCGCTTTATAAGTCTCTGGTCTGCCCTTATTTAGAATATTGCTCTCAGTTTTAGGCCCCCATTGAAAGATTGAAGTGAATAGAATAGAGAGGATCCAACGTCGGGTGACCAAGCTCATGGGAAACATCAGTATGCTCTCATATGAGGAGAGACTGGAGCATTTGGGGCTATACTCATTACAGTATAGAAGGCATAGGGGTGACATGTGCCTTGTATTCAGGGCCCACCAGGATCAGGACTTATGGGAGTGTACATAATTAAAAGCAAGACCTGATACTATACCAACAAGTGGTCACTGTAAAATGCTAAGAGGAGATCACTACAGGACCAACTTAAGAGGGAAGTGGTTTTCACACAGAGTATTGTCAGGATGGAATGCCTTGGCACCAGAACTAGTATTGAGTAAAACAATGAACCACTTTAAAAAGTTACTAGATGGACATTTTATGTCCACCTGCTGTGCTGTCACCGTTCAGTGGGCACAGGTCTAAAAAAGGCTCACACTATTGACCTGTTCAGCTTACCATGATTCATATGTAATGCTAACATGATAATATTACAGTACACTGTGAAGTAAACCATCTAGAAATGCATGGCTAAAGTTTTACACAAGTAGGGATTCCATTTACAGTGGGAAGATATAATTTTCTACTGCCATAATCAAGGGGTCCAACATTTTTGAAAAGAACTCGGCTCACCCATTAGCAGTCAGCTGTACCTTTTCTAAGCTTAGATAACTTTCTCAGTTAAGGGCCCACTGCTAAATTGAGGGAGGGCTTATCAACATCCAGTTCTGGGTGACTGTTTTCCTAGTAGACACTAAGTTTAGGGACCAGAGCACTGTATTGCCACCAGTACAAGGTGGGTCAGCCCCTAGAAGGAGCTCAAGAGGGAACTTAGAAGAAACATACCTCAGTACCTTCCCCATGATGTTGTGCATCTTGTGCCAAAAAGGGGTAATTTTTGAACACATTAGGGCCAAATGTAGAAAGTCAGCTTCCTCAGAGCAATACTTGGGGCATTCACCAAAACTCTTTGGGTTAATAGTATGTAGCTTTCTTGAGATAATATATGCCCTGCACATAACATTAAGTTGTATTTGTCTTAATTTGTTGCTACGAGAGCAAGTTTGGAAGTGTTTGGCAGCTAAGCGCTAGGTAGCTGCATCAATTTTAATGAGATGATCCTGTTCCCATTTAATTGTTATGTTTGGCACAGGTGAACCATCACTCCCTTGAAAAGTACAGAAATCTCAAGCTTTAAATGGGCTGTACTATAGGTAACCAAACATTTTGCAAAAATTTAAATTTTAGTTATTTTAGTATAATTTTTGAAAGCATTCAATGAAATGGCATAACATTTTGCATGTATATGGGTTATTATTACATTTATATATGTACATTGTTTCAGATTTCTAGTTCCAAAGGTGCCTGAGTTATATGCAGATAAAAGTTTCATGAAATTTTCCACAAAAAAATAAAATTCCAGACTTTGAATACCTATAATTTTGAAACAATTGGCCCACATGTCGTAATATCTGGGACACCATTAGAACACCTATAAACAATCAATCCTGCCAAATATTAGATGTCTAGCTTAATAGGTAGCCACGTTATGACCAAATTAATACATTTCAAACATTCTGACAAAATTCCATGGAATTTTACTGAATTTCACATAATGCCACCAGAATTTCATGAATTCAGAATTTTCCCATTCCACACAGCTCTAAACAGACCTTTCAGATCTACTTTTCTATGTCCTGTGCTTTTCACCATGAGTTATTATTTTCTTGATTATAACCCTTGCCATGTCCATAGTTCTATTCCTACACCAAATGTCATGGGCATCTTTTTGTACTTCAGAAAACATTAAATAAAAACATTTAAAAATACTCAAATGTTGATGGAAGTAAAACATTTTACCACCAAATAAAACTGGAAGATGCCTAAAATCTTTTATAGTGAAGAAAGGGAATTGTGTTGCACTGCTGCTTTAAAGAGGGGTTCTGCTACCTGCAAACAAATCCCAGGTGGCATCAGCAGAACTCTATTGTACTACATGAAAAAACATAATGAATTTCAGGTAATCCCATCCTTCATTACTAATGGGGTGTTGCTGTCCCCAAGCAGTAGTACAGGGGTGGACAGGACTAGCACAGCAAAAAAACCTGAAGTGTTGACTGACTGTTTACTCTGTCCTAGCAGGGACACAAGGAACAACCCTCCCACCCTTCCCCAAATCCCACATGTCTCGTGCTACTTTCAATTTATTGCCACCGGCTCACACTCTAGCTTCCTGCCTACATATAGGAAGGGTCAGGAATACAACAAAATGTAAGAAAAATTAAAAAAAATAAAAATAAACAAAAAATATGTCTTTCTTTTCCTCCTCTTTCTTCAAACTCTTTCTCTTTTGTCCTAATTAGGATCCTTATAAACCATGGACAACATTACCTGCCAGTGGTGTAGTGCATCCTTTCAGAGTACTGTAATGCTCTAAGCAGTTCAATTGTGCTTATGCAACAGGATGAGATGTTATCTTTCATAAGTTTCATGAGTGAATTCAAGCTAAAGGGACTTGAGTCCATGATGCTTGCCAATCCCATAATTTTAAAAAATTTAGTAGTTTTGCCATAGCAAAAGTTGTCTAGTCTAACTTTAAACATATCCATAATTGTGCTTTCAACCACATTAGTTGGTAGGTTGTTCCATAAGGTAACAACATTTTGCATAAACCAGTGTTTCCTCAAATTAGTATTCCACCTGGACAATTATAGTTGCATATTGTGTCTCCTACTGCTAGTTCATCCAGATCTAAAGGTTAATCCCAAGTCTTCCTGCAGTGTGGTGTCACTAATGATTTTAAACATTATGCACAAATCACCCCTAAGTCTTCTATAGTGTAGTGAGTATAGATTTAGTTTTTCCAACCTTTTACCATAGGTTGGAAAAACTAAATCTATACTCTCTACACTATAGAAGACTTGTGTGACTTCGATACATTGTGGCTATTCACCTCTCTATCCATGGGATATACCACCCCGTAGAGGTATGATGCAAGGAACCCTAGAGGATAGTTACTGCCTATAGGTGCTGCGGAAATGGTTCCCTTGGTAAAGATAGCTTAGAAAAAAGCCCACAGGAAAGAGAGACAAGCCACTGGAGGAAGAGGGGTGGATGGTGGGGCAATGAAGAAATGAATCCTGGACAATTCAGGAGGAGTGGCCTTTTAAGCCTGATGGGGGAGTGATGAAGTTGCTCCATCCACTGAACCTCAGGCTTAAAGCCTTCCCATTCAATTGTCCTTATGCAACTGGATGAGATGTATGCTTCTTTGACTTTGATACATTGTTGCAATTTGCCTCTCTATCCATGGGATATACCACCCTGTAGGGGTACGATGCAAGGAACCCTAGAAGAGGGTTCCACCTATAAGTGCCATGGAAGTGATTCCCTTGACTAAAGGTAACATAGGAAGAAACCCAAAAAGAATACCTAAAAGGGTATCGACCATAGAAGAGGTGAGAATTCAGCATATATAGAAACCAGAAAGTAAGGAAGAGATGTGCATGATGAGGTGCAGAAGGGTGGACTTCCTAAGAAGATAGGGACCAGCCAGGGCCACCATCTGACTCCATCCAACAGCCTGTGCTGCCAGGGTGTGCTCGACGTGGTGCATGCATGAGTGGCACAAGCGCCACTCGGTGGAAGAAAATCAGGGAAGGAAACATTGAGAACAGCAGCCTGGGGACTTTAAGTAAGTCAGTTATGGGGTTGGTTGTATATCTAATACTAGTCTCCCTAATCATAGGGCTACAAAAATGAAAGGTGGAAGGGCTTTGCCCTACCTGGGATATTCAATTTAATGGGCAAGCCTTGTTAATCCACCTAGGAACCCAGGTATGCCCTGAACTGGCCAAATTAAGACATCAGCTACATGGTGAACAGTTAAAAAACAGCCAGGACTTGTTCTTAAGTCAAATCCAGGCCATGATGGGGAAGTATTGTTTAAGGGCTAGGCTAGGAATGAGGGTAGGTCAAGAAATCAAGGAGGCTTGGACCCCAACAAAATTCAAAGCCCTAAAGAGGTCTTTTATGACAAGGATTTGCATTTTTCTAATATTGCTTCAAAGTGGGGATATTACTGTAAATCCAGGTCCTATAGTAAATGATCTTAGAAATCATAATGGCCTATTAATTATTCACGCAAATGTAAGGAGTATAATTCCAAAACTGGAGTTAATAAGGGAGTTTACTATTGATCATGAGCCTGAAGTAATGATTTTCTCAGAAACTTGGTTAGGGAAAAAAACATAATGATAGTCTTTTAAATATCCAGGGGTACAATTTTATAAGAGCTGATAGGCACAAACGTGGTGGCGTAATCATGGTTTATTATATGGAGAAATATTCTCCCACTCATTTAGATTGCAACATAGATTCTACTAGTTGTGAACATCTGGCTTTGGAATTCCAATTTGGTATGGGGAAAATGTTTTTGTTATTTGGAGGATAAAAACCCCTAATTCATCCATACAGGTTTTTGATGTTCTCCACAATGCTTTAGTTCCTTTCACCTTCTGTCATGAGTTATTGATTCTTGGTGATTTTAATGCAGATTGGCTGCATCCAACCAAATCTCAAAGAATCAAAACAATGGCATTGGGCCTTGGATTAGTACAATTAATAACAGAACCCACTCACATTAATGTTCACAGGCCGAATGAATCACCCCTGATTGACTTGATTCTAACGAATTTCCCACACAACTATATCTTCTGTCTGGGGTTGCAGCAGATATATTTAGTGATCATAACTTCATTTTTTTGCATAAAGGGATGAGTAAAGGTTAAGGACCCACCAAGAATTCTGAGATTTAGGTCCTTCAAAAAGTTTGATTATTTTGCATTTTTGGCTGATCTTGATTGTATAAATTGGGATTACTTAGAGCTTATTCCTGACCAAGACTTGGCTAGGGATTACTTTTTGTCTGAGTTTCTTCAGGTATGTAATAAACACATGCCTGTTAAAACTAGGAAAATAAAACTAAACTCAGCCCTATGGTATACTTCTAAATTAATGAAAATGAAACATGATAAAAAATAAAGCATGGGAAAAGGCACAATTATCAGGAAATGTGAGTGACTGACAAAATTATAGGAAAGTAAGAAATTGGTATGTGTCTAATGTAAGAGAAAAAAACATTAATTTTAAAACTAATACCTCGGAATCCGTAGGGAGCCCCAGAAAATTTGGGGGCCTAGTCAGTGACTTAAAAGGGCAAGCTAAATCTAAAACTCAAATTCACTTATCTGATGAGGAAAACTTTGGAAGAGAGTCTGTACTCACAGATAGATTTAACAAATATTTTGTGGACTCAGGAAATTTTTTTGACAGCTCTTCCAAACTTCTACGTAATTCTTGAGATCCCTGTTGTACTGGGGCACCTCAGTTTGCCTTTAAAACAATAGGTCATAATGAGGGACAGGAAATACTTCTACATCTGAACATAAATGGCATTTGTGGGCCAGATGGTCTGTTGCCAATAATGTTAAAATATGCAGCAACCCACGTTGCTAGACCAATGGCTTATTTATTTAATCGGTCTATTGAAATGGGTTGTCTGCCAGGGGGTTGGAAGTCAGCCAGCGTTGTCCGCATTTTTAAGGGGGCGACCCTGGCTGCCTAACAAGTATAGGCCTATTTCTTTGTTACCATTGTTTAGCAAGGTATTGGAAAAGCTACTGGTAAGACAACTAATGGAACACTTGGAACGGAATAAGTTGTTGGATTGGTATCAATCTGGTTTTCAAAAGCTTCATGGGACAGTTATGGCCATGTCGGGGGTCTTGGATGAGATTGGCACAGCAATTGAAGCCCAGTGTTTTACTGGAGCTATCTTGCTTGATCTCTCCAAGGTCTTCGACATGGTGGACCACCAATTGCTACTGCAGAGACTGTGTGAGGTTGAGATGGATTGATTGACTCTGGATTGGTTTATCTCTTATTTGACTGATAGGTGCCAGGTTACTATGGTGAATGATACCGATTCAGCTTAATTTCTGTTTTTGAGAGGCATATGCCAGGGCTCAGTTCTGGGTCCCCTTTTGTTTTTGATTTATTTAAAAGATATTGGCAATTATGTAGGGGCCTCTCATTACCATTTATATGCCGATTATACCATTTTGTACAAATCTGGCCCCACAGTCTCTGAAGTCCAAAACAGACTTCAGGATAGATTTGACATTCTTGAGTCTTTCTTTATTAGGTCTAATGTAAAGTTAAATACCTCAAAAAACAAATGTATGTTGTTTGGATCAACTTCCCAGTTAAAAGGGGAACCAGACTTAGTTATTTTAGACAGTAAGGGTACGATTTTGGAGTCAGTAGATCACTACAAATACTTGGGGTTTTGGCTGGATAAATTAGGATCTGGAAATACACATGTAGACAGTTTAATTCTCCAGGTTAGTAAGCAGGTGTTTTTTTTTATATATATAGAAATAAAAACTGTTTCGGACCAGAAACCTTAAACCTTATTATTAAAGTCCAAATATTGCCACTCATAGATTACGGGGATATTTTATATGATGGTGCAATGAGTGATCGGCCATCAAGGCTGGACGTTCTATTTCATAGACTAACAAGACTAGCACTTAAATGCCCCAAACATTTGCACCACCGTGAAATGTATAAAAGATTAGGGTGGTTGTCTTTACTTAGTAGAAGAGAAGTCCATAAGCAACTTTTTTGCATACGAGTGTGGTTTGGGACTTATCCCAACATTCCATAGGGGAAAGAATATGCTTTAGAAATATTGAACCCTCTGTGAGGAAATCAGGAATTAGAGAAATGGTTGTCCCCTTATTAAAAACTAGATGTTCTTAATCTCTCTTTAGTTATTATGTACCAACTTGCTGAAACAGTCTTCCACCTGAATTTAGACAACGGATAAGTACGCCTCCTTCCATTTTTAAACTGAGAAAGTACTTGTATTCTTCACAGAAGTTTTGTAATTATCTTCATTAACTGTGTAATTGAGTTAACTAACTGTATATTTATTTTTTATGTATGTATATATTTAAGTAAGGTCACCAATGTGAATGAGTTTTATACTCAATGGTTTAACCCTGAATAAACAAACAAACAACCAAACAAAGGAACCTATGAAAGCACTAACCCTGACTAATATTATGACCATTGGCATGGAGGAGAGGAAGACCATGAGAGGAAGTATGATGATGGAAAGAAGCCTTGGAAGCTTGCATGGTTTAAAGTGAGACATGAAATGGACAATGAATGATGTTGGAGAGAAGCCTGCCAGACCCTAACAAAGGGGCAGTAGACATGAAGGCATGTCTCCGAGTGGAGAGCAGGTCAAGGTAGATGAACCCGAGAGGGTTAAGCTCGAGTAGTCGATGTAAAGGAGTAGACCAATACAGAGGTCGGATGAACGAGAGTTACCCAGATGCGAGCATGAGAAGATTGATGGTGATAATAACCACAGGATTGCAGCAGTTTGATGAGGTAGCATAGGACCCAATGATGGGTATGCTTGATTAAGCGATGTAAATGAGTAGACCCTGCGGTCAGACCGAGCAAAGGAGAACCAGATTCAATCACCTGGACACCATCCAGACTAAAGTAAGAGGAGGATAAGATAAGATAATAGGAAGGTGATGGCTGGACAGGAAAAAAAAATAAAAGAAAGGAAAGGTCATAGAAGGAGTGGAATGGAGGAGCAAAGGTTAGAGAAGGATCAGAATGGAGGGCATAGATCTACAAGCAGAAGTGGGTGGAGCCACAGACGGTGAGCCGAGCAACAAGATGGCCTGGCAGAAAACGAATGCAGACAAAGAGATTCTGCCATATGGGACAGGGCGAGGGCACAGTGGAACTCAGGAAACTAGATGGGTGGGAAATGTGCTCCACAGAACACAGCCAATATCCTGCAGGAACAGTGCAAGAAGAAATAGAAATGTCACTAGAGGAAGATACAGCACTGATGAACAAGTGATCGAGCACTAAGGTGAAATCCCTATCCTCCAAATATCAGATAGGGAAGCTGCAGAGGTGTTGGAAATGGTGACTCTCCAGCCACCAGGTATCCCAGCAACAGCATTAAAGAAGAAAAATGAGAGGCAAGAGGGTGAGAGGTATGGAGTGGTAATGGTGGGAAATTATTCAGACTGCATGTGAACAAAAGCACCATGGTCAGCACCAAGAGCTGGTGGAGTGAAAGTTTAAGGCAGACACCATGGAGTACTGTTTCATGCACAGGGTGGTGGAAGGATGGAAATGGCTAGAAAAAAATGAAGGCTCAACACCTATGGTTCAGTAAATTAACATGTATCATTACCTCCACCACAGGGAAATTGCCGATGCTTCAGGACAGAGGCACCACCACGTCAGAGAATGCAGTGGTTAGAATTACACAAAAACCACCGTGACATGATGTACCACACCAGCGAACACAGACCAAACACCTCAAGTGGTTATGGCACAGAAAACAGATTCGCAGGCCTGAATTGGAAAGAGTAAAAATAATGCAAGCAGAGCAGGGAGGATCAGGAGCTGGGAAGCTCACTGCGTGGGTGCCACCTGGAGCAAGAGCACTAGTGACACAAAAGTCATGGCAATTGATGGAGGCAAGAAGAGCAGGAAGGACTGGATCCGGGTGTGGTAGCTGCTCATCTACTGTAGCTGCAGGGAAAGATGGAAGCAGCGCTATGGCTCCTGGTGAGCACAGAAGAGAGCAGCAGCACAGGAGAGACAACAGGATCAGCATGTGAGACAGCTGACAGGCTAGACCAGGGAATAACACTCCACAAGCACCAGCAACAGAAGCAGGGCTCAGCAGAAGAAAAAGCACCAAAGTGTGAGTGCAGCAGGGAGGGAGCAACAGGGACAAGCAGTAGAAAATGGAGGGGAGAGACAGGAGGGAGCAAGGCGAGGGATGAATGGTGGCAGCAAACAAGCAGCAATGGTGTGCAGCAGAACAGGCAGGACACCGTGGGCTATGAAGGGACAGAACAAAACAGAGGGAGAACAAGCAGTGGGGAAACAAGGACAGGAACAAGCAAGCTGCTGGAGGTGCCACAAGAACAGGGAAAGCACAGAGGTAGGAAGAACGGGAGGAGACAAGGAGGAGCGGTGCCTCCGGCCACAGTGAAGAAACAAATCCTGGACAGTCCAAGAGGAGTGGCCTTTTAAGGCCTGATGGGGGAGTGACATAGTTGCTCTGCCCATTGAACCTCAGGCTTAAAGAGAAACACTGGAAAGGTGCAGCTTTACCCAGGCACTGCAAACATTCCTGATTAGTGCTTTCAGACAGTACTTTTTTTTTTTTAATTTCTCTAATTGCTTTTTTAGTGATTTAAACAGTGGCCTCCAGCTTTCACTTTCTGTTGCTGGCAGCCACCATTTCATGAGTAGCAGAGAGCTTCCTGAGCTCACCTTATGCTAATATGACCTGCCAACCAATAGCAGAGGTCAAACAGGCATATTAACATGCAGTGAGCTCAGGAGGCTCACTGCTGGTCATGAAATGGCTGCTGCCAGTAACAGAAGGTAGAAGTTCTTGGTAGCAGTTCTAAATAATTTAAAAAAGTTGTTACTGTCTGAAAGCACTAATTGAGAGTTTCTGTAGTGTCTGAGGAAAGCTGTGTCTTTTCCAATGTTTTCCTTTAAAGTCTTCCCAGAAAGAGATCTGGGAATGATTATAACAGATGACCTGAAAATGTCCAAGCAATGTGAGAAAGCAGCACCGCAACCAAATGGTATGTTGGGCTGCACTGGCAGGGGGATTACCAGCAGAAAAAGAGAGGTCATCCTGCCACTCTATAGATCACTGGTGAGGCCACACCTGGAGTACAGCATCCAGTTCTGGAGACCGCACCTTAAAAAAGACATTAACAGATTGAAAACAGTGAGAGGAGAGCTATAAAACTGATACACAGACTGCACAGCAAATCTTATGATGAGCGTCTGTGTGACCTGAACATGTATTTCCTAGAGCAGCGGGGGGAATCGGGAGACATGATCAAGACCAAGACTGGAGGCAGTATAGTGCAGTGGGCTAAGGCTCTGAGCTGCAAATTTGGTGACATCCAGCAGACCAGACCTAGGTTTGAATCCCACAGCCTCCACTTGCATACTGTGTGACCCTGAGCAAGTCACTTAACCTCCTTGTGCTCCCAGGTCGCTCCTGTAAAAAAGCTTTCAGCTTAGTGTGCTATACCTGGTTAAAAACAACTAAATAAAATAAATAAAAAAAAATAAGACCTTCAAGTTCCTAAAAGGAATAAACAGGGTGAAGGTTCAGGACCTGTTCCAGATCAAAAATCACTCAAGAACCAGGGGGGCACAACATGAAGCTAGAGGAGGGCAGGTTCAAAGGCAACACATGCAAGTTCTTCTTTACTGAGAGGGTGGTAGATACATGGAACCGCCTTCCACAGGTAGTGGTGGAGGCGAAAATGGTGGGAACTTTCAAGAACACGTGGGACAGGTACAAGGGCACCATCACACTGAATAGCAGTTAAGGGAAGGGGGTAGGCTTATGGGCAGACTAGATGGGTTGTATGATCCCCTTCTGCTGTCACTTTCTCTGTTTCTATGTAAAAACAGGGGTTTTGCCTCATAGAGCTCATCTGCAGCCGATGATTATTCAGGAGTGGAAATAATCAATTTTTATTCATTTTTTATTTTAATTTCTCACCAGGAAAGGCACACAGAACTGTGACAGTATGTTTTAAGGTGCATTCTAGGGGAAGGTTACATGGACCAGTTGTATTGACGAGGGAATGTTGGCCAGTACATCAATGAACACCCCCTACTGTTAAGGTAAGTGCTATGGGATCCTTAATGGCCACATGGACTGTCACCAGAAATGGGCAGAAGGGATCATGGTTTAGCAACTCATCTGAAAGATGACACATAATAGTGTAGTACCATCCCATGTACTGTACTGTAGTATCAGTACTGGGCATTAGCCCAAGTTTCTGGTGTGGGACTAGAACTCACAACCTTCCAATCATCCATCAACAGGGCTGATCAGGAACTCTACTGAGCTACTGTGACTGACACATAATGCCCAGCTTTCAACATCACAGTCATGTCATAGGAGTAAGCAATAACCCATGACAGAGTGTGTGGTTATTGGGGATTAATCATCAAACTGGGTGCATTGTGAGGCACGAGGCCACAGGCTGAGTGTCCTCACAGCACCCGGGGTGTTGATTAATCCCCACTAACTACACACCCTGGAGTGGGTTATTGCACTTAAAACATTAGGTATCTTTAAAACAAGGAGAAAACACCAGAAAGGGGGTTTCTCCCTGTTTTAAGACCAAAAAAGTGACTGTATCCTGCCACCTGGAAAAATAGTTCCCAACAAGAGATGCACAGGTGACTGCTTTTATGAACATAGAAATGTGAGAAATACAGTACTGAGATGACTTCTAACATTTCTTTTGCATAAAATACTGTATCACACTCCCAACCTCCTTTATTGTGCCCCAGAGAGTTGGTGCCTGTTGCTCTCTCACTTTATCTCACTACATGCAGTGTTGCATGCAAAACCAGTTGGAGCTGTTTGGGAAACACATTCAGACACACACGCTACAAACCCTGCTAGACAGACAGAGAGAGACAGACACACACAGACAGACCGAGAGTCTGTATGTGTGTATATGTCTCTCTCTCTCTCTCTCTCTCTGCCTGATCAACGAACAATGCCAGTTGCAACACAAAAAAAAAAAAAAACATTAATACTGTGTAGATAGGGGAAGTAAGTTAAATGGTCAGACCTAGGGAATTGCAATCGCAACTGATCTGTACTCACTTCTGTAAGGGTGAAATGCATGCTGCTCCTGATTCCTTGGTTGTTCTGGTGAGGGTAGAACAGAACATGGACTGCATGCAATAGAACACTGCCCACATTCAGCACAGTGCAGGACCAATCGAGCAAGGTCCAGCGGAGAGAGAAAAAGTGAAATGGGGGCACACAGCAGCGGAGAGAGACAGAGAAGACATTTGCAGTCATCGGCTGCAGGGGCACTGTCTTTCAGGTTGGGCTTTCTCTGTAGTGAAGCTTGCAGGCTCCATCTGAGACCACCACGCTATTAAATGCCAGCAGGGAAGACATGTCCTGGCTCAACTAACAGCTGTGGTGTCCAGAGGTCCACTGGGTGGTTGGGTGGAAATGTCTGTGCGTCTCACATGGGAGACAGGGGAATGAACTGAGCAGATGCAGAAGCACACAGAGACTTTATGGGTTCGCTGTAATGGGGAGATGGACAGAGATAAGACTAGACAAACTTTTAACAGTGCAGCCACTGTACGTGCACTGTTTGTGCCATAGTACATTACAGACTTGTGTGACAGGGGGGATCACTTGCTTAGCGAGTAAAACAGTGGCTGCCTGAATCACTGAATTTCTATCACAGTAACAAGACCATCAGTGAAGCATTGATCTTAGTAAGAGACTGCTCACCCTCAGCATGCATATAACATGGATTAATCAACTGTCAGGTGACAGTTCTTAACCAATGAATTTACTTGCCAAAATCTCCCATGTTATAAAAGGGGGTAATCAATTCAGCACCTGATTAACACTCAGCTGTAAGTGAACTGTAAAGCAACTGTGAGGGACAAAAGTAGTTTTAAGTTAAAACTTTTAACATGTTTTTAGCATTAGTAATTTATTTATTTAAATTTTTCTTCACAAGATAGCTCCAATGAGACCTAAGTCTCATTTAATGGAACATCCTGAACATAAAGCAAACAATAATATGATTAAAAACAACTACATTTACTATAACCTGAAATGTGATTTTCAGCATAGTGAAGATGAAAGCAGGCTTACTGGAACAATTCCTATGTGTTGAGTTCAAGGAATTTCAAGAAGTAGAGCTGGCAAAGGAAAGAAGGACTTTTCCCCATTACGCACTCATCATATAGCCAGGAAAACAGTGACTAAGAACATTGTGTAATTCATTTGATAAGAATGAGCTGATCCGATGAAGAATTTTTATTTGGGGAATATGCTGAGATCTAGTGTTTTGGGCACTGGCAGACCAGGGCTAAAGGAATTTGATTTCTGTTCAGCATTTTGGCACTTTGACATCATAAAGCAGTGCTTTTTACAGGGAGCACACACTGAGCATGTCCAAGTTGTTCTTCGTTATCATTACCCTTGGCTATGTAATTAAGCAATAATGACTGAACAGCCGGTCATTACCTGGGAACTAATGACTGGCTGGGGGAGTAAGGCCCAAGGCACAGCCGAGGGTCAACCCCCACTGGCTAGTCATTAATCCACAGGAAATGACCAGTTGTGAGGTCAATATTGTGATTATAAGTCTAATTGCAATAATGAGACTTTTTTACATGTTTTTCTATGTTTTCTTTTTTTCATGGCAGCATGCACTGAGACTGCTGTGTTGTGCGACAGGTTCATCTCATAACATGTCTCAGCGATGCTGACGTGCTGGCTTGTTGGAGCAGGGGTGAAGTGCTGCAGTTAAAGTGATGATAATGATGATAATGATGATGATGATGAAGGATCACTATAGAAATTATTCTCTTGAATGTAGGACTGTACCTTTTTTTTTTTTTAGTAAAACTTTGACAGATAATGTCTATGGTAGATATACAGCTGCCATAGACCCAAAATGAATAATGGGTTACAGTGGACTCCAGCGGGGTGGAGCTAGGGGATGGCTAAACTCCAAACAAAGATCAATTAGCTGCACTCCAAATGAAAGAAACACTGCTCAGGCTATATTTGCAGTAAAAAATTAACTTTTTTTCAAGAGAACAATAGATGCAGCAAACTGAACAGCAACCAGTCACCCATGTAGCTCTCTCACCCCAGCGCTTCACCCATTAACAGGTTGCTGTTCAATTTGTTGCATCTCTTTTTCTTTTGAATAAAGTTAACTTTTTACTGTACATATAGCTTGAGCAGTCTTTTTCAGTTGGAGTGCAGTGTCTTGATTTTTAGTATCTCTGCCATGCCAGGCATTTCTTTTCATTATGTATTTTATGGGTTTTTTTTCCCATTTTTGCCTGCTCCCAGTTCCAGATGCGCACGTGCGCATGTGGAGGCATGCATGCCTTGCATTCTGAGATGCTCTTCTGACTTAGCACCCCCTCCCACCTGTGCTGCTACCGGACCACCAACCGATGGCAGTGGAACTACAGGGGGGGGGGTCAAACCACCCCAGGAGAGGAGAGGAGAGCTGCCATTAGGTGCTCGATCCTGCTCCACCCTTCCCCCCTATGCCGGCACCCCAATGACCTGTGGTTGTTCCTTAACTCGGGTCACTGGTGTGGTGTGAGGTGTGGCATCCAGTGCCTCAACCCTCAGTGCCACTGGGTCAGCATCATGCCAGGCATTTCTAAGAGAATTCAGACCAGCATGGCAGCCAGTTAGTGAGCTAATTTAGCTCATGAATAATGAATTGTTCTTATAATTATCATTGCATTAAGCTGTAGCTTCAGGTAGGTAGGATAGTGAAATAATGCTGCAGGGAGGTGAGAAGACAGTGCATAGCAGGACCCTGTACTGGTAGCTGCAGATCCTGCAGCAAGAGCAGGGCAGAGAGTATTTAGCAGACTGAGAAATATACGGGGGGGGGGGTTGAAAGAATTTTTTTTTTTTACTGAGAGCTGGTGAAGTACAAGGAACTGAAATCCCTGTTTTTTACATTTGGATTTATTGTTTTGTCCCCCTTCAGCAGGAGCAGGGCAGAGTTTGGGGCAGACTGGGTGGACCATAGGCCCTTATCTGCCAACACTGTCTATGTATCTATGTATCTACGAGACATTGGGATCCACAATTGCAGCAAGCAGAAAGGGAGAATTCCTAATATCTATAGATCTGAAAGATGCCTGTCACCACATCCCCACCCTTCGAGCACTCCACAAAACTTAAGATTTTGCATTTTGAATCCGCACTTTCAGTACCAATGTCTACCCTTCTTTACAAAGGTCATGGCAGCCTTTGCAGCAAATCTGCAAAAAGGAAGTGATATGTCTTCTCATATCTGGATGATTGGCTGATAAGGGTGAAGTCCACAAGTCAGCAAAGCAAGTGACCCTCAGAGCACAGGAGACACTTTCTCAATGTGGCAGAATTGTGAACAGAACCAAAAGCAATCTCAACCCATTGTCTATTCTGGAACATCGAGAAGCAGTGTTCAACATGGTACAAGAACAAGATGGTAAATCAGTAAGACTTCAGTCCAAAAAGTCCATAAAAAACTTAAATAATCTTTTATTCTTCTTATAGCTTCACACCAAACATGTTCAACCAGCTACAGTTTCGTAGTTTCACACCACTTCTTCAGGCCAGATTTATAATACAGTGCTGATTCTGTTTTTGGTATTTTCATGTCACTTTAGAATTCACTTAATACTCTCCGAGTTCAGCCTTAATTTGCTCTGTTCTATATTATCTTAAGGTTCACTCATATATCAGTAAGGTCTTGTTCAACTAGCTTGTTTTCAGCTTTATCATCCAAAGCTTCATTTTTTATTAAGACCCCTTATAGTATAGCATTACTGCCGAATCTTCTTATTTTACATTCATTTGTGTTTCTATCGTCAATGTTTCCTCTAACAGCACAGCAACATAACTAATCGGGAAACAAAGGAATTTTAAGATTGACAGAGAAAGCTATAAATATTCAAAGAAACATTGACGATAGAAACACAAATGAATGTAAAATAAGAAGATTCGGCAATAATGCTATACTATAAGGGGTCTTAATAAAAAATGAAGTTTTGGACGATAAAGCTGAAAACAAGCTAGTTGAACAAGACCTTACTGATATATGAGTGAACCTTAAGATAAAATAGAACAGAGTAAACTAAGGCTGAACTCTGAGAGCATTAAGTGAATTCTAAAGTGACATAAAAATACCAAAAACAGAATCAGCAATGTATTATAAATCTAGCCTGAAGAAGTGGTGTGAAACTACAAAACTGTAGCTGGTTGAACGTGTTTGATGCAAAGCTATAAGAAGAATAAAAGATTATTTAAGTTTTTTATGGACTTTTTGGACTGAAGTCTTACTGATTTATGATCGAGTTCTAGATTATTAGCCTATAGTAAGATTGTCCAGATGTACAGATAGGAAACAGGGCAACCTATACCAACTGAGTTTAAAACAAGAACAGGATGGCTCTCAAACACATGCTTTCTCAACTTAAAAGACAATGTAAACAGATCCTATATAGTAAAAAATCCATAGTCTGGGACGTAATGCAGTTACTCAGACTCATGATTTCCTGCACAGATCTCCACAACTGGGCAAGGTTTCACATGAGGCCACTACAGTGGTTTCTTCTCAACAACTGGGATTAGTAATGGGTAAAGTTGGAAAAATTCGCTTTACAAAGAATTTTGTGAATTTTCTGCTAGTCATGAAATATATCTGCAAGGTAAATTTCCACTTTGCCTTAGAGAAATTCACGAATTATGGAAAATACTAACGTCACCTAAGTTTGCCTATGAATTATGGTTCTAGGCTGAAATTAGCAAGGATCCATGGGATAGGAGCTGCATGGTACTGTCATGAGCTCTTTTGCCATGCATAGGCTGAATTCAGTGCAATGTGAGGAAGAGATAAGTTTGAGTTAGCTGTGCTCTGGAGCTGTGTGCCAAAACACTTTATCAAACTGTTTAAAATGCAAACGTTTTTGTCCCAAATCAGTTCATTAAGAGTGTACTGTGCCATGTGCCTGTAGATCACCAACTATTTGTGGAATTATTTGTGATTTATCTAGTTTAAAGTAGTAGTTTCCCTTTCTGTATTGCAGACTGTGTAGTGTACTGTGGGGAAGGGGAGTTTATCTGCAGCAACCTCCAGCAAGAATAAGTTTGGCCAGAGCCAATAGGGCTGCAGCTGAAGTCACAGACAAGGGGCCGGAGCTGCAGAGATGGAGAACAGCTTGCAACCACACTGAGAATGTACAAGCTGTGATGCAATATCTCATTTTCAATGGAGTCTTGCTTTTATTCATTTTTACAATGTATTTATTCAGGACATGGCACCTGACAGACAAAATGGCATGAAATAATAATATTGTGTATCCCCTTAATAAATTCCATGGCTGGTGTTTAGTCCTCCATGCCTTTTCCTGCAGGTAGCAGTGTGCTACCTGTTTAGCAGAATGCGGAGGAAGGACATGGAGCTGGCAATGTTGGTTAGGCAACCTATAGACCACTCCTATACATTTTCCCATTCCTTAGTCACTTGGAGCCATAGTGAACCTAAACCTTCCCCTCATGAGATTGTTTTATCCTGTAAGACCATTATGGTCTCCTTCATGTATATTGCCAGCCTCCTTTAGTGTCAGCAGCTATCACTTCTAAATACAATATAGCCCGGGACATTTAGGTCCCAGCTATTGTTTTTGTTAGGTCATGTTACTGTGCTTGCCACTACATCTAGTAGCTCTGATGCCATAATCATCTGCAGCTCATTCATTTTGTTCCCACAGACCATGGTACTTATATACAACTTTCTTCACTTGCCCTTTCTTTTTCCTTCTGAGCTTTCCATCCTTGGTGACTGTTGCACAGTCATCCTTTATATCCCCTTTTTACCCTGTCCTGTGTGTTGTGGAAGAGATATGTTAACTTCATTTGTGTCATAGTGTATGTTCCTGTGTTCTGTCATTACAATCCCCCTCTCCTAGCGTAAGATATTGCTAATTATTACATCTAGATTTTGCCCTAATGCACTGGTTCCTTCTCTAGTCAGATGCAGGCTATCCTTTGCAAACAATCAGCTGTCTTTCCAGAAGGATCTCCAGTCCTCTGAATAACTAAACCCCTCCTTATCACTCCAAGCCTTTAGACACGTGTTAAACTCTAATACAGTATGTTCTCATTTTTACTCTTAGATCACATGGCACTGGCAATGCATCTGAGAACATGGATCTGGCAGAACCCAGGTCCTCAGTGAATGGCTTAAATGGACCATGTATTGCTGTGATAGGAGTTAGTGTGCGGATGCTAGTAAAGCTGAGATCTGCATTGACAGTAACTCTGAATGTAACCTATCCTTCAGGTAACAGGTATGGACTGAGACAAAGCAATACTGGCTTTAGCTGTTTTGGATCGCCATCCATGGGTGATTGTAATATGTCCCCGTAATGTTTGAGGGCAAATTGTAGTGGAACTCCTTTGTAGTGTTATTAAAAAAAATCACAGTGCTCTTGCCTAAGGAATTGCTGCTCCAGCAACTTCTGTGGACTAAGACTTGCATGACAGCATGCTGGTTGTAGCATCCCAATGGAGTGCACTGGGGTTTGCTGCTCAGGCAGTTTTAGTGACATGTGAGACTTCTTAAAAGAACATCCTAATGGAGTGCACTGGGGACCAGGTAGTCACTGCCCCCCACCACCGTAACGTGTCTTGCTTTAAAGAAATTGGAAAGAAAGGAGCTAATGCTGGTTTGTCTCCTTGCACTGTTTTTTCTCTCTGGGGTTTGGCGCTCAGCTTTAAAAAAAAAAAAAGTGTGAGCCAATGCTGGTTTGATTCCCTGCCTTGGTTTGACTATGTGGGGTTCGGCTCTATGGCACACTTCTAACTGCCTGTATAGTTGCCATATAAAGCTGAATACCTTCCTGTAGTGTTGAATATTTGCATAAGAAACTGAAGGTGCAAATCTTTTGAAAATGCAGACTGTGGCTCACACTCGCAACAGATTCCCCATCTTTACAGGGTAAATGATCCTCTATTAAAAATTATGAAAGTGCTTGGAAGCCAGTTGTGCATTCGGCTTTGGTAGCATGTACAAGCGTAGTCTATTGTGGTGTGGTCTGATGATCACAAGCGGACAGTTGGCCAGATCACATGGGCAGAACTGCACACATTCTTCCTCCCACACACACACACACCCATGGCCGCTCTTCTGCTGGGTTGGGATGATCCTGAGATGTGATCTGCATGTCAGCCACAGCTAGGTTCCAGGTATCAATGCCCTTGGAGGTGGGGGCAGAGATCGCAGACCTGGACAGGCAAGATAACAGAAAGACTTACTACTGAATACAGTGAGGTCTCAGTCTGTTTTAAAAAAAATGGCATTCAATTGTCAGCCATGCAATCCACTCATGAAATTTATAGTACTATCTGCTAATTAAAAAAGATAAACTTCTATACTGTTGCTTACCAGCATTTGCTGCCATTTGATCTAATAGAAGTGTAGTTCATAGGTCTATGGACTTTGATTCTGAGTTATATTAATTTTAGTCACCACTAGGCTGTACAACAATCTAAGCACAGCTGCAGGTATTCATATACAAGAAGTGTTATATCTTTGGTATTTCAGTTTTCATGTACTATGCCTAGCAGTGCAATTAATGTAGAAAAAGCTACATTTGCTGCTCCAGAAGCCTTTGGTGTGTAAGTTTAGCACAGCCCCACAAATGCACTCTCATTTCTGGAAAAGTCACAATGGGAGGAAATATTGGATATACTCAACCAGTTCAGCCTGTCCCTGACTATGAGGAACATCTGTTATTTTGCTCCTACAGTAAAAAAAAAGGGGGAGACGTTACATAAATACAATGAAAAGGTGACTCCAGTTACAGAAATATGTGCTACACAATGTCCAAAAAATACAATTTCTGTCTTTCAAACTTTCCCCTGAGAGATGAGGGCCTCTATAAAACATGACAACAATATATCTTACTGTGCATTACACATTATGAAAGCAGACCATGCCGAACTTACTTTAATACATGTTAGTTCATTGAGGGAGCTGTGAGGTTAAACTGCTTTATTTTTCTTCCTGGCACCCATGTATTTTCTCAACTACTGTGTCTACAACAAATAAACATACTATCACCTGAGTAAATGTAACCATTTCATGCCGAGGTCCCCTTTTTCTTTCAGGTTTTGTGAAAGCACTTGGTTTACATTTCTTGTGCAATTACATGAATCCCCTGCTATCAGTTCACTTTATTTATTTGGAGGCGGTGTGTTCTGCTGGCAATAATGCAAGTTTGGAAATCAGGGGAGAATGGTTTAAATCCCACCCAAGCCATACACTCACTGTGTGCCCAATCCACTTCCTAGTTAAAATTAAAAAATGAAAAATGAAATGGAACGCGTGACCCAGAATATCTCAATGCGTTTCATTTCACCTGAGTTGTGAAATGGTGTAGAACCAATCAGCTGAAAAACCACTGTGATGAACAGATCGATGAAACTAATGAAATAGGACAGTGATTTTCGTGTTCAGTAAATATTATTAAATCTGACCAGGAGAAGAGACAATTGGAAGCATTAACACTAACAGTGAATAAAACATTGCCAGGACATTCAAGCCAGCATGTCAGCATTTAGCACTACGAGAAACATGTCTTCTCTATTTAGACAGGGTTGAAAGTTAGTCAAGATTTATCCATTGTGTATACAGTGACAATGCCTCCCCAGTGAACAGCAGTGAAATGCAAACATGCTGTCTTTAATTTTAACTCGGCTGCGGGTAAAAATCCTGCTCTATGCGTCTGTCTATGCCAATAAAACAACAAACATAGCACATATACCATTCTCATAACAGACAGCCTTAACTGCTTTTCTAAATCCAGATTTGTCTTGTGTGATATACAAAAAGTTATGACTTGTAATATTGCTCTATCGCTTCAAAGACAGCTCTCCCCCCACCTGATGTTACAGAGACTTACAAGCAGGAGCAGTAACCCATACACTCCATGAATGTGTGAGGGAGGATGGCAGAAAAACATGAAAAAATAAGGTGAAATAAAGTGCCCATCACTAAAAATCACCACACTGTTGTATATTCTGTGCAGTCTCTATTTCAAAAATGGAGACTTGCAGAAATTGTGTCCCTCCCACATATACAAAACATAATGCTCTTGTCCATCCCACATATAGAAAAAATAGCACTATGGGACTGCTGTAATGGATACAGACATTGGAGTTCTTCACGTCCCCTGGAGGAGACTGTGATGCAACTCCAATATATTGTTCACTTGAAAGGAATACGCTGAATCCTTTTCTGACAGCACGAGGTCTGCAGAGCTCCACCCACTGCAACCTTAGAAAGGCAGGCCTGCCTTATAACCTAGGTGGTGTTTATCAGTACTGATGTTCAGTGTTTTTGGTGAATATTTTTTCATGTTTTTTGTCCTTTGTTAGTTTACTTCTTTAGAACAGTTAGGTTTGTTTTATTAAATTATTTGTGTACCTATAGTTTGAATATATATTGATTTCATTCTTATTGCTTGGTAGAAGTTAAATTTAGTTCATGTACCTTGTTGCATCATATGTGTGTCCCCCAGTCCCTTAAATCCCAATTGTGTATTGCTCTTCTTAAAAAACAAAGAAGAAAAAATATATATATTTCTGGTGTTGTTGTTTACTGTCTGGGTAAAGTCTTGTAAAGTGTGCTGTGGAGTCTTGCACGGGTCCCCCAGTCCCTTAAATCCTTGTCGTGTATGGTTTTGTTAACAAAACAAAATAGAAAAATATTTCTGTTGTTGTTTCTGTGTAAAATCTTGTAAAGTCTTGTGTAGTCTTGTGTGTCTTCCCCTTAATTGTTCCTTAACCCTTAAATCCCTGCTGTGCATTGTTAAAAAAAGAAAGAAAAAATTGGGGGTGTTGCTGTTGTTTACTGTCTGTCTATGTCAGTAAAGAGTTGTAAAGTGTTGTGTTGTGCTCTGAAATGTACATGTATAAGGAAATGGTCTGTAAAGTGATGGTCTGCTAAAGGAGTTTCTAGCAACAGCACTGCTGACAAGAAGAGCATAACTTATATGGTTCTGAAGGGAACTGTAAGCAGTTGTGATGATGCAGGTTCATCAGTGACTGGTACTGGTTGTAGTAATGGTCGAAAAGTAGTAGTTGCTGCAAATGGGGGCATTATGTAACCAAATTTGTCTCTCCAAAATGTGTGGCATCAGTGTTGATGGGTGATGGTGGTGGTAGAGTAGGCAGTGCAGGTAGGAATCACAAGAGCAGTACAAGAACCAAAAAAAAGTCTTCCTCTAGGAATGTAGGTGAGGACAAGGACTTGGAGGTGGCTGATGTCCCCAAAAGTGTTGTAGAAGAGCTGAGCCTGAGTCACAGTGTGTTGTGGTACTGGCAGATCTGAGCGTTTCTTCATGCAGGGCCAGAAAATCAGATGCTTCTGAGAAGGAAATACAGTGAGACAAAAGTGAGGATGAGGTGGAGGAAGAGGAGGACATATCCCATGTGGTTAGCATTGTACGTGAGGATGTGGAGAATGATATGGACCCTCTATGGGAACCAGAGAAAAGGAAAAGTAAGGGCCAGCAACAGGGAATCAGTAAAGCCCTCCCCCCTCCAGTTCTCCAGCTGTTGTTGGCTGTGCTGAGCCAGTAGTAATAGAAAAAGAAAAGTAAGGGACAGGGAATCAGTAAAGCTCCCTCCCCTCAATTCTCCAGCTGCTGTCAGCTGTGTTGAGCCAGTAGTAATAACAGATGATGACTCAACAGTTGCAGCAGAGCAGAAATGATGCCCCCAAACACCCATTTCTAGCCCTCCAATAATGTCCCAATACCTAGTTCATAGCCATCATGTTAAAATGTGGGGTACAAAATCCCTAGTTTGTGATTTTTATATTCTGGACCTGAAAGATAAAACAGTGGCTATCTGCCAGCGATGTTAATCATGTGTGTAAGCACATGGGAAACGGGTCACTACCTCGGCACTGGTGGGCAACACACACCTCAACTCCAGGCACCTGTTATGCTGGACTCAGCACCAAATGGAAGTCAGTGCAGGGGGAGTGTTCTCCTTTATTGACCTCATTGAGCAAGGCATCCCAAAGTGGCACAGATACAGATCCAGGGTGGGATTTTGAAGTAACCATGGAAGATTACTATAGAGATGAGGATGAAGACTTGATGGTATTTCCTAGTATTGGGCAGAGTAGCAGTGGTGGTGTGAGTATTAGCAGCCAGAATCAGCAAAGTACATCAACCCTTGTCTCTATGACATCCAAAATCATGTCATTCATTTGTTTAGCATTTGTGATCACCTCCCCGAGTCCTGAACAGTGCAGCCTACACTGCAGAGCATGTTTGAGCATCACACCAAATCCCCATGAAATCATGCTGTTGCATGTGAACTTAATGCAGCAACTGCAGAACTTCTGGCACTTGATCTGTTGCCATTCTTTTCTGTGGGGAATGTATGATTCTGCAGGTTGATGGCACATGCCTGTCCAAAATTGAAGATCCCATAATGCATGTGTTTCTCCATCGGAACTATATAGTACTGTGACATACACAGTAAGATGTGCCCTGCAGCATTCAGCATCACTATGGATCCACCTTAGTAAGGATAACGTTGCAGCCATAAATATGTTCAGATATTTCCAGATATTCTGAGATATAGCTAAAAAGAGTCTCTCTGGTGGCCATTAGTGGTACTGCAGGCAGGCAGGAAATTTCTCCAGAGATATCGCAGACATTTCATGAAATACTGTATCTGGCCATGTCTATGGCTGCCGCTGTATGTGGACCAGTTCCCAAACAGCTGGTAGTTCTTATCTAAGCATTACAGACCACTGGGCACAAGTACCCGGGGTAGTATTTGACACTGGGATGGGAAAAAAACTGTATGAAGCCCAACTGTGCTGGTAGCAACATTACAGGTATTTACCAGCATGCCACACTGGCAATGAGGAGAGTACCAGGCTCACACACTGGTCAAAAAATGTCAGAAATGCTCCTGGCCAAAACTGATTAGTGGCTGCACCCACTGTCCCTGAAAGCAAGTTTCATAGCAAGCAATAATGGCTAATGGCTCGAATGTGGTGAAATGCATCAGCAATAGCGAGTTTCTCAGGTTTCCCTGCATGGCACACTGTCTTAATCTTGTAGTGCAGGAGTTTCTTGCATATCCTGAAATCAAGGCAATGTTGACTGTGGCCAGCCGCATCTATGCCCACTTCGCTTGTTCTAGAGAGGCCTGTGACCAGCTTAGGTATCTGCAGATCCAAAACAAGCTGCCTCAGCACTGTCTCAAGCTAGACGTTGTCACAAGATGGAACTTGGCACAGTACATGATTGAGCACTTGTACGAGCAGTACAAAGCTGTCTCAGAATACCTGCTGCTGCACACAAGCAGTGACAGTTTGGGAGCATCCATGTGTCTCACAGCAGAGCAATGGCAATTCATGGATCACCTAATCATGATTCTGAGAACATTTATTTATTTAGGTTTTGTTGACCGGATAAGTGCACTAGACACATTCTGCCTATTTTCAGGATTGACCTGGGGGAATAGGATACAGATGAATGTCAACTGACCTTTAACCAGATTAAGCTGTTGATGGTATTTTTAGTGAATGGGGAGAAATTTGGCAATTCCCCAAATCTTTTTCGAGAAGTGCCATTGGATCTTTAACATCCACCTGAACTACCACCAGAACAGGCAGATGGGACCTCGGTTTAATGTCTCATCCAAAAGATGGCACTTCAGGAGTGCGGCACCCCCCTGATGCTGCACTACAGTGTCGGTATTGGGACTTAACCCAAGTGCCTAGTGTGGGGATAGAGCCCACAGCTTTCTGATCTCCCAGCCTCAGAGGTGAGTGTGCTACCTGCTGAGCCACTGACACTGACATTTCAGCATGCCACACAGGCAGTGAGTGGGGACACTGCCTCTAATAGTCAGGCCATCCCATTGCTAAGGGTGCTGAGGCAGACCTTGGTAAATGTACAGTAGGTGCTACAGGCAGGCAGAGATAGGGCTAGCTGTATATTAATGGAACACATGCTGCAAATACTAAGCTGCAATATCCATATTTCATGCATTCTTCAGTCTCCTGAGTTTGTAACTGCCACCATACCATGCTGGACTCACAATATAAAAGGGGCCTGTCATCCGTACTTGAAGGTGGGCATGATCAGGTACCAAATCTTACTGATCAGCTCATAAGATGGGTTCATGGGGCACAGATGTCATGGGCAGAGTTCTGCAAGCCACAACACGGCAGTGATAGATCAGGTGTTGCTACCATCTCAGTGAAGCATGCAGAAAAAACATGGCTATTTACAGGAGGAAAAATGACCATCAATCCACTTTGGGATGCTTTGTCATAGGTGGGAATTGAAGATGTGTAGGAAAAGGAGGAGGAGGCTGATGAGTCAGCAGGATTGCATGCAGCACAGAGCATAGTGGGTGCATATTTGGCAGACACCAGGCACCTGAACATTTTGGAAGAACCTCTGCTGTTCTGGAGTAGCAAGGTGACTGAGTGGCCAGCACTGACCTCCACAGCACTGAAATATGTGAGCTGTCCTCCCTCTAGTGTAAGCATGGAGATGATATTCAATTCAGCAGGGGCCATTGTGCAAGACAGGCATATGAATCTGTTGCCTAAAAAAGTTGGCATGCTAACATTTATTAAAATGAATAAAGGGCAAATTCTACCTAGGACAAGTACATCTGTGTTTGTATCATAGGATGGTGGTGGTGATGAAGCGGAAGCAGAACAGCATGGTGGTAGCAGAAAACTGAATTCCATTGAGGTTGATGAGGCACTTATGGAGAAATAATTCCCAAATGGGGACAACTCTGGTCTGGAAGACTATGAATGCTGCTTCCTTGATAATAATGATGATGATGATGATGACAATAGCAGAGCATGAACGAAAAAAATGTTTTTAGATCCTTCCGTTCCTCCTTATAAATTTAATCCTTTCCTTCATGACTGAATTTTTTCCCCAACAATATTTTCCCCAAGTTGTGCTGCATTTCTGTACATCAAAATAAATACATCCGACAGCATGATTACCATTTGCCCTGAGTCATATTTAATATCTTGGACACAGACACAACATAACATTTTTAACGACTGACAAACCCAGCCAGCATAGATCATCATAGCCAGCTCTCCAGCCATCCTGACAGTAATCCCACCAGCCAACCCACTGTTCATCATCCTGCCAGTGCCAGAAATCCAACCATCCAACCTGCTGTTAGATCCTGCCAGTGCCAGAAATCCCACCATCCAATCCATTGTTAGCCATTCTGCCAGTACCAGAAATCCCACCATCCAACCCACTGTTAGCCATCCTGACAGTGCCAGCAATCCCACCATCCAACCTGCTGTTAGCCACCCTGACAGTGCCAGTAATCCCATCATCCAACCCGCTGTTAGCCATCCTGCCAGTGCCAGAAATCCCACCATAAAACCCACTGTTAGCCATCCTGACAGTGCCAGAAATCCCACTAGCCAGCCCCGTTAGCCATCCTAACAGTGCCAGAAATCCCACCATCAAACCTGCTGTTAGCCATCCTAACAGTGCCAGAAATCCCACCATCAAACCTGCTGTTAGCCATCCTGACAGTGCCAGAAATCCCACCATCCAATCCCCTGTTAGCCATCCTGCCAGTGCCAGTAATCCCACCAGCCAGTCTCATTAGCCATCCTGACAGTGCCAGTAATCTCACCAGCTAGACCCCTGTTAGCCATCTGACAGTACCAGTAATCCCACCAGCCAATTTGCTGTTAGCCATCCTGCTAGTGCCAGTAGACCCACAAGCCATCTTGCTTTTAGCCATCCTGCCAGTAATCTCTTGAGCCAGTCCACCATAAACCATCCTGCCGGTGCCAGTACCCCCCTAGGCAGTCTGCTGTTAGCCATCCTACCAGTGACAGTAATCCCACCAGCCAGTCTATTAGTTATCCCACCAGCAATCCCACCACACTGCCTAGAAGACTTTTTGTCAGCAATCCCAACAGCCACTGTGTGAACCATCCCACCAGCCAGACCACCACCAGCTGGCATGGAAAGCTGAAGCCAGATCTCAAGCAGCCAAGCCTACAGCCACACTGAGCCCATCAAGGCATGAACACCTGATCTACAGCAAACACCAGGAGTGTATACTGTAATGGTACAGTAAATTCCTTTCATTTAAAGCAGCAGTAGGCGCTGGTAGCCCAAAAATGTAATTCTCTGCTTTTTTGTAAAAAAATGCATTTCTGACATTGTAAATCATCATTTTGGTTCACTTATTCTTAGTTTTCACAGATATTGTCAAAATTGCTCTTACAGCTAATGTTGTAATTAATGACTCTTGTCATTAAAGATGGCCAACATTCACAGTTTGTTAATATCTATTCTATTGAGGTTACTCCATTTATTTATTTATTTAAAATTGGTGACGGGGAAAGGCACACTGAGGTGAAGCTTGTTTCCAGGTGCGATCCAGGTATTTATTAGAAAGTTGTTAAAACATGTTTCTGATATGGTAAAGAACACAGCACTGTGCCATGATATTTCATTACTTCATGATGTGCATGGCACAGGACTGGGTACTTTTAAACAGTTTAAAATCTTGTCTCTTCTCTAGGGAATGAAATAAAACAAATAAAATGAGGATCTTAATATTTTGGACAGACAAATATTGCTGAAGAAAACTACTTAGTCAGTAACACGTTCTGTGGCTTTAAATAAGCGTTTCTTTTCCTTTTTTCTCCCTCTCACTTTAGCAACACAGCACAACCCTCAGAATAATGACGTGTCTTCTGGCACCACCTTGCTGTGTCACCGTTGTGCCATTACATGGCATGGCCACTAATAATTTGATGGTAAATATGTGACATGATTTTTTTTTTCTCTGCCCATAATTTTTTAATCTTATCTTTTTCTTTCCACAGGTGAACTGTGACACAATGACCATGCCAAGTCATACTAAATAATGTCTCTTTCTTTCTTCACAAGAGACAGTTTTTCATCCATCTCATGTCTGGGGAACATTCATTCCATGGCATGGCCAGGCCATCATCCATTAGGGTTACCACCTGTCCTGATTTTCACAGGACAGTCCTGATTTGGGCAGCTCTGTCCTGCAAAAAAACATGAAAAATACTACATGTCCTGACTTTATAGTAGAAAAAATATTTTCTAACTTTCCACTAAATGTTGCAGAAAACTATAATACCCTAACTAAAATACATTAAAATGATAAACAATAGAAGCAACTAAGAAACTACAATATTTAGCCTTAATTCTGATTATATAGAGAAAAAAGGTCTGTTGCATTGATCGAGGTTACGTACTGTCCTGCAAAAAATCAAGCTTCAGTAAGAAATGTCCCACTTTGGGCTTTTTAAAAGGTGGCAACCCTATCATCCATGTGATGGTAGGTATCCTTTTAGAAAGCTAATTTCTGTTCTGTTTTTTTAATTATGTTTTCCTTTCACAGGTCTACTGCAACTCAATATGGAGCATACTACAGTGTCTAAATAATTTGTATTTTGTCTTCACATCAGGTTTGAAAGTGATATATCATGCCAGCAGCAAGAATACCAAGTCCTTCTACAGCAAGCAAGCCATTGGCACCTGTTAATTTCTGACAGGTCATATTCAGGGACTCAACCCTGCTAAGTTCTGCTGCTCGGAACTTGACGTCCTCCAGTACTGGACATTATGTATGCTCAGCATGTCTGCTGCTGTGCATCATCATACAAAACTGTCCTCCAACTGACTGTGCCATTTCATTGTGCAATACCCAATCTATTGTGCATATGTGAAATACCTGAAGTGAGAGAAATAGGAGAAGACAACAGTTATCATGATTCCTGCCTATAGCTACATCGCTATGATTTTAGGAAAAAATACTTGCTTTGCCATGCTATGAAAGAGTCCAAAATCAAATAACTGTGGGCAACACCCATGCAGCAGCAGCACTGAATCACCATGACAAATCCCTGCAAGGAGAAAAACAGTGATAAAATAGGTTTACAAGGCAATGGTTTCAAATACCCTCTCACACCCACAGAATCCAAGAAAGGAAAAAAAAACTTACCTTTGCAGGTATGTCAGTACACCCGCACCTGCTGTCAATCATCAGCAGCAGCACATAGGTGCAACAAAGCATTTTGGACTTGTGTGTGAGAATGTCTCAGTTCTGGACATCTGGAGAATTTTCCAAGAAAAACAGTGAACTTTTTCTTCTCAGACACTTTTTTCCTGCATTTTCTCAACAGCAGTACGTGGCAGCAGCAAAGCATTTTGGACTTCTGTGCAAGAACTCATTTCAGGGCATCAGTAGAATTTCCCAAGACAAGACTTCATTTTGGTGTCTCTCAGGCACTTTTCTGTTTTTCATGTTAGCAGCAGCAGCAGCAAAGAATTTTGGATCTGAGCCACAACCTCTAATTTCAGGGAATCAGGAGAGGTTTACAAGACAAGATCATTAAATCTGGTTTCTCAGAAATGTTTCTTATGTGCGTGTTCTTGACATGTGTTGGCAGTTGCACAGCACACCAGCAGCAGCCACACCTAGCAGCAGCAAAGCATTTATAATTTCCAGTTACATGGTATGAACTACAATGTGACAACATGGCATAGCAACCTGCTCAATTTTTTACCACACCCCAGAAGAATTCAGAGGCAGCAGAATTTATGTAAATTGTGATTCTGGCACACTTCACAGTAAGTGAACAGCACAACAACCGTGTTGGGGCACTCTACAAACACACGGCATAGTATCATGTAGCAGTACCTGTTGCAGAGTGAAACATATTTATTCTGGTAGTCAAGAAAAATTAAGGAAAGGGACAACCAGATGAAGACATGAAAGTTAGACAAGAAAAGACATATAGGTAAGAATGTAAGAAATATAAACACTTGAAAAATATACTAATATTTTTGTATTTTTAAACTTTGAGGGGGGAGAATGAAGGAGTTTGCATCTTGGAACACAGGACAGACTACAAAGAAGATAGGAATGCTTTTTGTTTGGTCTTTTTTAAACTTTCTTTTTGTTTTCTCACTGGTATTTTTCTTTTTTGTGGGGAACAAAAGAGTACTAAACCTGAAATGTTGGACAGACTATAAAAAAGATAGGAAAGATTTTATTGGTATTTTTAAACTTTTTTTTTTTCCTATTTTTCTTTTTGGGGGGACAAAGGACTATGAAATTTAGAATCATTAAAGACTATAGGAGGATGGCACATGAAGGAAAACTTCACTAAAAGAAAGACAAGACATCAAACAGCCCCACCACTTCCACCCATACCACCACAACAAAGCTCCTCTAATCCCGAAAGAAGCTTTGCTTGATTCTCTAGGATTACCTTTATTATTTATTTAGCTTTGTTGACCGGGTAAGTGCACTAGACAAATCCTGCCTATTTTCAGGCACGACCCGGGGGAGGGGGATACAGATGAATGCCAACTGACCTTGAACCAGATTAAGCTGTTGGTGGTATTTTTAGTGAATGAGGGAAATTTGGCCAGGACACCGGGGAAATTCCCCTACTCTTTTCGAGAAGTGCCATGGGATCTTTAACATCCACCTGAACTACCACCAATCCAGGCAGATGAGACCTCGGTTTAACGTCTCATCTGAAAGACGGCACCTCAGAATTGCAGCACCCCTCTCATGCTGCATTACAGTGTCAGTACTGGGATATTAACCCAAACACCAGATGTGGGAACTGAACCCACAGCCCTCTGATCTCCCGGCCTCAGAGGCAAGTGTGCTACCTACTGAGCCACTGACACTGCTTTAGTTCCTGCTGGACCTCAGAAAGCTTCTGGCAGAGATCACCCACTTCCTCCCTCACTGAGGGCAGCTCAGCTGCTGTTGCTGCTGGTGCTGGTGGTGGTGGGGGTGTGGCTTCTTCAAGGGGAGGAGGAGATGCAAGTACAGGGGCTGCTGCTTCTTCTTCTTCTGCCTGCATAACCATGGCATGTGAACTGGCATGCCTCCATACACCATGGCCATGGTCAACTGCCCACTCAGACAGACCACCATCCCAACCCCTGATTGCTGCTTCCTAAAGCCTCACCTACTGCTCAGCCAAGTCGTACAATTTTAAGTATGTCCTCTGTCCCCCAGTACCCACATGGCTACCCTTCTTCCTCTGCACACCAGTTCCTGAAAACACTACAACCGACCACACCATGCTCACTTGGGTCACATGTGAAGAAGGTCCACACCAGCAAGGTCTTCGGATATGGGTCCCATTAACGAGGGGCTGCCAATGGACTGGGTTGCTCTGATGGGGGAGGGGTAGATGGTTCCAATGGTGGAGTAATGATGGTGGGGCCTCAGGTTGCTGCTGCTCCTCCTCCTGATACTCCAGGGCAACACTCCTGTCCTCAGCTGGTGGGCCTGTCACTGCTACAGTTTCACCATGAGACAGTACAGTTTGTGGGTGGGGGGCACTAAAAAACTGGGCCTGATTAAGGCAGATGGCCCCGGATCTGCCACAGGTCCAGGGACCATGATGCCCAGGTCCACGAACTCCATGCTGTACCTGCTGTTTGATGTGAAATTACTAAAAATAAATTAAAGCGGCAAAACAGGGAGAGGAAAATAGATATATGAAAAAAGACCTCAAAAAATGAGTCAAAATAAAGATTAAGTGATTAAAGAAAGTTCAGAATAGCACACAAAAAAGAAGAAAGATTGAAAATTAACTGTTTTAACAGTTAAAACTTGCTGTTCTCACTCCCATGCTCCAAGCTGCACCTCAGTCACACACTGTGTACTGCAAATGAGAAACTGAAACCAGCTCACTCTTCCTGCCTGCTGGGAATGTACCTTGTGACCCAAAGAAGCTTTGCAATGCGACACAGACATTTTTCCCCTAAACTTTGCCTTTCAAATGATAAGGTGAAGTTTTATGCAAAGTTGAAAGGTGAACTCAGTATAAGCAAAATTCCCCTTAGAGGGGAAAACTTTGTGAAATTATCTGTGGAGGCAGAGTTGGCGACTTCATCTTAACTTCGCCTGTAGATTAAAACTTTCAACATGTCTAATTGGGATTCAAAATCCCAACAGAGCCGCATTAAGTGACCTGGGGTGCTCAGTGACAGCAACTTAAACATATATACGACAACAGTCACAGCACATACTCAGGGCATAGTGAAAAATTCAGTCCGACATCCATGTGAGTTCGAATCAATGTTTATTTATTTAATGCCTGCAAGCAGTAAAAACAAACGACCCTCCCTGGTCAGGGGAAACAACTTGTGCTCTAATGTTTCAACTCTTATGAGTCTTTATCAAAGACACTGCCCCCATATGGTGAAACATTTATATGGCATTTCAAAAAGGTCACCTAATATAAAAAAAATTCCTCAAGTCATTTAAAGTGCTAGTATTTAACTTATTGAATAATGTTAATCATATCTTATAGCACCACAATTATACAAAGGTCACAAAATTGTGCAACAACAACCAAACAGTTTTTACATAGCTATTTATAACCCCATCACCAACTGGAGAAAAATTAAAAAAAAAAAAAAACAACTCCCAAATGAATACTTGCCCAAAACATTTAAATATTTTCCTGGGAGTTTCTATTGTCCCTCACTTATTATTTTTAAATTGACTAATGTCATACAAAGAGCAAGAATAAAGAGAGGTGTACAAAGAGACTAAAAGAAGGTTAAATTTAGTTATTTGCAACTAGATTTAGTAATCAAAATGGACATGCCACTTAAATATGGACTGAGCTGCCAGAAAAATTCAAGGGAGATCATGTATAAGTCAAGCTTAGTAGGAGGAAAAGGAAGATGGGGTAAAAAGGGGGGAAGGGGAAATGAAAACAGAAGAAGGGGGAAGGAAAACAGAAGAAGAGGGGGAAGGGGGAAATTCTGGGAAAGGAAAACAGAGGAGAAGGGGCCAAAGCGTAGATGTAAATTCACAGCAGAGAAACACAACAGTGTTTACATACTTGATGACATGTATCCACATCAAAAAACAGACCTATGAGGAGAAACAGAACATACAGTACTGCTTTGTTCACAATTTCTTGATTATTTCTATGCATCTGTAAGAAAGATTTTGGGAACAGAACATGTGACATTAGGACCAAGAGGAGAGGATAAAGAGGGATTGTTGAGCAAGTGAGAAATATTTTGGATATATACACTTGGAGCATATAAAGAAAAAGGTTTAAATGAACAGATTGAAATAAAGCCATTTTTAAAAGATAGACGCTAATAGTATCCTTCCTGCATATCTCCCTCTCTTTCTTACAGATGCATAGAAACTTACCCTGAATGTGTCCAAGGCTCAATTTAATTAGTGGGTCTCTTGTAATCTGGAGGAGGATGGAGATGAGCATCTAGAAGATGACATGATCATTGCTGTGGTCATTGGGAGTGAAAGCAGAATAGGCTAATGCATCTCTTGTTGCTGAGAAGTCTTATAACTCAAGCTGCAAGATCACCACAAGATCACGAGTGGGGAGTCAGAAACAAAAGTTCATTACAGACTTCTTTAAATAAATGAATAAAGTGAAAAGTAAGGAACATAGACACATAACCACCCCTAATATACCTCTGAACACCCCAAGTACTTTAACACAGTAACACAAGTATATAAACATAAAAAATGGCAACACAGCACATGTTCTTAACAAAGGCTCCCTCTATTATGAACTCCCAATGAACTGAACTATAGGGATGTCTCCCATGCAGTTCAGATAATCGAGGTTCTACTGTACATGTTCAATGCCTTGAGACGTTCCTGATAGGTACTGCCCTGTTGGCCTGAATCATTTTTGTCACTCTGCACTGCACCAGTTCCAGCCTATCTTATCTTTTCAAAGGTGAGGACTCCAGAACTGGGAGCAGCAGTGCAGGTGTGGCCTCACTAAGGATCTACATAAGGGAAGTATTACCTCTTCCCTTCTGCTATCAATACCTCTCCAGATACAACCCAGCATCCTACTCACTTTGCTTTATACCTTATTGCATGGACTTGATGTTTTAGGGACTCACTCATGATAACTTCAAGGTTCTGTTTCTCAGCGATAGTGCTATGTCTCATGCCCACCCCCCATCCAGTACTCTGTCCTGGGATTCTTGTGGCACTAGGTCAGAACGGTGCAGATCAGAACAGCAAGGTCCAGAAGAGTGACAGAAAAATGTTGCTCACCACAACAGCACACAACCAAAACACTGACCGCAGTAACAGCGGCAATGGTAGCAGTCCCCAAAGACATGGACCACTGCCATAAAATATTACACATAGCCCTGTTTTAAAAGGGGGACTGTACCCTGCCCCCTCATAAAATTAATATCCAACTCCAAGGGGGGGAATGGATATCAGGGAAAAGGAGAAACTTGGGGGCTGTTGAATCTCAGCCCTTGGCTTTTAGATAAAAAAACAGTTCACTTTGAGTGGGGGAAAATAATAAACTGCTATGTCAGGAGACCAGGAACAGAACCCTGTTCTCCTGCATTGTGCTGGCCTAGCTGCTGCTACCTTAAATCTCTCAGCCATGGGAGCAGTTCTTCCAGCTGTCACACTTTCCCTGTACTTCTGCAGTGCATCCTCACCATTGCCTGAATAGTGATAGGGGTAGCAATAGTTGACATACACTATTCTACCCCTGTTGCTATTCAGGCATTATGTGATCCTGATAACATGGTTTAGATGATGCTATTCTGGAGTTGCTATTCTGACCAGGTAGGAATTTTTGTTCCCTAGGTGCATTACCTTGCACTTCTTGACATTAAATGTCAACTGCCAAACCTTAGAACACCCCTCTAACTTTTGTAAGTCCCTATGCTTTAATTCCTTGGTTGCTATCCACCCTCCCAAAGAGCTTAGTGTCATCTGTAGAACGACACAGTCTGCCCCAGATTCCTTCACCAATGTAGCTGATGAACATAGTGAAGAGGACTGGACCCAGGACAGATCCCTGTGATACCCCACTCATGATCTCCCTCTCTTCTGATGTCACCCCGTTGACCACAACTCTCTGCTGCCTCCTCTTTAGCTAGTTACCCGACCAGTTTCCTACTCAATTTGTAATGCATAAGTTGTTTTTTCTTAATAGGGATAGTAGGAATATTATTATATCATTTGAAAAATAAACAAAAAGGAATATAGTAATTGGCATGCAGGCAAAGCAGAGACTATAGGGAGTTATAGGCCTTGAGGTATGTAATCGATAGTAACTATTACTATAACTCACATTGATTTGTGTCAGTCTTAGTGGGTTTTGTAGACTGTCACACAACTAACAACAGTAGTCGGCAACAGAAGTATGACAATAGCACCTTCCACAAGTAAGCTATGAATCATAGTCTATGATCATTCATATTCATTACTGACTCACTGAGGTGCAGGAGAAGCACACATCAGTCCCCTTAAAGGTGCTCCAACAACAACCAACTAGTAGAAAAGAGAACAAAGCTGGGAACAAACCAACTGGATTATGATGGAAGGTTATTTTATTTATTCAACAACATTTTTAAAATATGGCAAGAACCTGGACTAACACCCTTACATATCGACCCAGCCAAGTGGGTCTTCTTCAGGGGGTCCCCAGTTCCCAGATACAAACCAGAGTCAAGAGGTACTGTAGCATATAGTAAGAGATCCATGAATTAAGGTTGTCTGGCTGATACAGTGTCTTAGGCCAGAAACCCAACTGATAATTTGATAATAAATTGTATTTGACAGATAGTAAAGTACTGGGCTATGAGCCATTCTTTTCTTCACCTCAGGAATCACAGGGGGAAGGGATATTGGATAAAAATGTCTAGCTAAAGTCCTACTATCACCTTAGTACAGTATAACGGAATTACTAAAGTATGCTTCTAGGCTGAAGGAAAGGTCAGTGTAGATAAAACTAAATTAAACAGCCAAGGGATAGGAACTAAAGAACAGAATGGCTCTAAATTCAAGGTGTTTTGTGATTAAGTTCTGATGCCATCTGTAATTTGTGTTCTAGTTTGGAGCTGGAGTCAATCTTTGAATAGGGATATGCCTCACTGACCTGGTCAGGCAGAAATATTAATACTGTAAATGTTATGTGAAGCCACATTTTTTGGCATTTCTTTTCTCTGTCCATAATTTAACAGGTTTGTTAAACACCTGCCAAGATTGTTATGCTGGTGCGCATATTGGTACCTCTCCCCCCCCCCACTCACACACACAGCCACAGTGGATGTTCATAATTAACAGTCTGTCTATTTGAAGTAGTGTTCACCAAGTTGCATTTAAACCTCAAAGTCTGAACTGTAACTTTTCAACTTATGAGCAATATACTATAGAACTTCAAACCTTGCTGAAAGAATACCATGTTTATAATCAATGCAGCTAACAATTTCTCTCATACTGCATAAATTGTAGTCAGAAAGAAAAAAAAATGGTCCACTGTGGGGCTAAATCCCAGGCCCCCTACCCTTTACTGCCTGGTAGCTCAAAGCTGTACTACCATACTACTGTTTCTATACAAGAGATGCATGTTGTAGCAAGGGACGTCCACCAGTGAGTGCAGACCTCCCCTACACAGCAGTGGTGAATGCTCATAATAAACAGCCTGTTTATGAGAAGTAGCGTTCCCCGAGTCACATATAAACCTCAAAGTTTGAGCTGGAACTTTTCCAGTTATCAGCTATATAGAACTTCAGACCTTGCTGAAAGTATCTCATTAACATCAGCAATAATATCTAGCAATTTCTCTCATACAGCATAAATTGCAGCGAGAAACAAAAAAATAAGTTCCACACTGGGGATCAAACCCAGGCTTATGTAGGTTTAAGACCCTGTGCCAAGGCCTAAAAGCCCTATCACTGACATCATCAATGACATAATTCAGCAAGATCACTCACACTGAATGTACCTTTGAACATGATTAAATACAAAAAAAGTGTACGCATGACACTAATAAGTGCTTACAGCTACACTGCTGGGACCTAAAACAGGATAAAAGAAGAACCCTACTCATAATGACATATTGCATTTGGGCTGTGCAGTCCTGGGTAAATACAAATTAAACATAAGAAAGCTCTTCCCAGCTGTAACCTCAGCATACTGTTGTTCTAACCTAAGTTGTAACAGCATGCACGTAAACATGTTCGGCATTGACAAATGCTTGTTACATGTATGTCTGTAATAAGGCATGTCAGGATGTGCGATTATGGATAAATAATCACACACCTCTCAAGGGTGTTGTTATGCAGGATGCCCTTGCACTGAACACCCAAGAGAGGTATGTGATTATTGACCATAATCACACATCTTGAAGTGCCTTATTGCACTTGTACTGAGCAAAATTGTTTCAGAAATTAGGCAAGAAATATTTTTAGTTGCTTTGAAACATGAAATTTATTCATTTTAACATATGGGACATAAAGTAGTCCCTTGGTAAAACAATTTTTTTAACAGTACAGTGAAATATAGTAACTATTGAAAATGAATTAATAAGCATTTTATGTGTTTCACACAAAGTGTCAGTGAGTTTTTGTCTTTTTTTGTTAATAAATTAAACTACTCATGCAACATGAACTGTAAACTTCTGTGAACTGTAAACTGATGTCATTCAAGTAATGTTAAAAACAATGGCCCAGATATTCAAAAGGGTTGCGCATGGCGCAACAGTGTTGCACCATGCACAACCCACTGATGCGCCCCGGCGTGATATTCGTAAGGGAAAAGTGCGCGGCACAAATCCCGATGAGCCGGAGCGCATCAGTACTATGTGCAGGCACAGGTAGGGTGGCATGCCCATGCATAACCTGCACAGCCTGATATTCAGCCCAGGATGTGCAGAGCCATGCATGCATAACCCCTATCTGTGCCAGCACAAAGTTAAGCCCAAAAAAAAAGAGAACAACTGATGGCCACCCACAGGTGAGCTGCCACATTGCAGGGTGCAACACGGCAGCTGCCACCTGTGGGTGGCCACCCAAGCTCCCGCTGCACCTGGCACCCCCCCATGCCCAATCGCGGGCATCTGTATAAAAAATAATTTGAATTCCGTCCAATATCCCTGGTGGTCCAGTGGACCCTATCTGCCCGATTGCGGGCATTTGTATAAATAAATAATTCCTATATTCCTGGTGGTCCAGTGGACTGCTATCTGCCCGATCACGGGCATCTGTAACAAAAATAGATATAAGTCCTATATCCCTGGTGGTCCAGTGGACCTATCTGCCCAATCGCGGCATTTGTAAAGTAAACTAATTCCAATATCCATGGTGGTCTAGTGGTACCCCCACCCGCCCAAAGCCCCACCCCTCCCCCTGGTCTGCCGGCGGGCAGCAGCACCCCCGCCTGCTGCCTCGTAGCTGCACGCCCATTGGTTCACAGTGTGAGCACCATGGGCATGCTTCCTACACATTCCAGATATGTGAATGAATCATTCACATATCTGGAATTGTAGTACAATAGGGCTCGCTTCCCTACTGGTTCACGCTGTGAACTAATGGGCATGCAGCCCTACCGAGGTGTCAGTTGGTGGGCAGCGGGCAGCAGGCGGGTGATGTGCTGCCGCCCGCCAGCTGACGGGGGGGCGGGGCGGTGGGGCTCAGTGGGTGGTTGGGGGGTACCACTAGACCACCAGGGATATTGAAATTAGTTTACTTTTACAAATGCCATGATCAGGCAAATAGGTCCACTGGACCACCAGGGATATAGGACTTATATCTATTTTTGTTACAGATGCCCGCGATCAGGCAGATAGCGGTCCACTGGACCACCAGGGATATAGGAGGGATTATGCTTTTGTTACAGATGCCCATGATTGGGCAGATAGAAGTCCACTGGACAACCAGGGATATAGGACTTATATCTATTTTTATTACAGATGTCCGCGATCAGGCTGCAGGGGGCACTGGTCCCCGATGGCTGCTGCCTGGCAGGTTGCCAGGCACAAGCTCAGTGGGATCCGCGCACTGCATCAATGAAGAGTAATGACATGCAACAGCCCCATGTGCGCCTTTGTACATTATGGCCCCATTTGTATGTCAACTTTGAATATCAAGGTTGCTGTGCATGGCGCAATGGAACTTGCGCTAGCGCATCTCCATGCTCCACTCTGGCCACTTGCGCTGGCACAGTGCCACTGCACCATGCACACTGGGGGTGGCCAGGGTGTGATATTCAAAGCTGCTGAGCCATGGCACAGCTCCTTTGAATATCGCTTTGTCCACACCCCTGCGCAGCCAAGTTGAGCTGCGCGCAAGCTTGTACCACTGCGGGGTGCAGTTTGAATATCTGGACCAATGTTTCCAGATAGAGTGCAGTTCTAAAGCAGTGTGCTTTCTTTAAATGTGCCACGCTCATTTTCCTCTGGTTGCTTTTTTGCTTGTTTCATGTGCAAGTGGTCTTCAGGCTCTGGGTGTCTATTCAGTGGTTCTGGGAGTCTAGGCAGCAGGTCTGCAGTAAGTTACTGATGGTCTGTGGTGTCAGTGATGATGTTCAGTGGGTCAGAGCTCCTTGCCTTACAGACAAGCTGCACTGTAGCTGAAGTGCTGGGGATAGATGAATACTCTGGTATTTATGGAGCTGTTGAAGTACTGGGGACTGGAATCAATGGAAAAGGTGGCATTTGTGAAGTGCTGTCAGTTTTGGTGCCACTGGTCAAATCATCTGCTTTGGCATGGAAGTGCCATCATTGTCTCCATCCAAGCATGTCACACCATCATTTGTGGTAGGAAATCAAAGCCAGGCAGTAACTGGTAAATCTGGATTCTCTTTTATGATGTCCCATGATGGACATAATTTGTCTGGCCTCCAGATCAGCATCAATAAGTATGTGAATGCCCACTCAGACAGACCACCATCCCCACCCCATGCTGTGGAGAGAATGATTAATGTACCAATGAATATGTTTTGCTTGAGAAACCAGTCTGAAGAGCATTGTTTCCAGTAAATTTATGCCTATGGTTTCATAGCTGCTCCACACAGGCTGGCAGTCCAATTTGTGTTGCTAAACTCTTTTAGGGTGTAGGAACAGATGCTTTGCACCTCGAGGGATTTTTTTCAGGTATTTGAGGAAGCTGCAGAGTGGGCATAAGGGATCGTGTAGCTACTTGAATATACCCCCCCCCCCCAGCCTCTCCTTATTAGGCTTGTGCAGGTCTTTGTGTTTTTTCAATATTTTATTGAATGCCTTAATGATGTAACAGATCCCTTGCTCATCTTGCAGTGTAGTGAAACTGTGGAGTCAGTTTTTTTGACCTTCTCATCCACAGGAGGCAAGATGGAATTATACTTTGAACCAGACCTTCATGACTAATCCCAGAGCAATGCCAGGAGAGAGCATGAAAGTAGCAGACCTTGTGCTGGTTTACATTCATGATCATGGGCTAGTGTTCACTAGTGCCCTTTCTCTGTTTCTGAAACCATTTAACCACTGCCATAAAAACACTGTTAGAGCTACTGAAGACACATTATGTCAAAATGTTTACATTTTCATTGATTTCTAGTGAGTTTAAATATCTGTTACTTGCTGTCCTTGCTAGGCAGCTGTAGCTGAACAGGTCGTACTGTTCTCCACTGGAATCTCAGACTGTGGCATGAAACTCCCAGAGCACTTTATTTAGATCTTCTGCTGGTATTGTTTTTAGTAGTAGTAAAACAACTTTATTTATACAGGCTTATATTTGACAAGCAAATATATACAATAGGGCCAAAAAAGCCATGTTTTCAATGCAATCCTTTATTATACATAATAAATTAAAGCACAAGGATAGGAGCTAAGAATACACAACTATATACAAGCTAGTACTTTACAAAGACAAAACACGTAACATAATCCCAAATGTATATACAAAGGCACTAGTATAAACCCCTAATAGCAATGGCATTAATGCAATTTAGGTTTAATATGTTGTCTAAAAGTGTTAACAGACAAAGTCAAATCCTTCCATTGACATGGAAAACTATTCCAAGCAAACACTGCCTGTGACAGGGAGCTCCTGCCACTCTTGAGGATCGACCTTTCTTAAATCTATTGCAACAGTTCTTCTATTTCTTAGCCTAATCTATCCTTAACAATTTCTAGTCCATAAGGTTGGCGACCTATGGGCACCACCCTCCCTTTCTCAACTATGCTATAGTGTCTTCTTTAATTTTTCTTTTCCCTCTCAGGTCCTCATACAGGGAGGCTATTGTGGTGACCTCCAAGTGTATGTAAAACAGGTTGTGTTTATCATTGTTGGATTTAGTATGTAATAGCACTATGTCATAAAATACCTTGATGTCTATATCTTATGTTTATGAAACTTGTAAATGTTGAAAATACCATGGTACTAGGTTTTTTTAATAATGGTAAAATGTATTAGGTGACTATTATAGAAATGAAGTTAGTTGTGCTATTTAAAATGCATATAAATTGCTGCAAACTGAACAAGTCTGAAATGTAATGGTGATTTGCATATATCCCATGATGCTTTGCATTATGGAAGTATGTATGATGTTGTATTTCTTTGAAACTTGATTTATTGTCAGTGCCCTTTGGGGTAACCCTTTTTTCAATGATTCTGTATTGAGGTTCTTTGTCTATAGCTTGTTTTGTTTTGTTTTTCTTTTAGAGCCCCCACTACCCAAGCAAACAAAGCCCACATAGGGATGAAGGGTCTTCACTAAAAATGTTTAGATCAGAGTTCAGTGTCAGCAAGTGCTGGCTAAGTGCAGAGAAAGGACATACATAGTCTTTTGCTGCAAACTGAAGTATTGAAGAAGGAATATGACATTGCAGAAGCTTATTTCCTCTATTTTGAATAAACATCACACAGAGATTATGTGTTAAACCTGAAGTTCGGTGTCTGGTCCATCTGTTATCCCACAACCGCTCCACACTGCCTGGTATTTAAAAGTCATTTCCCCAAATCTATTTCTAACCTTATGGATCTTTAATCACAATTTTTTGTCCCTCAAGGAGAAATTATGGCTTGTCCACCCTATTGATCTAACTAGTCCAGTGGGCTCTCCAAACCTTAAGCTTCTAAAAAGTAATGTGGCCCAGACATTGTATCTTTTTTGTTGAAGATGACCCCAGGCTAGGTCACGGTAAAGGTAAAGTTCACAGTGATGGACATTAAAGCTGCACTTTAGGATGAATCTAGTTATTTTGTGGTAGGTCACATCCAGCCTATGCAGCTGTTTTTTTGGTGCTGTTGTTGAATATGTGTTGACCATAGTCCAAGAGAAGGACCAATAGTTGGTTAGCCACTAGCATTCAATCTTTTCTGGTCAGGCAGTGGGACACCTGTCTCATGGCTCCCAGCTTTCTCCCTACCTTTTTTACTAAAGAGTTAATGTGAAGCTCAAAGCTCAGATGTTGGTTGAATTCTACACCCAGGTACCTGTAACTTGGCACTTGGGATAAAATTTGGCCATCCCTGGCCCTAACCTCCAGTGTTTTAGATGAATTTGCTTTACCTCTCTTATCTGAACAAAACATCATGCATTGAGTCTTTTTTAGATTCATGAGCAGTGCCCTGGACTTAAACCATTGTTCCAGTCTGTCAATGTCCACCTGAAGTTTAGACTCTATGTCTTTGGGGTTTGAACCTTCTGCAACTATTACGGTGTTATCAGCATATAATGTTATGTTTTAGATGAATTTATTTCTTTCTTTTTCTCTGCTAGCCAGTGTTTAAGAGAGGTACAGCCTAGCACATTTGTTTTTTTTAGTATTTGGCTATTTTTTTTTCTGTTTCTAGCTCAATTAATTATTCAGGTTTTATGTGTATGTGCCTACTCACTGTATCACTTTTACTTTCTTCTGGTTTGTTTTCAGATGACCTTGTAGCAGCATGGAATGTCAGGTGAGCTGATTTAGGGATGTTTTGTTTTGGTCCATGCCCTTCCAAATTGTTTAGGAGCCATTTTTATAGTGACTGTCCTCTGTTAAAATGTTTCTGAGAAGCAAACAATCTCACATGTCACCCATAGAAACATAAAGACATAGAAACATAGACTTTGATGGCAGATGAGGACCACTTGGCCCACCCAGTCTGCCCATTTCCCTACCTACTGGATAAGCTTCAGATTCTAGTTAACCAACAGCCTACTTCCTGCCACCCCCCACTATAATTGTCTTGTGTCTGTCACATGCATGTTTGAATTACCCCACTGTTTTAGCCCCAACAATCTCCCCAGGAAGGCAGTTCCACACATCCACCACTCTCTCTGTGAAAAAATTTCCTCACATTACCCCTGAGCCGTCCCCCTCTATCTTTAAATTGTGTCCCCTTGTTCTTACACATCTCTTTTTCTGAAAGATGCTACCCTCCTGGACTTTGTTGATTCCCTTGAGGTACTTGAACATTTCTATCATGTCCCCCTGTCCCTCCTTTCATCAAGGGTATACGTATTAAGCTCTCTCAGTCTCTCTTCATATGATTTCTGATGCAGACCCTACACCATTTTAGTTGCCCTCTTCTGGACTGCTTCCATCCTCTCTATGTCCTTGCGTAGATGAGGTCTCCAAAACTGCACACAGTACTCCAGATGGGGTCTCACCAACTGTCTGTACAGAGGGATAACCACTTCTCTTTTTCTACTTGTGATGCCCCTTCCTATGCATCCAAGTAGCCCTTAGCTCTCTCACTGACTTCTACATTGCTTACCCACCTTTAGATCATCCGATATGACTACCCCCAAGTCCAGTTCCATTTTGTTGTTGTTAGTACCTCCCTGCTATTGTGTACTTTTCTCCTGGGTTTTGGTTCCCAGGTGCATTACTTTGCACTTCTTTGCATTGAATCTAAGTTGCCATATGTCTGACCATTCCTCCAACCTTGCCAAGTCCCTTCTCATCCTTTCTACCCCCCGTGTATCAACTCTGTTACAGATCTTTGTATCATCTGCAAAGAGGCATACCTTTCCCTCCAGACCCTCTGCAATGTTACCTATAAAGATGTTAAAGAGGACTGGACCCAGTACTGAGCCCTGAGGTACTCCACTAGTGACCCCCCTTTCTTCAGAATGTGTTCCACTCACTATTACCTTCTGTGTCCTGTTGTGTAGCCAGTTTGCAACCCAGGCTACCACCCAGGGACCCACTCCCAAGCTGGCTAACTTGATTATTAATCTTTTGTGCGAGACTGTGTCAAATGCCTTGCTAAAGTCTAGGTAGGCCATATCCACAGCCCCTCCCTGGTCTATTACTTTGGTCACCCAGTCGAAGAAATCTATTAGATTTGTCTGACATGACCTTCCTGCTGTAAATCCATGCTGCTTTGGGTCCTGTGCCCCGCTGGCCTCTAGGTACTCAGCAATTCTTTCTTTCAGAAGTGATTCCATCATTTTCCCTACCACTGAGGTCAAACTTACAGGTCTGTAGTTTCCTGCTTCTGCCTTGCTCACACTTTTGTAAAGGGGAATCACATCTGCCCTCCTCCAGTCCTCAGGTACCACCCCATCCTCCCATGATTTGTTAGAAAGTGTGGTCAGTGGTGTCACTAGGTCCTCCCTTAGTTCTTTTAGGATTCTGGGGTGAATCCCATCAGGCCCCATTGCTTTGTCCACCTTGAGTTTTAGGAGTTCTTTCAGGACTCTTTCTTCTGTAAATGGACTGGTGTCAACCCCTACCAGGTGCTTCTATTGTCTGGTTTAGGTAACTCCTCCTCATCTTCTTTTGTGAATACTTAGCAAAAGTATTCATTCAGTATCTCTGCCTTTTCACTGTCTCCCTCTGCCCACCTCCCCTCTCCCTTATTAATCTTCACTATTCCTCCCTTAACCTTTCTATGCTCCCTAATGTACCTATAAAAGGTTTTATCCCCCTTCTTAACTGACTTGGCTATTTTTTCCTCAGTTTGGGCTTTTGCTATTCTGACTGCCTTCACCACTTCTTTCTGCTTTAATTGATACAGTTCCCTGTCGTGCTCCTTCTGTGATGCCTTATACTTTTTGAATGCAGCCTTTTTCTCCTTAACCTTCCCTGCCACCTCTTTTGAGAACCATAGTGTTTTTTTACTCCACTTTGTTTTCTTTATCTATTTCACACAAAGGCTTGTTGCCTCTATGATGGCAGTTTAGATTTTTCTCCATTGTTCTTCCACCCCTCCTTTTTGCCCATGGCTGAACTGTTACAGAATGTGTTGTGTGGTGATATGTCTTTATGTTTTTGTGCTCATGTTCTCTTGGCTAAAAGTACATCTGGTATGTACTGTAATTATGGGTCAGTAATTACATGCCTGTGACCTGCTCTTAGCCAGTCAGATCAGCACAAATTTTCTCAATATCTTATAAATAATTTTAACCTGATCTTTGAGGCAATGTCTAAAGAACAGTGGGGATGAGTGGGGTGGGGTGGGTAAGGGGTATGTAAAATGCTACTTCCCAACAACTGGCAAGATTACTGGCAAAACTGTAATTCTGACATGAAAGTCACGAATTTCATAATTTGGGGCATCTTCATTAAAAAAATCACTATCTGGTAAGCTTTAAAGAAAAAGGTAAGAAGAGCAGGCATAGGAAATTAGAAATAAAAAAAATATTGCTGTTTCCTAGTTTTAGTAGGCTTTTGGCATCTTTTTGACATCTTCTCCTTCCCTCATGATTTCTGGATTCTCTGCATAATCATTAAAAACAATTCCAGTGGGGAATTTACACCAAAGTAAATCTGTCACTCATCAACATTCAAATACACAGGGAAGCCTGCTCCACTGCACGGTGTGCTTATTCTCACAGTAACAACAGAGCCAACAGGAACGCTGAGCACCACCACTGTATTAAATAGCTAATAGTACCACAAAGACAAGTAAGGTAAGCAAAAACCAGTTTTATTTGCAATTTACTGTTTTGCATGTAATAGCACCTTGCCACAAGAATGTCAACAGAGAACCAACAAGCTCTGGCAGAGCCACTATGACTGTGAATGCATTAACTAGATAAGGGTGTTTCATGGGCTTAAACATAAACATTTATTTATTTATTTACTTTAAAAATATCAGATTTACAAACCTTTGAGTCAGAGACTTATTTACAAAGACACTTCATCGAAACTAATACAAAGACAGCACAATTAACAAGTCCAAAAACAATGGCTCAGAGAGCAGACAGTTATAAAAATCATTCACTGGAGATACATGGATAGCAGTAGATAAACATATTACATAGTTTAGGCACACAAGCACCACATCAAGAAGACCTAAGCAGTTCAAACAATATACAGTAGCTAAAGCAAATAGACATCAGGAGTCAAAGAGAAGCCCAGAGTGTTCCCATAAAGGCTGTTGCATACTCTAACTGAATCAAAGTACAGTACATTGAGAAAAGTCATACTTAAGCAATAAGGAACAACAGGGTGTGTGTTATCATGTAATGATATCACTCCTGGAGTGGGATGAAGCACGAGTCGAAGCTGAGTATTTATTTATTTATTTATGTGCACGTATTTATTTGATCCACTTGATCAGCAATATTTGCACAAGCTGTGCCCAGTGCAGATTTTACAACACTGGCCCTGGTCTGGTGATCTGGGTTTTACCCATACCACACTGCATATGGCTTAGTGATATACTGTACAGATGGCTGCAGAGTCTAACCCATTGAAGGCTGAAGTTTCAGAAAGCTATTATTCTACAAATATCAAGACTCACTCCCTCCCTTAACCCACAGTCACAATTAAACATCTACCAAAGTCATGCTTAAATACTGGTGCCTCTACATCCACACCACTAAGTTTTTCATGCCAACATGCTTCTTCTGCTGCTGTGAGTTAAACTTTTTATTTAAAAACATTTAGTTGAGAAATTTTTGTTTTAGTATCTCCATGGTCAGGAAAAATGAATTTGTAAAAGAAACCAAAATCCCCATTTATCAGTTCGTTGAATCACAATACAGCATGTTATGAATTTTTCAGATTCTATGTGTAACCTACAGTAAGTCAAAGAGAAATTAGATACAAATGCATACCTATTTGCAAGTGAAGCAAATGTAGTTATTATCATTCAGTTGTAAACACCTATAGTCATAGCCAGGATTCACATTGCTAGACTCTGGGTAAGTATGACAAGTTTCCTAAATACTGGTACCTTATCCAGCTGTGTTCTGCTTGGGTGTGTGTATGTGTGTGGGTTTAAACATGTAACTTTATATAGTATATTGTATAGCACTGTGAATCCTGGCTGCCATGTTTTTTCTCTGCTGTGGCTAAGCAAGACACTGTAACAAAACACTGTCCTGCTGTAGGGGCTATTAGACATCAAACTAAAGGGTATGCTGTGAAGACTAACTTGGAGAAGATGCAATGAAACAAACTTGAATGACAGCCCCCAGACGTCATAAAACATCCAGGGAAAATTAGAAAAACTCCTCTAACAGCCTAGGCAGAAACAAAACACTGGATTGAAGTAAGAACTCAAAACTGGTAGTAATACATATATTCCTGATTTTAACATGCAGTTTGCCTTTAAGAAGATTCAGTAGACTATAAACAGTAGGCCAGAGCTATCTGCCTGAGAATGAAGTTGGTATATTATTTGGAAAAAGGGAAGGCTAGGTCTCTTGCTATGCAATGTCCTGTAAAGTAACACACTGATTGCTCTTAGGATGGTGGTGTCAAATGCTGTGAGGTGCCATGGGGAACTTGTTATGCAGAAAGTTCCAGGAAGTGTTTAACCCATTCTACTTTGAATAGCTTTCTATGGCATCTGTACTATCCATTTGTGCAAGTCAACTCACTTCTCAAACTTAAAAAGAAAAATACACTTCATCACAGACTGTGTTTACCAAGTACTGTGCCCATGATTAAAATAATTTGAACCTCATCCCCCCAAAAATGTGCCCTCACATGAACATGCATGATTTATCTGTAAAGACAATTAAAAAAAATATATTTCTGAATGCATTAGTAATACCAATGCTTTCAAGGTTATCTGTAAAGACAATTAAACAAATGTATTTCTATGTTTCTAAATGCATTAGTAACACCAATGCTTTCAAGATTTTGAAACTACCAAAAAGTCAAACTATCAAGGGCGTAGCTACCGATACGCCCGACACGCCATGGCGTGTTGCACAGTCAGCAGGGGTAGCAGGAGAGCGAGCATGTCTCTTTGTCTCTCTGCAGCACTCCTGTGTTAAATTTTTTTTACGTGGGCTTTCCGGGGGGGGGGCGCTTTCAATCAGGTCCGCTGAGAAAGGAGGCGTGGTATGGTACAAGTGGCGTGTCAGTGGGCTCTTTAAATGCACTTGTAGAAAAAAGCAGTTTTACTTCTTGGCGGTTGCGGACCCGGTTGCATTTCAGCATTATTGCACCACGTTGCTTGCTTAGCCTTCGGAAGTCGGGACTTTGTTGGAGGAGAGAAGCAGAGAGAGAGAGAAAGCGCAGCGAGGAGCTTAGGACCCGGACGGTGAGATTAAGAAGAAGAGAAACTGCCGCTTTGCTGTAACTGCTGACGCACGACCTAAGAGTTGCTGATGCTGACCCTGTTCATGCTTTAGTTTCCGGCCAGTCGTCCCTATCCTAACCCACGATTCAAGACAAGAACTGCTGCCTTGCTTCTAAAGCTAGCTACACTAACTAAGGTAGGTCGTTTAGGCCCCATATACAGAGTTAGAGTAAAACATTGTCCCCTGCAGCTTAGATGTGTGGTTACTGCAGGGGAAGCAGGCTGAATGGGTGAAGGCAAGGGCCATGGGGCGACCGAATAGAACACCAAGATCGTCGGTCAGTCGCTGAGACCAAGGGGTCGCCCCACTCGCCCTCCCTTCCCCCTTCCTCTCCTGGAGCCTTGAGGTTCCTATAGAAGCAATTTCTGGCAAGGCGAAGGGCTGTAGCTCCGTGTGGGCGTAGGCCATCAAGCTGAATGGAATCACTGGCAGAATAAAAAAGAAAACACAACAATAACAAAAAAATGAGAGGTCCCACAGAGGCAATTGTGGCTGGCAGGAAGGTCTAGAGGTTAAAGTAAGTAATTGAGCAATAGGGTCATGTGATGGCAGCCAGCTAAATGGCAGCTGAGGCCTAGAGCTCTTCCCTCCAGCCACTTTAATCGCCAGATTCTGAATCCCCCGGTGCACCAATCTTTGAGAAAATAGCATTAAACAGGCGCTGATATGCTCCCTAGTGACTCGAAGTAAAGTTCCAGCAGATTTATTTTGCCTACAGAGAAAGATGGAGGTGGATGGGAGGCAGGCCGCAGTGAAGCATACGCCACCTGCAACCCCCGAAAAGGTAGCCAAAAAGCAACGGAATCAGGGAGGCCTAAAGTTGGAGAGGTGTGGGGAAAAGGCACAGCCGTCCAGTCCCCTGACGGAGGACAGGTTCCTGCAGGAGCTGACTCCACTGAAGGAAATCCTCCAGGAGCTAACTGTGGAGCTCAAGTCCTTACGGAGTGATCTTTCCTCGGTATCCATGCGCGTAGCTGACGCGGAGGCCAGAGTGTTTTCCATGGAGCAGTGGAAGGCCAAAGCAGAGGTTGAGATGGTTGGATTTAACCAACAGATGCGAAACTCAGGCTAAAACCGAAGACCTAGAGGGCGAATCGCCGAAACAACTTATTAATCTTGAGCTTACGGAGATGGAGGAGGGACCTGATCTTACGGCCTTCTTACAAAGGTTTCTTGTTAAAGTGGTAGGCCCATCGCCGATCAGCCCAACTTACCACCTTGAACGGGCCCATCGATCGTTGAGGCCTCGACCCCCGTCTGGATTCCCTCAGCGTCCCAACATCATGAAGTTCCTGAGTTATATTGACAGACAGCATGTGTATAGTAAATCTCGGGACCTGAAGGAGATTGTGTGGGGTTCGGTCAAGATTCAGATCGCCCAGGACCTCCCGAAGAAACTAGGGAGAAGAGAGCAGCTTTCTCTTATGGTCCAGAAGTTAATCGCTGCATCCATCCCCTTTAGAATGTCATACCCCGACTCTCAAGGTTACAATTGAGGTTCCACCTACAGTTTTAACACGCCAGAAGTGGCCCTGAAGGACCTCTCTATTAGACTGCCTGATTTGTTTAAGACCCCAGGTTGAGAGACTGATCATCTGTGTACTACTGTAGTGAAGTTGGTCTTAGTGGCTACCTGTAAAGAGTCTTTTCCCTTTTTCCCTTTATTTCGGCCCATTTGTTGGTTGTTCCTATCAGCTCCCGCCCTGCCTATCCTCAGAGTTAATATCGGCTACCCCATAACTTCCCCGACTGCCACTCAATCTTCTTACCTGTGTTGCAGTTATTTGCTGGCCAGGGTGGCTGAATGATGTCCAGAAGGGTGGGAGCTGAGCAGTTCAGACTGGGGTATTGAGATCCGCGGTTTACTTCCGGAACTCGTCTATTGGGGAACAGTCCCCGGGGATAACTTCCTGTTTGACAGACCGGTTTGGTCCTATACTAAAACAGTACCCCCTGGAATCAAATGGCCTGGCCTGTGAGCTCCTTTCGACATGGGGCCTGGTTTCCAGCTTCGAATTCCCCCTTTTATTGATGTCTGAGTCAGGGGGTGAGTAAATGTAGAGTTTAGATCCTGGCCATGTTTGTTTATCGTGATGTTAGTTAATTAGAAGATGGGGTTGCACTGGGGCCATTTTATTTTTTTTTCCTTATTTGCATATCTCATGGTCTATCTGGCGTTTGGGGTGGGGGAGGGAGGTATTTTGTTCTGGGGCCTAGCGACTAGCTGAATGCTGAATTGCGAGCCTAAGGTAGGGGGGTTGGCTAACCTCACCCCAGTCGTCGGGTTACTGCTGATTATTTTATGTGGGACTGGGTCTATTTTCTGTTTTGGAGATCCTGTGGTTTGGACCTTTCCCCTACTGCCTGACCAGGTCGAACTGGGGTTTTTAGGGTTCGCAAAGTGGGTTGGGTGGCCAGGTCTTGTCTTTTCTTACTGGAGTCCTGTTCGCTATCAGTCCTGGCTCCAAGATGCAAATAGTTGTTTGTTTGGGGTAGGGGAGGGTACAGGAAGGGGAACTTTAAAATTATTCCTTTACCAATGGTTATTCAAAACTGCAACCCTTATCTTACAATTCTCTTTTTACAACTATTTATCTCCCCCCAAAAGAGAAAAGAGTAAGTAAAGAAAAATAAAAATTCCCCCCATAAAACTCCATCAGCCTATTACATCTTGTATACTTATACTTAAACATATATCCATTCAAAAATTCACATTAATCATCTCCTCCTCAGAAAGTGTTGGGGAATCCATTTCACTTTGATCATGTTGGGCCCTGATAAATGCAGAGACCTATTCTACATCATAGAAAAGATATTGTGTCCCTTTAAATTTTACTTGAAGTTTCGCAGTCACTAGGAACTGAAACTCTGCTCCCATCTCAAGTATCTCCTGTCAATATGCTAAAAATCGATGACGTCTTTGTTGAGTGGAGTACAAATATTCTGTAAAAATTGAAAATCTATTATTTTTGTACATGAAAGAGGCTTTAATTTGTGAAAGGAGCATAATCAAATCACGATCAGTTTCAAATGCTAATTTCAGGAGGATGGTAGATTTCCTTTGACAGACTGAGTTATCTTGGTTGACAGATTTCAAGTGAATTCTATAAGCTGAAGTAATGAAGGGCAGTTCAAAGACACTGATAAAAAATTCCTTAATCATGTCCTGTATTAATTAAAATTCTGAGTCCAAAGTAGGAAGTAAACCAATCAGCCTCAAATTACGATATTTTTGCTGGTTCTCCAACATTTCTACTTTACGTGCCATTGCATAGTTATCTTTTATTAGATTTGATGTAGTTGCTTCCATACCAACATTTTACATACATTTTTCTCTATTTCTTTTTTATTTTTGTCCACGTCCGTATTCAGTTCCACAATTCTCTCTTGATTAGCATCTTTCTGTAAAAAGTTCACCTTTTCCGATAATGCATTAAATTTCCTGCCAAAGGTTTGAGTCTAGTGCAAAAGTTTCACCAAGATATCCCCAAAAGAGTCTATTGTATATTTATTAGCCTAGCCATCGCAAGCGAAGGTGTTTGGTTTGGGGAATCCATCTTGCTACAATCAGGTATCTGCATTTCAACTGTTGTCAAGGAATTTGAAACCTCAGCTCCTGTACCTGTTCTGCTTTTATCCGATGTAGTGGCCTTGGAGGTAGGAGGGATCTTCTTAACTTCTGGAAGAGTTGTTGTGTTACTGTCATGTGGCTGCAGGTTAGCAGTCGGCATCTCAACTGTGAGACCGGGGCTTCTCTCCCCAGTTTGCCCAACACCTATAGTGCCTATAGTCAGTCTGAAATATTTTTCAAGTGGCTTGATTCTTGGCGAACAAAACTCTACCAATGATGATGAAGAAAAAACTTTCCTTTTATCAGCCATTTGTGTTTTAAATGGAAGACTTGTGTCAGGTTTTTAAACATTTCATCATGCTGCCAGCATAGAGCTCTTACAAAACACTGCATGCCTCCGCCATGTTAGCTCCTGGCAATCCTGATTTTTGAATGCAGGCTGCATCACAAATGGGAGGACCTGTGGCAAACCAGCCCTGCACCAACCCTGTACCCAAAGTGGTCGTGCACCATGTCAGAAGAATGCTTTACAGAACTGCAAGTCCCAGCTGTAGTTAGACCAACCATGAGCTGGTCTAATGCCCCTTGTGCCAGGAGATGCACACCTAACTGTTCCAGACATGCAAAGTGCCACAGAGGCATGGACCCTGCCTCCAGCTGCATGGTGGGTGGCAGTGTTCTGGCATGACACATGGATGTCCATATCCCCGTACTGCAGTCTGTGGTGGCCAGCAGGTGCTGCTGCCCCAGTACTGGCTGGCCCCAGTGGGGATGATGTGGCTAAGACCTGGATGGGTGTGTGTGCCCTGAGCGAGGGGTGGGGGGCACAAGGGAGGTAGCAGGACTGTCAGTGAGGGCATGGAGGAGGTGTTCCTGATTATGGCAGTGCTGGTAAGTACATCTGCCACACAGCTGTCAGAATCCTGGCATCTACCATGCAATGAATGGACAGAGCTCACAGTTCTCTCAGTCTGCAGCCACACCCAAAGGACACAATGGGCCAATTGGCACAGGACAGGGGATGATGGCAACCTCCATCATTTCCCTCCAGTGTGCCATCAGTTTGGCACAAAGCAGGACTTGCAGCAACTTTGGGAACTTTGCTGCTGGGACCCTGTTGCACTAAAATACAGTGCAGGGTCCACAGCACACCTGGGCTTTCCTGCAAGTGGGAGTTCAGCGCTGTGATGATCTATGGGGGATTTAAAAATCAGGCCTATAGTGTTCGTATTCTTAAGTAAAGTGTAACATTAATTATTAACAGCACCCAGTGTATAAACAGTGCAATAGAATAAAAAACTTTTAAAATATTCAGTGTATCAAAGGATCTGGTGCTAACTACAAATGTGAGTCGGGACTTGGTAATGGCATCTAAACATCTGAAAAATGTCATAAATAGTGGAGGGGGGTTACGGTAAGAAGAAGAGGGTTAAGAGACTTCACATTGACATAAAAAATATTCAAACAAAAAAAGTGGTAAGCTGATATCAAATACCAAAGAAAAAAATACTGCACACGGTATGCTGTACCCACTGTGCCAAGGATCATATGCCCAAACGATGTTGCAGTCAAAAAATGTTACAGCAAACTGTTCTCAGATACAAAAACAGCAGACTATAATGATCCAGCACCAAGATAAACCATATCCAATATTGTTAGTTAACTGCAAAAGTCAAACAGCAAACTGTACTTGGATGCAAAAAAAAAACAGCAGACTATAATGATCAAGCACCAAGGTAAACTACACCCAATATGTTAATGCATTGCAAAATGCACCCATTATTACGCTCACAGTGACCAGTTCACCAGGGAGAAAGGAGGCTGGCGTAGTCCCCTGAACAGGACCCCCTTTTTCCTTGCACTGACGAAATGCAGGAGCCACAGAGGAAACTGACAGTCTGCAGCACAGGATCCTGTATCGTAGCTAAGAAGCCCTCAGAACAGCCGCCAGCAGCAGAAGATCCTACATCAGAGCAAAAAAGTACTTTGAACAGCTACCAGCAACTGAGGATCCTGCATCGGAGCTGAAAAGCACTCCAAAGGACAAAAGTGCCCAACAGCCAATCTGGGGCAGAGGCATAAAGGTTCCAACTTTAAAATCTGAGATGCCTACTATCCTAGGCCTATAAAACCACCCATTGGCACGTTCAGAGTGACCAGTTCACCATGGGGAAAGAAGGCTGCCATAGTCCCCTGAAAAAGCAGTGCCTCTTATTAAATGCCCAAGAAATTGAAACCATTGGACAGCCAAAGAAGTGGTGGAGCATCGTACAACAACCAACAGGAGGAAGCAATGAACACTGGACAATTCATAAACTCTTAAGTATCTCATTTATTTTTGATGTTGGTAGGAGGTAGAATGCACTGTGTCAGGACCAAGGGAGGAAAATGTTATTTGTGTAACTAATATAACCAGTAGGCAGGAAACAGCCTCAGGAAGACTCATTTACTGTAATGTGAAGGTGGGATGTATTCTGTCAGGGGTAATGTAGGGAACTAATTCAGTTACAAAAAAATACAAAACTTTAATAAGCAGACAGGAAATAACAACTGCAGAAACACTCTACTGCAATTGAAATTGATACTGCTGACCAGAGACAAACAAAGCTCAGTGACATATGGTGTAATAATTTGAAGGTATTAGCTGGCCAGAAATATTGCAGCTCTGAAGGATTACTGGGTATCAGATTTATTGTAGCAGAGATACTGCTGACCAGGGAAAAACAGAGCTCAGGGATATTACTGCAGGAGACTAGAAATTAAGGTGTAATAATTTGAAGGTATTTGCTGGCCAGAAATATTGCAGCTCATCTCTAAGGACTACAATGTACTAGATTAAAGTATAAGACACAAGGTATTAGAGTGACATATAAAAAAAGGGTTATATAGGAAGTTTGACTAAAATTTACAATAGGAATAAGGTGAACATGTGGGGGTACGAGAACAGAAATGGCAAACTGTATAGGGGAAATGAAGGGGAATGGCTCTCTAAGCAGGGCAGCTCGGGAAGGATAGTAGGATGTAGCATATGTGGAGCTGCAGTGTTCATGGAAACACTATGGAATCTAGGAGGGTGTCCAGTGTGCAGGGGGTATGACATTTTAAGGAATGAAATAATATGGCTTACTGGGCTGCTAGAGGGCATGTTAGGTACAAGTAGACAGGTTCATCAGTGGATTCCATGGGAAGGATCTGAGGCAGAAAGAAGCAACATATTGAGGTGCAGGGAGGGGAAAAAAGGGAGATACTCAGGGACCAAGGAAAAACCAGCAAAGCAATATTTATAAAACTAGTAGAGTCAGTTAAGAGGAGTGGCAAATGGCAGGAAGCAGGGGGCAGAGGAACGTTAACTTAAGTAGAATAAGGGGAGCACAAAGTAGCTTGCTCTTCCAGGTACCTACATCTAATAGGTATTAGATGCTACAGGAAGGGAGGCAAGGGGCAGGAAAAACACAGGAAGCTTGGGTGGATAAGGGGGAGGTAGGGGAGGATGAACAGATGGCACCTGGGGTCAATCAGGAGGCAGAAACTATGGATAAAGGGAAGAGTAAAACATAGAGTGCAAAGGAGACAAAGGGGAGGAGAAAGCAGGAGGAAGGCCTGGACAGCAAAGGATTACCTATCAGTAAGGAGGCAGTAGGCACAGTAGAAGCAAGGAACACGGGGGGGGGGGAGACCAAAAGGAGTAAGGATACAGGGATGGGGGGCACTGTAACATGCACAACAACTGAGGTAGAGGTACAAGATGACATAAAGGCAAGTGCTAGGAGCACCAGAAGGGAGGATAAGGTAATGGGGAATGCACAAGCTAGGAGCACAAAAATAATAGTCTTCGGAGACTCATTTATTAAAGGTATAAAATGGGGTAGAAGGGAGAACCCACACAATAGGACAATAGTAGCTAGCAGGCCAGGGATGGAAGCAAAGAGAACACTCAGCATCAAGGAACTGTTAAGGGAGGAAGGGGGAAACCAGACCTGGTGCTGCACGTTGGTACCAATGACTTATCTGGGGAAGAAGTGGAGGTGGTTCATGAGAGATTTAGGGACATAGCAAGGTTGTGTGGGGAGTCAGTAAACACATTAGCATTTTCTGAAATAATCCCAGTCCCCAGGGCCAGTACAGCAAGAAAAAAAGAGAATCATTGAATTAAACGAATGGCTTGCGGGTTGGTGCAAAGAAGAGAGGTACGGCTTTATAGGGAAAGGGGGTGATGCTTGGTCAAACAAGGGGCTATACAGCAGTGACAGACTACACCTTAAATGGGAAGGGAAAATAAAACTAAAGGATAAGCTGGGAGAATACATAGCAGGAGAACTGGGTTTAAACTGCTATGGGTGGAGACAGAAAAGGAGAGGCCAAAAAGCCTCCGCCCGATGGCAGGAATGGCAGGAGGGGTGAGGAAAAAGGTAAAAAACTAAATAAAGGGTGTGGAGGGGAGAGTGGCAACAGACAATGAAAACAGAGAAACAAAAAGAGGGTACTGCAGAGACAAAGTGGATGGTGGTATCACTGAATGCATGTTGTATTGGGAACAAAATGGTGGATTTGCACGTTCTCTTAACTGAAGGTAAAGTGGACATAGCGGCCATTACCAAAACTTGGGCAACAGCACATCACGACTGGGACCTCTCGATCCTAGGATATAAGCTGTACAGGTGGGACAGAGAGGCATGAAAGGGGGGATTGTGGCATACATCAAAGAGTGGATAGTGTGTGTAAGGAAGGAGGAGATGGAAAAGGGGAACAGTGAAGCACTATGGCTGCAGTTACAGAGCAATAGGGGAATGAAGATTAGGTTTGTGGTTGTATATAGACCACCCAGCCAGGGAGAAGTGATGGACAAGGTGCTGTGTTCACAGTTGACACACGTAGCGGAAAACTATTAACGGAGCCATTCAAAACGCTACATGCAGCTGCATATAAATGAGGGGGAAGAAAAGGGGGACAAGATGGCCTAGGTGGTACAATGGGGAGGTCACTAGAACAATAAGGGAAAAGAGGGCAGCCTACAGGAAAAGAAGAAGAACAGCTAAGGTAGAAGATGAGGAGGAATTCCAAAGGCTGGCCAAGTTAACAAAAAAGGAAGTACAACAGGCCAAGGTGCAGAAAGAGCTCCAGATAGCGGAAGGGATAAAGAAGGGAAAAAGGCCTTTTTAGCAACATAATAGAAAAAAGGGACAAGAAGGATGGTATCGTCAGACTTAAGAAAAGGGATGAATGGGTAGTAGAAGACAAGCTAAAAGCAGAAGTACTAAATGAGTACTTCTGCTCCATCTTTACGAAAGAAAAGGATGGATGAATGCCACAGGCAGGGATAACAAAGGAGGGAACAGGGGTAGATCCAGTAGGGGTCATTGGGACTGAAAGAGTAAAGGAGGGACTGATGGCACTGAGGGTGGATAACTCCCCAGGGCCTGATGAGATACATCCCAGGGTACTCATGGAATTAGCCGAGGAACTGGTAGGTCCGATGACAATTCTATTTAATAGTTCCCTGGATTCAGGAGTAGTGTCAGAGGAATGGAGAACAGCAAATGTAGTGCCACTCCACAAAAGTGGTTCCAAAGAGGATCCAGGCAACTACAGGCCAGTCAGCCTGACGTCAATAGTATGCAAACTTTTGGAGACCATACTGAAGGAGGGGTTGGTGAGGTACATGGAGGAGAATAATGGTCTACAGGATAATAAGCAACACGGGTTTATAGCAGGCAGGTCATGTCAAACAAATTTAGTAGAGTTCTCTGACTGGGTCACAAAAGCAGTGGACAAAGGTCAGGCAATAGACGTCATTTACCTGGACTTTAGTAAAGCCTTTAATTCTATGCCACACAGGAGACTGATAGCAAAATTGAGGGGGGCAGGGGTGGGGGAGAAATTAGTGAGATGGGTTGAAAACTGGTTGGGGGATCAGGACAAAGAGGGTGGTGGTCGGGGGCATACCAAGCTTTGTGGAAGGGTGGACATCCAGGAGGGGATACAAGAGTTAAGGGAGGACCTATCCAGGTCAGGGATTTGGCAGCTGGGGTTCAATGCCAAAAAGTGCAAGGTGATGCACATCGGGGCAACTAACCCAAGAACGGAGTACTACATAGGAAAGTACAGGTAGCTGCGTCTCAACAAGAAAAATATCTAGGGGTAGTAATTACTAGTGATTTGAAGCAATCCACTCACTGCAAAAAGGCAATGACAAAAGTCAACAGGATTCTGGGATGCATTGCAAGGGGTTTCAGTAGTAGGCACAGCAAGGTTATTTTGCCATTATATAGATCACTGGTAAGGCTCCATTTGGAGTATGGAGTGAGGTATGGGCACCCATACCTAAAAAAGGACATTAAACTGCTGGAAGGGGTGCAGAGGAGGGTGACTAAAATGATCAGGGGACAGCAGGACAAGTCATGCAAAGACAGGCTAGAAGCCCTGAGGATGTACTCCTTGGAGGAGAGGAGGCAAAGGGGGGATATGATAGAGACCTTCAAGTACCTGAAGGGAGTAAACAAAGTAGAGTGTGGAGGTCTCTTCAACAGGAGAGAAAACACCACCACCAGAGGACACAGACGAAAGCTGGTGGGGCGAAGATACAGGAGGGATGTGAGGAAGCACTTCTTCACAGAAAGGGTGGTGTCAGAATAGAATGAGCTGCCATTGGAGGTGGTAGCAGCTAGGACTGTGAGGTCATTCAAAAATCCTGGGACAAATACAGAGGTTAGCTGTGGGACAGGGGAAGGGGGAAGGGACTATGAATATAAAAAATTCAGCACTCCAATACTCCAGAAATTCAGAGATTTATTGCAAAAATACATCTGATGCAGTACTTATAGAATTGTAGGCAAAAAATTGTGTTAGTGCAAAATAAGCATAATCACTGCTTCACTTCCCTCAACCAGCCTCAGCGCTTTGAGCTATGCCACCCCTTCCTGGGGCACTGGTGTAAGGGTAAAATACAACACCCTACAAAAAATTAAGCAGACAAGACAGACCATGAGATCTCTTTCTGCTGGTTACTTTCCTATATTCTTCAAAAACAAAAAACATTAAAGAAAAATCAATAATGGCTCATACTAGTATATATCCAAATGCAACACCAAATATAAGTGCATTTCTACCTTCAATACATCATATAGATTCCATATCTATAAAATTATAAAAGTTATGGTGCCCAAATATGAAAGACATAGTGGCCACCACACATTACATTGCAGAAATCCATGAGAACTGTATGAAACATTATCTATCACTATATTAAATTGACTAATACACCTAATCCTGGACCTCTCGCAACCTCCACCCCCACACATTCCCACGCAGGTGGGTTGCGTATTGCCACCCCTAATGTCTGCAGCCTTCTAAAAAAATGGGACTCCTACCAGGGCTGGGTCATGCAACATCAGCCTGATATCATTGCCGTGGGTGAAACCTGGCTCTCCTCCCATATCTCTGATTCGTCAGTCACCCTCACAGCATATAATGTATTCCGAGCCGACCATCAGGGTAAGCGGGGGCTGTGTCATTTTCACCAAGGACACCTTGAATGTACACCTGCTCCCCACTTCCCATCTCCTACCTGGACCCCAGGCCCTCACACTCAAACTTACCCTTGGACAATCCCATACCCCCCTGCTCATCACCACTATATACATTGCCCTCAGGGGCCAAAAGGCAGCCATCCACTCTGTCATGTCCTACCTGGCCACCTTACCATCTCATAATGAAAAAATTGTTCTGGGGGATTTCAATATCAATAGGCAATCTAAGTCCACCGCCCCATTCATCGACGCAGCCACTACCCGTGACTTAACACAAATAGTCCCACCCCCCACCTGTCTGCAACAGCGCACTGGGTCCTCCTCCTTTCTGGACCTAGTCTTCACTAACCACCCCCACAAAATCACTAGCACTACTATACTCCCAGATGCAATTATTGACCACTCCCCTGTCCTCTGTTCCTGGACTTGCAGGGCCCCTAAGTCCCATCCGAAAGTGATCCTACGAAGTAAACTTGGCCCAGGTAAACTTACACTCCTAAAAGCTCATCTTAATGTGTTGGATTGGTCATTCATAACAAACACCCTTGACCCAGACAAAGCCCTTGATCTCTTCATTCATTCCTTTAACACTGTCTGTGACTTGTTCGCCCCTCTTGCCAAAAGAATGGTTAAAGGCAACCTGGTGCCCTGGATCTCTGACCAGCTACTGGCCCTTATGCGATCCAGAGATTCCCTTTGGCACCTCTCCAATGTGACTGGCTTGCCATCGGACAGACAGAAGTACAGAGAAACCCAGAACCAATGCACATGGTCTCTGCGAAAAGCCAAGGCCCAGTTCTACAAATCTGCCCTAACCTCTACCTGGGGCTCAGGGCGTAAATTCTGGAACAATATTCAGGACATCTGCGGCAAAGCCCCCAACCCAACCCCCATGCAAATCTTGGTCGAAGAGGGCCTGACCTCCGATCCCACTCGGATGGCCACCGTATTTAACCACTCCTTCACCAACCTCAGTCACATCCTCCCTTGCCATTTCTTTGATCCACCCCCTGTCTCCCACACCACCTCCCCCCCCCGCACACCCTCCTTTTCACCTACATTGCATCTCCCCAGGTCTGCAGAGCCATACCTCAAAAAAGCTAGTAGCCACTTCCAATAAAGTAATGACTCCTTGGATCTGAGACTTCTCCGGCTCACTCTTCATGATGTGCTAATCTCTCTCACCCACATTATTAACCGATCTTTATGTCTCGGGAAATTCCCCTCACGCTGGAAATCTGCCTCTATCACACCCATATTTAAGAGCAGGGATCGTACCTCCACCAACAATTATCACCCTATCTCTATTCTCCCTCCCCTATCTAAGACTCTGGAGCATATCATCTCTGATCAGCTCACTGACCACCATAACAAGCACAACATACTTTGCAACCAGCAACATGGTTTCCGTAAGGGACACAGTACGACTACCGCCCTACTCGAATTCACCATCCACCTTCATACAGCTCTTGACAACAGTCATCTCTCTGGTGCAGTTTTCATTGACCTCACTAAGGCATTTGACACTGTCAACTACTCCCTTCTCCTAACTACCTTCTCCAAACTTGGTCTCTCTCAAGATGCCCTCTGCTGGTTCACTGACTATTTGGTGGATCGTTTTCAGCAAGTCAGAATTGGCACCACCTTATCCAACAGGCTGCCTGTCTGCTCCTGTGTCCCTCAGGGGTCCATCCTCTGACCTTTACTTTTCAGCCTCCTCCTTAACTCCCTCCTCCAATCCTGCTCAGGCAACATCCTACTCTATGCAGACAACACTGTCCTGTACTCCTCCAACCCTGACCCCTCGCAGCTCCTCCTCTCCCTCCAATCCTCTCACTGATGCCGAAAAGTGGTTCTCCTCACAGCGCCTTATTCTAAACTATAAGAAGACTAAAGTTACATTCTTCTCACACCCACTTAACTCCAAGAAGGACTGCTGCCCTCAAGTACAACACTGCCAACTGTACCCCACTTGAGCAAGTGGACTCCTTTAAATACCTGGGAATCACACTTGACCAGGCCCTTAATTTCCACTATAACATTCATCAACTGTCTACAGACCTCAATATCTGGCTTGGCATCCTCTACCGGTTTAAACACTGTCTTACTCCTGATGCCCTTCGTCTTGCAGTCTCCTCCTCTGTCCTCCCCCTCCTAGACTATGGCATGCTAATCTATAGTCAGGCCAGCTTCTCGGCCTTATCCAGACTATGGCTCTCCCTCAACAAAGCCTGTCATCTCATCCTGGGCTGTGATCATCTAACCCACACTTGCTCCCTTTACAATGCCACAAACTGGCTTAACCTTGATAACAGAATGAGGTTTCATACTTGCCTCATGGCCAAAAAGATTATCCTTGGTCTCACCCCCCGTTCTCTCCCCCTAATTCAGCAGGCCCCATCACACCAACATACCCATAGTTCAAGCAGACAACTCCTCGTGGTTCCCCGCTGCCGCACCTCTCAATTCCAAAGGTCCTTCAGTTACCGAGACCCTTCCTGGATGAATAACCTGCCTAACGCTCTCACAAACATGAACAGAATTGGCTCCTACAAAGTCTACCTTAGGAACCATCTACAGTCCTCTAATCCCTGTGATTGCCTCTGAACCCTACCTACTCCCTCTATTCCTTTTGACTAAGGCCTATGGCAGACTAACCCCCCCACTTCAGAAACTCTCTATATTAGCTCATTAATTTAGTTTTTAAATATATCTGTACAACTGAGTCTAATACCATGAATCTGCTGTATCTAAATGTTAGCCTATTTACTGTACCTTTGTATACTGATTGCTTCCTTGTGTTCTACTTCTGTATTGCTCTGTGCTGTTCTCTTCTTGTTTTACCTGTACTGACATGGAACCTTTGAAAAGGAGTCTTTGACTCAAAAGTACTTTCCGAATCCTCAGTAAATAAATAAAAAATAAATAAACATCATACGGTAAGGGAACTTAGGTTACACTCAATGATCCTTTTTTTTAACTCAGAGGCATTCATAGGAGCAGCAGGAACAAGAGCAAACACATTATTTCAAAAAATTCTGTAGTTCAATGCTGTCATTTAGGCCTGGGTATTTAAAGCCCCTAAAACATAAAGGAAGTAAAATGTCAAGGTTGCCTCCCCTTTGTCCAGTTTTCACCCTCTCTATCCTGCAAAAAGAAAACAGATATTTTTTTTCCCATCCTGCATGTGCTCAATGGGCACTTTTCACAAAATGGCGTGGAGCCAGCGCGTAAAGGCACACGCAACTCTGCACCCATGGAAGAGCCATGCAGGGACCATATTCATGAAGAAGCAGTCCCCTCCCACCTCCCATCCACATCCCCGCTCCCCTGGTGCAGAGGTGCATGGGGGTGGGGTTGTGGGCCCGGTTCGGCAGCCAATTGGCTGCCCTACCTGTGTCTACAGTGGATCCCTTGTTCTGGTATGATGGCATCTTGGTGGGGGTGTGTAGAGCTCTGGTACTGCTGCGGGAGGGGGCATGAGCTGGCCACCCACCCTGGACTGATCACCATCCCCCAACGACAGGAGCACCATCTTGTGGGGGTCCGATGACCCCCCGCCTGCACCAGCAGGTCCAGTGGCGGCAACCGGAGGGGGCGCATAGCCGGTATGGCTGCCCACCATATGCATAGCTGACAGCCCCTGCGTATGGCACTGCACATGTTTGTGAAAGGTGCAGAGTGCCAGAACGCCTTGCAGAGACCCCGGCTACCCATGCGACAGAGCCGCGCTTGGCTGGGAAACAGGTGTGAGAGGAGGCGTAACTGTTTCGAGAATGCCGCGGTTGATGCGCATAGGTGCGGGTGAGCTATGTGCCTGGGTTACGAAGTGCGTAGCCCATCCACACCCTTCATGAATAGTGCCCAATATGATTAAACAGAGCATTGTGACCATCTCTGTTATGAATCAAGTATAAATGCTTGCCCACTCTGAAGTTGAGGGCATGTTTGCTTTTCCCTACATAGAACATCTGGCAGGTACAATTGGCAAGGTAAATTATCCATAGGTGCTACAATTGACAAATTTCAGAATTTGATATTCTTTTTTGCCATTTGATAGTATGCAACACTTTGCACTTTTGAATGATGTTACATTATAAACAGTGCCTGCAGTTGAAACAGCTTACTGGTGCTCTAGGCAGTTAATTCATATGCTGTTTATTCTCAGTGGGTTGGTAGTTGTGGACTAGCATGTCAGACAGGTTTATGCCCCTCCTATGAATGATCCTTGGCTGTATTTCTGATACTTCCTTTAGTGCAGGATCTGTGTTCAAAATGTGCCAATTCTTATTCAGGATGTTCCTAATTGTGGTGCTATGAGTGGAATACTGTGTAACCAATTCACACCCCTGGTAAAGTCTGGTCTTTTGGCTTGTACTGTAACAGATTTTCCCATGGGACCTTCCTAACTTCATCTATCACTTTACTTATCAATTGTGCGTTGGACTCCCTGGCCAAAAATCTCTTTTGCATTTCCCCAGTCCTTTGTTTGAAATTGGTTACATCAGAAAAATTCCTCTTGATTCTGAGGAACTGATACTTCGGTATGTTATTGATGGTGTGACATGGGTGGCAACTGCTGGAGTGGAGGACACTGTTCCTGCCATTGCACTTTATATAAAGATCAGTGACAACAGAACCCAAATCAGTTTTGTGTATTTCCAAGTCCAAAAAGGTGACATTATCCAAGTAGTAATTCACCATAAATTTTATATTTGGATTTGGTTGTTCCAAAAGGACCATAATATCAAACAGTTCTTCCACACACACACACACACCCAACACCACACCATCAATACATCATCTACAAACCTGTGCTACAGGTACACCTTATCAAAGTAAGGGTTGAGCTCAATATTATGCACCACCTCCCTCCGCCTTTGGGTGTATTAAAGAAGAATTTGGGCATTTGTCTGGGGCAATCAACAAACAGCCTAGAAGGAAACAAACATGTGAATTTCATTTTCTTTAGATACAGCTGCTCATAACTTCATTAAAATTATTTATTTTGTCATAAAAAGGTTTTCTTTGACCTTCTGGTTGCATCAAAAACTCATGCAAACATGGGCAATCTGAGTGCCTCCTCTGCCTTGACATATAATAATTAAAAAAACCTAAGTTTTTGTACTCAGACTGCAGCACAAATGGAGATTGAAAACCATAACAATGTCTGTTATTTAGAAACTGAAGGCCTTTGTAATCGATGCAGCCCCAGTGAAAAATCTTTGGAAAGTGGGTCAGGAGCACAGCTGAGGCTGTCTGGTGTTGCAACACAGCACCTTGTCGACCTGCCCAATGGATGTTTCAGAAGAAGAGGAAGATGAGCAACAATTCACCGTCACTTCTAAAAAAAAACAATTTCAGGAGCTCAAAAACATGGGATTGACTCTGACAAGGCTTGAGAGCTCCTTAACTGACACAAAGCAGATGGTCAAAGAAATTTGATAGAAAGCAACTGATCTCAAAGTGGGCCTGACTGAAACAGATACTGAAACAGATCACCACAATGCTGCTCTTCAGTACCTATACCAGAGAGATAAGGAGGTTGGAGAAAAGTAGAGGACCTTGATCTGTGGTCTAGGTGCACTAACCAAAGAGTCCATGGAGTGCCAGAAGGTTCAGAACAGGGGGATGTGGCAGCTCACACTGTGACCCTCCTTAAAGAATTTTTTTTGTGGCTCCAAGAGACACAGCTATGAACTGGGTGGGCCAAAAGAACCCTTGCATCATGCCCAACCAATCAGAAAGCACAATCGAGATCCTTGATAATTAAATTCTGTTACTACCAAACTAAACTGAAAGTGCTATAGGCAGCCTGGCTGGAAAAAAGAGATCACCTTCAGAGACACACATCTATTCTTTGAACATGACTTTGCACTGTACACTATGGTCAAGTGTAGAAAGCTTCTGGACATTCAAAAATTCCTGAAGCAGAAGGAGATAAAGACACAGGTCCCCATCCAGCAAAATATGAAATATACTTGGCAAAGGGCTCTACATTTTTTTACATGCTAGCAGAGACTTGATCCCCTTACTGACCTTTGAGTCCCAGTAGAGATGATGCAATCCCTGGCTGACTCCATTGAGAAGCTACTGAATGATCAAGCATGGCAGACAGTGAGAAAGAACAGACAAGGAGGACTACAACCCATTGCACCCTCGACAAGCCACAGCTGGTCCAAAATTTGGAAACCATGGGTAGAGGCCTTCCTGAGCTATTCAACAACTTCTAACCTGTACCTCTGAACTGCCATGTGGAGCCCTATAAAACATATCCTGCTTGGTGATGGAAGACTTGATGCATGACAGGCACATGGTACCACAACCGGAACTAACTTGTTTTCTTTCTAGGGAAAACAACTGGAACTTGACTAGGGACCCCAAACAAAACTGCTTACAACTGGCCCAATGTGGGTCATTCAGGAGAGACCATACTGAGCATTGCACATTCAGCACTTTTAAAGAGGCAGGTCTTCAAGAAGATTGTGGAAAGTGAGATTAGACATTTTCTATCCCATAGTGGGGTAGGAGACATAAATCCACATTAACAGGGTGCATAATCAAATTTGCTTCCAACCAGAAAAGACTTAGAGAGGCACAAATACTGCAATTGAAGCCAGATTTATTTATTTGTTTATTTATTTGTGTCTAGGATTACAAAGTACGTTTGAGCCAAGGCTCTTTTACAAAGGTTCCACATCATGCTGGTTACAGGGTAACAGACACTAAAACATAAAACAGTTACAGGTACATGGTTTTAGACAGTAACTTTGCTTGACAAAATCAGACTGAGTGATAAATAACTCAAGAAACAATAGGAGGAAGAGGGCAAGAAGGGGAGAAGGCTGAGGGTAGTGAAAGGCATAGGCGTAGATGGTCAGGTTGAGGCAGCCGAGGGGCCATGTCAGGACAGACACAGGGTAAGTGCATTAGAAGTGCAAATATTAATGATAATGAATGTGAACTAAGATCACACTTGTTGAGAAGTATAAGAACGAACTTGATGCTCAAAGGGCTGAACTCTCTAGGCTCTTAGTGGGCAAAATAGAGGGTGAGATGCGCTATGCCCAGCAAAAGCTTTATTAGGCCAAAAAAATAGAGACAGGTGTTTGCAAATTAGAAAAACAGCAGCTTGCCATGTAGCATTAAAGAAGAAAGGTGTTGAATCTGCATTTTCCCCTGTGGAAGTTAATTTTTAAATATTGTTTCCAATTCTGTCACTGTTCCATTTCTACAAGCTTTGTTGTTATCCTAGTAGGTGTTTCTGATTTACACACAGGTAGTAAGTAGAAATTTTTGCACTGTATGATGTAGTTTATGTCCTTGTTTGGTTCTTCCATTGTTAGCATAATGTATCTATATTCTACTATAGAACTCTGAAGTTGGGAAGGACATAGATTGCAGGTTACTCATAGGCCCATATACTGTAGATGGAACAATAATTAAACTGCATATTTAAAAACAGATTCTACTTAGAAACATGATTTTCTGGTTCAGCTCTATTCTCCTTTAAGGTTAAGGAAGAACTCAAGAGGGAATTGTATGGGCTCAATTCCTAGAAAATTGTAGAAAAATGTGCATTATACCATAATAATTATTACTCAGGAGAAACCCTAGTTGATAGAGATAGCAAACTAGAAGCATTAATGACTTGGCCCTTGACTCACTTTCAGACAAGGCAAGGGCAAAAATAGGGACTGCTTGGCTTACCTAGTCTGCCCACATGGTCCCTGCCTAGCACGTCTCAGCAGATCCCAACTGGTTCTTGCAACTCTCCCCCCCCATGTCCATTTCCATATAGTCCCCTAAGTCTATTCCAAGCAGGACTGAAGCCCCTGACTGTTTTTGAATCCACCACTTCCATTGGCAGCCTATTCTAGGCATCCACCAATCTACCAATGAAGTAGTACTCCCTCACAACCCTCCTAAGCTTCCACCCTCCAGCTTCCTTCTATGGCCTCTGGTACTGGTGCTCTTCCTCATTTGAAAGAGACTCCCTTCCTGCATCTTTTCACCCATGTGAGGTACCTGTAGGGCTCAACCATGTCCCTTCTCGCTTGCCTGTCTTTAGAGTGTACTTGTTGAGATTCCTCAATCTTTCTCCTTGTATGGGCTTTTTATGCAACCCCTACACCATTTTAGTTGCCCTACTCTAGACTGATTCCACCCTATCTATGTCCTTTCTGAGGTGCACCCTCCAGAACTGGGCTCAATACTCCAGGTGGAGTCTCACAAGCAAGCAATATAGTGGCAATACCACCTCCCTCCTCCTACTGGAGATACCACTCGCTATGCATCCCAGCATTCCACTGACACTACCCACTGCTTTGTCACAATGCCCTGCCACTTTGAGGTAATCAGGTATTATAACCCCAGTGTCCCTTATCTGCTTAGTGAAAGACAATACCTTCCACACCCCTCCTGTACTTAGTTCTTGGGTTCCTATGCCCGAGGTGCATGATTTAGCAGTTTTTGACATTGAACTCCACCTACCAAGTTCTTGACCACTACTTGATTTTCTCCAAATCCCTACACATTCTTTTCATCATTTCCTTACTGTCCATCCTAATTTGGTATCATCTGCAAAAAGGTATATCTTGTTTTTTCTAGTTCATCTACCATGTCACTTATGAAGACATTGAAGAGGACCAGTACCAGTAGCGAGCCCTGCAGCACCCTGCTTGTCATTTACTCTCATTAGAGTGATAGTCATTAACCACCACCCTCTGTTGCCCATCTGTTAACCAGCTTCTAACCCGATTCAACACTTTGGATCCCATTCCTGTGCTGCTCAGTATCTTATCAATCTTCTGTGCAGCACAGTGTTGACAGTCTTGCTGAAGTCCAGATATGCTATGTCCACTGCCCTCCCCTGATTTATTTCCCAGGTCACTCAGACAAAGAACTCAACAAGATTCATCTGGCATCACCTCCCCCCACCCCAGTAAATCCATGCTGCCTTTGGTCTTGCAGCCCATTGGATTTAAGATACTCTAACGACCTTTGGTTTAACAACATTTCCATTAGCTTCCAAACCACTGAGGTCAGGTACAATGGGTTATAGTTACTACTAGCATCTTTTCTGCTGTGGCCCTTATGTAGAAAGACCACATCTGCTCTCCTTCAGCCCTCCAGAACCATTACTAATTCCAGTGAGCTGTTCAGTAAGGCTGTCAGCATGGCAGCCAGAATCTCCCTGAATTATTTCGGGACCCTTGGGTGTATCCCATCTGATTCCACAGTCTTGTCCACTTTCAGAGCTGCAAGTCTCTTCAGGATTCTTTCCTCTAAAAATGGACCTGAGTCCACCTCTCCTCCCCTTATATTCCTGTTGATCACTGGTGGAATGTCCTCTCTCCCTCCACTGTGAAGACTGAACAGGAATCCTGTTCAGAGTGACTGCTTTTTCTTAGTCCTCTTTTGTGCAGTCTTCCTATGTTGTGAATGATGCCAGACCAAAGCCAATGCAATGACATCATTGTATCAGATATCTGATGTGAGCGTCATAATGCCACGATGATGAATGTCCTGTGCTTGGCTTTGGCTTTCTAAGCAACTCAGTGTGTCACGGCAGAATCTTTTAAAGGGCTACTGCCCTAGAAATGAGCCAGCAGATGCACCTTGCATTCCCAAATAGTTACATATGTTATACATGCTGATGGCTCCAGTATGGAATTATCCACACAATACAACGGCCTGCATTCATGAAGGAGTTCCCTCTGCCACACAGGAAATCTGCCCATTTGTGAGCAACACAGACTGCTCTTTGGGTGAGTGCATTCCCTTTAATTTACATCTCAGTACGACTGTATATTATAGAAAAGCATTAAATCTTTAACACAGAAGCAATATCTATCTCTCTTTATCTTACTTTACAGCTCTAGAGATGTGCTAACACACATTTGACAGGACAGATCTGCACTATCACAAGAGCACAAAACTGGTGCTGTGAAATCTAACCATATTAAGACATGGATATTGTTCCAGAATTTTACAGCTTGTTATAAACTAGAACTAATATGAGTATGTTTTGTCCTAATTAAGATTAGCCATCTCATGAAGAAGCTTAACTATATAATTCAACAGAGATACTAACAATAAATAATGCTGAAAGAACATTTTAATATGTACTCCAGGTAGCACTTAAGTAAGTCTGAACAAAAAACAAACATTATTAACCTAAAGATAATTGGGTATAAGTAATTACAATTACAAAAATAAATCAAAATAAGTTATAATACTTTCAGCAAAATTGGAGGATTTTTTTAAGCATTGCACAAATATTTTTCACTGGTAGATGGTTGCAAATTCGACACTTTGAGTGCAGAGGTAAAACATAAGGGTAAAATTCAGAACCATTTGAAGTGAAAAGATATATTACTGAGGTAAAACTTTTAGTTATGCGGGGGGCATGGCCAGCAACCGAGCCGAGAAGAGCTTAATCGTGGAGCTCCACAGGCTGCTGCAAATTTTTGCAAAAAAGTCATTTAAACACTGAAATAATCAAATTGGGTGTTCTCACTCTATGGAACTTGGTATAGGCTGCAAGACAGTATCATTTTTCCATAGCTCAAGAACCAATTACCTGAGCAATGGGATGAACAAACAAAGCAGTGAGGAACATGGAAGGTGCTCGACCTAAAGAGACAAAATAGGGCGGTAATACTGATGAAAATGGGGCTCCCACGCAGCCTTCAAATGCTGCACTTCTATGGGCAGTCCAAAGTCTGGCTAAGAAGGTAGAAGATTTCTCCATGCAATTTAAACAGACAGATACTAGAGTTGGTGTAATAGTGGAGGAAACCAAAAGTGCTATGAGAACTGCAGACAAAGCTCTGGTGGTATCAGCTGGACTAACTAAAGAAAATATATTGATTTGAAGGAGGTTAGAGAAGTTGAAAAATACCACCCGAGCTTCCCACATCCATCTCATGGGTCTGCCCAAAGGCACTGATGTAGAATCTCCTCAATTGTTTTTACAAATCTGGCTTAAAGAACTGCTACAACTAAATGAGGACTTTGGGGTGTTGAAGGCATACAGGATTGCACCGGATGGGCAGAGACTGCTATCAAATCCAGGAGAACAATATCCCTGAACTCTACTTCTTGAACTATGCTCATCTTTGGAGTGGGACATTATTCTAACAGCAGCAAAAAACCTGAGCCCTTTAAATTGGAATGACAACAATTTACACATATTTCCAGATTTAAGCTATGCTCGAGCATGTCTTCGTTCCCTGGGAGTCCATCATATAATACTGATGCCGGCAAGTCTCAAAATTATGTATGGGGGAAAAGCATTTCAGTTTTCTGAACCCTCGGAGGCTTCCAAATTGCTAGAAAAAATTGACTGGCAGTTTGCCACAAGGGGAGAAGAGTCAACATCCGAAATGGAGGGAGATGACTAATACAAGGTACTGTAATCACCTAATCTATGGGAAGCTAGGGAGAGATGGTTGCTGCCTTCCACATTAATGGTTTCTGCTTGAAGATCAGGCTCCGTGTAAAGGGATATATAGTCAGACTACAATAAGATTTAATGTTGGACTGTATTTGAATAGCTTGGGCCTGATTTACACAACAAAATGGCACTTGTGGCGTACTGGACATGTTCTGAGGCAGCATCTTCCCCCTTCTTCTCCAACCACAGTGACTTTTTAATGCCTTTACAGTTGAGAGGTGGGGAACTCAGTTTGTTGACGACTGGAATTTGGATTGTTGCTTGTTCAAAGACTCTTAAGAACTTTCAACATTTCAGCTATTAAATAACGATTCTGTTTGTTCAATGTCTGTACCAATTTTGGCTGTGATATTCACTCAAGTTTGCAGGAAGCTGCATTGTTTGTTTCCTATTGCCAAGTCCAGGCAGCTAATGGGATCTCTAGTGATTAGGAAACACCTATTACTTCACTTTTTTGTGATAAGATAAGGTGGGGGGTGATTAACCCTAACTAATGGGTGAACGATTTAAGTGTTCTTTGGCAACATCCCTGCTCAAGGTTACATTTGGTTACTTATCCTTTTAAAAAAACATGTATAACTCTAAATGTTACTAATAAATTACTAAACTATATTTTAGGAATGATACGGTTACCCCCAGGTGTTGTAACATGGGACAGGGGCATATCACATGTTTAGTTACTGTAAGAATGTTGGCTTATGGTTCAATAAGCTATATCATTTCTAAGTGCCAGCCTGTAAGAATGCTTATGTACTGTTTTACATAAATGGTAATAAAATATAATAAAAAACCTTTTTGTTATGATTCCTGTTAATTATAAATGTAAATTGATTATGTAAAATAATATTTATAAACATGAAGTATTTCCTTTTTTTGATATGGGCCCAAATATTCAGAAATGTGCCAAAGGCAGGCGCAAGTCCGGCACAGCGCAAGTCCGATGTGCCATGGCCCAACAGGTGCCATATTCAGAGACTGCACACACCGAACTGCGCCAGCACAAGATGGCTGAATATGGCACAGTTGTGCCATGGCACAACCAGAGATGCACCAGGGTGCAACTAGTGATGCACTAGCACAACCAGGGAAGTGCAGAGCAAAGACAAGAAACACAGGGACAAGGCCAGGGAAGCCAGTGACAATGGACACAGGACCCCACCAGCAGGGTACACCAGTGCACACACAAGCACAGAGCAGGAGGGATAAATGCCCAACACAAGATGGGGCACAGCCGCCAACAGATGTCCCATGCACCAAAGCAACTGGAGCCAGGCCACCGGCAGTGGACAAGTGCATGCCCCTGAACTGTACCCCAGACCACAATGGTGGCATGGCCAGCTGGGGACCGGAGGGGACACTGATGATGCAGGCCCACCAATGGTCCCCCCAGCCCACTAGCTATCCATATGTGGCCACCACAACACTGCAATGGTTGTCCACCCCATGTCCCTGGTGCCACACACACCCATGCCCCACACGCACACAGGCAGCCCACACACTGGGCAGGAACGGGGCCAGGGCACAGGTAGAGGGCCAGACCCCACAGGACTGGTCACTCAACAGGGGATGCAGACACCCCACCCTAGCATGCAGACAGGTCCAGCAGGAGGATGTTGACTGTGTTCCACCCCCCGTACACATCTGCTGCCCACCCCTGACCACACCCCCACAGCAACCCTACAGGCACAGAGCACACCCACCAAACTGGGAGATGGCCCCCCTCCACAACATGGCACACCACTGCACACAATCGTGAACCACAGGAGCACTGCATGGCCCCAGCCTGCACAGACACCACCAACCAACACCTGCCCACTGCATCATGGCTCCACATGCCACCTGCAAAGCAGACACAGGGACAGGCATGTAGCTGAAAAATGCTTTATAAAGAGTAAAACAACAAACAAGGTGACAGGGGAGGGACAATAAAGGGTGGGACAGGTAACAGGGCTGTACAATGGGAAGGGGGACTGAGCGGAACAGGACCAGCAAGGGAAAGAAGGGATATGAAGAGGGCCCCTCAACGGTGTCCACAGCCCACCACCACACCACCTCTCTACCTCCTCCGGTCTGCCACTGACATCTGCTGCAGGGTGACCACAGCTGCCAGCACCCTCCTTAAAACCACCAGAATTTTGCCTCAGAGCCTGGTATGTGTCTGCCGAGCACGTGGAGCAGGATGCCGTCCAACACCTTTGGCATGGGACAAGATAGGCAATCAGTGCAATGGCCCAGTGTCATATGTCCACCCACAGTGTCCAATGGATGGTGGTACCACACACCCCTGGAGAGCCCGGAATGGACACCCTCAGGGGGGTGGGACAATGCCAGCCAACAACACAGCACACCACGGTGGTACAGAGAGGCAGATGCAGCTGTGCAGTGGCCACAGGACTGCACCATGACAGGCACACAGCAACAGCAGCACCACAGCATAAGTGGTGGCATCCATGCGTACACCCACCCCACCGACAGCCGGTACACTGTGGCCAAGGGATGGCATGCAGTGGCACACACAACAGACTATGCGACACACACACACACACACAGCTGTCACAGTGCATGGCAGAGGTGGCCATGGCTCTGCCTGATCCCCACCACTACCCCACTATGTGACTGAGAAGGAATGTGGAAATGCATATCTGCCCTGCACTGTGCAGCTGGAACCACCTGCTGCCCACCTGGCTGTGCTGCCCTGGCCACCTCTGCCACTGCCCTGGCCCATCTATGGTCTTCCAGCCCTGTGGAGGGAATGAAGAGAGGTAGACATCAGTACACAGACACACATGAGGAGCCCTCCACCACCACACAGCCCGCCATGCACTGGGTGTGTCCCCGTCTGTCCATAGGCCCACATGCCAGCATGGCTGCCACTGGCGCAGCAGCTATCCTGATATGGGGACCCTAGGCTGATGATCTACCCCTCTGTGGGCCATGCCACACAGCCCTCCCAACACCACAATATGACACCTGGCCATCACAGCAACATGAGTACACTTACCTGGCTGTAGCACTGAACCATACAGAACATGTGCCTGCAGACGCCGCAGGTGGTCCAGTGCCCACCTCCACAGGTCCCCATAGCAGTGCCTGCACTGCTCTGCTGAGTGACCAACACCAGTGCGCCATTCCAGGGCCTCTGCCACACGGTGCCACACCTCCACCCTGGCCTGCTGCAGTGGCACCTGGCCAAACAGCTGGCCTTCATATGGCTGGACTACAGCCACCTGGTTGAGCAGCTCAACCGTGGACCAGTTGGCTGCTCTCATGCTGTGCCTCTGCACCATGCTGAACTGCCGGGTTAAAGAGGAACATGGCTGTGTATGAGCGCACATGCCTGCCACATGTGCAGGATGCACAATAAGGTACACAGAGTTGCAATCCCACAGCATATGGCTGCTCAGTCACTGTGCAGTGCAGTACAATAGTGCAGTCCTGGGTATGCGCAGTGTGCCAGGGCCTAGTGGGGTCATGGGGTCATGCAAGGACCCATGGGTCAGAGGTCAGCACCCCCGTGCCGTGCGCATGTGCACAATACAGGCAGTGCACACATGCGGGATGGCAAACTGGTGTGGTTTGTGCCATGCCATAACATCACGATAGCTGTGCAGGACATGCAATAGTGGTGTGGCCAATGCTGTGCACATGTGCACTGCAGGCATACGCATTGTGCATGTGCGAGTATTGTGCCACAGACTTGCTCCGGCACAACTCCATTGTGCATGGCGCAATCACGCAATATTCAAACTCCACATGCAGATCACCTCATGAGCCAATGCATGGTGCAGTGGGGTGCATTAGTATATCATTACAATTGCGCACAGGCTAATTTGCATGCCTTGTGCCTTAAAAGTGCTGCAGAACACCACAGGCCACAAACCGGTATTGCAACCGCTCAGGTACGTGATCAGCAACATGGTGGTCCAAGGCCTCCTCACACACTGCTACTGGGCGCTACAGTGCAACATGCTGGCACTGACCCTCACTGCTTTCCATGTCCACAGATGGAAGAATATTGGGCGGTGAAGGAGAGGAGAGCCAGAGGCATGCTCGCAAATAAAGGTGGCACTTTACTGCTGCTGATACTACTGCCCTCTTTGTGGCCTATCTGGATTGGGAGGGCCTACTCAGTGGGGCAACGAGCATGCCACAGGAGTGTGCAGTGGCTTGGGGGGATGTGGCTAGGTACGTGAACACATATGGGCGCCATCACCGCACCACCCAGGAGTGCAGGAAGAAGGCTGGCACAGACAGGAGGCATATCATGGATAAGGTTGCGGCCATCTGGGCATCCCACCGGTTGACCGGTTGTGGACCAGTGACCGTGTCACCACTGAATGCCATGGAGGAGCTCATGGCATCCATCATCAGTCGCACAGTGGTGAAGGGCATGCCTGGTGATGGATTCCAGACAGGTGGCAGCCCCACACTGCATGGTGAGTATGTCCAGCCAGCAGGTGTGCCTGTTGTGGGCATATCATATGTGTGTGTGTGTGTGTGTCTGAGGCCATGCCCACTGCCCCGTGCATGTGTGGATGCAGACACACAGTGAGGCATGGTGGCAGGTGGTAACAGTGGCATGTGTGAGGCTGGATGGGTGGCGTGGTCAGGATGAGGCTTGGGGATAGGGTGGGGGTGACCTTGGGGTTTGCTGCTCCACTGACACACTGTTCTTGTTTTGCAGCACCAGCATGCCTCCATGCAGGGGAGCAGGCAGAGGTGGCCGTGGACACTGATGCCCGACCCTCAATCTCAATGGGCATCTAGAACCGGGACAGGCCATGCCTCAGTGGGGTTGGCCTTGTGGCTGTGCCTGACATCGGGTCGGATGACCCCCTAGCTGGGTTCCTGCATGATGACAGCCTGGAGGTGATGTGTGCAGAGACCCAGCTTGGTGTGGCATCCTACACTGATGATGACCTCACATTGGTACTGGAGAGCATAGGGGCCATGGTGGCCGAGATGTCCCTACCTGCCTCACAGGCACCAGCAGGTCTCAACACTGTGCCCACAGCCCCTCAGTTGTCCCCTATCCCTGCTGGTATGGCTGTGTGTTGTGCCGGAGCCGTGTCCAGTGTGGGTGGTGGTGCTGTGGGTGCAGCGGAGGCACGGGGCCCTGCCCAGCAGACAGTGAGGATGCAGGTGATGTTGGGCAGCATGCTACAGTGCCCACAGCCGCTGCTCCAGGCAACACCGTGGCCCCTGTATGGCCCACTGTGCAGCATCCATCTGAGTTTGAGGCTATGCAGCAGCATGCTTAGACCCCTCCCCCAGCATGGTGGCCAGACCATGAGGACTGAGAGGCCGAGAGGCTGCGGGATCACATCCGGTAACTGCGGGCCTCCGTGGAGAACCAGGCATTGTTTGCTAGTGAGGTGTGCGCAGAGCGGGCTGCGGTGTGCCAGATGGTCGAGCAGCAGGATTGGGGCGATGCGCAGCTGATGGACAGGATCACCCAGATGCAGGAGGCCACGACTGCAGCTTTGGACCACATGACCAGTGCCATTGTGGCATCAATGGACCACATGGCCAGTGCCTTTGCAGCTGAGCAGGCGTCGGCAGCAGCCACTGGGCTTGAACATATGCAGAGGACTCCCCGCAGTGCACTGTCTACCTCACGGTCCCAGTGTCTGGCTACAACAACATGGTGGACACCAGGATCAGACTTTAGCATCTCAGACACCCCCAGGGCAGGCCTATTTGGCTGACAGGACACCCCTGCGTGGACTCAGTCTCAGTCCCACACATCAACCCTTGAGGGGGGTGTCTGACACCCCCCCCGGCCGATGCACAGCAGGCATCTGCTGGTCGGCCATGGTGCGGCTGTGTGGTGGTCATGGGAATGCGCGGTTAGTGTGATGTGTCTGCTGCCCTGCCATCCATTGCTGTTGCCACATGCAGCCATGGGGGGTACTGGAGTGCATGTGTGCTGTGCTGCTTGCCCCCACATGTGTGTGTGTGTCTGTGTGTGTGTGTGTGTGTGTGTGTGTGTGTGTGTGTGTACCATGCTGCTGGGGCATGTGGCATGGATATGATGATGGCAGCCATGCACCGGTGCTGCCTGTGCAGCCATGTCCCTCACCCTGTGCGTGTGCTGCTGTGTGTGTGTGTGTGTGTGTGTGTGTCTGCGTGCCCATGTGTTCATGGCCCTGCCCTGTCTGTTGTACTCCCCATCGCAGCTTGCCTACTACTACTGTGCCCATCCCATCCCTTGTGTGTGCTGTGTTGTGTGGGTCATGCCTGTGTGTCTGTGTACTCACCTTTGTTGTCCATAATGCTCCCTTGTGATCGTGTCTCAGTGCTGATGTGACTCCTGCACCATTCTGGGGTCACTCCTGCTGAGTGGCACCTGCCCACCACCCTCTAGAGCTTCTCCTCCATCATCCCTGCTGCTGTCACCCTCCTCTGCCTCGACTACTATTCCACGGTCAATGGCCATGTTGTGCATGATGCAGCAGGCCAGGAATATGCCACAGGCTTTCAATGGGCTGTATTGTAAGGCGCTGCCTGATCTGTCTAGGCAACGGAATTGCATCTTTAACATGCCAAAGACATGCTTGATGATATTGTGGGTGCTGGCATATGCCTCGTTGTATCTTTCCTCTGCAGGGGTTGATGGCTGCAGGTAGGGGGTGAGCAGCCATGGCCTCAGTGGGTATGCACTGTCGTCTGTGTGGGTGAGAACATGGTTATCCCTGTGCTGTGCTGTGCTGCTACCCACTCCCTCCCAGGCCCCACATGCAGATCACCCACCACCCCATCCTCTCTCACCCGCCTCTAGGGCAGTGTCTCTCGGCCAACCTGGCACACATCCTACTTACCTACTAGTTGGCCCATGGGGATGTCTCCCCATTCAAACCTATGGCACAGTGCAGAACTGTGCCATATGAAGGCATCATGTGCATTCCCGGGATGTGTGGCACAGACATTGAGTATGCGCTCCATGGCATCGCACACCACCTGGCAGTTGATGGATGGGTATCACTTTTGGTTGATGTACACCATGCCCTCTGGGCCAGGTGGTGTGTGGATGCCGACATTGGTGCAGTCTAGTGCCCCAATCATGCCTGGCATGCCTGCCACCCGATGGAACTCCTGCATGTTTGCTGTATGCTCTGCCTGTGTGCTGGGCAAATGGATGTACTCCTAAGCATGTGTCTGCAGAGCATTGAGAAACTGGGTAAGAAGGTGGGATGTGGCCTACTGGGTGATGCCCATGGTATCACCTGTTGGTCTTTGGAAGGTTTCCGTGGTGAGCAGGCACATCATGGCTGTCACCTTAGTCTCCCCTGTCATTGCATGACTACGTCTGGTGGGTGCCAGCATCTCATCACTGCACAGCTCACAGAGCTGCCTCAGGACAGCCCTGTTCAGGTGGTATCAGCCCACAATCTCTGTGTCACTAAAGTCCTCATATGTGATCCTGGCATGGTACCACCTGTGTCGGGCATACCACCGCCGGGCCCTTTGTCAGCCACACAGCTGTTCCTCCTGCCTCCTCACTCCTCTCATTATGGTGTCCATCAGGAATGGGCCACTGTCCATTGCTCAGTCACTGGGTCTCTCTGGGTGCCACTCTCATACTGTCAGTCTGTCCGTCGGTCTCTGTCACTCTCTCTCCCTGTGTCTCTCTCCCCCTCTCTGCCTCTCTGGCACTGTTTCTCTCTCTCACTCTCTCTCTCTCTCTCTCTCTCTCACTCCCTCTCTCACTGGGCTCAGTGTTGCACATCTGCTGTCTGTGTGTTCAAGCCTATAGTTATTAGCTCAAATCTGCCTGGCACAAGCTGGGGTGTGCTCCTGACTTGTGCCATGCTCTCCCGTTGAATATGCCATTGTGCCACTTATACTTGGGAACACCCCCTTGCACTTGCGCTGCATACATTTTGGTTGCACATTGGCGCAGTGGGATTTGCGCTGGACCACAGCTCCCTTTCAATATCGCTCTGTGGCACATCTTCGCACTTGCACTGGCGTAACCCATTTGTGCTTTGTGTAAGTGCTCTGAATATCTGGGCCATTGTGTATAAGGAATGTCTGTCTTCCTTGAATATGGAAGTGGAAATAAGAAATAGAAAGTGATATATGTTGGATTTTTTAAAACATCCTCTAAGAATTATATAATAGATTTAATGGGTATGCATTCAGACACATACACTAATTTTATATTTTTTTTCTTCAGGAACTCCATGTAAAGTAGCCTTGAAGAAATGTGTAATAATAACACATGAAACATTGACCTATATACAGAACAAGTCACATTAAACTGTTCCTCCAACTCACTGCTCTGGCATTGTTTTTATATGCTGAAAATGCAGTGGCAACTCTAAATGCTTAACATCAAAACTCTTTCAACCATCCATCAGCTCAGAAGCAGCTCACATACAATGGACTTTCAGCTCCCTTATATAGTCCCCCTAGTGCTGCAGTAAACTACATCTCCCAGCAGCCTCAGTTGTTGGGCTAATTTGCATGGGCTTTCTTTTTCTTTATTTAATGATTTTGCTTCCCCTCTCACTCCCCCCCACCTTGTGTCTCTCGACTCCAATTAGCTTATTCAGAGGTCTGGGATCACGGGGGGGAGTCTCCGATTACCTGCTGTATTTTAGTGTTTTTGGCAGAACTCCACCGGCTCACACATTTCAGTGCGGCTGCACGATGGTTCGTGTATTCTGCTCCTCTGACCCTGCTTTTTCTGGGAACATATTGTGGGGGTCGGTGGGAGGTTCAAGGAGGTCTCCAGGACCCGGGCTGTGACGGTGATAAATGGAAAATCCACGGTCCTGTAATGTGCAGCAAGCGCTACACTTTGGGGGGCTTCACTTGCAACTTACTTCTCTCAGTTTCAAACAATTACTGAGACTAGATAAAAGTCTGCCCATTCTCATTGCACTTCTGTTTTAAATTTTAGGGTAGACTTTTATCCAGCTCTCAGTAACTGTTGGAAACTGAGAGTAATAAGGTGCAAGTGAAGCCCTCAGAAGTGAGGGGAAAAAATATGGCGGTGGGGACTGGGGTTTCAGTCTGAAGACAGGACCACAATTGATCGGAACTGGTTGCCAGCTCTTGGGATTGGTTAGAATGTCATGTCATTCAGGGACACTGCAGTAGTGAAACTGGGCTCCCAACTCAATGGTTCAGCATTTGTTATGGGTTGCTGAATGGGTTGCACTGCATTAATAAAAGTTTTCTGACAGCTGAAAGTAAGCTGAAACTGAATAGCAGCTAGAAACAAACTATTAGGAAACTTTTATTAATTCATTGCAGTGAAAACTGCACACGTTAAGCAACTCGCTGAAAAATGCTAAACCAGTGAGTTGGAGGAACAGTTTAATGTGACAGAAACAGTATTTGGTAAGTGGGCCTTATTTCTAACTTTCGGCATTGTGCTTCCTCGCAGTTGGGATAGGCTCCTTCCTCTTTCTTTTAATTTTGCAGGTACATGGAACTAACTTGGATGTTCTCCTATCACAATAAGAAGTCAGGTAGGGTGAAACACAGACATTGATTGATTTTCCTTGGTGTCCCACTGTCCTCTCTACCTTTCTTTTCTGCAGCCCCAAAGTGATTCCAAGCAACATGACTGGTAGAGACTTGAACTGTTTATACCAATCACACAATGAATCCCACTATTTCCTCTACCAGGGACAGAGGATACTTTACTTGTGTTCAGCTGGTATTACAGTAATGATTTTTTTTTTTTGTCAAAGTAATTTTGTTCACTGTACAATGCCCCCCACAAAAAGAGTGGCTCAGAAGCTGGATAAAGCACAACAATAGGACAAGTGGCCAAGTGGCATATTGTCCTGGAATGGACCTGACTGCCTCCCCCCAGCTCTTCCCTTACCCCTACCATACCCTACAGGTATGCAGACAAATTCCATGCTGTCTCATATATACTGACATGCTGGTCCTCCAGAGCCTATTTTTGTGAATCCACTCCCCCTTCCCAGTAGCTGGATTTACCCCTGAGGACAGAAGAGGTGAGGGACATGGTAGCATTTCCATAACCATACGAGTGGCAGCCAGTGTACACAACAGATTTAAAAATGATGATTCCAGTATCCCCTCATAAACATTTCAATGGAGCGGCAGGGTAGTACCTGTACTAATCTCCCAGAGCCCAGGCAAAGGTTTTGAGTAGTGGGGTGTGGGGTGCAGATTGCACTAAGTCCTGCAGGTGGGTATCCTCCTACAAAGGAATCATGTGCCCACACAGTTAGCTCCAGGCACTCTATGATAGTTCTGAGTGACAAAGCAGGAACCAAGAAAGGAGACAACACTGCTCAGAGATTTCATCAAGCCAGCCACAGATATGCCAGTCCCCCCCCTCCCTTTCCACCTACCCAAGATACCCCATTCCTCTCCCCATGGTGAAGTCAGATGAATACAAATAAGTAAAGGGAATGAATGTTAAAACAAGTCTCTTACTTGCTCTACAACTTCCTGGAACTTCATGACCTTGTGGGTACAAGGATACCCTGATCTCCCCTCCCTTATCTCCTGACTGATAAGCTTCAACCAGTTAAGTTCCCTTACTTAGGCAGGCATTTAGCCTACAGGGATCAAAGCAACATGTTTATTTGTATGTTGTGGAATAGGAGTCACATGATGCAGGCTACAGAGTAGCAGCTTTCCCTTCAGATTCCTGCTTTTTCCCCTTGACGAACCCTATTTCAACCTTATTTTGGCTTACTTTCTCACTCACTCATAGGCAAAGATTACTAGACTTTCAGGTGCTTGTGGATGTGCAACTTACCGGCAATGGAAGCAGAGATGAAGGCTGCCCTTCCTCGGCACACCCTGCTGTTGATGCGTGACAAGGCCTCTAAAAGATCCAAGGCTCAACCCATGGGGACCAGCCGACCAAGTACACCAGCAGCGGAGCAGACGCCTCTAACTGTGGAGTGCTTTTTATCAGAATTTCGCCCATTTCGGGAGGAGTTGCAGTCAATGTCCAGGGAATTAAAATCCATCACTCTGTCCCTGGAGGATCTCAGCAAGCACACTGGAGATAGTGAAGCATGAATCTCCTCACTAGAAACATGGTCTAATCATGTGGAGCCTGACCTAATGGCTTTCAGTCAAAAGAAAAACATCTGGAGGAGAAGCTGGAGGATTTGGAGGGTTGGAGCCAGAGGAATAATGTTGTCATCATTGGTCTTCCTGAAAAGGAAGAAGGCTCTGACCTTCTCCTCTTTATTCAGAAGCTGGTACAAAAATTGGCCGGTCCCTCGCCTGACGGGGCCACCTTCATTACTGAGAGGGCACACTGGTCCCTACACACTATGCCGCCAGCTGGATCATCACACCGGCCCTTCATTTTTTGTTTTCTTAATTTTTTGGGGCAGCAGCATTTCCTGAGCAAGATTAGGGAGCATCAGGAGGTAACCTGGAAAAGAAAAAGACTCAGGATTGTGCAGGACCTCCCAGGCTCTGTTAGGCAGTGGCACACAGCTTTTCATCTGATAGTCATGAAGGTGATTGCCATGGGGTTGAAATTTCAGGTGGTGTACCCTGCCTGCCTCCAAGTCTTGGTACAGGATACATGGAGATCTTTTGACTCCCCAGATACAGTTTTTTCAGAATTGAAAAAGGCTCTTCCAACTTATTCAAGGAGTGATAAAAGGCTACCACTATAGTCCGTCTTGGTGGAAAGGTATGCACCCAGTTTTATGCTATGTGGATGTGGTTAAGGAGTTTCATCTGTTTTGGTACCCTATAAATTCTTATTGCATCTAAGCACCTACTTCCCTTCATTGTTGAGGACTCATTTTGCTGGGGCCATTTAGGACTATGAACAATCAGACACCTTCATGAGATCCCCCTGGGGTGCATTTTTTTGCGTCAGCTGGATTGCTCTACCCCTAGGATAGACCACCATGCAAGTTTGGGAGGTGATAGCTTGGGACCCTCTGTGACCCCGGAACTTGATATGCAATCTGGACCCTGCATTTTTCATTCACCCACATAGTGATCCAGCTCGATATATGGCTATGGACATATCATATCGGACTGTCCTGTGTCTCGGTGGATTGTAGATTTGGGATTGAGGAGACTCTAATTGCTCCACAATGGGGCGGTACTAGCATGAGTATCTTACCAGGTCTTTTCCTGTGAACATTGTTGGAGGGCCCTGGAGGATCAAGAGCTTTCTACCCTTCAGTTTGTAGCCTATCAGTACCAAGCTATGTCCTAACACATCTAGACCCTCCCTTCTTAACCGACGTTTCCAGGGACTGCCCAGCAGAGAACATCTCAGTCTTACTCAAGTGTTTCCTCAAGCTCCATCAAACTGGAATTGTGCTAGAACCCTAATTATTTGGTTAAAAATATGTTACTTGGTTTCATGTTTAGGGGTTACAGCTGTGGAGTAAATTTTTCTGTATTAACAGTTTGTCTTTTCTACTCAATGTTTAACAGAACTCTACTTTCTAGTATTCCTATATGACTTATAGGCACTGTCATAGCCCCTTGGCTCTGGACTCTTTCTTACTGGAAATTAGATATTTGTGAAGGTGGCTGATGGGTGATGAAGGGGCTCCCTCCATTCATGGTTATGGTGAATGTTAGTGTAATAGTTATTTAATGTTAGGTGCCTTTTCTCTCACTTGTATATGGGGTTTTGTCGTGGGGGGAGGTGGGAGTCTTGTTTTGGGGAACCTAGCAATCAGGGCTAGTTCATCATGGGCCTTAAGCAGATTTATTTGGGGGGCAGGGGAGGGATTCGGGGTCTAGTTTTCTTGCTTTGGACTGTATCTCCTAGTATGGGCACTAATGGTTTGTATTTGAGTAAGGGGGTATATGTTTCTTCAATATGTACTTTTTCATACCAATTTTCACATCATGACAGAAGTTTTGTATGTTGTTATATTAGTGGGAGGTGGGGTTGTTGGGGGGGTGGCAGGGCACGGACAGCAGAGTGGCTTAGTTGGTCTATTAGGAACACAGGGGATTATCTCATACAGGATATGGATTGCCGATATTTCTTTAATATCTCATATGGCTAATTCATGCACTTTTCGCACTTGGAATGTTAGGGAAGCCCGTGCTAAAACTAAGAGATACCAAATTATTAAGCATATTCAGCACCTAAAGGGGGATGTTTCTTTTTTACAGGAGACTCACCTTCTTGAAATGGAGGGCAATTTGTTTCAGAGACAGTTTATTGGGCAGGTATTTGTAGATAGCACGCAGAGTAGAGGGGTTGCCATTCTATTTTCTCGGAAAGTGTCTTTTACATGTCTGCAGTGTCTGAGGGACTCAACAGAAGGGAGATTTATCTTCCTCAAAGGAATCCTGGACCGGGTGAAGGTGTTACTAGGTTGTAGCTGTGGTCCTAATGTTGATGCACCCTCTTTTTTTACAGAGCTGCTTTCACCTATGTCTCCATTCCTTTCTCTTCCCATCCTTGTGGGGGGGGGGTAATTGGAACTTATGATTTGCACCAGACCTGGACAGGTCAGATAGATGTCGGGCCAGCCTGTCCCCTGCTCAGCATACCCTGTAGGACATGGTTGATTTCTCCAGTTTAGGTGACCCCTGGAGAGTGTTAAATCCAGGTTTAAAATAATTTACATTTCTTTCCCCGTTCATGGCTCTTTATCCCAGCTTGACTATTTTCTTAGCAGCCGGCCCTCTTTGGCCAGGGTGTTGGAATGTGAAATAGCCCCTGGGGTCATCTCGGACCACTTCACGGTCTGGTACAAACTTTCCTTTGTACCCCTACAGGAGAAGAAACCATATGGAAATTAAATAATCAGTTGATTAAAGAAGAAAAGGTGGTGGCACACATTAATGAATACATTAACACTTTTTCCACCACTAATCTGAACTCGGAAGGGAAATCAGTTTGGGAGTGGAGGGCCCTGAAGTTCTATCTCTGAGGAGAATTTATACATTTAGCCTCCACCAGGAAATGTAAGTGGGAAAAAGTAGCACTTGATTTACTTAGTCATATCAGGCAGACGGAAAAGCATCTTTCACCAGCTACCCCTGATTCCACTAGGTTGGAACTCCTGGCACTGTGTGACCAATATGCAGAATTATTGTGTGAGAAAGCTGAATTTGCCATACTTAAGATCTGTGCCAAATACATTGATCAGGGTGAAAAACCAGCCGGCTGTTAGCATTGAGGGTGTGTAAACCGGAAACCTCTCAGGTTATTAATGCTGTCAAGTCCTCCATGGATGGCTCCGTTAAAACCAACCCTAGAGACACTGTGGCTGAAGTCAAACAGTATTATTGTGTACTGTATTCCCAAATGTCTGTTATTCCCTCCTCGGAATCAGTGAAGGATTATTTACTTGCCATTCCACTCCCTATCCTGATGGAGGGCCAGAGAGATTCTCTGTTAGCTCCAATTACCAAAGTTGAGTTCTAAAGGCCATTAGGGCACTCCCATCAGGCGAGGCACCGGGTCTGGATGGATTCTCCCCGAACATTTATAAAAAGTTTGTAGACAAGCTAGTATCTTGGCTGCACAAGCTGTATAGCTGCATTCTCTCTAATGAGCTCTCAGATAAATCTCTCTTGGAAGCCTTGATCGTTTTACTTCATAAGCCAGATCAAGCCCTAGCTAACGCAACGAATTATAGACCAATTTCCCTCTTAAATTATTAATAAAGCTCCTGGCAAAGATCTTAGCCAACAGGTTGGGTTCTACCCTCACTAATAAGCCCTGAGCAGGTGGGCTTTATGGCCACCCTCTTGTCCTCAGGTCACCTCCAGAAGCTGACCCACATCTTCTCCTCGTCCAGGGATGCGGACCACCCAATAGTTCAGGTATCTGTGGACGCAGAGACAGCCTTTGATAGAGTGGATTGGCAATTTTTATTTTGCACTTTGCCAAGATTTGGGTTCCCGGCTCAATTTATTACCAAGATGAGATCCCTCCATTCCTTCCCTAGTGCTCGTATTTACTGCAATGGACTGTTCTCCTCCTCTTTTCCTCTGCAGTCGGGCACTAGGCAGGGATGTTCTTTGTCACCATTATTGTTTAACTTATATCTTGAACCCTTGCTCATTATATTAAGGGAGCACCCCAATATCCAGGGAGTCCGGATTGGAATGCATGAATTGAAGTTGTCAGCATATGCTGATGATATTTTGGTTCATCTCTCATATCCCAATACCTCTATCCCTGCTGTACTCAAGACCATCAAAGTATACAGCTCCTTTTCCAACTATAAACTTAACTTAGGGAAAACTGTTGTAATGCCTCTGAACACTTAAGTTTGGAAAGCAGATATACTTAAACTAGGTTTGACATGGTCCTGCAAACACCTTAAATACCTGAGGATCCACCTTTCTGGTAGTGAGACTGAAATGAAACAGTTGAGTCTAGAAGAATTAGTCTGAGTGGTGCAGCAAGACCTGTCTCAGTGGAAGGGGTTGCCCTTGTCACTCTGGGGTCGTATTAGCCTCGTTAAAATGAATATATTGCCCAGGATCTTTTACCTGATCAACCTGTTAAATACTTGGTTACCCCATCCTGGTTTAAATGGGTGTATGCTGTTATCTCAGACTTTATATGGTTAAGTAAGAGAAAGGCATACTATAAGCTGGCAGAGCCTAAAGATCTGGTGGGCTCTGGTTGCCCCATTTTGGACTATACTACTGGGCCAGTCATGGAAGCAAGTACTTTAGGTGGCTATCTTCATCTTCTGGAGAGGGCCCTTCTCAGTACATGCTGGACTGGCTCACCATAGAGCAGGATTTGATTGCTTCTTCTGGAGTGTCTCCCTTTGCCTTGCTTCATGTAGGCCTCAGGGATCTACTGAGTAAGCTGCAGGCTACTGTGATTGCAGTCTCAATCAAAGTCCATGCCAAGTTATGTGCCTTTATGAAATATAAGCATAAGAAGGATATCTCACAGCTTATCTTCAGAAATCCCAATATAAAAATTGGAGGTAAGCCTATCCTCCCTGGTTGGCTACCCCATCTGGCAGAGGTAAAGGTTTGTGACCTGCTTGGAGATGGGGTGTGTATTTCCTCACCAGACATTATGCAGAAGTTCTAGATAGGTAACCCTTTTGTCTTTAAGGTGTATCAACTCTGCCATGTGGTGATTCAAAGTTTTGCAGCGAATTTTGATTATCCCAATGCGAATGGGTTCCTGCAATCACTCATGGATCTGGCCAGTTGGCCCCGCTCAGTCTCTAAGCTATATTCATGTTTGCATACCAAGGCCTTGCCACATGTTGATGGGGTTTCCAAATACTGGAACTCGTTATTTCCAAAGTCCTCCCCTGAATGGCAGAGGCTGTGGAAGGATAATTATAAGTATTTTACATAAGATTGTTTAAGACTTATGCAGCTCCAGGTTCTGAATAATTTATACCATACACTGGTTAAGTTATTCAAAATGGGCAGAGCCCCATCTTCTGTCTGTGTGAGATGCTGGCAGGTAGAAGGCACCCCTTTGCATATTTTCTGGTAGTGTTCCAAAGTGACTTCCCTATGGGTAATCATTGGCCAGAGGGCAGAACCCTTGCTAGGAATTAGTGACCACTTTTCCACGGAGGTTTGCATAATGGGGGATTACTCCAACGTGGAAGTGCGGGACCGTACATACTTCCTAGCCCTAATCTCCTCATCAGTTAAAAAACTGGTCCTGCATCACTGGCACGATTCAGTGAGCCTATCCTATAATGAGTGGTTGCAGGAACTTCTTGCTAATCTTAGAACTGAGTGACTGATTGCAGGACTGCATAACTGATTACCTCAGTTTGATAAGACTTGGGGTAAGCTGCACACTCTTCTCACCTCACTGGCTGGCCTCAATCTCCCCTAAGGTTTGTTGATTCTGTTATCAAGAAGTACCTTGTGTTTGTTGCATGTTCAGTATGGGTCGATGTCACTCTGCTGCTGGATGGGGGGTAGCTGTTAGTGTTTTTGTTGTTGTTTATATTATTCTTACTGTCTTTCTTATGGGTGATATATTTATGGTTGTTGATGATTCTGTAACTTGAAAAGCTAATGAAGTATTTTAAATTTCAAAAAAACATGTTTATTTATATGCATGATAAGCAGAGAACAAACGTTTAAGAAGTGGTGGTGTCTCTCAGCAATAGTAATCTACCCCATGACTCAACCAACTCACTGACAAGTATTAGAAGTTTGATTCACTCACCAAATAGGGTTTTAGTAAATTTTTAATACCACATTAAGGACAAAAAACATCAAAGTTTCCCAGTTAACTCACTGCTTCTTCAGGATCTGTAAATTAATTAATAAATATTTGCATATTTTTTCGGTAATTCATACAATGCTTCATTTGTTGACATCAAAGGTTGAAGTCCAATAATTATTAAATTTCATATATTATGTACATCATAAACTGTTATGTTTTTAGTACATTTGTGACATATTTAAGAATTTTTTATCTCCAAAATAAAATTATTTTTTTCGAAAAACTTTTAACCATGGATTTAATGATGCCATTCCAGTTAACGTATTCTTTCATCCTTATCTTATAGGTAAACAGTAAACCATAAAGGAGGAAAATAAAATAGATGGTGTCCACCTTTTAGACCATGGTCAAATAACATCTGAGTTAAATTCATTTCCAGACAATAGCACTGTAAAAAACAAATAGTTTTTTTTTTATAATTTTTTAAGATAAATAAATTTAAGGTCTTAATATAGTTTTAGGTGTATAATAGTACAGTTACCTTCATGCTGCCTATGCTTCATGTGTTTATTTAGTAATGTTTTTAGAGGGAAGCAGCTTGCTTCTTCCTATGTACCACCTTAATATAAAGAAAATGTATTTTAAAGTATATATCACTTGTCAAAAATGTAGAAAATCTCATACACATATAGCCTGTTCATTTAGAGGTATATTGGAGCTTGAACCCTCCCAGAGTTTTGTTTTATCTTATAGGTACTGAGTGGGCCCACTGCTACCTGTGGTTTCCTTGATGTATTGGAAGATTCCCATGTCTCGGCACACACTTTGTTGGGTTGGTCAAGCTTATCCATACATTGTGACATTTAATTAATACACTTATGCTGTTCCGTTTCTGTGTTTATGGCATGAGATATGGTTCTTTCTTTCCACAGCCCTATTGCCCATTGGCAATTGGCATGCTAGTGCCCTGGAGTGCCCATCACTGCATCTTCTATTCTAGTCTTGGGTGGCTGTCCTCATCATCTTATCGACTTTATACCACAGGCTGTATCATCGACAATGTTATAAGAACTGGTACACCAACTACACTTGCCAGCATGTTAAAACATGCCTCACGGGCCTACACATTGAGGTCTTCAGATAGGGCTCTCCTTGACGTTCCTAGATGTGTTACAAAGACGGGTGAGCATGCGTTTGCAGCATTTGCCCCCAAGCTCTAGAACTCACTTCCAATGACTTTAAGGCACTCTCAGTCTCACCATGTTTTTGAGAATTACCTTCATAAATTTCTCACGTGCACTGATAAATGCTTGTGTAATCTGACCTTGCATACACCTACTTAACCTGGCTTCATCCTTCCTTCACATGCCATTTTGCACTTATTTCAAATTTTTTCTGAACTGCTTTACTGTTTAGGGTACATCTGTATTATGTCATGCCATTGTTTTTTGCATTGTTGTATCACCTGTAATCGTTGCTCATATTTGTTTGTAACTCTCCCAGGTCATGCCTGAAAATAGGCAATATTTTTGCTAAGTGCACCTACCCAGTAAACAAAAACTAACTACTGTAACTAACTGACTCAAAAACCAAAAAAACTTAAAGGACCTCCCTAGCTTCAAGCATGACATGAAACAATATCTAACCAATACAAGGTCCTGTGATTGCAGTCAAGCCTACGGCCATTACACCCCTTGTCCTCTGAAGTTCTCCACTGTGGAATCCAAACTTTCATACTCCACCCATGATGATAGAAATGCCCTGTAGACTAGCTTCTATTTCTAACCTATGTTCCCTCCTGCCCCTCTCTCTGCAAGCCCTTTGCTCAAAATCCCTATTTCTATAACTGTATCTCTTACCCTCCTCCTAATTACTCCATTCCCCTCCCTCTCTTAACTCTGTCTCACCACTCTAACCTGCCCTCACCTCACACTCACATCCACTCTACTCCTCCTGTTACCTGCTGCACACTAATGTCCCTACTTCTCCAACCCATTTTCAGGATTGAGCCTGCTGATCCCTCACTCCCACATACCCTCTCTCCCCTCCCTACTTTTGCACCTATGTTGAAGAATTTATGGACCTGAAATGAATGACAAGGCCTGGTCCCAAGGCAGCTATTTGTAATTTTTGCAGCTGCTTGTAATTCCACCGTCTAGCTTTTGTCTTGACTTTTAGTATTCCTATGTATGAAACCTGTACCTCTGTCTTTGTGAACTGTAATATTGTAACTTGGAACCTTTGTAAAAGAGCTCCTACTGTAGTTCAAAGGTTTTCCATTGAGTTAAATAAATAACTAACTAGATAAATAAATAAAATAAACAAATAAATATGGTTGTATGATTTTTTTGGTCTAGACTTGATTTTGAGGTATAAGTTTACAGTAAGGCTGACAAGTATGGTTTCCTTACAGAATGCCCCAGTATGCACACCTGCCTTGACTAATTTGGATTTGAGAGTTCCCCAAAAGAAAGAGCTTGTGCCAGTTTTCCTCCATCCATATCCAGTTCACAAGGTACTATGACAGACATCAAATTCAAAAACTGGAATGTCAGGAGTGTCAGTTCCCACATGGAGAGTGAAAAATAATTATCACTTGCCCGCATAAGCAACACACAACCCAACCCTGGCATTTCTGTATTAGGCCAAATTATTGGGGACAGAAGCACAAAAGCTATAATGGGAGTGGGTGGGAGTAAAAGTTCACATCTTATCCAATTCTAAGAAAGCAGGGGTGTCTATTATACAGTAGTTCATAAATCCTACACTGGAAGTTAAAGGGACACTGTCGATCTATTTTGCATCATATTATTTCTAGTTACAATCCCACATTTTGTAATTGCTTACCTTCTTTAACATTCATTGATGTTGCTGGTTGTTTTATTTGTCTCATTACTTAATAGAACTGAAATGCATGCTAATGTACAGTGAAGCTCGTCAAGATGAAACCCAGTTCTACTGCACTCTGCAGCAGAGTTACTGCAGGAAACAATGCAATGTCAATGACAGTTAATCCCTTTAGCCATGCAGGAAATTGTGATACTGTGCTTCATCCAGGCAGGCTTCAATGTACAGTTATAAACAAAGTTGTCTTATTTCAGATCCTGGATCTATTCTTATTGCATCCCAATCTAAGAAAGCAGGGATGCCTATTATACAGTAGTTCATAAATCCTACACTGGAAGTTAAAGGGACACTGTCAACCTGTTTTGCATCATATTATTTTTAGTTACAATCCCACATGTTATGATTGCTTACCTTCTTTAAAATTCATTGATGTTGTTGGTTGTTTTATCTGTCTCATTGCTTAGTAGAACTGCAATGCATGCTAATGTACTGTGAAACTCGTCAAGATGAAACCCAATTCTACAGCATTCTGCAGCAGAGTTACTGCAGGAAACCATGCAGTGTCAATGGCAGTTAATCCCTTTTGCCATGTAGGAAATTGTGACACTGTGCTTCATCTAGGCAGGCTTCAATGTACAGTTATAAAGAACATTGTCTCTTTTCAAATCCTGGATCTATTCTTATTGCATACTTCCTGAACATTAGAAACACCCCAAACAGTGCAGCCACTCATGATGCAATAGTCACCTCTACTCCCATTGCATAATGAGTTGCTAGACTGCATTGGAGGTGTTCCTAAGTCCAGGAAAGATGCAGTGGTAGCTGATCAAGGAATGCAGCCCATCTTTACTATACAAGTGACTATTGACTATTGTCGGCAAATTCTTCCCAGTGTGTGATGCACCCTACCCTCTGCTTTATGCATCACTGTCTTAGCCAGTTATTGATCTGCTTTATTTTCCATTTTTGCTGGTATGTAGCTCTCAGAATTGGAAGTATTTCTGAAAATGCAAAGTCGCAATCCAGGTTTTCAAGCTTGTTGGTTAAGTTAACCAGTTCCTGTTTAATCTGCTGAGGATGTTGTTAAAATACATTATTAGCCCCAGTATGTATAATCACTCATTTTTGGGTGTTTAAAACAAAGTATGTCACTAGTCATTTTGATGATGTCAGATATTTTAGCTCCCTTAAAGCATGACATGGTCCTATTTTCTTTGTCTTTGTTACAGATTGCTCTGTCTAGTCCTTTAACAATAGAATCGCTTAGAACAAAACCCTGTGTTTCACTATGCTGTTCTTCCTCAGTTTCCATACGTATGCATGGTATATTAAAATCATTCTGCTCTGAGTTAGTAGGTAATGGCTCTAGTAGTCCTAGCCCATTTCTCCATGCACATGTTGGAGGTCATTACTGGGAATGTATGCACTCCCATAGAATGCTGTCCCCATTTCTTTCATGCATTCAACCAGGCCATTTCTCATTTTAATCCTAACAACTGGCCCATCTTGCTGGGAGGTGACTGTAAGCTCACCCTTGAGCCAGAGCCAGATTGAAGCTTGGGTAGAGCAGAAACCCACTTCCAAGCTGCAGAAGCACTGAAGGCCCTCATCAGTGGTGGAAATGGGGGGAACCTGGAGGAACTCAGTTCCAAGAGTAAAATTAAGAGCCAGATTCAGTTCCAGGAGTAAAATTAAGTGCTGGACTGAGTTCCAAGAGTAAAATAAGGAAGGCCTGCTCCTCAGAAGACACAACACTGAATAAATAACATGTTATAAGGCAACATAGTGAGGAAATATATCCCCAGTCCCCTGTCAGGTATGTCTGACCGTTCATGAAAGGGGGTGGATCCCCCTAGTGAATTTTGTCCATTCCCAACACTGGCATTAATGCAGAAGCACTCACTCACAGACTTGTGGTGTCTGCAGCATCCACCACTCTGTGACTACAACTGTTTGGTAAGCCCCCTGAACAGTGACATTTCTATGGTGACTTGCATCGAAATCGACAAAAGCACCATGTCACCATAGAAGTGCTGCTGGAACCAGGCAACACCTTCCCCTGACCTGCACCCCCAACCCCCCTCCCTGAACTAACTCTGACCTGAAGTTAAATCCTAAAGTACAGGGGGTTCGGGGGGGAGAAGCCCCCCAAAGAAAAAACACACACTGATGTGTGTGGCTCCATGCCAACTGCAAATCGCTGTCAACATGGAGCCTGGCGCTGTGATGCTGGTCAGCGTTTTTCTTGTCAAACTGGCATCGTAGACACCACATGTTTCTCCACAGTACATGACTCATATAGTCTATCAGACTTCTGCCTGGGTCCTTATCCATTTCACACAAAATGTTGGCATTGGGCATTGAAAGTATACACATCTTTCCCCATGCCCCACATACCCTTTCTCTTCTGTGGGTGCAAGAGCTGACCAAATCCATGTCATGGTGCACAGACCCTATTCTACTCACAGATAAAGACTTATATCCAATATAATTGGCACAGACTAGACCCCCCCCCAGCTACAGTCTGGGAGGCTTTAAGGCCTACATATGGGGCCAAGTAATGGGCTTTAAAAATGTGCAGATGAAGGGAGAGAGAGAGAAAGAATGATACACCTTGACCATTAGCCTCCAACAACTGAAAGCATTACATAATTCAACCTCACTGACAGTATGTACCACTCATCAAAGATGAGCTGCTGGGAGTACATATCCAGCTTAACAAGCTACTCACGCAGAAAGCAGAGATTGCAATTATCTTTCCCCAGACAAATACTGTGAGGGAAGCAAAGGGTTGGGCTGAGTGCTAGCCTATAGTCCCAGGCAGAGACAAGCAGAAAGGTACTTTGCTCACCTTAAGCCGAAGTCAAGTGAGCCAGTATGCAAGGCAGAGAATATTAATCTGGTGATGAAACAGTTTTACTCAAACCTGTATGCCTCACCTACCTCTCTGCCCGAAATTGTGGTGAAGTAGTTCTTGTCCTACCTTAAGCTACCCAAACTACAGCAACAGGCTGTTGACCAAGACACACCCCTTACAGTTCAAGTGATGACAAGGGCTCTATCCCAACTGAATGCCAACGAAGCCCTTAGTGGCAGTGGTCTCCTGGATGACTTTCTCCAGCTCCTATTAGAGCAGGTATGTCCCATACTTCACAAGGAATACCCAGAGGCCAAAAAAAAAAAAACATTGGCACTCAGTGCAAAAGTAAAAATTACTCACAAAAATGTGATTATACCCAAGCCCCCAGGTTTATTTGCAACAGACATGAGTATGGCACTGAGTCCAGACACTTTATGTCACATATGTGATGCTTTATCAGGGGTTTGGCTTTGCAAGGGCTGCTTTCTTTTATAAGGCAAATATTTAAAGGTACAGCATACATTTACAATGACAGCAATACAAAGCGAGGCAGTACACATACCATTATGTCAAAAGTGAGTTGCTTCTAAGTATTACACTAAATAGTGAAAAACACCTAACACAATAAACTCCCACTTGAAAAAAGGAGCAAGGAAAAAGTAATTGTTAAAAGTAAGCATAGTAGGCAATACACTGGGAAGAATAAAATAAGCAATGGAAAAACCTGGAAAGGGAAAGGTGAGGAATAGAGTGGGGAAGGGGAAGGGGGGGAGGAAGATGGGAATGAAGAATGGCAAGCACAGATCATACTTGCAGATCTGATCTGTCTCTAGTCCGTTTTACTTTCCATCATTTCATTCCCTTTTTCTTCGCCCTCTGCTACCTTCCCCCCTCTTTTTCATTTCCCTTCAGCTTTGGTATATTGTGCAAATGTGACGTTTTCATTTCCACCTTCCTCTTCCCCCTCTCCTTTTCTCAATTTATTGCTTACCATTCCCTTCCCAGGCTTTTCATTGCTCATTTTATTCTTCTTCTCATATTGATTATTTTTAGCAATTAGGTGCTAATGCTATTATTTCTTTTTCGCTATTTAGCACAATATTTAGGTGCAAATCACTTTAACACATAGTGGTGTGTGCGCTGCCTCTCTTTGCATTGATGCCATTATAACTTTGTACCTTTAAATATTTGCCTTATACATAAAAGCAGCACTGTTGAAGGGAAGTGGTCAAGGATGGACGCAGAGTCAAAAGGTATCAGGTTGGACCAAGCAATTGCTAGGCAAATTTATTTTAAGCCAGCATGATAAGCAAAGCAAATAAAAAAAAGGCGAACTGAATATGACAAAAATAAACAGAAGCAAAACAAAAAAGAATATATATCAATATACACTTCTCTAGAAATGGATAGAGCATAACAGCAGGTCAGTGTACTACCAACCTCTCCACTCACTATCTATCTGAGGAGATGCATAAAAGCTGTTCCTTTTATCTCAGTGGGGGTCAGGTGATTTACTTGAAGCTCCGCCCACTTACTTCCAAAATCCTTAATTTTAAAACTAACCATTATTTTCACATATTAAACACAGGACAGCTTCAATTCAGCATACGACTATGTAGTATAGCTTTTAATATCAATAAATATGCTTTATTTCTTTTATTGTAATGCTGTTCCTGGTAGCAAACTCCTCCCCTGAATGACCTAAGGTATAAGCATGGAGAAGAGAGGGCCGGCTGACTCCTAAGGATCCATTCATAATGATCCCTGCAAGAAGAAAACCCCTTCTAGAAGATTCCCCTGCTTATACCTCGATAAGACCTTCCATTCTTAAGTAACAAATAAACTAACGTTGGCATTTTACACATTCTTTGAACCAAAAGCTGAAAGTTATCTAGAATTCTGTACATTTAAGAACAGAAGTTTCCTTTTATATTTGCAAACATGCTGCAGCACAAGGAAACACAGAGCTCTTATTGTAGAAACATTGTGTTGCTTTTGTATGGCCATTATCATTCTTACTCTAGGTTTATTCAACTATAATACTTATGGAGATTCTGCAGAAAGAAAACATTAAAACCATGTTTTCTACAATTCATTTCACAGGGTTACTAACAACAGAGAGAACTTCATATCATTCAGTGTTATGCTTGGATGCCTAGGCCTGAAGAAAACAAACAGAAAACTGTGTTTATTTCAGTTCAGGTTTAAAATACAGCTTCTACCGAGGCAAATTAAACAGTTTAACAAATACCTCCACATGGAGGTCTCTTTGGACATCTCACAAGGGAAAAAAAAAAGGGAAAAGGGTTTCACCTCACAAGTGCAAGTGGAGGGGGTTCACTTCTTGGCAGCTTTAAACCACTGCTTTACTGAATATACTGTGTGCAGGTTTCTAAATGAGGCTAACAGGGCAAATGCCCATATGGCTAAAATCTCTCTGCAGAATGCACTGTGCATAGAAATTCTAGCACTGTCAAAGTGCCATAATGTTGCAATAATGGGACACAAGTGAAGATATTAGCTACATTAGCTACCTGGGGGGGCATGAAGACTTTTTTCTTCCTGAAACCATAAAGAATCACAGGGATAGTACAAAGAGCTTTCCCAGGTGGCCTGTCTGGGAAAGGGGAAATAAAGCAAAGTCAATAGAGATAGGATAGATACAGAAGGTGCTGCTGTAGCAGACTTCAAGCAGGAGAAAGATAAGAAGGTTCCAGAAATACAAATTGTCTTACAGCACCCTGTGGCAGTCTCCTCCCCACTCAATTGGAAACCAGGGGAAGAAGTCTATGGGTTTCCGTAACTACCAAGGCAAAATACAGGCAGACACAGTATCAGATATCTCTGAGGAGAGATAGAGCTTCAGCCCACCCACTCCCAAAGCTCCACCTCGGGGTCCCTCTTAAATAAACAAACAAACCAGACTCAGACACATAACCTTATCTCTGAATCTACTTATTTTCACTTACCGAGGTCTGACTGGTCTGATTGCACGTCAGCCCCATAATGGGACAAGAAATCAGCATTCTTATTGAGGGTTCCTGCCCTATGTTTAACAGTAAAGGTATATGGTTGCAGTGACAGATACCAGTGCATGATGTGTGGATTTTTATCTTTCATCACATGTAACCAGCAAAGTGGGTTGTGATCGGTGATGACCTTGAATTGAGCACCCCATAGATAAAATCTTAGTGCCTCAACAGCCCATTTGATGGCTAGGCATTCTTTCTCTATGGTCGAGTAACATGTCTCTCTCTCTCATGGAGTTTATGACTCATGTATATAACAGGGTGTTCCTCCCCCTCAAACGTTTGTGACAAAACAGCCCCAATACTTGTTTCTAATGCATCTGTCTGAACCATAAAAGGCATAGAAAAGTCTGGGCTTCTTAGCACAGGCGAACCACATAATTGTGCTTTTGTGTTACAGAATGCTTCTTCACAGAGTGGGGTCCATTTTACTTTTGTGGGATGACTCTTTTTAGTGAGATCTGTTAGGGGTGTAGCTAGTGTGGCGAAGTTTTGAATGAAACACCAGTAATACCCAACTAACCCCAAACAGGATCTCACATGTTTTTTGGTCTCCTGGCAATGGCATCTACTTTACCTACATCAGGTTTGATGTAACCGTTGCCAATATAGTAGCAAAGATATTTAGTTTCACTCATCCCTATGGCACACTTTGTTGAGTTGATCGTTAAATGAGCCTGAGTGATGGCTTGTAATATAGCCTCGAGCAGGTGCAGGTGCTCTTTCCATGTTTTACTAAAGATCACCACGTCATCAAGATAAGCGGCACAATAGGCCATATGTGGTTGTAGGGAGGGAGGTGGGTCTTGCTTATTACTTTTGTTACAATTGTTAAGATTTTCAGTGCAGGAAGAGTTTAAATCCTGAGGGACGGAATACTGTTTACTGTGTCTGTCCTGGTGCACAGCTGACTTATTTTGGGGCTGACTGCTTTCAGAGCACAAATCACCAGGCTGTTTTGGGGCTGGGGAGGTTTACCTGTGTCTGACTTGGATGTCTGGGTTTTTCTCTGTTTGATTAGCAGGGTATTTTCTCTGTCAAATTGTTGTGTAGGGCATCTTGCTGACAGGGAAGGTACTCGCCATGGCGGTGGGTCAGAGCTTTTAGCTGATTGTTTGTGAGGGCACAGTTTAGGCCCAACCCTGCCCCCCCTCCCCACCCACCCCTGGAAATAGTTCCTGACATCATTTCCTCAAGAGTGCAAGGTGCATATCACTGTCATATCCTCTCTAGCACACTGCACTGACAATATAAGCATACACATTGTATAATATATATATTTCTATATAACAAACCAATCACACACACACAAAAAAGTAGATAAACATGTGGGGAGTAGTGCAATGTAATGGCTGTGGGGCAGCAGTCTTCTGGGAGTCTTTCTGGAGGCTGAGAAGCTGCCCTATTTGCAGACAACTCTCTCCCCTGAGGGAGGTAGTTGCCCGTCTTCAGGCCACACTGGACAGTAGTAAGGGAACCTTCCCCCAGGCTACACTGGATGGTAGGAAGGGAACCTCCCCCATCCAGAGAGCACCAGAGCCACCACCACTACCTCAGAGGTTGCAAAGAAAGCACAGCAGTTGGACTACAGTGGGCTCAGGTAGGGTGAGGATGGTGGAACAGAGGCACACCCAGTCAGTTGTTCCACTCCACAATCCATACACCATTCTGGGGGAGCATAGTTCCCCTATGGATGCACCCACAGAGGAGACTAAGGAGGCTGAGGACAACTGTCACAAGGGAGGCCCACAGGAAGGAGGCAGAGGACACCACAGGAAAGGAAGTAGCTCCTGGTGGGGGACTCAATTATTAGGGGATAGAACTGGGGGGAGCAGGGAAAACTGAAGTAAGGTGCCTGCCTGGTGCCATGGCTTGGAGGGACAGGAAGCACATCCTCAGGATCACGAGAACAGCTGCACAGGAGTCTGAGCTGGACATCATTGTCCACCTAGGGACAAATGACTTAGCTCATCATGAGATTAGAGCAGTGCAGGAGGACTTTGTAGAGTTGGGGAGGGGCCTAAGACAAGTAGACACACAGTATCCTTCTCAGAGGTGCTGCCTGTCAATGGCATGGGTGAGGCGGGGTACTTGCACCATGCAGTTTAATGAATGGTTGAAAAAATGTTGTGGAGCACAGGGGTTTGGCTTCATTGGGGACTGGGGTTCTACCTAGAGGGACACCAGCCTATACTGGAAGGATGGTCTGCATCTGTCCAGGAAGGGAACAAGTCTTTTGAGCAATCGGTTTAAATGCTTCATTGGTAAGCTTTTAAACTAGTCAAGGGGGGAGGCACTGAAAAGCAGCAGGAAAATCCCAGCCTCTCTCTCTACAAAACAGGGTACTAAATGAGAAAAAGACCGAGGTAGAAAGGTCAGTGGGGGATGCTGGAACAGAAGGTAAAGCCATCAAAAAATGGAGAGCAATGAATACCAATGCCCGTAGTCTGGGTAACAAGCTTCCTGAATTAGTGGCCTTGATGGAAGAGGAACATCTGGATATTGTGGCAGTCACAGAAACATGGTACACACAAAACCATGACTGGGACATAAACATACCAGGATACACTATCTACAGGAGGGACAGGGAGGGTAAAAGAGGAGGAAGAGTAGCTCTTTACATAAGGGAAGGAATCAAAGCAACAGAACAAAAGGGTAAACAGGGAAGAGAAGAAGCACTGTGGGTCAATTTGGCGACAGGCAATGGCACCACAATCCGCACAGGGGTTGTATACAGACCCCCTCTCAGGGGGAGGAAATGGACAAGGAAATGATAGAAAGTATACTTAGAATGGCAGAAAAAGGGGAGATATTGCTGATGGGTGATCTGAATATGCCAGATGTTAACTGGAGTGCAGTTGCAGCAGCCACTTTGAAGAGTGGGGTTATTCTAGATGCCCTACAGGGGGCATGCCTTAGACAACTAGTATTGGAACCCACTCGAGAGGGAGCAATCTTAGACCTGGTCCTCTCAAATGGAGATGGAGAGAGGATCACAGATGTAGAAGTGGGTAGCCATCTGGGAACTAGCGACTATCGAACAGTATGGTTCTCAATGAACACAGCAATAGAGTCAAGCCATACAAAGGCAAAAGTACTGGACTTTAGGAGGGCTGACTTTGCCAAAATGGGTGAGTGCCTAAGGAATGCACTAGCAAATGGGCAGGAAGGAGGGGTGGAAGAACAATGGGGAATAATAAAAACTGCCATCACAGAGATAACAAGCCTTTGTGTGAAGCAAATAAACAAAACAAAATGATGTAAGAAACCACTATGGTTCTCAAAGGAAGTGGTAGTAAAGGTTCAAGAGAAAAGGAAAGCATTCAGGAAGTACAAGGAATCACAGAAGGAGCAGGACAGAGAACTGTATCAGTTAAAGCAAAAGGAAGCTAGGAAGGCAGTCAGAACAGCAAAGGCCCAAACCAAGGAAAAGATAGCCAACTCAGTTAAGAGGGGGGATAAAACCTTTTATAGGTACATCAGGGAGTGAAGGAAGGCCAAGGAAGGGATAGTGAGGCTTACTAAAGGGGGGGGTGGGCAGAGGGTGACTGTGAAAAGGCAGAGATACTAAACAAATATTTTTGCTCAGTATTTACAAATGAAGAGGGAGAGGTACCTAAAACAAACAATAGAAACACTCTGGATACAGAAATTGATACTAGCCCATTTACAGAAGAAAGGGTTCTGAAAGAACTCTTAAAACTGAAGGTGGACAAAGCAATGGGGCCTGATGGGATTCATCCCAGAATTCTAAAAGAACTAAGGGTAGAACTAGTGACACCACTGACTACCATCTTTAACAAATCATGGGAGGATGGGGTGGTACCCAAGGACTGGAGGAGGGCAGATGTGATTCCCTTCACAAAGTGGGACAAGGCAGAAGCAGGAAACTACAGACCTGTTAGTTTAACCTCAGTGATAGGGAAAATGATGGAATCACTTCTGAAGGAAAGAATTGTCGAGTATCTAGAGGCAAGAGGGGCAGAGGACCCAAGGCAGCATGGATTCACATCAGAAAGCTCATGCCAGATGAATCTGATAGATTTCTTTGACTGGGTGACCAAAGCAGTAGATCAGGGAGGGGCTGTGGACATGGCCTACCTAGACTTTAGCAAGGCATTTGACACAGTCCCACACAAAAGATTAATATACAAGTTAGCCAGCCTGGGAGTGGATTCCAAGATGACAGCCTGGGTAAAGAATTGGCTGGAGAATAGGACACAGAGAGTAATAGTAAATGGAGTCCACTCTGAAGAAAGGGGGGTTACTAGTGGGGTACTGCAGGGTTCAGTATTAGAACCGGTCCTCTTCAATGTCTTTATAAGTGACATTGCAGAGGGACTGGAAGGAAAAGTATGTCTCTTTGCAGATGACACAAAGATCTGCAACAGAGTTGATGCACAAGGCGGGTGGAAAGGATGAGAAGGGACTTGGCAAGGTTAGAGGAATGGTCAAATGTATGGCAGCTTAGATTCAATGCTAAGAAGTGCAAGGTAATGCACCTGGGAAACAAAAACCCAGGGGAAGAGTACACAATGGGGGGTGAGATACTAACAACAACAAAAATGGAAAGGGGCCTGGGGGTAGTCATATCAGATGACCTAAAGGTGGGCAAGCAATGTGAGAGGGCAGCAAGGAGGGCTGGAGGGATACTGGGATGCATAGGGAGAGGCATCACCAGTAGAAAACAGGAAGTTATTATCCCTCTGTACAGACAGCTGGTGAGACCCCATCTGGAGTACTGTGTGCAGTTCTGGAGACCCAATCTCTGCAAAGACATAGACAGGATGGAAGCTGTCCAGAGGAGGGCAACTAAAATGGTGCAGGGTCTGCACCGGAAGACATATGAAGAGAGACCTAAGGAGCTTAATATGTATAGCCTCGAGGAAAGGAGGAGAGGGGACATGATAGAAACTTTCAAGTACCTCAAGGGAATCAACAAAGTCCAAGAGGGTAGCATCTTTCAAAACAAGAGGTGTGCAAGAACAAGGGGCAGAATTTGAAGATGGGGGCAGCTCAGAGGTAATTTAAGGAGTATTTTTCACAGAGAGGGTTGTGGATGCATGGAATGGCCTTCCGGAGGAGGTTGTGGTCAAAAACAGTGGTGGAATTCAAGCATGCATGGGACAGTCATAAGGCAATTCTAGGGGGTGGGGGTAGGAAGAAGTAGGCTGCTGGTTAACTAGGATCTGCAGCTTATCCATTAGACAGGGAAATGGGCAGACTGGGTGGGCCAAGTGGTCCTTATCTGCTGTCAAATTCTATGTTTCTATGTAATATATGGTCCATGCATCGCTGGAACGTGGCGGGGGCACCATGTAGTCCAAAAGGCATTGTACTAAAATGGAACAAGCCAACAGGGGTTATAAAAGCTGTTTTTTCTTTTGATTCAGCATCCACAGGAATCTGCCAATAGCCTTTAGTCAAATCGAATGTAGTGATGTACTTAGCATTCCCAAGTCTGTCAATTATGTCATCTATCCTCAGCATAGGATAGGCATCAAACTTGGAAATAGTGTTTAACTTCCTAAAGTCTAGACAGATTCTAATACCCCCTTCCTTTTCCTAACAATAACTATAGGAAAGGCCTAGTCACTTCTGGATGGTTCTATCACTCCTAGTGTTTGCATTCTTTTCACTTCTTGAATAACTTCACCACAAAGGTTCTCAGGTATTCTATAGGGTTTCTGTCTCACTGGGGTCTCCTGAGTAACCACAATTTGGTGTTGTACACCCTCTGCCTTCCCAGGGGTAGAGGTAAATGTATTTTGAAACTGCAGAAGAACCATGTCTAGTTCCTGCCGTTGCTGTGCAGATAGTGTGGAGTTAATCACTAAGTCTCTCAATTCCCCATGTTTCTCCAACCTACCATATGCCATTTCCATGTCATTTTCCTTCTGGTCAGGGCAGATATACAGTCCAGGGTTGGTCCTCTGATACCATCTTTTAAACGGATTTGCATGATAAATGCTTTTGGTTTTCCTTCTGTCAGGTAGCTCAATCTCATAATTAACAGGGCTAGTCTGCCTGAGGACTGTATATGGACACTGCCATTTCATAAGCAGATTTTGATCAGAACTGGGTAACAACAATAGAACTTTATCACCAGGTTGAAAAACCTTCAAGCCTACCCCTTTGTCATAGTACTTTTTCTGTACATTTTGTTTATCACTGTTTGTCTGATGAGCTATTTTACTATAGTTGGTGAGTTTTGTTCTTAACTGGGTCATATACTCCAACGTGCTTTGAGCTGTTTCTCACTTATGGTCCTCCCCATTCCTCTTTGATAACATCCAGGGGGCCCCTGGGGTTTCTCCCGTACAGTAACTCAAAGGGAGAGAAACCAGTTGATGCTTGGGGAACCTCCCTGTATGCGAACATGAGGTAGGGCAGGTACTCGTCCCATCATTTCCCTTCATCCTGCACAAATTTCTGCAGCATCTTCTTTATGGTTTGATTAAATCTCTCAACCAATCTGTCTGTTTGCGGATGGTAAGGAGATGTGCAAAGGGCTTCCATATTAAGAGCTGCATACAACTTTTTCAATAGAGTGGAACAAAAGTTTGTACCCCGGTCAGTTAGAATTTCATCAGGGGATTCCAACTCTACTGAACAGTTTAATCAATTCATTTGCTACCTTCTCAGCAGTTACTGTTCTTAAAGGTATAGCCTCTGGATACTTAGTAAAGTAATTACAGATCACCAAGATAAATCTGTTACCCTTAGAACTTTTCTGTAAGGGTCCCACTATATCCATGGCTATCCTTTTGAATGGTATGGGGATCACAGATAGGGGATGTAAAGGGACCTTCTCTTTTTTTTCAATATTGCCACCTTTTGGCACTCCAGGCAGCTTTGGCAATAAGTTGCCACCTGTTCATGTATTCCCGGCCAGTAAAAGCACAATAAGAGACGACTGAGAGTCCGGTCTCTGCCCATGTGGCCAGCCAAAGGAATATCATGTGCCACGTGCAACAATTTCTCTCTGTAGTCCTTAGGAACTACTAGCTGTTCTATAGATTCTCCTGTATTGGGATTAGTACATACCCTATACAACACGCCCTTATGCATTTTAAACTGAGGCCCCTGTTCAGTATTCTTCCCCACCTGTTGAAATAAATCATATAACATGGTATCACATCTTTGTTCTACCCCAAACATATTTCCCTTTTCATCAAGCAGTAAGTCCTTATGCAAGTCCTTTTGACCCAAAGTCCACTGAGTTTTTTCTAATCTTCTCTCTCTCTCTCTCTCTCTCTTAGACTTCCAGTCTTTTCCTGGTAACCCATAGAGTTCTGAGTCAAAGGGGAACAGTTGTGACCATTGTTCTTCTTGCTTGCTTTGTGCTCTAGTGGTTATGGCACTGAAATCATATAAATGTGTAACAAATGTCTTAAAGTCTGGATGATCGTGACCAATCACTACAGGCACAGGAAGACATGGGACCACACCCACATTCATCTGTCGCTCAGTCCCCTTGACAGTCATTTTGATGTTGGACAGAGGGTAATAATGAGTGTCACCATGCACACATGTGACACCAGCTTTGGACCCATTGGTGGTTACTTTGCCCAGCACATCAGTTCTAACCAGGGTCTGTTTGCTTCAAGAGTCAAGTAGGCCATCCAATACTTCCTGATCAATAGTTACTGGGAGAAGAAACTGCCCCCAGTTAGCTAAAGACAGTTGTGTGGGAACAGGTCTCTTTTAAGGGCAGAAACGTGCAATGTGTCCTTTGCCCTGACATTTTCTACAAATTATATCAGGATTGTATGGCTTTCTTGATGTACTGGTCTGATTACCCCCTGATACAGTTCTAGAAGCAGTAGAAGAGTTTGTATTGTATTTTACCATACTGGTGGTCCCAGTACCTGTGCCAACAAATCCCCGTTGTCGATTTGGCTGGGCTGCAATATAGTCTTCAGCAAGGGAGATGGCTTTTTCTGATGTCTCCGGTCGGTGTTCCTTTACCCAGGTTTGCACATCTCCAGGCAACACCTTTATGAACCGTTCTAAAATAATCATCTCTATTATCTGGTCAGGTCTCTTAAGTCCAGGCTGTAACCATTTATGACAGAGTTCTTTCAGTCTTACATATGCTTCCCTTGGGTTGTCTGATGTATGGTATTTGAAGGTTCGGAACCTTTGCCTGTAGGTCTCTGGGCTTATGTCATACCGGCACAGTATCTCCCATCATACTGCATCGTAGTTGTTGGCCTGTAGACTGTCCATGTGACTGTAGGCAAGCTGTGCTTTACCAGTCAGATAGGATGCAAGGCGAATGACCCACTGCTCTCTTGGCCACCCACATGCTTGCACCACCCTTCCAAACGTCGTTAGATAAGATTCAATATCATCTGACTCACCCAGCTTCATCAGCTTGATATCTTTAGGGAGGTCAGGTGACATAGAAGAAGGTCAGGATCCCATGGCCTGAATTGCTCTCAAGGTTAATTCATGTTTCTTATCCATTTCCACCTGTTTGATGCGGAGCCACCGCAGCAATTCTTGAATGTCATCAGTTGGAACATCTTCAGGGGGTTCCTCTACCAGAGTCACATCTTCAGGAGGTCCTCCAGTCGCCTCTTCTTCTTCCTTAGCTTCTGTCTTTGCAATAAATGTTTTTTGTTGCACATCTGGTAGGCTGGTCAGGAACGGTTCTCCCAGTTTCTCTGCCATGGTGTGGGTGAGAACACCTCTGGGCTGCTCAAACTGCTCCACAGCTGCTGGTTGCCACCTTCAGCATCCACCTGGGCAGAAAGCACTACCCTACTCCAGCAAACTCCAAGCCAATCCCACTTCTGACACCAGTGTCAGAGGGAAGTGGTCAAGGATGGACGCAGAGTCAAAAGGTATCAGGTTGGACCAAGCAATTGCTAGGCAAATTTATTTTAAGCCAGCAAGATAAGCAAAGCAAATAAAAAAAGGCAAACTGAATACGACAAACATAAACAGAAGCAAAACAAAAAAGAATATATATCAATATACACTTCTCTAGAAATGGCTAGAGCATAACAGCAGGTCAGTGTACTACCAACCTCTCCACTCACTATCTATCTGAGGAGATGCATAAAAGCTGTTCCTTTTATCTCAGTGGAGGTCAGGTGATTTACTTGAAACTCTGCCCACTTACTTCTAAAATCCTTAATTTTAAAACTAACCATTATTGTCACATATTAAACACAGGACAGCTTCAATTCAGCATACAACTATGTAGTATAGCTTTTAATATCAATAAATATGCTTTATTTCTTTTATTGTAATGCTGTCCCTGTAGCAAACTCCTCCCCTGAATGACCTAAGGTATAAGTATGGAGAAGAGAGAGCCGGCTGACTCCTAAGGATCCATTCATAATGATCCCTGCAAGGAGAAAACCCCTTCTAGAAGATTCCCCCTGCTTATACCTCGGTAAGACCTTCCATTCTTAAGTAACAAATAAACTAACATTGGAATTTTACACATTCTTTGAACCAAAAGCTGAAAGTTATCTAGAATTCTGTACATTTAAGAACAGACGTTTCCTTTTATATTTACAAACATGCTGCAGCACAGGGAAACACAGAGCTCTTACTGTTGTAACGTGTTGCTTTTGTATGGCCATTATCATTCTTACTTTATATTTATTCAACTATACTACTTATGGAGATTCTGCAGAAAGAAAACATTAAAACCATGTTTTCTACAATTCATTTCACAGGGTTACTAACAACAGAGAGAACTTTATATCATTCAGTGTTATGCTTGGATGCCTAGGCCTGAAGAAAACAAACTGAAAACTGTGTTTGTTTCAGTTCAGGTTTAAAATACAGCTTCTACCGAGGCAAATTCAACAGTTTAACAAATATCTCCACATGGAGGTCTCTTTGGACATCTCACAAGGGAAAAAAAAGGAAAAGGGGTTTCACCTCACAAATGCAAGGGGGGGGTTCACTTCTTGGCAGCTTTAAACCACTGCTTTACTGAATATACTGTGTGCAGGTTTCTAAATGAGGCTAACAGGGCAAACGCCGATACGGCTAAAATCTCTCTGCAGAATGTAATGTGCATAGAAATTCTAGCACTGTCAAAGTGCCATAATGTTGCAATAATGGGACACAAGTGAAGATATATTAGCTACCGGGGGCATGAAGACAATTTTCTTCCTGAAACCATAAAGAATCACAGAGATAGTACAAAGAGCTTTCCCAGGTGGCCTGTCTGGGAAAGTGGAAATAAAGCAAAGTCAATAGAGACAGGATAGATACAGAAGGTGCTGCTGCAGCAGACTTGAAGCCGGAGAAAGAGAAGAAGGTTCCAGAAATACAAATGGTCTTTTAGCACCCTGTGACAAGCACCTTGCAAAGCTACGCCCCTGATGAAGCGTTACATCTACGACGCAAAGCACTGTACTCTCACCTAGTGAAAATAATCTGGTGGTTTGGCTATAATTACATTCATGTTAGAAATTTTTGCTTTCATATTGCGTGCTGACATTGTTTTTGTTTGTTTTTGCTGCCGTTGTCTCCAGTGAGCATCAGGGCCCTTCATGAGCACATGCTTTTATCTCTTTGTTTTTTGACATGGATCTTTTTATTGAACATTTTTCAAATTTCAGGCACAGTGCAGAACACACAATGCAATATACAAAGAACACACAATTGTTCACTTTTCAGCAAGTTAGGTCAGAGTGACTAGGACGCCATGCTACAATAACATAAAACATAATGGGCAGGATTCACAAAGCAGATGCGCTGGGCGCAAATGAGATGCAAGCAGGATGCGCTGACCAAAATCCGAAAGATTCACAAAGAGATGCATCATGGGATGCCCTGTGTGCCACCCCACTGTGAATCACGCGTGCTGCACATGGCGCAAGTTGAGATGCCCCTGCACAACCGTGATGTGCAAAACCACCCGGGGAGCAGAACAGTGAGTAAGAAGCAACCTGGCAGGGAATGGGGGAGCAATAGGGGGATAATGCAGTGGGACAAAGGAGACAGGGACACACACCCAAAGGGACAAGCCAGATTGGCCAAGGGCCCAACTGTGGCCACAACAGGTGAAGTGCACAGACAGGGCACACAGAGCAACACTCAGTACCACACAACACAACCCAACCCACACAGGATTACGGCAGGCACACTGTCACCCGCAAGGTGCCACGTATCTGCAGGGGAAACCATGCAGCATGGTGGTGTCCAAAGGACATGGCCAACAGCACAGGAGCCCAGGGATGTGGGGGTGCATGAAGTCACACAAGCCATACCAGTGTATATGCTGGGTGGCACACAGGTGAGGCCACTGTACCACACAGGCATATCATACCCCCAACCACTGTAGACTGCACGCAGGTCTGATGACTGACAGTGCAGCATCATACTGGACGCATGCCACAGGCCTCACATACAGACCAGGGGCATAGACATAGGCAGCATGACAGCAGGCCTACCCACAAGCCACAGGCAACATGGTGGGCACACAGTGGGCAGGACATGGCGGGGGCAGGAGGTAAGTGCCTGCACAAACACATGTACAGACATGAGTATGGCAGCAAGGGAACAGTACAGCTGCAGACAACAACTAAACCCAAGAACAAGATTCAGTGAATGACCATAGACAATAGTTCAGATAAATAACAGTTTAATAAATAACACAACAATAAGAAAAACAACAGCAATAACTTTTTGCAAGAACCATGTAAACCAGGGAAGGGGAATGTGGGAGTATATACAACACCATCAACCGGGGAAAGCAGGAGAGGAATGTGGCAGTGGGAGCGAGCATAGGGGACGGGTGGGGACACCAATGAAAAGTAAGGAGGGGAAACAACAGAAAAAATGTCCAAATTCATGCCACGGGGCATGCCAGGGGATGGTGCACATGTCTCTGGCCCCATGTAGTGAGGAGACACATAAAGTCCGACAGTGCCCCCAGTAGATGCCCCTGCCTCCTAAACAGTGGCCGCAAGGAATCACAAAGTGTGTGCTGCACTTGTAGTCCCATGTCCCGTGGGGCCTTCTGCTGTCATCTCCCATGTCCACGACCATCAGCATTCACACCCTGTGGATCTAGAGTGGGGAACACAGACAACAGATATTAAGTGCCATGTACCAAACACCACTCCCACCCCCTGCATGTAGGCTGGAGGCATCCACCATGGAAATGTCCCAGATCCCACCAGACACAATGAACAATGCACCAGGCAGACACGGGGTGCCACACTGATTGTGCGCAGGAACCAAGTGGGCACATATCCCTCATGTATAGACAGTGGCTTGTGCAGGGGGCATAAGGGCAAGTCTCATGCAACATGTGCACAAGGCAGTGGTCTGCACAAGTGTGTATTCCCCATCAGGACACTGATGGAGCACCACTGTGTGTCCACAGTGTGCACAGCATGCACACATAATGGTTGCTGATGCAGGGACCATGTGCACAGTGGCTCAGACACACATTGCACCAAACATACCAATGGGCCCACGTGACTAGTGACACATGGACAGGCAGTGTGTGCCAGCAACACCCACTTGAGCAGACACCCACCCCACCTGACACACAGTGCATGCATGAAAGGAACACTTACCTGCACCAGCATGGCCACCACCCTGTGCACCTCCAGTGGCCCTCCGCACCCGCAGTTCAACAGCCTCCGTGGCCCACTGCCTGTCTTCTGGCACTGTAGGAAACACAAAAGCAGAGAATGACATGAGGAGATGTGTCGTGAGACAGGCACCCCCCCCAAACACAGGTGTGGGCATGCAGTGAAGGTGTCAACAAACAGTGCACCAGTGTTGAATGGCCTGGCAGTGTGCAGCAGTGCACAGCACCCCTACCTGTGCCCCCCCATGTGCGCATCTGTTGGCATGCAATGCAAACAGCAGTCCCACTCCATGCATGCCACAGTGGCCCCGCCCCACTCAAGCACCTAAGCAGAGATGCTCACCCCATGTGACATGCGGTAGATGGCACCACAGTGCAAGTGCAGCTATGCCAAAGTGTGTGTTTGCCCCTGTGAGTGTACTGGCATCTGGTGCAGCTGCCCCAACCCCCATGCACACATCCTGCAAATGTATGACTGTGACATACCTGGTCATGGTACTGCACCCCTGTGTGCATGCTCCCATACGTGATCCAGGCGCACCCTGTCCCTGTGGTGAAGATCGCTGTACCTGTGCCTGCACTGCTCTCCTGTGTAGGGTACACCGGTGTGGTGCTCCAGCTGGCCAGCAATCCTGGCTCAAACAGCTAACCTGGGTTTCTGCAGGTCCTCCTAGCTGAACAGCTGGTCCTCCACCCACATCACTAAAGCCACAAGGTGGAGGAGCTCAACCTTGGACCAGTTCATAGCCCTGGGACCTTCTCTCTGGGCATGTGGCATGGCTACAGCTCAGTCTGCACAGCAAGTAGGTCCTGTCAGGTCTGTGCTACTGAATGGCCTAATCACGCCACATGTGCTACTAGGCCACATGCAAGTAATCGCGCATAGCACGCTAAAGTGCGATTGGTGCCAATGCACGCATGCGCAATGCTCAATGACATGGCGGGAAGGTGGGGTAAGGGGACATGGCCAGGTCGTGCATGCGCACAATGTACAAAACCGCTATGTTGTGTGTGTCTCGCATCATCGTGCAGGGCAATGGTGATGCACAGTAGCCCACAGGTACACAAAGGTAGTCTTTGTGCAATCAAGGCATGAACAGGGTCAGGAAGCACAGTGAGCATCATGCACATGGATGTACATGTTCGTACAGATGTTGCTATGCATCATGCGTGAGCTGCATGGTGGCAATGCAACTGTCAGGCCAATCGCAAATCTGAGGTCATGCGCTGGGGGTTTTGCACTGGATTCAGGGACATGCCCCAAACAAACCACGCATGTGCATACAATGCGCCTTGTGGAGATGCTCCCAACACAGCAGATGCGCCCTGCTGACTGGGATGAGCTGAGGTCAATTATGCAGTTCACAGAGATTGCTCCCAATTCAGCTCATTACTGAATTCAGAGGCATCTCACCCATTTAGCATCTCATTATACCTGCCCCAAATCTCATTTGCATGCCCTCAGTCATAAATGCTCCTAACTCAGCCCACGCTGAACATAGGTGACTGAGAGGTTTGACAGCCTTGAAGGTAAGTTCTGTTTACATTTCCTGTGCCATTGTAGCAGATGACAGTATGAGCCGAGGACGGCCTAGTAGTGTCCAGACACCTTACAGACCTTGGTGTGGGCCACACACTGTCCCACAGCCCACCCTAGACAAGGTGAGGGGCAGGTGGAGGGTGCTGTTACTGCACAAACATGGACTGCTGAAGTGTGTGGTGATGTCCAGGCCACCTGCCTGTGTTCCATGCCATGCAACACCTGTGGAATGTCCAGGGACATGCATCTATCTGTGGCATTGCACTTGGACAGGGCAGTCACAGCCCAGACATCCCTGACAGACTGTGCTGCTGTCCCCGACATGCTGTGCAGGCAGGTCATTGTTAGGCAGGCAGTGTGCTGGTACACAGCAGACACTGTATGGTGGTACAGGCCACTCAGGGTCCTGCATATGCATGTCTAATGTCTGTGTCTTCTATCCCACAGTAGCCATCATGTCTGGAGGAGACAGTGCTGCTGGTCACAGGTGGATCAACTTTACAAATGATGAAGAGAGAGCCCTCCTAGAGGCATACAACCTGCACAGGGATGTCCTGTCTGGCAGGGGTGGCAGCCGTGCACTGCCGGATGAGGGCTGGGAGGCAGTGACACACTACATTAATGCAGTGGGGAAATTCAACAGGATTCCCCAGGAGTGTAGAAAACACCTGAACAATGAGAAGAGGAGGGCCAAGGAGAAGCTGGTGCACATTGAGGCCTCACTGAGCAGGACAGGGGTGGTCCGCAGTCAGGGGTGCATCTCACTCCAAATGAGGAGCTGCTCATGACCAGCATTGGTTGTGCAGCTGTGCAGGGTGTCCCTAGAGGGGGGTTCCAGATGGGTGGAAGCCCATCACAGCACGGTGAGTACACATGCTCCCGAAGCATGTCAGGCCATGTGTGTGCATCATGGTTGCCAAGGCAGCCCCACTGTGTGCGACAGGCAGCCTATGTGCCTATGTGCAATGCCATGGGTGGTTGCGGCCTATCTGTGGCTCATGCTGTGCACATCTGTTTCTGCCAGGCCATGACCGGGGGGCTCACATGTGTGGTAGTGATGCCCATCAAACTAGTGGTGCCATCCTACTGTTGGATAGGCATGGTGTAGCACTGTCCCTCATGGTGCCATGTGGGCATGTACAGGCACTGGGCCACTCCTGTGATTGCTGGTGCATGGCTGCAGTGGCAGATCGGGTGTTGCCAGTCTGTGCCCGGGATTGTCATACGCATACACGGCACACCACTATGATACACTGTACTAGTATGTCTGCCACTATTGTTTTCATTGGATGTGACCATTGTTTCCTTCTTTCTTTTGCAGCTCCATCATGCTTCATGGGTGCTGCCATGTCCATGGCTACACGGAATGCCTTAGCGGGCAATGATGCAGGCCTGTCCCACAGGGCTATGGGCACATCAGAGGATGGTGCCATCCCTGGCCTGTCCAGCACTACAGTGTCCCCAGCTGCATCACCAGTGGTGGCGGGCCATCAAACCCATTAGCTAGTGGTGCCACTGCTGTTGAGCATGACTCCTCTTGGCTGGAGGGTTTCCTGTGTTTGGCTGATGATGACCCAGTGGACTGGGTGGATATTGCTGATGCTGGCATCAGACACACAGGGGGCATACAGCAAAGTCCCTGACAATCCTGACACCACACAGATACTGGGGGACAAGGTCGACAGTGGTGCATTTGACACACAGGTGCCTGCACAGGTGGCACCTACCAGCGTTGGTGACTCTGCTGCCCATGGCACACCTACAGAGCCTGAACAGCCCCCCATGGTGGTGAGTGCTGTGCCATCTGCACCTGGTCCAGCTGTGACAGCAGGGTCAGCCAGTGTGTCATGGCTGGGTGCTGTGGATCACACACAGGTAGCATCGGACTGGGAATCCACTATACCTGGATGTGATGGGGTTGTGCATGCCCAGTCCCCACCCATTCCCCAGCCTGCTGGGGTGCACCCTCCAACCATGGATGCTTAGTGGCAAGCTGGCACACCACCCAGCCATCAGTGCCATCACTGTGAGCCTTCACCTGCTGATGAGATTGAGGGCTATGTTCACCTCCTGCGGGACACCGTGGAGGGGCAAGCATCCCTATGGGTGGAACTCAGGGCCCTTCGGATGCTCGTTGCCCTTGAGCATAAGTCAGCGGTTGTGTGGCATGCCCAGATGTTGGCAGAGATACGCCTACTATGGGTGGGCATGACCATAGCTCTGGAGCAGATTGCAACCACGATTGAAACTGCTTGTGCATCTGGTGTGCAACGTGGCCTCCAGCTGTACAACCAGGAGTGCCTCATGCATTCCCAGGCAGTTGCATCAGGTGAACCCATTGTTGCTGATGCTGTCACTGCAACTTTCCATGCCCAGCATCCCTGGACCTGTTATGGCTCGTGAGGCCAATACCCCAGTGAGCACCCATTCATGGTCTCACTGCAGTACCTCTACAGGTGTGATGGCAACACCCCCTGTGGCTGGTGGTGCTGAGGCAGCATACACCAGTTGAGGGTGAGGCTACCCACGTGTCCATGGTGGCTATAGTACCTCCCTATGACATCCAGGTCACCGTTCCAATGACCACTGCACCTGCTACCTGTGTGTCCCACTCACCTGGCTAACACTGCCTGGTGTGGTGTGGGTGACATGCACCTTCCCCAGTGCATTGCCATCATGGGCCCCCTGTGCAGTGCCACCTGCATGTCCATGTGTGCCACTATTGTGCCGTGTGGCATGGGCATGATGAGTGTGGTCATGTGTCTGCTGTGCACATGTGCCAGCAGCTGTACACTGATTCATGCTGTCCCTGGCACATACATAGTGGCACATGTCTGTGTAGACTGTGGCCTATGAGTGTGTGTGCATGTGTGTGCCACGTGGACACTGGCATGGCTGCACTTCACTGCAGCATTGCCACTGCTGGTGGCCTGTGTTGTGTGTGTGTGTGGCTGTGTGGTGCTGTCTGTGTGGTGTGTTGTGCCCTCCATGCAATACAATCCTGTGTTACTCACCTGCTGTCACCAAAGTGCTCCTCCACAATTGTGTTCCTGTACTGCTGGGATCTCACAGCGAGGCGTGAGTCACGGTGTACCAGTGGTGGTCTGGTCTGATGCCCCTGTGGCACTGCATCCTCCTCTCCAGAACTGTCACACTCCACAGCCTGGACAGCTATTCCATGGTCCATGGCCATGTTGTATAGAATACAATAGTCCAGGAATATGCCACAGGCCTTCTCAGGGCTGTACTGTAGGGCTCCACCTGACCTATCCAGGCACCAGAAGTGCATCTTCAGCATGCCAAAGACACGCTTGATGATGGCGCATGTGGCAGTGTGTGCCTCGTTGCATCACTCCTCCGCCTCTGTTCTGGGTCTTCTGAAGGGGGTGAGTAGCCAGGGTCAGAGTGAGTATGCTGCATTACCTGTAGGGAACAAGGGTGTCTGTTAGTCCACAGATCACATGTGAAACATGACCTCCCCCTGCACCATGGTGCTCTGCTGTGTATCGTGTACCTACCCCTCCCACCTGATGAGGTCTGGCTCTACTGCTGCTGCTGCTGTCTACCCCTGGCTGCCCATGCCATTGCTTTCCACACATGCTCTGGCCCCCATTGTCTGCCCCAGTGTGCACCTGCCTATCTGTATGTAGTGAGCTATGCCCTGCCACATATGCCTCCCATGGCACTGCACCCATCCTTCCATGCAGTGTACTTGTGCCACACTGTCCCACTGCGTGCACACCTGCTGCACTGTCCCTCCTCCACTGTCCCAGTTCTGCTGCCTCCTCTGTGCACTGTGTGTCATGTTACCTGCACACCTGCTCCCCTCATCCTGTCCTGCACCATGGTGTCCTGTTGTTCTGCAGGTCAGCACATCCCACACACCTACTAGATATCCGCTTGGTAAATCCCCTGCCTCAGATCTGTGGTAGAGGGTGGACTGGTACCAAATGAAGCATCATGTGCGCTCCTGGGGTGTGTGGTGCAGACATTGCTGATGCACCCTATGGCATTGCACACCACCTGGCACTTTATTGAATGGTAGCCTTTGCAGTTGATATATGTTACTGCATCATCACCAGGTGGTGCGCAGATTGTCACATGGGTGAAGTCAATGGCCCCTATGATGCCTGGCATGCATGCCACCCTGTGGAACTGCTGCATGGCTTCTGTCTGCTCTGCCTGTGTGCTTGGGAAGTGGATGTACTCCAAAGCATGTGGTAGCTGTGTGGTGAGGAATTGTGTGAGGAAATGGGAGGTGGATGCCTGGGAGATGCCTGTGGTATCCCCAGCTGGCCTCTGGAAGGTTCCTGTGGTGTGCAAGCACAGTACTGCTGTCACCTTGGTCTCCACAGCTATGGTGTGACCTCTTCCAGTGTGTACCTGCAGTTCATCATGGCACAGCTCACAGAGCTGCCTCAGAATGGCCCTGTTCAGGTGGTATTGGCCTACTGTTTCTGTGTCAATGAGCTGTTCAAATGTCAGTCTGGTACAATACCACCATGGGACTGGCCACCTATGGTGCCTTCCACCACCATGTTGCTGGTCCATCTGTCTCCTCAACCCCACTATCATACTAACCATCAGGAATGGTGCACCGTCCATTGTTGCCTTTCAGCTGCCTCTCTCCTCCTACTTGCTTCTGCTATCCTGCTGTTGGCTTGCTGGGGGCGTGCACTTAAGCCTACTTATTTATTTATTTAATAAATTGGAAAGACCTTTGAGCCAAGGACTCTTTTACAGAAGTTCCACGTCAAGTCACAAGAATAACAAATTATAATGGTTTCAGTAAGTAGTATAACATGAGAAAAGTAATTACATAAACAAAAGAATAATATGGCAAAATAAATATTGTGTCAAGTGTAGCCAGTGGCCTTGTCTGAAAAGGGGTGAAAGGGATTACAAGGCGAGAAGGAGAGGAGTGAACTGAGGGGTGGAAGAAGCAAAATAAGAACAAGGAGGGAGATGCCACAATGAAGCTTATGCCGGAAAGACCCACTGGGGCAGGGGGGTAGAGGGAGAGAACAAGATGAGGAAACAGAGGGAGGAGGGAAAAGTGGGAGTGGAGTGGTAAAGGAAGGGGGGGATGAGGTAGGATGGAAAGAGGGCAGGAATGGGGATGGGAAAGGGATGAAGGAAGTAAGTGCTGTAAGTGGAATTGCGCAGCAACAGGGTAGAGCTATGCAGGGGTGAATGGTAAAAGAGGGAGGTCCCAGTGCATTTAGCTGTCAGCAAAGATTAGGTATAACAGTCACAAGATGCTCTGGAAACAAGGAATTGATGCAGCTTCTGCTTAAATGGTCCCAAGGTTGCAGTCATTGCAATCTCAGGAGGAAGGGAAATAAATAAATTAGCAGATCTAACTGCAATGGATCACTGTCGGAGCGAGGTTTGACAGCGAGGGACAGTAAAAGTTTGGCTGACAGAACTTTGTGTGTTATGAGTGCCCCAGAAGGGACTGAAAAGCTGAAGGGAACCTGGTGGTAGGAGACCAAGATCTGCCTTCTTAGCCAGAAAGCAGGCTTGATATTCAATGCGAGCCTGGAGTTGAAGTCAGTTTACTTGTCCATAAAGGTCACAAGTGTGAGTACGATACACTGCACCAGTTAGTAGATGGCATGCCTTATTCAGAGCTGTGGCAAGCTGACATAGGGTTGTGTCTGTGGTGGAACCATAAATGACCAAACCATAGTCAATAATAGACACAACTGAACTTTGGATAGCCAACCCGAGGGCTTCGGCAGTAAGGCAGTGTTTATGCCTGTGTAGAAGGCCTAGGCGAATGTTAACTGCCTTGGCAACATTCTCAACGTGGTTGGAGTAGGAGAGCATACTATCCAGAGTAACTCCTAGGTATTTAAAAGATTGAGTCTGATCAAGGACTACACCGGCACTATTTTTAACCAATTGTTTGGCTTTGTGTTTGCTGTCGGTACCATCGAAGAGCATGTCCTTTTCACTTCTTTTATACTTATCTCCCCATGATGCATTTTGGGCTTGCACTGTGGGTGCTCCATACTTACGCATTCATTTTGCACTGTGAATAGCTCTGCACTGTGTATGTAGGTGTACGCCATCTCGATTTGCGCCACATATAATTTCATTGCATCTTCGGTGCATCCTGTTTGGTGCCGCACATTTGGCTTACACCAGAGCAACCACGCTGTCTAAGAATGGCTCCATGGGGCATTCTCTATTTGTACCGGTACATCTCATTTGCGCCCAGTGCATCTGCTGTGTGAAACCTGCCCCATGAGTGAATACTCTGGAGATGGATGTTTACAACACAATACTCTCAAAGATATAAAGACTGAGCTGTCAGTGCATTGACAAAGTTTCTCCTTCTGTAGCTAACTAGCATTCTACTTCACCTGGGGGGGGGTTATGTCTCTGGAGGTGAGGAAGGGAGGAGGGTTAACTATCTCTTTGATTGAGTAGATCATGGAGGATTGTACAGCTGAATGAGAGGCACTGAGCAGAGGAGCGAATTTAGGACGTGGTCCCATTTATTACAATAGAGTCCCTACTTGCTCACTACAGTGAAGGAGAGTCTCTTAATAAGAATCTTTTTGGATAAAGCAAAGTACCAGCTGATCATTGAGGGGATGTTCGCTAACCTCCAATATATCAATAAAAGGCACTTATTTCCATGAGCATTGCCAACAGCCAGTTTGTAGTGGTTTGGGAAGAGTGGCTATTTGAGTGCGGATTCACAGGATAATCAATTTGGAGTAGATCAGGATAGGCAGATGGAGGATTTTGGAGTAGTTGGTCAGTATTCTTTGCCACCAATTGGTGAGCCCAGGGCAGCTCCACAGAATGTGAAGGAATCCTGCATCTGATGGAGGGCAACACCAGCAAGAGGAGGGTGGTAGTATGGCCATGGAGTGCAGAACTTGGGGTGTCCTATATCATCTATGCAGTGTCATTGGTTGAATCAAGTAGATTCACGTCTCTTTATGACTGATGTGCCATCAAGACACTAGTTTACCATTGTGTGCAAGGGATGGGGTGGCTCAGCTCCTCTCCCCACTTGTGCTTACAAACATCATGCATAGGTTTCTGTGCATCTCTAAGGGTGATGTATGTTCTACTGGCCCATCCCCTAGAATTATTTGTATGGTCTAATGTCTGTAGCCAGATCCAGGGTGACTGGGGTGGGAAAGTTTTTTTCAAAAGCTTTTACGGCTGCTCTGATCTGCAAAAATTTCCAAAAGTCTGAATGGAGGACTTCTGTCTTTGCCTGCAATTGTTGGAAGGATAGTAGGATGTCGGAGTTAGGAATGGCAATATCTGCAATCAGTTTTATGCCTTTTCCTCCCATTCAGCCCACCTGATGGGCTTGCCCCAATTAGGATATTGGGATTGTGCCATTGGTAAGTTAAAGATCTTGGGGAGGCCCTGGAGGATTTGGGAACAGGAGTGAGCAACATACATTTGTCCCATGCTTGCAGAGTGGCAAGTAGGGTCAGATGGGACAGAAAGGGACCTGTTGGTTTGTGGCACAATAAGATACCAAGGCAGGGAACAGTTGCTGTATCTGTTTCCAGTCTCACCCCTTATGAGGACTTGGTTGTGGGGGGGTGAGTCACCTGTAGGCTTGTGTTATATGATACGCCAGAGCATATCCTTCAAACCATGGGAGACAAAACCTCCTTTGTTCCAATGAGCCATCAGTTTTGCCTTGTTTAGTTGGGAGTGCTTGCCCTCCCATAGGTAATGACTAACGAGACACTCTATCTTGAGAAAGACCTTGTTAGGAACAGAATATGTGTTGGTTATGTAGGGGGAGCCACACACTGTGGTCCCTTGGATGGCGGATATTGCCAACAGTTTCCTTGAAAGGGGGTCTAGGGCCGGCAGGAGGGGGAAGAGGGGGCAACACTGCTGTGTGCCTTTTTGTAGGGTTAAGGAAGAAAAGATGGCTTTATTGGAAGACTACAATAAAGGGGTCCTTGCACAGGGTATACACCCAGACCCTAAAAGATTGACCAAAGCCATACAACTCCAAGACATCAAGGCATCATGCAGGTAGCCCCACTCTACAGAGTCAAAAGCCTTGCAGAAGTCAGCAGCAATTTGCAGAGTTGGAATGCTAAAAGTCTGTCCCCTTTTCCCCCTGATTCCCAGAAATGGTGCTTACAATGCACAAGTTGCCATTCTGCTTTGGAGCGAAGTAAGGTATTGATTCTGTATTTCAGGCCAGTTCTTTCAGCTGAGTGGTGGGCTAGGGGAGTGGTTAGTTTTGAGCTTCTTTTCTAGTCAGGTAAGGGTACCTTTAATGGGATGTATCTCTGCCTCTCGCTCCTTCTTTTGCATGATAGTGAATACAATTATGCAGCCATGCAGGAATGCCTTAAAGTCTTCCGAAAGAGTACTTTGCCCCATCTGCTCTGTATCATTGTGTAAATTTGTGTGATTTTTATGCCAAACCCATATCATGGATTTGTTCTTAGTGGGTAATGATGTCTCAGAGACAGTTATAGCATAAGATCTTTATTAACAGCTATGCCAAAATACAGGAGAAGTATGCATACCACCCTGAGAGTGAGGGCAGCCCCCCATCTACAGTCTGGGCTCTACTCTACTAAGACCCCAAAATGATCCTGTATTTATACAGAATTTCATGACTAGGTCTATTATTTCAGCTTCCCTTATTTTTGTTTTATTTCATTTTTTATTTGTCAACCAGGTAAGGACACTGGGACAAGCCCATTTTCAGCTCCGACCTGACAATAAACATAACAAATAGGACAATTAACTAGACAAACAGCATTTTAAACAAAACATTTACAAGACTTCACTGAATTTAAATAAGCCCTAAAATTGTGCTTAAAATTTTGAAGTGAAGTGGAAATACAGACTTGGAGAGGCAATGCATTCTAAAATTGAGGGGCTGCACTGAGAATGACCGTGCTCCCACCTTGGACCAAAAATAAATATTTGATAGGATAATACCACTATAGGAGCATAAATTGCAAACAGGAAACCTTACATCTACCAAATCAGATATCGGGTACTTAGTTCTTAGAAAAACGGATTTGAAAACTTGACAACTGAAATAGAATGCAATCCTATTATTTAACGCTAGCCAGCCTAGCTTGGAATACTTTGAACAATGATGAAATCGATAGGGGCAATCCAATACAAACTGGCAGACATTATTATAAGTCACAGTTAGCACTTTAAGCTCACTGAGAGCTTTTACAAATGAAGAGGGGGAGGTACATAAAACAAACAGTAGAAACACTCTGGATACAGAAGTTGATACCAGCCCATTTACAGAAGAAAGGGTTCTGAAAGAACTCTTAAAACTGAAGGTGGACAAAGCAATGGGGCCTGATGGGATTCATCCCAGAATTCTAAAAGAACTATGGGTAGAACTAGTGACACCACTGACTAATCTTTTTAACAAATCATGGGAGGAGGGGGTGGTACCCGAGGACTGGAGGAGGGCAGATGTGATTCCCCTTCACAAAAGTGGGAGCAAGGCAGAAGCAGGAAACTACAGACCTGTTAGTTTAACCTCAGTGATAGGGAAAATGATGGAATCACTTCTGAAGGAAAGAATTGTCAATTATCTAGAGTTTTGTGACTGGATAATCTGAGGGGATATCTTATCCTTTTTAAAATTCAAAACATAATAATTGACCTGATGGTTGCTGGTTGATTCAGAAAGCACCCCAGCAGAAGAAATAACATCAACTCTGTTAGTAGCAATCCAATCTAAAATAGAGTGATTTCCAGTAAGATGATTAAGTCTTGTTGGTTCAAGCAATCATCTGAGTCAAATCATAGGAATGCAATAATGTATCTAACCCCAAACCTACTGACTGCAGCCAATTCAAATTTATATCACCCACCAGAACAATATCTGATGTCCCAAGATAACCAGAAGCTTTGTCCAAAAACTTCCTCACCCCACCTACCCACAGGTGGGAGGGGGGTTATAAATATACTCCAAGGTAGCATTATTCTTACCCCCCAAAAGCAATCTTAACAATAGCTAGTCATTCAGAGAATCAAGATGAACACTGCTATCCAATATAGATATCTGTAGATTTTGCTTGAACAGCACTATAGTCCCACCCCCTTTCTTACATCTATTCCTATCAGCCTGAATAACTTTACATTCAGGGATTTGACAAATATTGACTGGTATAGATTGCTTCAACCAAGATTCAGATAGTACCAAAACATCAGGATTATTATTTAAAATAATAATCTCAACCTCGGCTTTTTTAAGTAGATAAATTCTTGCATTTAGGCGCAGTACATTTAACCCATGTGCAGTCCACCACTTTTTCCTACCAGCAGCAGGGACAGAATCAGCAGAGGGCCCCGGGTTTAATTAAATATCCCTAGGTCATATCAAAAGTAAATGGAACAGTGCCAAGCCCCTTATGCTGCCATGAATTTCAGACAACTCCCTCCGAAGATGGTGTACAGCTGAAAGTGGGAAACATAAGACATTTTATAGGTACATTAGGGAGCAAAGAAAGACCAAAGGAGGGATACTGAGGCTTAATAAAGGGGAGGGAATGTGGGTAGAGAGTGGCAGTGAAAAAGCAGGGATACTGAACGAATATTTCTGCTCAGTATTCGCAAAGGAAGAGGAGGGGGAGATACCTAAATCAAACAAGAGAAACACTCTGAAGACGGGGGTCGATACCAGTCCATTTACAGAAGAAAGGGTTCTGAAAGAACTAATAAAATTGAAGGTGGACAAAGCAATGGGGCCTGATGGGATTCACCCAAGAATTCTAAAAGAACTAAGAGTAGAACTAGTGACACACTGACTACTCTCTTTAACAAATCATGGGAGAATGGGGTGGTACCTGAGGACTGAAGGAGGGCAGATGTGATTCCTCTTCACAAAGTGGGAGCAGGACAGAGGCAGGAAACTACAGACCAGTCAGTTTGACCTCAGTGGTAGGGAAAATGATGGAATCACTTCTGAAGGAAAGAACTGTTGAGTACCTAGAGGCCAGTGGGGTACAGGACCCAAGGCAGCATGGATTCACGATGGAAAGGTTGTGTCAGATGAATCTAATAGATTTCTCTGACTGGGTGACCAAAGTAGTAGACCAGGGAGGGGATGTGGACATGGCCTACGTAGATTTTAGCAAGGCATTTGATACAGTCCCACACAAAAGATTAATACACAAGTTAGCCAGCCTTGGAGTGGGTCCCAAGGTGGTAGCCAGTATAAAAAAATTGGCTAGACAACAGGACGTAAAGGGTAGTAGTAAATGGAGTCCACAGTGAAGAAAGGAGGGTTACTAGCAGGGTACTGCAGGGTTCAGTACTGGGACCAGTCCTTTTTAAAGTCTTTATAAGTGACATTGCAGAGGAACTGGAAGGAAAAGTATGTCTCTTTGCAGACAACACAAAGATTTGCAACAGGGTTGATACACAAGATGGAGTGGGACTTGGCAAGGTTGGAGGAATGGTCAAATGTATGGCAACTCAGATTCAATGCAAAGAAGTGCAAGGTGATGCACCTGGGAAACAAAAACCCAGGGGAAGAGTACACAATGGGGGGGTGAGATACTGACAACAGTAAAAATGGAAAGGGACCTGGGGGTAATTATATCAGATGACCTAAAGGTGGGCAAGCAATGTGAGAAGGCATTAAGGAAGGCTGGGGGATACTGGGATGCATAGGGAGAGGCAACAATAGTAGAAAACAGGAAGTTGTTGTCCCTCTGTACAGACAGTTGGTGAGACCTCATCTGGAGTACTGTGTGCAGTTCTGGAGACCCCATATCCGCAAAGATATAGAGTGGAGGCTGTCCAGAGGAGGGCAACCAAAATGGTGCAGGGTCTGCACCAAAAGACATACGAAGAAAGAGTAAAGGAGCTTAATATGTATACCCTTGAGGAAAGAAGGGAGTGAGGGGACATGATAGAAACTTTCAAGTACCTCAAGGGAATCAACAAAGTCCAAGAGGGTAGCATCTTTCAGAAAAAGAGATGTGCGAGAACAAGGGGACACAATTTGTAGATAAAGTGGGGACGGCTCAGAGGTAATGTGAGGAAGTATTTTTTCACAAAGAGGGTTGTGGATGCATGGAACAGCCTCCCTGAGGAGGTCGTGGAGTCAAGAACAGTGGGGGAATTCAAGAATGCATGGGACAGACATATGGCAGTCCTAGTCGGGGGTAAAAGGGTTAATTAAGATCTGCAGCTTATCTGTTAGGTAGGAAAATGGGCAGACTAGGTAGGCCAAGCGGTCCTTATCTGCCGTCAAATTCTATGTTTCTATGCTTCTATAGTCAACAGCTCCTCAGACCAATTTTGGATTGCAATAACAGCCCATAGGTATCTGTCACCCTATGTTTCTGTACAAGTAAATTAGACATACTATAATCCAACTTGACATTTTCCCAGCATTCCACAATTTCAACACAGCCTGCTAAAATATTAAATAAAATTAAGCTGAATAATAATGCAAAATTCCACCTGGTTACCAGTAAGCCCATCATTCTCATAGATCAACAGTTAATGTTTAACCTTAACCTGTTTTCAATAAATTAGCATGCCCCAAGTTCCCACTGCTCCCTTGGACTCCCTCAGACTCCAGCACTTAGCAACACTTTGCTATACAGAATAAGTACTTTCCTAGTACATAAAATCAGCAGCTTTTGCCTGCATGTGCGATTGCATCATATCAAACTAACTAACCATGGGTTTTCTACAGTAGTAGAGAACAATACGTTCTTGTCGCCTGCATATGTACATCTCCTGATGGTACTTTTCCACACTCAGCATGGTCAGTAAAATTCTATTAGTAACATACTAACATACTAAAATGCCAGCAGAATAGGCCTAACGGTCTTTCGTGTCTGCTCGTTTGGTCAGCCTCCACCTTGAGTGCTGACCTTGCTGCCCCCCTCGCCTCCTCTGGCTTCTCCCTTCCGAGTTCCAGATATTCTTTCTGCATTGTATTTTTCTTCCAGAACCCTTCCCCTGTACCTGTCCCACCCCCTCTTGAACCCCTCCACTGTCTCTGCCTCCACCAGCCCCCTAGGCAGCGCATTCCATGGCTCCACCACCACCCTCTCAGTGAAGTAGCACCTCCTCCTTTCTCCCCTGAATCTTCCCCCCTCCAGCTTCCACCCATGCCCTCTAGTGGCCCCCTCCTCCTTCCTTGAAGCACCCTGACTGTTCCTCCCTATTTACCCTCTTCATGTACCTGAAGACCTCTATCATGTCCCCGGTCCCTTCTCTCTTCCAATGTATTATATTTAGCTCTTGAGCCTCTCCTCATAGGTCCTGTCCTCCAAGCCCCAAATCATTTTGGTTGCCCTCCTCTGGACCCTCTCCAGGACAGTAATGTCCCTCTTTAAAGTGTGGCCTCCAAAACTGCATGCAGTACTCAGAGTGCGGCCTCACCAAGCAGTTATACAGAGGTATCTTCCCCTCCTTCTGGAGGTGATCCCCTAGCGATGCATCCCAGCATCCTGTTGGCTTTGGTTGCTGCCCTCCTACAAGTCTCAGAGTTGTTCATCTTGACATCCACCCACCCCCAGGTCCCTCTCAGCCATCGAGACTTGTAGCATTTCCCCAGGGTGTACCTTGCCTGGGTTTCTGGCCCCAGGTGGAGTACCTTGCATTTCCCTATACTGAACCTCAGCTTCCACTTTCTAGACCATCTTTCCAGAGCCTCCAGGTCCCCCTGTAGGGCCACCTCCCTCCTCCCCATCCACCACCGCCCCCAGTTTTGAGTCATCCGCAAAGAGACTCATCTCACTCCTCACAAATCTCACTAAAATTAACATCATAGCAGCATATACATAAATGATTGCTCAGCACTTCTAAAAGGCATTTAGCACCAATAGCCACTTACCCTCTAACAATGGATCTCACTAAAACCCAATCTATAGCAGTGAATACATTTCTGTCCCCTAGGATGCATTACTAATATACTTGTACGTATATACATATAGGGTATGCATGCATGACAATGATCAACTCCCCTGACTGGGAATCTAGCTGCTGCAGCCACTGCAAGCATCCAGGAGCCAGCAGTCACTCTCCAATCTGTGCCCACCTCAGCAGATCAATGCCCCATACCAGGCATTCAGCTTCTGTGACCATGGCAAGCTTGCAGGAGTTGCCAGCCGCTCTCCAATCTGTGCCCACCTCAGCACAGCAGATCAATGCCCCTGACTGGGTATCCCACTCCTGCGACCATAGCAAGCTTCCAGGAGCCACTGGCTACTCTCCAATCTGTGCCCACCTCAACACAACAGATCAATGCCACAGACCAGGCATCCAGCTCCTGTGGCAGTGGCAAACTTCCAGGAGCCACTGTCCGATTTGCTTCCACCTCAGCACAGCAGATCAGCAACCCTGACTGGGCATCCAGCTCCTGCAGCCACAGCAAGCTTCCAGAAGCCGCCGGCTGCTCTCCAATCTGCACCCACCTCAGCACAGCAGGTATGCCCACTAAGGTCCTTCACCCCAACCCAGATCGATATTCAATCTTCTGTCTGGCTCCCACTTGCTACAGCAAGGATGCCATTGGCTGAGACTTATCTCCTCAGTCCTGTGATTGGACAGTGCACTTTCCTTTACTTCGACTTGCCTTTACATCTTTTTATTTAATTTTCTGCACTCTAGGTCCAGCTGCTGTTCTGTATTTCAACCTGTGTTTTTTCCTGCCCACCATCCCTTGCCTCCAGCACTCTTTAAATGCTCCTGTAGCCCACCTTACCTCTCCCAACAATCACCGTAGCCAATCATTGTGCAGCAGACCTAAACAGCTTTCCTGAAATTATTCCGTGTCTCCTTACTGCCCCTTCCTTCCAAGCCATAAATCACTATCTCTGCATCTGGCTACTCAACTTCCAGCATAAATAAAGTTTAGTAGAACTGTTCCTGTTATTCTATACCTCTCAACTCAGTCACCAAACACCCTATACCTGGAGTTTACCTATTTTTAAACTCCTTCCCTCTGTTTTCCCCCTGTGCCAACCTCCATTGCCATCCTTAGCTGTTTTTCTATTCTAGCAACATATTTCTATATTATTTCTGTCCTTACCAATCCCCTTCCACTCCTCACTTTCCCCACACCTGGATGCCATCTCACAGCTCGACTATGTTATATTCACTCCTTTCACCATTGCTCCTACTATTATCCCTCCTCACTCTCTCCCTCCTCACAGTTCCCCCCCTCTTACCCCATCATCCACACTCTGGCTAATCTTACTCCAGCTAGCACCTACACTCACCATCAAACTATCACCTTTGCTCCCCTCCACCAAATCTGGAGTCATTACCACCAACCCCCTGCTGCCTCCCTATTATCTAAGCCACCTTCATTTGCCTTTATTAAGCTCCTATTGGATTTCTCAACCCAGCCAAACTCCTCAACTCCTACACACAACTCCTTGAAACAGAGACACTCCTATAGGAATCCTAAACTACATTTTCTAATCATAGTGCTCCTTCTACTCTCATCAGGCAACATCCATCCCAACCTGGACCTACTGCTGACACACCATTTGAGCTTTCTCACAATCCTCTTGCCCTTAACCCCTCAAATCCCTTAACCCTACCCAGTGGCTTTAAGCTACTTCAATTAAATATAAGTAGCTTGCTGCCCAAATTAGACCTTCCTCAAACCTTGATTGCCTCCTTGCCTCTCGACATCTTAATCCTCATGGAAATCTGGCTTAGTAAAAGATTACCAACCAAGCCATCTCTCTCCCAGGCAACTACTTAGCCAGACAAGATAGAAGCAGCAGGGGTGGGGGAGTGGCATGTACACCTCCTTCTCCCTTCAATATGCCATCACCCTCTCCACCTCTCTACCAGAAGAATATGAGGCCCTTGTCATTCTACTATCCCTGCCTTTCTCTATTCCTAATTTTGTAGTGGGCATCTATTGCTGCCCTAATCTTCCCTCCTCCATGGCCACTGACCTCACCACCACCATTGTGTCCCACTCTGGTGAGCTGTTCATACTGTGTGATTTTAACTTAAATTGGGTGTCACTGACACTAACTACAACTTGTAATAATATTGCCTCCTAAAACTTAACCCAGCTTATCCAAGAATCCACCCTCCTGAACACTAAAACCAATAATCACACCTTGATTGACTGGGGCCTCACCACCCACACCATGTTATCCAATCACGTATTCTTCCCAATGCCATGAGCGAGTATCACTCGATCTACCTGATTAGGAAGGTTCACTGGCCAAAAGTTCCTCATAAAATGTTGATGGCATGCTCATACAAATCTCTCAACATAGGCCCCCCTCCTCCTTGACCTGGCTAACACTTTTTGGATTCTGCTAACCTCCACCCAACATGTGGATGTCACCCTAGCCTATTTCAAAGAAAAATTCCTGAACATCTGGAATCTTTATGTCCCTTTCAAGTGCACCAGAATATGTGGTAACCATGTCCCCTGGGTCATCCTGGAACTGCTAGCCTGCCTCCATGCTCATGACCAAACATGGTGGAAACATAAAACGACAAAATCTCCTAGCGACTTTTTAACATACCGGAAACTCTGCAATGCATGCACTAAAGCATCTAGACTAGCTAAGTCCGAGTACTTCAAGTCCACTTTCCACACAAACCTAAACTCTCCTTTCAAATTCTGGAAGGTTGTCCACACCCTCTTCTCCCCTCCCAACCACCCCCATCCCCAGTACTTAGTATAAACAACTCGTTGTTGCAGAACATGCAGCTGTGGGTGAGGAGTTCAATGCATACTTCACCTCGTGCACCTCGGCTCTGCTAGCCTCACTCCCCACTTACCCAACCTTGGCACCTCCTGACAACAGTGACAATTGTCACCCCCTCCCAACACAAGAGCATCATCCTTTCTTAGTCTCCTTAGTCTCACCTACTGACACCCTTACTGCCCTGCTGCCTATCAACCAATCCAAAGGCAGCTCCCCTGATGAACTCTATCCAAAACTTCTCTTCCTCTTTGCCTCAGCTATTGCGTACCACCTCTCTCTAATCCTAAATATCTCTTTCCCATCAGCTACTGTCCCCTCACCCTGGAAGCACATTGTCATCCTCCCCCCCAAGTGCAGAGACTCCTCTACCCCAGACAACTATCATCCTATCTCCTTGCTTCCTACCCTAGCTATGCTCCAGAAACACCTTGTACTCTCCCAAATCTCCTCCTTTCTCTCTGACTCTATTTTTTTTACTCAATTCCGATCTGGATTTAGGAAAAAACACTCCACCACTACCTCCCTTCTCAGACTCACTGACTCAATCCTCACAGGAATGGACAATGGCTTGATTACCTCTGCCATCTTTGTCGACCTCACCAAGGCACTCGACACAGTGTCCCACCCCTTGCTTCTCCAATCACTCTTGTCTGCTGGTCTCTTGCAATCAGCAGTAAACTGGTTTAAGGTCTGCCTCATTGGGTGGACACAATCCATTAGAGTTGTGGAGTCCTGCTCCCCCCTCACCAAATCCACACCAGAGTCCCTCAGGGCTCAGTGCTGGGCCCCCCTCCTCTTCTCCATCTTTGTAAATAACTCACTGTCAGTCTGCACAACTACATCCATCAACTGGACACAATCCATTAGAGTTGCGGAGTCCTGCTCCCCCCTCACCAAATCCACACTAGAGTCCCTCAGGGCTCAGTGCTGGGCCCCACTCCTCTTCTCCATCTTTGTAAATAACTCACTGTCAGTCTGCACAACTACATCCATCAATATGTATGCAGATGATACCATCTTATTCACCTCTGGCCAGTCTCCCTCTGATATAGAAACCAGACTACAGCTCGACTTTTTCAAGATCCAGCACTGGCTTGCCTCCCATCAATTCTTCCTAAATGCCAAGAAAACAGCCTCCATGACCATCAGCACTAGGCAGAGATTTGCTAGGCTCCCTGTTTTGCCCACTTTCCATATCCTATATGGGACTATACTTGAGGGCACCTCCTCCTTCAGATATCTTGGGGTTTGGCTGGACCAACACCTCAGTTTCTCTGGTCATATTGATGCCATCCTGAAAAAACTACCCCCCAAAGCTCAGCACCTTATACAGGAACCATAATAGAATTCCTATTATGGACAGACATGAGATTGCCCAGAAGATGAGTCTTCCAATTTTGACTACTGCGATGTAGTCATGTAGTCTACAGTGCCACTCCCAAATCCATCCTATCCAGATTGAACCTCCTTTTCAACTCTTTCTGCCACTTTACCCTGGACTATCCTATTCACACTCACCACTGTGACCTCTACCATGCCCTGTCCTTCCCTACTCTAGCCTACAGGCACCTCTCTCATTGTGCCAAGCTCATCTCTAAATACTGGCTTCTCTACCCTCAGACCAATCCTCCTCTCTATACCCCTTCCACTCCAACTCACTCAAGATCCACTGACTCTCATACCTTGGCAGTCCCCTGCTGTTACACCCTTGATGGCCAGTCTGTTTTTATTCATCACTTCCCCAAACTCTGGAATGCTCTCCCCCCCAAATCCATCACTCCTCATCTTCATACTCCCTCTCCACTGCGCTAAATAACTTCCTCGCCTTGAACTGCACATGTTATCTGAAATCCTAATTGCTTCCAAATTTCTCTCCCTAATTCTTCTGTTGAATCAGTATTAGTTTTCACCCATTCTGAGAACTATCTCTACCTGAGGAATCTCTCTGCTGGCAGGGACTTAATTACATCTTGTCAGTAGCACTTAAGTAGTTATAACTTACACGCAAATGTTCTTATAATTTTGTTCAACTGTCCTACCCACTTGTGATTGTACTCAGATTCTTGTATTCTTGACTGCATATTGAAATTGTGTACTAGTACTGCTGCTCCTACTGTTGCTGTCTATACAAATAATTGCTGATGTATTGTTGCTGCATATTAAATTGTGTACTTGTACTGATGTTCCTACTGTTGCTGTCTATACAAATAATTGTTGATGTATTGTAGCTGACAATGCAAATATCTGTAATGTAATCTCCCTATAATCTCCTTCCCCCAGGTTGTACTATGAGACAAGTAACTTGTTGTTCAGTGTGCTTTCCTGGTAAAACATTTCAATAAATAAAATAAAAAACAACAACAATGTGTAAATATGACAGATCACAAGCATGCACTAGCAGTCCTCTACTTGATACCCTTGCAAAATGGTATCACAACAAAATAAGGATCTTTCATGTTATATAGCCTGTAATGCATGAGCATATGTAAAGGCCATAGGTTCACTATATTGTCATGTCAGGAGACACCTGAGACAACACTGCATAGCAAATACAATAAGTATTTAAATAACTTGTAACTTGATAAATAGCTTGAAAGTAATCTCCATTCATGAAATTTAAATTAACAAAGCAAAATCACCATCATGTATAGAGTATATAATGATTGCTAATTCTCATCATATGTTCATGTTTATGGTTCAATAGAAACTTTAAATCTAGGGTGAGTGAAGCAATACGCAAATTGAGTGTTGGAATGTAAATTATGACATCATTCTGATGACCAAATTCACTGAGAATGCTTTGTTCTTCATGAAGTGGTATTGTTGATATAACTGTTTGACCAATGACATTGGGGGGCAGTGGGAGTGAAGCTCAATTTTGGGGTAGTTATTGGACATGTTAGCTTCCATAAGTGAATGATTCATGATAAGTGGCTATGCAATACTGACCATCCATGTTGTAGGTTACCTTTGCCATAGAGAGGCACCATTCTGTGAGCCATAATGGACATGTACAAATTAGTGTAACAATGACACTGGTATTCTGGCTGAGATCCCTATCAAGGCCAAAGACAGATGGAACCACATAAAAACCTACCAGTGACATACTGTACATACCTATATCCCTTCCCTAGGCCACATGCTGCATTTAGTGCCTGCCATAATGCTGTCACAGGATTATATACTAGCAGGGAAGGTGTGTCCACCCTTTCTTTATAAATATTTCCCTCTAGGTAGCCTATTGAATGGACTGTGGCCAGTTTGCCAAAAACAGTTTTAGATGGGTCAAACATTGGTAGGGAAACAGTAAATAGAAGCATAGAAACATATACTTTGATGGCAGATAAGGACTGCTTGGCCCACCTAGTCTGCCCATTTCCCTACCTAGTGGATAAGCTGCAGATCTTATTTAACCAACAGCCTATTTCTTCCTACCCCCCACAAAAATTGCCTTATGTCTGTCCCATGCATTCTTGAATTCTTCCACAGTTTTAGAACCCACAACCTCCTCAGGAAGGCTGTTCCATGCATCCACCACCCTCTCTGTGAAAAAAATACTTCCTCACATTGCCCCTGAGCCATCCCCATCTTCAAATTGCGTCCCCTTGTTCTTGCACATCTCTTTTTCTGAAAGATGCTACCCTCTTGGACTTTGTTGATTCCACTGAGATACTTAAACGTTTCTATCATGTCCCCCCTCTCCCTCCTTTCCTCAAGGGTATACATATTAAGCTCCTTTAGCCTCTCCTCATATGGCTTCTGTTGCAGACCCTGCACCATTTTAGTTGCCCTCCTCTGAACTGCCTCCATCCTGTCTATGTCCTTGTGGAGATGGGGTCTCCAGAACTGGCAGCACTCCAGATGGGGTCTCATTAACTGTCTGTACAGGGATAACTACTTCCTGTTTTCTGCTGGTGGTGCCTCTCCCTATACATCCCAATATCCCCCAGCCCTCCTTACCACCTTCTCACATTGCTTGCCAACCTTAGGTCATCCGATATGATTACCCCAGGTCCCTTTCCATTTTTGTTGTTGTTACTACCTCCCCCATTGTGTAATCTTCCCCTGGTTTTGTTTCCCAGGTGCATTACTTTGCACTTCTTTGCATTGAATCCAAGCTGCCATACTTCTGACCATTCCTCCAACCTTGCCAAGTCCCTTCTCATCCTTTCCACACCTCCTTGTGTATCAACCCTGTTGCAGATCTTTGTGTCATCTGCAAAGAGGCATACTTTTCCTTCCAGTCCCTCTGCAATGTCATTTATACAGACATTAAAAAGGACTGAATCCAGTACTGAACCCTGCGGTACCCCACTAGCAACCCCTCTTTCTTCAGAGTGGACTCCATTTACAATTACCTTCTGTGTCCTGTTGTTTAGCCTATGTTTTACCCAGGCTACCACCCTGGGACCCACTTCAAGGCTGGTTAATTTGACTACTAATCTTTTATAAATGATATACTGTATACAAGGCATTATGACTAGAACAGGATCCACTGGTGTAATACTTACCCTGGTTATGGTGCAATGTTACATATCCCAAGTCCCTGGCTGTCACAAGGGGAAACTGGTTCCATGTGATATGAGCAAGATTATATGGGCGAGTACAAAATGAGTGACTTCAAAAAAGCGAACAGCAAAACAGCGACTGCAAATAAACACGAATGCTAAAATAGCAACTTTCTTCACTGATATATGTGAATATTATAGGCAGTGGGATAACCAGCTCAGCCTTACTACCTGGAGTCACTAGACACACTCTCTCCACCTGGTGGATCATCTGAACTGTTCTCCTCATCAGTCGCACATCAGGTAAGACACCAGACACAGCATCAGAAGTTCCAGCAATGCTCTCCACCACCACCTGAGCTGTGCTGCTTGCACTACTCCTCTCCCTCTCCCAAAGATCAGTCATCCAGTGATTCCCGCATCCACCAACCCATATTTATTGATAGCTGCACCCTTGCCATGCAGAAGGGGTTCTTCTTTGATACTGCAGAGGAACTAGAAGGGAAGGTATACATTTTTGAAAATAATACCAAAGTTTGAAATAGGGTGGAAACTCACAAGGAGGTGGAGAAAATGTGCAGGGACCATGGGAAATGTGAGAAGTGGGGAACAGCATGGCAATTGGGGTTCAATGCCAAAAAGTACAGAATCATACATCTACAGTACAGGAACCCAGGAGCTGAGTACAGGATGGGGGGTACTGACAGTTACTAAGCAATAAAAGAACATTGGGGTTATCATATCTGATGACCTCAAAGTGGCAGGGTAGTATGACAAAGCAGTGGGTAGAACTAATGGGGTGCATAGAAGGGATATCTCCAGCAGGAGGAAGTGGGTGGTGTTGCTCTGTATCGCTCACTGATGAGACCACACTTGGCATAGGGTGTACAGTTTTTGAGGCCACACCTCAGAAAAGACATAGACTTGGTAGAGGCAGTCCAAGCAAGGGCAACTAAAATGATGCAGTGGTTGCATGTGAAGCAATATGAATCCTTCCAGCTGAACTGGTCTGGAATCAGTTATTGTCACATTTGTGTCTAACCACCTACTTGCTAGGCAGCAGCCAGCATAGTGTAGTAGTAAGTGCAATAGGCTGTGATTCTGAAAGTCTGGGTTTGAATTTTGCTTTCCTTAAAATTCTTTTGACCCCAAATCTCAGTGGTGTGGTGATCCATGGTGACGTGGAGTTGGTAAGAGTAAATCGACACTGAAGGAAGTTGGTGCAGGAAAACAACTAAGTGCAACAAAGAACTGTCATGCACAGCAGTGAAACTGGTCCTAGACCAGCTGGCTCAGAAACCGGTCTCAGACCAGGCATGTCCCAGACCAGGCTGGTATCAGACCAGGTTGCATGGAAACTGGTCTCTGACCACTCATCAGGGGAACAAACTTCCTGTAGCTAACATTGGGTCCTGTAAAAATTAGAATTTTAAACATTTTTTTATGGGATGCCACCAAGTTGTCAACTACTTGTGGCCAGGCAATGGCATGCTGCCAGCTGGCACACACTTGGTGCTCAGTAAATTGCCTCCAAAAATGATCACATCTCAGGCTTCAGGAAGGACTTCAGACAGTCTGTCTGCATGCCCTACAAAAATGCTAATTCTGCAATGAAAACAAAATGGTGTACTGCACTGCTAATGAGATTATGACTATTTATTTTGTTTATTTTATTCTTTGGTAACCGGGTAAGGCCCACTAGGCACAGGTGCCTGTTTTCAGGGGTGACCCAGGAGCACTGGGGAGGTTAAGTGACTTGCTCAGTCACACACTGTGCATACTGTGTGACTCTGAGCAAGTCTCAGGCAAGCTCCTGGTCCCAGAAGCTGAGTCCAGTCCCTCCACTCTCCATTGCCTCTCAGGCAAGCTCCTGGTCCCAGAAGCCTGCTTCTTTGCAAACACAATGCTCAACCTGATTCTTTTTACTTTTGTTTTTTCTTTTCTCTTTCCTCCTAAATATCCTTTCATCAGCACTGCTGTTTGCAGGAGTGTAGGGCTGAGTTTTGAAGAATTTTTGCCTCGTCTGATGGATTTCCTAGTTATCTAACTAGAAATTGATCTGAAAGCCCTGATTGAGCTACCTAAAAGCTTGAGGTTAAGTGCCCAAGTGAGCTTTCACTCTGGTTCCCATTGTGGAGCTAAGTCTAGCATCAAAACAAAGCTGTGACTCACACTCTGCCCACTTAACCATTTCAGGTGTGAACTGTGGATTACTGTTCAACTGGTTTGCCTGGTCTGCACTTTTTGGACCAAGGTAAACCAGTTTAACCAAAAGTCCACCTATTTATTTATTTATTTTGTTTTTGTTGACTGGGTAAGTGCACTAGACAAATTCTGCCTATTTTCAGGCAAGACCCGGGGGAAGGGGATACAGATGTATGTCAACTGACTTTGAACCAGATTAAGCTGCTGGTGGTAATTTTACTGAATGGGGGAAATTTGGCCAGAGCACCAGGAAAGTTCCCCTACTCGTCAGTAGGAGGACTTGCTCACCATCAGAATGGAGGGCTCAGTTGCTGAGCAGCCTTCGATGCAGCAGGATATGCTGCTGGCCACTGGGCCAATTGCTGCTTTTACCTCAGAGAACATGGAATCAGAAATCTTTTTTGAAGCGCCCGCGGAGCCAGCGTATATGATGAATCTGAAGGATTAATGGATGCTTCTACTCAGCAGACGAGTAAGGTTGTGAAGTTACTACCATTTCCAAAATCTTCTGCAGTAGAATGAATGGATTTGACTGCCTGTCATTCTGTACAGTCTTTGACTCCTGACGTGCCACAGAATGAGGAAGTATTACCAGAGGCATCTGTAACAGCTGTGGGTTTGCAGAATGACAGCGAGGCCGCTACACCAAGGAATCCAGAACCTCACCCACAAGTCAGCAGCAGCTACAGACACAACGCCACAATCTTTTGGTCCAGGGAAATCTGTTACAGGTACTATTTACACTTCTTCTGTCTCTGACAAACAACAAGCTATGGTCTTTTCTTTCGCTGCTAAACAGTGGGTGGTTAAAAGTGTGGCTAAATCTACTTCTGAGCAGAAACACTCGTGGGCTGACCAAGTGGAAGAAGCTGATGCTTCATGGTCAGTAAGTAAAGCCCTGACATCGGCTGGCTGGGCGCAGCTTCCTGATTCTGGTAGATGGATCTCTGTTTTTTCTCCAATTGTTATTCCTGGGGTTAGTATGATGAAAAAAGTACTGCATGCTCCATCTCCACCAGCTGCAAAATTAACTACCTCAGTACCTCAGAGTATGGTTGGTCAGGCCTACCCAATGGAGGCCCAACCTTCGGACACTGCAAGTTCACCTTTAGCTCTTCCTCCCAAATTGAAATTGACGCAGAACCCAGAACTTTATCTTAAACCACAGAAAGTTCTGCCTTCTACTGAGGAACATTCCCCTTGGATGGTGACTTCTTCATTTATGGAGCAAATAAATGACCAGGCCACTGAGGAAGCCCCTACAGGCCCATTGTCAGGATCTGTACCTGGCCTAGAGTGAACTGCCCCACGCTCTTATGCTTCTTTTTTTTGCTCTCCAAACTTTTCTACCAAGAGGCATAATGCAGTTCGTTTTGTTTATAAAGGGGGTATGGACATTTTCCCAGACAGAAAATTTGTTGCAAAAACATTGTTGAAAGATAGCTTGCAGTTTTTATCCACTGAAATGTATGCCTTAATACATGTTTTTGGGGAAAAGGTTTTTGATGTTAGCTTTAAATTAAATAGTGGTCTAGATAAATTTTGGAATAATTTTCACAAAGTTCGGCAAACTCCTTTATGGTCCCCTTTTGATGTGTTTCCACTAACTAAACCTGTTCATAAAACAGTAACTGTTCTTTTTAGAAATGAGGGAATAAGTGTTACAGACCTCATTTACTGGTTAAAACAGAGATGCACGGTACTGGGACACCCTGAAGTGATATTTGATTCTGAGGACATCTGAACAGGGGGTTGGAGAATCAGGGTAATACTGCACACCTTCCAAACTGTGTCTTCTTGGGGCAAGATAGGAGGGTACTTTTTTATGTAGGTCAGCCCAAATCCTGCTATAGATGTGGGCATTCAGGTCACATCAGTAGTGACTGTGATCGTTTGCATTGTACGCTTTGTAATTCTCTGGGGCACATGAGTGAACAATGTAAAAACATAGCGGTTTGTTCATTATGTAGTGCAATTAGTCATTCTTATGCCACTTGTCCTGAGGCAGCCCATCGGCAATCAGATCCACATGATTCAGAGGAACAAAGACTACTGATCGCTATTGCACAGCGTTCATGAGCCACTCACACTAAAGCATCCCCACCTCCTTCTGTTTCCCCTCCTTCTGTGCCACCTCTTTCTGAACCTTCTGCAATTATTCCAGATCCGTTGGCCACTGCTCATCCTTCCCCCCTTTTGGAAAGCACCTCTGAGGCTTCAATGAGTGGGACTCTGCTTCAGACATCTACCCTTCTCGATGCACAGTCAATGCCCTCCCCTCCAGCTTCCTCAAGAAGTACCTTTTCATTCTAGGGAAACGAGGCATAAGTCTTATAATACACAGCCAGCCTCAAAAGTCCCTAAATTGGTTAGAACCCCCAGTACTAATCATTTCCATGCCCTTATACTTGCTCAGGATGTTTCTGATGCAGAATCTGAATCCTCCCAGCCTGGGGCTGATACTTTGGAAAAGGTCTTGGATGTGGAATCTGAAGGGGATCAGCTCTCAGTTTTCCCACTTAAGTCTATCTCCTCTACCACTAAGAAAGGGAAAAAAAAATAAATGTTAGTTCCCTTGAACCTTTCTTTTTTGAATTATCTGAATGCCTCCTTTACTAACTTTCTGTTCACTGAATGTGAATAGCATTAAGAACAAGCTACGACAGTCTGCATTATTTTCTTTTTTGAAGCCCTTACATTGTAAGGTATTTTTTATACAAGATACACAGTTACATACGGTCACTGAATTTCCAGTTCTTCAAAATGGTGGCATACTGGGGTTTCTTACTGGTCATTAGGATTAGAACCCTGTATTGGGTTGCTATACTTTTTCATAATATTGATGTGAAAGTTTTGAAGTTAATTGATCTGGTCCCAGGCTGGGTATTGATTTTGGATGTATTAATTCAGGGGGTTTGTTTTAGATTAGTCAATGTATATGCACCACAAACAAAAGCAACTAGGATTGATTTGTTTCAACTTATGCAGCCATATTTGCATACTTCCTTTCATGTTGTCTGGGGGGGGGTTATTTTAATTGTGGAATGTCTAATAAGGATAGGGGTAAGGGTGTAAAAACCACTAAATTATTTTGTGATATGTCCTGCCTGGCCAAGGTTGTTCAGACTGCAAGTTTAACTGAAGCATATGCTCGATTACATGAGAGTACCATTCATACTTTTCATAAAGGTACCCTGGCTACCAGGATAGATTTCTTTTTTAGTAATAAAACATTACCACTGAATTCAGTTTGGGTTACTCCAGTGGAATTCTCTGACCATTGTGCCCTATGCATTGCAGATGGGTCCACTGTTGCATTCTCCTTTGGTAGAGGCATCTGGAGACTTAACTCTCAGCTGTTGGCACAACAAGACATTTTGCAACATCTGCAATATTTTATACAAGCTATAAAGTTCTTATATGATATGTATGAGGATCCTCTTTTATGGTGGATTGATACTAAAGCAGATGTTATTTCCCTGTTGAAATTTTTTGGGAAGTTTCAGCGAGAAACAGCCTATTTTTCTTATTTAAAATTTAGAAAACAACTGCAGAAAATAATGTCTATGGCCCAAACCACTAAACATGATTTTTCTCTCTCAAATAAAAATCCTTAAAGATAAAATGACACCCTTTCACAAACATCAATCCACAGTTTTAAAATTTCAACAGAAATTTGGTACGCAGGGAAATTTTGCAACTATTTTCCCCTTCCTTGGCAGTAAAAAAAGGGTCGGGAAAAGGGTTTTTGTTAGCATTATAGGGTATGATGGTCAGAAGAAGTTTACACAGCAAGATAGGATGTCAGAGGTGACATCATATACGGCTTCGCTTTTCAAGGAACAGCCTGTTGATTTAGTTGCTGCTCAGGCCTATCTACGTAATGTAGATGTTCAAGACTGTCCCTCATCTACACTCTCCAGCTTAGTGAGTCCTCTTACACCCCAAGAAGTACTTGATTCCCATTTTTCTGAATGTATTTCATTTCCAAAATGTCCTGATACACTGCTCTCATCATTGCAGAGCTTAATGATTAGTAAGCTTATTCCCCCTAAACTATGGGATGTTACTTGGTTATGTGGTCACGAGAGGCTTAATGTTGAAGGCAATCAATACCATAAGCAGTTACAAGAACAAAATTGTTCTCATCCGGGTTGCTCTCAAGTGCTTGAAACCATGCAACATTTATGCTTTTTATGTCCATATACTATATTTCTGTGTTTTGACGCTATGTTGCCAATGTCTGGAAAGAACCTGCACTTGAAAAAAATCACTTATGAAATTTTGATTTATGGTTCATATCCTCCGGATTGGAGTAAATGGGATACTGGTATGCTGCATGTCCTTTTTGCAGTATTTAAGTGGTTTATTTGGCAAGGTAGGAGTCTTTTTACTTTACAGCAGAAGGACCTCTCTTATGTTGAACTTTTGCAGCAAATCAATTCAGAACTGTCTACTATTTACAAATATGAAGCTGGACTATATAATTGTACTATTCTGAGGATGAACTGGAGGAATTTATCATGGGTAACAGATAATGATGTTCCTGTTATATGAATTAAGTTTTATCTGATTGTTTTCTTTTTCAGTTCCTTAGGTTGTGTTTCTTTTTCTCAGTATGATGTAATACTGAATTTTCTTGTGTTATTTTTATACTGTTTTATTTTTCTTTTTGTTATGGGATTTTTTTCTCTTTCTTCTCTTTCTGGTTTTCTTGTTTTCTTGTATGCAATTTCTTGTAAAAGTGTGAATTAACACTGTTTTTTCTTTATTTTGTTTTGAAGTTTTGTTAATAAAAAATTCCCCTACTCTTTTCGAGAAGTGCCATGGGATCTTTAACATCTACCTGAACTACCACCAGAACAGGCAGATGGGACCTCGGTCTAATGTCTCATCCAAAAGACGGCACCTCAGGAGTGCAGTACCCCACTCATGCTGCACTACAGTGTCAGTATTGGGATATTAACCCGAGTGCCTGGTGTGGGGATAGAACTCACAGCCTTCTGATCTCCCAGCCTCAGAGGCAAGTGTGCTACCTGCTGAGCCACTGACACTGGCCCAAACGATTGCCACAGTTTGAAATAATTAAACACCTGGGCCCAGATATTCAAACTGCGCCAGGCTGTGGTGCAAGCTTGGGTGCAGTGCATCTTGGCTGTGCAGGGGTGTGGACTGGGTGATATTGAATGGAGCTGCGCCATGGCACAGCGTCATTGAATATCGCACCCTGGCCACCCGCAGTGTGCATGACTCAGTGGCACTGTGCCAGTGCAAGTGGCCAGAGTGGAGCATGGGGATGCACTAGTGCAAGTTCCATTGTGCTATGCACAGCAACCACGATATTCAAAACTTGACATGCAAATGGGGCCATAATGTATGCAAGGTGCACATGGGGCCATTTGCATGTCATTATCGGGCAGATATCGGTCCACTGGACCACCAGGGATATTGGACATATGTGTATATTTTTTACAAATGCCCATGATCGGGTAGATAGCGGTCCACTGGACCACCAGGGATATTGGACATATGTGTATAATTTATACAAATGCCCGTGATCAGGCAGATAGTGGTCCACTGGACCACCAGGGATATTGGACAGACTTCTTCATTTTTTTTTTACAAATGTCCACGATCGGGCATGGGGGGACACCACCAGGTGCGGCTGGAGATCGGGTGGCCACCCACAGGTGGCAGCTGCCATGTTGTGCCCTGCAATATGACAGCTCACCTGTGGGTGGTCATCCTGTTCCTTTTTTTTGGATCAACTTTTGTGCTGGCACAGGTAGGGGTTCGCGCATGCATGGCTCTGCACATCCCAGGCTGACTATCGGGCTGTGCAGGGGTATGCATGGAGATGCCGCCTCCATGCCTGCGATACTGATGCGCCCGGTGCATCGGGATTTGTGCTAGCGATTTTTCCCTTTGAATATCACTCCGGGGCGCATCAGTGGTTTGTGCATGGTGCAACACTGTTGCGTCATGCTCAACCCTTTTGAATATCTGGGCCCTGAAGTTTAAGGTGTTCAGTTCTTCTGTAAAACTAAACTCGCAGCCCTATTGCAAACTTTACCAGCTCCTTTCCTTCAAGCCCCTCTGGCATTCCAATAATTTTGACATTGGAACATTTGGACTGGTTCTCCAGATAATCTGACCAATCAGTAGGGGCTTGCAGCTGCCCCACAAAGTGCTTCACCTCAGCAGAAGATACTTCCTTATTATCCTCCACGTCACTGATTCTCCCTTCATGTTCAGTAAGGTGCCTCATATACTCCTCACTGGTCATCTGAAGCTCAGTAACAAATCAAATCTATTTATATTGCGCTTTTCAATTATCAAAGTGCACATACATAGTAAGACAATCAGCAATAAAAACATCGATATAAGTCGTAAAAATAGTAAATAACCGAATGATCTATCCAATAAAAGCTTGTTCAAACAAATAGGTTTTCAACGCTGCTTTAAAGGACTCTGTATGCTGCCAAATTGACAGTGTCTGAAACCCCTCTTCATCTCCTGCTGCAATCCCATTAGCAGGCCTGCCAAAGATACCGCCATCGGGCCTGTCTCTGTTCCAGCACCCCCAGGTGAAACCTGCTGGCCATCACTTTGGAATTAGTTCCTCTGGTAGGACTGCCTTGGGAGTCCATTCCTCCTGCTTGAAAGTTCTGTTTATGTTTCTTCCCCAAACTGTCTTTTTCTGACATCCCAGTCCACTTTACCTGCTGCTAAAATTATTTTTTTGTTTTATTTTTTTAATTAAATCTGTTAAATCTAGAGGCTGGTCCAGTGGCTCAGAGGGCTGATGTGCTTAAAGCTTTACCTCTTCCACACCGGTGACTTGTGTTCATGAATGAGCAGGAGCTGCTGAGGGTCGACCTGGGAGGGGGGAATAGGGCTGGGAGCAGGACTGAGTGGCCAGCAGGCAGCTCTCCTCTCCCAGATTGGGGAGGTTGGCCTTCCTGGCACTTGGCTGCCACTGAGTGGAGGCTTGGTGGTAGTGCCATGCAGATGAGGGACCAGGCACTAGACCAGGATGGGTGGAGTGGGGTCTTCGGTTCTGATGCACACGTGCCTCTATGCATATGTGCAACCGAGCTGCTGAGTCCCCATGGAGAATTAAGGGAGAAAACTCAGAGGAAAAAGGACAGACATGAAAAGATCGTATGATGCCCACTGGCCATATCTCAACCCGATCCATCTCCAGGGCAACACCAGAGTGGGGAAACTGGACTGTGAGCATCGGTGGAGGAGGCTGGACCTCCCTTGCCTGACTCTCACATGGAGGGCAAAGCCGTTGGGGTGTCCTCGCCACCAGAAATCCTGGGGAGGCATTGAACAGTAGAGGGGGTGGTGGCAGCCAGAAGAAAGGAGCCTCCCTTGCCATGGCCCCACGGAGGAAAAACAGGATATGAAACAAATCAGTTAAATCTCCTATACAAAGGTGACTGTTGTGGAAACTGTTCTACCACATGTCCACCATTGATGCTGGCTCAACAGGTCCCCCTAGATCCATGACTTTTGACATTTTTTGGTGCCCTAACTAGACCATAATTTTTTTCAAAAGAATTACTATGGCAAAATTATAGCCCTAATCATTAGACAGAGAAAGTGTTATAACAATTATTGTGTTGTTTTTAACCTTGTGATATCTGGCTATTCACAGCACAAATAGTGCAGACCAGCTTAGGCAATGGTGGTAAAGCTTACCCACACACTTCTGACTGTCAATTTTCAAAGCATAAGTGTTTTTGAAATACTCTTAACCCGAGTCTTTTATGAGGTCTGAAGTGATGCAGCAGGTAATGCCCTGGCTGATCTTTTACTGCTGAAGTGTCATGCGGAAGCCATGGCTCAGGTAACATAAAGAATGATTTGGGTACTTCCTGCCCTATTCTCAGTGAAAAGCAGCCTACAGCTTGATGGAACACACAAAATCCAGTACACTTGGCAGACATTACTCCAGTGGGACTAAGGACTGAACGGGCATGTGGACTCATGCAGCAAATGTACATGTGGGGAAACATACAGCCTGGGGACAGGTGGCCTGCTGTGTACTTGTCCTCACAGAACCTGTTACACACCAGCAATCCTTCTATCATTCATGTGCTTTACATTCGCCACAGACTATTGGCTGGTGTTCTTGTTTTTCTTTCCCTCTGATTTAATTGAGACAGGGCATAAAAATTTATACTGCCCCCTTCCCGAACTCCTAACATATTTACACATTTGAATACCAATGCTCTTGCTGTCTATGTGCTGTAACCCTACTGTGTTTGCTTGCTTTGATTACTGTTTGGATGTACATGTACCTACCGTTACCATTTGTTTTTGCCTTATATATTTTAGCATGTATTAAACTATTTTTGCTGGACTATGTTACCCTATTTATTGCTGTCCTCTCCAGGACTCCGATGAAACTGAGATGCTGCATCTCATGGGGTTATGGTGGTTTGGGTAATTTTAAATAAATGATTACAAGACAAGGGAGTAGAACATACATAATTACATCAAATGAACCATAAGTATATGTAAGTTGACAATATACAAAACTGCAAATAATAAAATGCAAGGAAAAAGTGCTGCAGTAGTTTTCTACAAATCAAAATAAATATAATAAATGTGTATAAAAAGCAGCTGAATGCCAGATTAAAAAGAGAAAGTAGTGGTTTACATTTAAAATTGCGAGAACTGGAGTCAGAGGAACTTCAAAGGGTAGTGCAATCCATAAGGATGGGGCCACCAAAAGGAAAGTGTGGTCCCCCACTAATATAAGGTAAAATGGGAGAACCTAATGCAGCTCCTATCACTGTGACCATGGGACTCTGCTGGAAGAGTAGGGGACCATAAGCTCAAAGATATGGTGGGGGTAGCCCAATCTGTCCTGGTTTTAAAAGGTCAATAAAAAAACACTGAAGTCAGTTCTATAACAGGCAGCTGGTGCAGAGAGTGCAGTGATGGCTTCATTTACTCCAAAGTCAGTGCAGATGCCAGAAGCCATTTTGCTGTGTTCTGTACTAGCTGCAGATGTTGAAAGTGTCTGCAAGGCAAGTCCCTGAATAGACTATTGTAGCAGTCCAGCCTGTATGAGACAAATACATGTTTGCCACCAAGACAGAGCTACAGGGGTCATGAGGGAGCTCTCCAGACTTTCGTCAGCCCCTTCCTCCCCACCGATCACCACTGGACTCTGAACAACTCCATTTGGGAGCCCTGCTGTGCTGTGCCTCCTTGAGACTTCCTGACAAATCAGAGTGCAGGAAAGGTGGGACCAAGAAGCCATTTGTATCAGGACTTACAGCACAAGGACATGGCTGCACTAGCCATACGGCATATGCCACCAGAACAGAGCAACAGGGGTCATGAGGGGGCTCTCCACCCTTTTGACCACCCCTCCCCCTGACCAATAACTGTGAACACCCGACTAGCTCTGTTTGGGATCCCTGCTGTGCTGTGCCTCCTACAGTCTTTCTAACAAACTGGAGTGCAGCAAAGGAGAGACCAGGAAGCCCTTTATATCAGGACTTATACCACAAAAACCTGGCTGCACTAGGCATGTGGCAGACACTGCAAGAACAGAGCTACAGGGGTCATGAGGGGGAACTCCAGTCTTTTGTCCACCCCTTCTCCCCATCTATCACCATGGGACACCCAACCAGCTCTGTTTGGGAGCACAGCTTTGCCATGCCTCCTCCAGACTTCCTAAGCAATCAGAGGGTGGAAAAGGCAGGACAAGGACGACTTTTGTATCAGGGCTTACATCATAAAAATCTGGTCACACCAGCCATGTGGCAGACACCACCAGGACAATGCTGAAAGGGTCATGAGAAGATTCACCAGCCTTTCATCCACCCCCTCTCCCTCCACCTATCATTGTGGGATCCTTGAACAGCTCCATTTAGGAGTCCTGCAGTGCTGCATCTCCTACTGACTTCCTGCCCAATAAGACGGCAGTGAAGGCAGGATCAGGAAGCCCTTTGCCTTAGAGCTTACAGCACAAAGACCCAGCTGCACCAGCCACATGGCAGATGCCTCCAGGACACAGATACAGGAGTCATTAGAGGGCACTCCAGCCTTTCATTGACTCTCCTCCCCCCGATCACCACAGGATCCTGGACCAGCTCCATTTGAGAGCCCTGCTGTGTGACACCTCCTCCAGATGACCTGACCAATCAGTGGGTAGCTACATGCTCTTCCTGACAGCCCTCCAATCAGTCCTTCTGCACTGCAGTCCTCATGCAAAGGGCTTTGGGAGTCTGCCTGAGGGAATCAGCCTGAGAAGGTTGATACTGTGAATAGAGTGAATTGTATTGTTGCTTTGTACACTGTCTTGATGTAACCTCCTTTAGTTACATTTGCCTTTGACTCGGTTGTTTCTATATTTTTGTCATTTCTGCCAAGTAGGTTTTGTATAGGCTGTTTTCACAGCCCCAAGCTAGTGCTGTATAGCTACCATAATTATCATATTACCACTAGTTTACCATGTGGTCCCTGAAGCATATGCTATTTCTCAGAAGCACACTTGCTGGCCTGCTGATATTGTCTGACACCATGCCTTCCAATCAGGCATGCTATACTAGTTCCACAACTCTATATGATTTCACAATGCCAAATGTGCTAGTAACCCATAACATTGAGAAATATGGCAGTTACCACCACCACATTGTACTCGGGGAACTATATAGGACTACAGCCTATCTACCTAGGTTATGTTGAAGGAGCTACCATGTGCCCCCATCACCTAAGGTCTGCTCCCTCATTCAGGTAATATTATCCCTTCTTGTTCTGGCTGGTGATATTGAGCTAAATTCAGGTCTCAAATCAGCTGCACCCCAGTCTGCTGCATCCCCTCTTTAAAAATTGCCTACATTAATATAAGGAGCATAACCTAACATTTAGAAGAGCTCACTGTTAGGATTAGTCATTACAAGCCCAACATAACTGGTATAACTTAAATCTGCTTGAAGGCGAACGTACTTGATCATTTCTATACCTTGCCAGAATATAATTTTACTAGATCTGACTGTGCTACAACTAAGAGAGGCGGGGGGGGGGGAACTATGATCTACTGTAAGGATCATCTGCACATCTCTGTGTCTAGTTGCCCACCCACCTTCAGTCCTTTACTTGAACTGTGTCATGCAACCTCCTGTTGAGGAACTCTAAAAAACTGCATGTGCTGTTTTATATACCACCAGCTGACAGTCAATATGCCCTTCCTGTAATTATGTGCTCTACTGGCCCACTAGTCCAACACAATTAATTTCTCCTAATTGGTGATTTTAATATTGATTGGCTTGGCAGTAAAGTGAAAATTGCAGAATTGACTATCAATAAATTTCAGCTTCACCAACAAATCTCAGAACCCACAAGGAGATCAAACAATGGCATGAACTCCACCCTTATCAACTGGATTCACCCCCCAGACCTGATAGAATCATTTGCTTTGGTGTCCTTCCTGACACTAATAGTGACCACTCTTCTGTCTACTGTGTTTGGAAGGTAAATATGCCCAAGGTCCCCTCAGGCTCATTCACTTTAAAAATACCTCTTAACTTGACTCTGCACAGCTTTTGCAGGTTACAAGCATAGACTGGTCTCAGCTATTGACCACCAATGAAGTAAACCAGGCCCTCTCTCTTTTCAACAAGTTGTTACTTGGTATCCAAGATAAGTTTGCACCCAAAACTTCTAAGTGATGTAGCAAAATCACTAAATGGCTGAATTGTCCCATTCTGTCTCTAATAAAACAAAGGGATGCCAGTTGGGCTACCTTTAAGGCCACTAAGTCTGCCCTTGATTGGACAACATAGGAACTCAGAAATGAATGCAAAAGAGTCATCTGGTGCAACACAAGTCTGCATTACAAGTCATTGTTTGACTCCTTGGCTGGCATTCTAAGTCAATTCTGGAAAAATACTAATCAAATCTTAGGTGAGACCTGTAATGTCACACCCAATGATCTAACTTTCAGGAAGTCAACTGTAATAACCCTGTTATCATAGCTATCACCTTCAAACAAAGCTTCACTGGCCTCATGGACTACACTGGGATCCTCCCACTTCTGCCGCCTTATCCCCTCATTGATGACACCTGCCTCTCCAATCCCCCTTCTGCCTTAAAGCAGTGAGATTTTCTAAGGTAGGTAAGCAACTGATGTGAATCCCAGTGTCAACGTTAGCTGGCTCTGATGTTACAGAGCCAAATATATTGAGAATTGATGCCAAAGTACTTGCTGTTCCGGTCACTAAAACCTTCAACTTGTCTGTAGCATCATGCACTGTACCCAGATTATTGGAAAATCTCACACATTGTACCAGTGTTCAAGAAAGGTGATAGTTAATAACACAGGCAGCTACAGACCAATAACAATACTCCTCGATTTATCTTTGCGCTTTCTTTTTGTCGGAACCAATCCCTCAGAATCGGATCTCCTTTTGCCCAAAGAAGTATCACCCTGGTCAGAGGGCACTCCTTTCTGGTTCGGTCAAAACCGAACCGGGCTGGCCATCTGGGTAAGCGGACTTCTCGGCCTCCTTTTCCCTTAGTCTACCTAATCTCTTCTCAAGGGTAGATTTTGGAAAATTTTTACATATTTGGCAGTCTGAATCGAGGTGGTCAAACCCCAGACAATAAACACAGGTGGTGTGGGGATCAGCCTTGGCAAAGACCTCCCCATACTCACTGCAGTATTGAAACCCAGTGGGCCCGTTTTTTTCTTGGGTTTCTCAGACATGGCCAACCTAACCAAACTTACCCTTTTTTCGGTAACCGACAGGCAAGACTCCCTTATCGGTTCCTAACCATGTCACAGGTATTGGAAAAAAAAGTTTAAAACATGTTTTTTATAGAACCGATAAGAACCAGTAACCACACATGAAATATAGCAAAATTCACAATCAAATGGTCGGTTCAGTTGAACCGACCACACTTTTACAAGTTCCACACAGAAAAATAGAACAATTCCTATCTAGTACTCACGGCACCACAGACAGAGACTGAACCGACTATGTGGATACTTTTTTTTCAGTAAGAAAGGGAAAAAAAATAAACGTTAGCCCCCTTGAACCTTTCTTTTTTGAATTGTCTGAATGCCTCCTTTACTAACTTTCTGTTCACTGAATGTGAATAGCATTAAGAACAAGCTATGACAGTCTTCGTTATTTTCTTTTTTGAAGTCCTTACATTGTAATGTATTTTTTATACAAGATACACGGTTACATACGGTCACTGAAATTTCCAGTGCTTCAAAATGGTGGCATACTGGGGTTTCTTACTGGTCATTAGGATTAGAACCCTGTATTGGGTTGCTATACTTGTTCATAATATTGATGTGAAAGTTTTGAAGTTAATTGATCTGGTCCCGGGCTGGGTATTGATTTTGGATGTATTAATTCAGGGGGTTTGTTTTAGATTAGTCAATGTATATGCACCACAAACAAAAGTAACTAGGATTGATTTGCTTCAACTTATGCAGCCATATTTGCATACTTCCTTTCATGTTGTCTGGGGGGGGGTATTTTAATTGTGGAATGTCTAATAAGGATAGGGGTAAGGGTGTAAAAACCACTAAATTATTTTGTGATATGTCCTGCCTGGCCAAGGTTGTTCAGACTGCGAGTTTAACTGAAGCAGATGCTCGATTACATGAGACCACCATTCTTACTTTTCATAAAGGTACCCTGGCTATCAGGATAGATTTCTTTTTTAATTAATAAAACATTACCATTGAATTCAGTTTGGGTTACTCCAGTGGAAGTCTCTGACCATTGTGCCCTATGCATTGCAGTTGAGTCCACGGTTGCATTCTTCTTTGGTAGGGGCCTCTGGAGACTTAACTCTCAGCTGTTGGCACAACAAAACATTTTGCAACATTTGCAATATTTTATACAAGCTAGAAAGTCCTTACGTGATATGTATGAGGATTCTCTTTTATGGTGGATCGATACTAAAGCAGATGTTATTTCCCTGTTGAAAGTTTTTGGGAAGTTTCAGTGAGAAACAGCCTATTTTTCTTATTTAAAATTTAGAAAACAACTGCAGAAAATAATGTCTATGGCCCAAATCACTAAACATGATTTTTCCTTTCAAATAAAAATCCTTAAGGATAAAATGGCACCCTTTCACAAACATCAATCCACAGTTTTAAAATTTCAACAGAAATTTGGTACGCAGGGAAATTTTGCAACTATTTGTCCCTTTCTTGGCAGTAAAGAAAGGGTTGGGAAAAGGGTTTTTGTTAGCATTATAGGGCACGATGGTCAGGAGAAGTTTATACAGCAAGATAAGATGTCAGAGGAGACATCACACACGGCTTCGCTTTTCAAGGAACAGCCTGTTGATTTAGTTGCTACACAGGCCTGTCTACATAATGAAGATGTTCCAGACTGTCCCCCATCTATGCTTTCTAGCTTAGTGAGTCCTCTCACACCCCAAGAAGTACTTACTGCTATTCATTCCCTTTCAAATAAAAAAGCACCAGGTAAAGATGGTTTGACTTCTGAATTCTATAAAATAATACGCACTGCATTGTCGCAGCAAAATTGTTGATGTTTATAATGATCTGTTGATGAATTCTGAATTCCCTCTGGAAATGATGGGAGGTATTTTAATTTTCTTACATAAGAAAGGTGATAGGAAAATCCTTTCAAATTGGAGACCAATTAGCTTATTTAATGTTGATCTGAAAATGTTAATGAAAATTTTGAATACTCGTCTTTTGACTGTATCCCAACATTTAATTTCTCCTGCACAGTCCTGCACGATCCAAAACCGATCCATAATTGATCAGTTGCTATTTTTGTGTGAACTTTTTGATCAATCCCATACAGATGCTTTATCTGGATTTGCCTTGTCATTAGATCAAAAGGGAGCTTTTGATTCCATAAATCATGATATTTTATGGCTTACTTTGCAGCACTACTGTATCCCTTTTATTTTTATCTCTTGGTTACGTAAAATATTTAAGTCTCCTACAGTGTCCCCTCTGGTTAATGGATATCTGGGGCCTTTGCTTCTGGTAAAAAGGGGAGTCAGGCAGGGTTGTCCAGTCAGTCCTTTATTATATGTTTTTATTATAGATCCGTTGTTATGCACTTTGAATAAGCTGATACCTCCCATCACAGTTCCAAGTGTGTTAATTCCTTTTTCAGCTCTTGCTTATGCAGATGATATTTGTATCTGCACCCCTACTGTTTCTTCAGTGCAGACTGCAGTTGGAATATGTAATTGTTTTTGGATCCCTTTCTGGTACTTCTTTAAATAAAAGTAAATGTCTTGTGTATGAATTAGGTGGAGGTTCCCTTGCGCAGGCTCATGTCCTTGATATAAGATTTACAATAAACCCCATACAGATTTTAGGTATTGTTTTTGGTTCCCCAACTCTGGCAGTCTTTAACTGGGATATACAACTTGAAAAAGGCAGAATTATGGTGCAGAACTGGAATAAATGGCAGTTTACTAAATTTAAATGTATTTACATGATTCGGACGTATTTACTACCTCTTTTTTTTATTTTTAAGTAATATTTTTCCACCACCTAAGCAACTGGAAGCAACTTTATTTAGTATTTTTTTTCAGGCTCTTTGAGGTAGCCGCCTCAATCCCATAAAAAGTAATATTCTATATCTGCCAGTATCTAGAGGAGGTTTAAATATGATAAACTCTTTATTGTTTTTTTATTGTCAATTTTTTTGTTCTAATTTTCCACCATTATTGAAAAATCTCCCTAAATTATGAACGGGTCTCTTTTAGCATGCAGTAGGAAATTGATACCAGGAATGGGTGGATGGCCGTCTGGGCCGTATTAACACTACAGCTGTTGTGAGTCCCTATCAGCGTGAAATTTTTATTAAAGTAAGACAGTGGCGCATACCAAGTGACTGGTTACTTTCAAAAACATAAGAAATTTATATACCAGTCAGTACCTGATTCCCATTTTTCTGAACGTATTACATTTCCAAAATGTTCTGATACACAGCTCTCATCATTGCAGGGCTTAATGATTAGTAAGCGTATTCCCCCTAAACTATGGGATGTTACTTGGTTATGTGGTCACGAGAGGCTTAATATTAAAGGCAATCAATACCATAACCAGTTACAAGAACGAAATTGTTCTCGTCCAGGTTGCTCTCAAGTGCTCAAAACTATGCAACATTTATACTTTTGATGTCCATATATTTCTATGTTCTGGCGCTATGTTGCCAATGTCTGAAATAACCTGCATGAAAAAGTCACTTCTGAAATTACGATTTTGGTTCATATCCTCGGATTGGAGTAAATGGGATACTGGTACGCTGCATGTCCTTTTTGCAGTATTTAAGTGGTTTATTTGGTAAAGTAAGTGCCTTTTTACTTTACAGCAGAAGGACCTCTCTTATGTTGAACTTTTGCAGAAAAACAATTCAGAACTGTCTACTATTTACAAATATGAAGCTGGACTATATAATCGTACTATTCTGAGGGTGAATTGGAGGAATTTACCATGGGTAACAGATAATGATGTTCCTGTTACATGAATTAAGTTTTCTCTGACTTTTTGTTTTCTTTTTTGGTTCCTTAGGTTGTGTTTCTTTTTCTCAGTATGATGTAATACTGAATTTTCTTGTGTTATTTTTGTACTATTTTATTTTTCTTTTTGTTATGGGATTTTTTCCTATTTCTTCTCTTTCTGGTTTTTTTGTTTTCTTGTATGCAATTACTTATAAAGTGTGAATTAACACTGTTTTTTCTTTATTTTGTTTTGAAGTTTTGTTAATAAAAAATTCCCCTACTCTTTTCGAGAAGTGCCATGGGATCTTTAACATCCACCTGAACTACCACCAGAACAGGCAGATGGGACCTTGGTTTAATGTCTCATCCAAAAGACAACACTTCAGGAGTGCAGCACCCCCCTCATGCTGCACTACAGTGTCAGTATTGGGATATTAACCCAAGTGCCTGGTGTGGGGATAGAACCCACAGCCTTCTGATATTCTGGCTTCAGAGGCAAGTGTGCTACCTGCTGAACCACTGACACTGGCCCAAATGATTGCCACAGTTTGCAAGAATTAAACACCTGAAGTTTAAGGTGTTCAGTTCTTCTGTAAAACTAAACTCGCAGCACTATTGCACACTTTACCAGATCCTTTCCTTCAAGCCCCTCTGGCATTCCAGTAATTTTGACATTGGAGCATTTGGACTGGTTCTCCAGATAATCTGCCCAATCAGTAGGGACTTGCAGCTGCCCCATAAAGTGCTTCACCTCAACAGAAGATACTTCCTTATGATCCTCCATGTCACTGGTTCTCCCTTCATGTTCAGTAAGGTGCCTCATATACTCCTCACTGGTCATCTGAAGCTCAGTAACAAATCAAATCAAATTTATTTATATTGTGCTTTTCAATAATCAAAGTGCACATACATAGCAAGACAATCAGCAATAAAAACATAGATATAAATTGTAAAAATAGTAAAAAACAGAATGATCTATCCAATAAAAGCTTGTTCAAACAAATAGGTTTTCAACGCTGCCTTAAAGGACTCTGTGTGCTGCCAAATTGGTTTGACAGTGTCTGAAACCCCTCCTCATCTCCTCCTGCTGCAATCCCATTAGCAGGCCTGACAAAGATACCACCATCGGGTCCATCTCTGTTCCAACACCCGCAGGTGAAACCTGCTGGCCATCGCTTTGGCCTTAGTTCCTCTAGTAGGCCTGCCTTGGGAGTCCACTCCTTCTGCTTGAAAGTTCTGTTTATGTTTCTTCCCCAAACTGTCTTTTTCTGACATCCCAGTCCACTTTATCTGCTGCTAAAATTATTTTTTTATTTATTTTTTTTAATTAAATCTGTTAAATCTAGAGGCTGGTCCAGTGGTGCAGAGGGCTGATGTGCTTAATGCATTACCTCTCCCACACCGGTGACTTGAGTTCATGAATGAGCAGGAGCTGCTGAGGGTTGACCTGGGAGGGAGGGGGGAGGGATAGGGCTGGGAGCAGGACTGGAGTGGCCAGCAGGCAGCCTCCCAGATTATTGGGGAGGTTGGCCTTCCTGGCACTTGGCTGCCACTGAGTGGAGGCTTGGTGGTAGTGCCATGCATATGAGGGACCAGGCACTAGACCAGAATGGGTGGAGTGAGGTCTTCAGTTCTGAAGAACACACATGCCTCTACACATGTGTGCAACCAAGTTGCTGAGTCCCCATGGAGAATTAAGGGAGAAAACTCAGAGGAAAAAGGACAGACATGACAAGATCGTATGATGCCCACTGGCCATATCTCAACCCAATCCATCTCCAGGGCAACACCAGAGTGGGGAAATTGAATTGTGAGCATCAGTGGGGGAGGCTGGACCTCCCTTGCCTGACTCTCACATGGAGGGCAAAGCCGTTGGCTTTCCCTCGCCACCAGGAATCCTGGAGAGGCATTGAACAGTAGAGGGGGTGGTGGCAGCCAGAAGAAGGGAGCCTCCCTTGCCATAGCCCCATGGAGGAAAAACAGGATATGAAACAAATCAGTTAAATCTCCTATACAAAGGTGACTGTTGTGGAAACTGTTCTACCACATGTCCACCATTGATGCTGGCTCAACAGGTCCCCCTAGAGCCATGACTTTTGATATTTTTTTGTGCCCTAAATAGACCATGATTTTTTTCAAAAGAATTACTATGGCAAAATTACAGCCCTAATTGTTAGACAGAGAAAGTGTTATAACAATTATTGTGTTGTTTTTAACCTTGTGAAATCCGGCTATTCACAGCACAAATAGTGCAGACCAGCTTAGGCAATGGCGGTAAAGCTTACCCACACACTTCTGACTGTCAATTTTCAAAGCATAAGTGTTTTTGAAATACTCTTAACCCGAGTCTTTTATGAGGTCTGAAGTGGTGCAGCAGGTAATGCCCTGGCTGATCTTTTACTGCTGAAGTGTCATGCTGAAGCCATGGCTCAGGTAGCATAAAAAACATACAGCGTGGGGACAGGTGGCCTGCTGTGTGCTTGTCCTCACAGAACCTGTTACACACCAACAATCCTTCTATCATTCATGTGCATTACATTCGCCACAAACTATTGGCTGGTGTTCTTGTTTTTCTTTCCTTCTGATTTAATTGAGACAGGGCATAAAGATTTATATGGCCCCCTTCCCGAACTCCTAACATATTTACACATTTGAATACCAATGCTCTTTCTGTCTATGTGCTGTAACCCTACTGTGTTTGCTTGCTTTGATTACTGTTTGGATGTACATGTACTTACCATTACCATTCGTTTTTGCCTTATATATTTTAGCATGTATTAAACTATTTTTGCTAGACTATGTTATCCTATTTGTTGCTGTCCTCTCCAGGACTCCGATGAAACTGAGATGCTGCATCTCATGGGGTTATGGTGGTTTGGGTAATTTTAAATAAATGATTACAAGGCAAGGGAGTAGAACATACTGTACATAAATACATCTAATGAACCATAACTATATGTAAGTATACAATATACAAAACTGCAAATAATAAAATGCAAGGAAAAAGTGTTGCAGTAGTTTTCTACATATCAGAATAAATATAATACATGTGTATAAAAAGCAGCTGAATGCCAGATTAAAAAGAGAAAGTAGTGGTTTACATTTAAAATTGCAAGAATTGGAGCCAGAGGAACTTCAAAGGGTAGTGCAATCCATAAGGATTGGGCCACCTCAAGGAAAGTATGGTCCCCCACTAATATAAGGTAGAATGGGAGAACCTAATGCAGCTCCTATCACTGTGACCATGGGATTCTGCTGGAAGAGAAGGGGACCATAAGCTCAAAGAGATGGTGCGGGAAGCCCAATCTGTCCTGGTTTTAAAAGGTCAATAAAAAAACACTGAAGTCAGTTCTCTAACAGGCAGCTGATGCAGAGAGTGCAGTGATGGCTTCATTTACTCCAAAGTCAGTGCAGATACCAGAAGCCATTTTGCTGTGTTCTGTACTAGCTGCAGATGTTGAAAGTGTCTGCAAGGCAAGCCCCTGAATAGACTACTGTAGCAGTCCAGCCTGTATGAGTCAAATACATGTATGCCACCAAGACAGAGCTACAGGGGTCATGAGGGAGCTCTCCAGCTTTTCGTTCACCCCCTTCCTCCCCACCGATCACCACTGGACTCTGAATAACTCCATTTGGGAGCCCTGCTGTGCCATGCCTCCTCTAGACTTCCTGACAAATCAGAGTGCAGGAAAGGTGGGACCAAGAAGCCCTTTGTATCAGTACTTGCAACACAAAGACATGGCTACACTAGCCATGTGGCATATGCCACCAGAACAGAGCTACAGGGGTCGTGAGGAGGCTTTCCACCCTTTTGTCCACCCCTCCGCTGACCAATCACTGTGAACCCTCAACTAGCTCTGTTTGGGATCCTTGCTGTGCTGTGCCTCCTACAGTCTTTCTAACAAACTGGAGTGCAGCAAAGGAGGGACCAGGAAGCCCTTTATATCAGGACTTATACCACAAAAACCTGGCTGCACTAGGCATGTGGCAAACACTGCAAGGACAGAGCTACAGGGGTCATGAGGGGGAACTCCAGTCTTTTGTCCACCCCTTCTCCCCATCTATCACCATGGGACACCCAACCAGCTCTGTTTGGGAGCACAGCTTTGCCATGCCTCCTCCAGACTTCCTAAGCAATAAGAGGGTGGAAAAGGCAGGACAAGGATGACTTTTGTATCAGGGCTTACAGCACAAAGATCTGGTTACACCAGCCATGTGGCAGACACCACCAGGAAAAGGCTGAAAGAGTCATGAGAAGGTTCACCAGCCTTTCATCCACCTCCTCTCCCCACACCTATCATTGTGGTATTCTTGAACAGCTCCATTTAGGAGCTCTGCAGTGCTGTACCTCCTACTGACTTCCTGCCCAATAAGATGGCAGCAAAGGCAGGATCAGGAAGCCCTTTGTCTTAGAGCTTACTGCACAAAGACCCAGCTGCACCAGCCACATGGCAGATGTCTCCAGGACACAGATACAGGGGTCATGAGAGGGCTCTCCAGCCTTTCATTGACTCTCCTCCCCCCCGATCACCACAGGATCCTGGACCAGCTCCATTTCTGAGCCCTGCTGTGTGGCACCTCCTCCAGATGACCTGACCAAGCAGTGGGTAGCTACATGCTCTGCCTGACGGCCCTCCAATCCGTCCTTCTGCACTGCAGTCCTCATGCAAAGGGCATTGAGAGTCTGCCAGAGGGAATCAGCCTGAGAAGGTTGATACTGTGAATAGAGTGAATTGTATTGTTGCTTTGTACACTGTCTTGATGTAACCTCCTTTAGTTACATTTGCCTTTGACTCGGTTGTTTCTGTATTTTTGCCATTTCTGCCAAGTAGGTTTTGTATAGGTTGTTTTCACAGCCCCAAGCTAGTGCTGTATAGCTACCATAATTATCATATTACCACTAGTTTACCATGTGGTCCCTAAAGCATATGCTATTTCGCGGAAGCACACTTGCTGGCCTGCTGATATTGTCTGACACCATGCCTTCCAATCAGGCATGCTATGCTAGTTCCACAACTCTATATGATTTCACAATGCCAAATGTGTTAGTAACCCATAACATTGAGATATATGGCAGTTACCACCACCACATTGTACTCGGGGAACTATATAGGACTACAGCCTATCTACCTAGGTTATGTTGAAGGAGCTACCATGTGCTCCCATCACCTAAGGTCTGCTTCCTCATTCAGGTAATATTATCCCTTCTTGTTCTGGCTGGTGATACTGAGCTAAATTCAGGTCTCAAATCAGCTGCACCCCCAGTCTGTTGCAGAGCCTTTTTAAAAATTGCTTACATTAATATAAGTAGCATAACCTAACATTTAGAAGAGCTCACTGTTCAGATTAGTCATTACAAGCCCAACATAACTGGTATAGCCGAAATCTAGTTGAAGTCGAACATACCTGATCATTTCTATGCCTTGCCAGAGTATAACTTTACTAGACCTGACTGTGCTACAACTAAGAGAGGTGGGAGGGGGGGACTATGATCTACTGTAAGGATAATCTGCACATCTCTGTGTCTAGTTGCCCACCCACCTTCAGTCCTTTACTTGAACTGTGCCATGCAACCTCCTGTTGTGGAACTCTAAAAAACTGCATGTGCTGTTTTATATATCACCAGCTGACAGTCAATATGCCCTTCCTGTAATTCTGTATTCTACTGGCCCACTAGTCCAACACAATTAATTTCTCCTAATTGGTGATTTTAATATTGATTGGCTTGGCAGTAAAGTGAAAATCCTAGAATTGACTATCAATAAATTTCAGCTTCACCAACAAATCTCAGAACCCACAAGGAAATCAAACAATGGCATGAACTCCACCCTTATCAACTGGATTCTCCCCCCAGACCTGATAGAATCATTTGCTTTGGTGTCCTTCCTGACACTATTAGTGACCACTTTTCTGTCTACTGTGTTTGGAGGGTAAAGATGCCCGAGGTCCCCTCAGGCTCATTCACTTTAGAAATACCTCTAAACTTGACTCTGCACAGCTTTTGAAGGAGGTTACAAGCATAGACTGGTCTCAGCTATTGACCACCAATGAAGTAAACCAGGCCCTCTCTCTTTTCAACAAGTTCTTACTTGGTATCCAAGATAAGTATGCACCCAAAACTTCTAAGTGATGTAGCAAAATCACTAAATGGCTGAATTGTCTCATTCTGTCTCTAATAAAACAAAGGGATGCCAGTTGGGCTACCTTTAAGGCCACTAAGTCTACCCCTGATTGGACAATGTATAGTGAACTCAGAAATGAATGCAAAAGAGTCATCTTGTGCAACACAAGTCTGCATTACAAGTCATTGTTTGACTCCTTGGCTGGCATTCTAAGCCAATTCTGGAAAAATACTAATCAAATCTTAGGTGAGACCTGTAACTTCACACCCAATGATCTAACTATTCAGGAAGTCAACTGTAATAACCCTGTTATCATAGCTATCACCTTCAAACAAAGCTTCACTGGCCTCATGGACTACACTGGGATCTTCCCACTTCTGCCGCCTTATCCCCTCATTGATGACACCTGCCTCTCCAATCCCCTTCTACCTTAAAGCAGTGAGATGTTCTAAGGTAGGTAAGCAACTGATGTGAATCCCAGTGTCAATGTTAACTGGCTCTGATGGTACAGAGCCAAATATATTGAGAATTGATGCCAAAGTACTTGCTGTTCTGGTCACTAGAACCTTCAACTTGTTTGTAGCATCATGCACTGTACCCAGATCATTGGAAAATCTCACACATTGTACCAGTGTTCAAGAAAGGTGATAGTTAATAACACAGGCAGCTACAGACCCATAACAATACTCCTGGTACTGAATAAAATACTTGAGAGATTGGTAGCCTCCCAAGTAACTGAGTACCTTAACTCCTATAGTCTCCTGTCTCCTGTACAACATGGCTTCCAGAAAGGCCACAGCAGTACCACTGCCCTCCTGTTGCTAACCACCAGTGTTGCCTCTGCCATGGACAAGGCAAACTTATGGGTGCAGTTTTTATTGACCTCACTAAAGCTTTTGACTTGGTTGACCATTCCCTCCTCTCTGGAAAACATGGTGCACTGGGTGTTTCCTCCACTTCCCTAGAATGATTTAAAAGCTGTATTAGTTTAGTTTAGTTTATTTATTTCACTAGGAAGAGGCTCTGTTGAGCAAGCTCATTTACAAGAAGGTCCTGGATAGGACAGTATACAGTATAAATAGGTACAACAGAATACAAAAGTGAAGAGATACAACTGCAGTGCCATAACTGATGAACAAGATATACATTTTTGTTCAGACCAGTCTATAATATATACAATAATAGGGATAATACCATTGTAGTTCAGTAATTAATGTACTGTACAGGATAGACAAAAAAAATCAATATAGATCAGTCGAGGATATAAGAAAATCTAATAAACCTATACTAAGTATTAAATATTTTACAGTCACTTGACAGGTCAAAGCAGAAAAGGATATTTAATTATGTTTATGCCTCACAAGTATATAAGTATATATGTTATTCCTACCAGACTGGGTCAGCAGATACCTCAGTGTTTACATTTTATTGTAATTACAGAAACATAACTCTTTACATACATTTTCCAAAAGTGATTTGAAAACACCTACGTTTACTGTGTTGGTGAGTTTCAGTGTGTTTTGCAATTTGTTCCATGCCAGAGGGATGATGCTACTGATAGATGACTTTCCATAAAGGGTGCTAAACCTTGATGTTTCTAGTGGCATATAAATACTCCTTCTTAGCGTGTGAGCAAGAAATGAGTTCTCAGATACAATATGGCAGTTTATTAGATAATATTTTGTAGGCCCACATACAGAGATTTTTCAGTCTCCTCATGGCCAGAGATTTCCACCCCATTGCAATATATATGGTACAATGGTGAGTTCTGGGCAAAGAAGCTGTAATAAATTGAAGGGCCCAATGGTATAACACCTCTAGTTTGTTTAGGTATGTAAGGGGACAGCGACTATAAATCAGGTCAGCATAATCTAGTAGAGGGAGTAATGTGTCTGGCACCAGCCTCTTCCTAACATCTAGTGGGAAACAACTCTTGTTTCTATAGAAAAAGTCCAACCTGATTCTAATTTTTTTTCAGATAATATCTATGTAAGTAGTAAAGGACAGGCATTGGTAGAGCCATACGCAGAGGCTTTTGACATTGTCCACTACTTCAAGTGGAATGTAGCAGCTGAATGACCAGGCAGGAGCAAGCAGAGTTTCAAAGTTGCTGACTGGTGAACGGCAGGATTATTATCAAGTTCTCTAGCCCTATGCTTTTGGCACACTGCTAAAATTGTTTTTTAATGTATTTACTATTTATTTAATGTATTCCTGCTGCTCCAAACAGTTTGTACTCTGAGGCTTTTTTTTCCTTCCTCAGGTCAGCGGAGTTCCTGCCTCCCCCCCACTTCACTTCGGGACCAGCCTGGGTTTCTTCCCGTACATGGATTGTACCCTAGCGCTCTGGACTGTGGAACAAGTTTTGACAGCCTGGCCTTGAAATTAACACAAGCCAAGAAATAGTTACTGGATGGGTCTGTGTTCATCTTTTATTTATTTTGTACTGCTGTAACTCCATAAATGTGGCCTTATTAGTCCTTGAGTCTGCTGCTTTATGCCAGGCAAAAAATGAAGTGAAGTGTTACAGACTTCTGAAGATTCTTCTACTAAGAAAACTTTGTGCCCCCAGACCACTTTGTAATTATTTTATTTATTTGATATATTATATGTTTATGTTTATGGGTGCTTTCTTGATGTTTTGTCTGGGCTCTTGTTTGATATTTGTAATTTGACTTTCTCTCATGCTCTTTTCTGTTGCTTTTCATCTCTTTTGGTGGTCGGACTTGCTTGATACTTTCATTTTTTTGCTGTTTTTGTTTCACTTTGGGGCTTTAGTTAATCTGTGTCAGAGACCCTCCTGCGTACTATTATCAGTGTTTGGGTTGTGTGCTTTAACTTGGTTTTGGTTTACTGTTATTAATTTTTTATACAGGACTTCTGTGTGATTTTGGCACCTGGTGCTTTACGATCATTATATCTTATTTCTTCCTTTGGAATCATTTTCACTGGATAAATATTTTAATTAACAAACTTGGTTTAATATACAGTACTTGATTAATTAGGTCTGGATGATATTTAGTTTATTCAAAGATAAAGTAAGATTATAAGAGTTGGGATATAGACACTAAATAAATAAATAATAGATCTATTACATTTAAATCACTCTAAAAGCCTCAGCTCAGCTGGGCTAATTAGAACCAGTTAATTTAATTGATCAACTCTACTGATGTTACTTAATTGATAAGTGCATCACTGAGCTCTTTTGACACATTTCTGTACTTCTCCTCTTGACAATCATTTTACTATCAAGGAGTAATTACTTATGACTTTAATTTACATAATTGCTACAAGCATAAAATTGCTGTAGGTCATCTAGCATTTATTCATGCATCATGAGCTACTGTGGCTGGGATAGCCTTTCAAGCAGCAGCTATTTTTATTTATTTATTTTATTTTTATTTACATTTTATTTAAAACTTGGTAACCAGGAAAGGCACACTGAGCCGAAGCTCGTTTCCAGGTGTGACCCGGGGAAACAGGGAAACAATACAGACAAAGGGATGCAAAAACCAGAACAGTTCTACAATATAATACAAGCATAGGATAAAACAAAAATCAACTTAGAAGAATTGAAATGACATAATAATCAGAAATACAATCATGACAATTATAGCAAAGTACGAGAAAGGCACCACCTTGGAACTAATGAAATGCAATAACAATCAGGGAGGGGATACAACTATCTTATAAACAGAAATGTCCATCAGAACAGTACCACAAAGTATGAGTACTGCATCTGTGCAATAAATTGATATCAGGCATAGAGGAGGTAAGTGCAAAACAAGGTGTGGAAGCAGCAGGAGGGAAGCATAGGGAAGGAGTTGGGGGTTAGTAGGCTAGGTGGGTTGAAGAGGAGGAAAGAAGGTGGGACAGCAACAAGTGGAGCAAGGAAGGAGATGGATATTGTATTTCAAGGAGGTGAGTGAGGGGAAGTGGCGAACAGTCCTAGGGAATTGGTTCTAAAGAAGTTGGAGGCAGGAGGAAAAAATGGACTGTCCCGCTTCAAGTGAGGGTGGAGGAGGGAGAAAGAATAAGAGTCCCTAGAGTGGAGGGAGTAGGTAGAAATGTGAGCAGATGACAAGTGGGAGGAGAGATATCAGGGAAGAGTCCTGAACCAATATTTGGCAGTGAGGGAGAGGCAATGGGATGCTCATCTGTGGAAGAGGGGGTTGATTGAGAGGGAAGAGTAGAGAAGACAGTGGTGAGTGAGAGGAGGGGAGGTGGTAGCAAAGTGATAGAATGAGTTTAGGAGAGTATCAAGTTCAGAGATATATTTTTACTTTATACATAGCTGTACATAGTGGCATACAACAGTTGCAATGGCCATTTAAAAGTTTTTTTTAGAAGTTTTAGCTTAAGTGTTTTTAAGCTAAGCTAAAAACTTTGGAGATCTACCAAATTTGAACTTTATCTTTGTTTTATCTTACACTGATGATAAATTAAAAAAATGGAAGCTCCCAGGGAGGTAGCAAAGGGGTGGTTTGGGGGTTGAAATCCCCCCGAACGCACATAGCGCATGTGTGATTGGCGGTTGCAAGTGGCATCTTTTTTTTTTTTTAAGTCTGGATCCTGCTGCTCTGCCTCCATTGTCACTGCCCATAATTCTAGTCCTGGGCATGGGATGGCAATATGGAGGATGCACATGCACATAGGCTGTCAGCCAGGTCGGGGTCACATGGTGTGCAGACTGCACAGTCACATGATGGCGGGATGATGAAGTTGCAGCAGGAGAAGTAATAGGAGCCCATCGCCTCTCCCATCCTCCCATACCATGACTGACAGCTGCTCATAAATGTAAAGCCCACCTCAAAGATCCACAGGCACCAATACCGATTGGCAGCTATGTTATAGACCAATCAGTACTGGTTTTTCTCACATGTTTGCCCTCCTCCAGCAACCAATTCGGAGCAGAGCACAAGACAGTCTTTGTATCTGGTAAGCGAGCTAGTGCTGTTAACTGAGGAAGAAATGAGTGTGTGTCTGTTTACAGTGTGCCTGGCATATTTTTCTTTTATTGTAAGCGGCTACCTGCATCTGAGGGAAAAAAAGCCCTTGTAAGGGCTCTACTCTGCTCTGTGTAAAAGAGAAAATAATTCAACAACATCAAAGGAGTCGTCTTCTCTCTCAATGAAGTCACAGTGGTGAATTAAGCAGCTGAGACTGAGAGAGGAGATCAGACAAGCTACTGTGTGTACTGCTGCTGCTAATAGTAGCTGCTGCTACTGTGCTTCACAGCAGTCAGCAGGCACTACACAATATATAAATGTATCACATATTTTCTTCCTCCTGTCCTGACCTTGTGTATATTATAAACAAATTAAAAGAAAAGGAAAGAAAATAGTTGGAGTTAGGACAGAAAGAACGACACTCAGTCTCAGTGTGTGTATGTTGGGGGGCAGAAAGAGTAGACAAGGAGGACTGAGGCTCACACAAGGAGTGAGGGAGTGTGGACAGAGTGACTGTCTCTTTGGCTGGGTCCGGGACAGATGTGAGGCTAGCACTGCAGCAGCAGGGAAGAAGACCCAGGCCACCTGGCTGACTGGTACTAAATACTTTTGTGTTGTACATAAAGAGATAAACAAAGCCTGCCCTGCCTGCCATATTTCTTCTAATTACTGAGAGAACACTATCTGCTCTGTCTGGCTGCAGTGCATTTTACTGTAGAGAAGAGAGAGAGAGAGATAAGTGTAACCCAATACAAATGGGGGTTCCCAAAAAGTCTTCCTTGAGCTTGCCTAAATGCTCACTGTCAGGCTGGTGTTCTGCGTTTTAGCAGTTTAAATGTATTGTCAGAGAGTGCCTGTATAGCCTCTGTGTACTGTCTCTTTAAGAGCTGCCTGGATTGCAGTCATAATTAATTTGAGAGGGAACTCTGTTAGAAGATGTACTTGTTTGCTGATCATTTGTTAGAGTAATAATAATATTGCAGTTTGTTCTAACCTGCCTTCTTTTCGGCATAGACAGTTCTGTTTGTTTCCATCATCTTGGTCCTGGACTGCAGAATGGGCCAATCAGTACATTTGAGACTCTAAAATGGAGCCTGCCTACAGGGGCTTGGTGGGGCCAAAACTTGTAGGAATTGTAGTTTGGGGCTTTTGGCACCTACAATAACCTGGAGGGGGAGCCCTTGTTGTGACTGATAGACATATCAGCCAACTGAACCTTTTGGATCTTGGGAAAAGTCCCATACTACTTGCAGTTTCAGTTAGATCTAAGTTGAGAAGTGAAGAAGTAACAGCTCAAAGTAGTTCGAGCAGCAATCCATAGTATATTCACTTGGCAGAACTGTGGAAAGGCCTGAGTTTTGGCCTACATGCCTGCCTGCTGTCCCTGAGAGGGAACTTGTGCCTTTTTTGGACTGAATCCAAACTTGGAGAGTGAAGTAAGCCACTGAATTATGACTAGGCCCCTACCTGAAGAAGACCGAAGATTTGCTAAATGCGATCGGCCTGTCTGGACTTCCAGCCACCTCTGAACTCCCGGATTGTGCAGAGACTCTGTAATTATGACCGGAGAGCTTTTTGCCTGGTACAGTGGAATTTCCTTACATGTGAATGTGTTGTGTGCTTATAGTGGGCCATGATTTGGTTCCCCACTGTGGTTTGAATTGTATTCTACTTGCTGGAAGCTGCATTAGAATTTCCTTACATGTAAATGTGCTGTGTGCTGCTAGTGGGTTGCGATTTGGTTCCCCACTGTGGTTTGAACTGTATTCTGCTTGCTGGAAGCTGCATCCAGCCCCACAGACTGAACCCAAAATCATCTCCATTGGGCCTAGGCCTTGCCACACTGGCCAAGCCCGACTACCCACTGCACAGAGAAAGCCATCGACGAGAGACCTGCCTGGGGATCAGCCCCATGCTCAGCACCTGAACAAGAACGATGTCTCGGTGATTCGTGTGGGCCTTGTTTCTCCAGGCACTCCAGCTCAACAACCTGCAGTCTCGATTTCATCCTGCCTGTGTCCAGTATTGGATATCATGAGTAAACATCAGGGTAGTTCCTTGCAACAACAGCTAAATCTAAAGTGTTGTCATCTGATTGTCTTGCTGCTTTTTCTTTCATGAACTGAGCCCTCTGGCTCTGGATTACAAGTAGTGTGTATTGTGCATGTTGTTTTCTTCCATCACAGGGTCCCAACCAGCTGCAACATTCCTGACTAGCCCACCATTTTCCTACCTGGGTACCCAGAGTGTGTGACTTTGTGGGGTCTTAAAACGCATGTATAACTGTTTGATTAATATAGCCTTTAAGCCAATCAACCTGATTACACCCCTTCCTTGTTCAAGTCCCCTGAATAAATCAGATCTGACTTTTTCTGCATTTAACCTGACTGTGGTTCCAGTTTGTGCCAAGAGTACTGTACTGTTGCTATTTACTGTGCATAACCTTGTTTTACAGGGGGTCCTGAGGGTCGAGCCAGAGGAACCAGCCCTGGTGGTAACAGCAGACAGTGTAGGTAGTGGTATGGTGTACAAGGGGTACTGTGAAAGAGATTATTGTATATTGCTCAGGCCACTAGAAGGGAAAAAGGGGGGTTACAGTGTCCCAGAGGGCTGTGCCCAGGTTAGTTTGACCACTACTAACCCTGACCTCCTGGTGGATGCACCCGTTTCAGAACTCAGGCCCTTAACCTGCTACTAGCCACACAGATGGGGTAGTAGCCCTTGGGATAGCACCACCTAGGGGTTACATAAGTAGCAATACAGACTTAAAGAAAGAACATTAGTGATTTGAACTAGTCAGTATTAACAAGTGTGTAATAAGTCTCTACTAGCCAGCCCTGCCTGCCAGATTTATTCTGATTAAGCTGAGCCCAGGCTGAAACACAGAGCACTTTCTGTCTGCAGTGCACTTACTGTGTGCCTGTGTGTGTTACTGTGTAGAACAGAAGAGAGAGACTGAGAAAGGTAGTATAGAGAATTAGAGATCTACAGAAGAAAGATCAAAAGGTGAACTAGTCAAGTCTGCCTTTCAGGTTTATTTTGATTACACAAGCACTGTCTCTGGGCACTGCGCTTACTTTGTAGAGAAGAGAGACTTCAAGTTCAGAAAGAGACAGAGAGAGAGAGAGAGAGAGAGAGACAGGATAATAGTATATTAGTATACATAGACTTAAAGAAATAATAACATAAAGTGAAGTGAAGTCAGCCTGCGGCCTGCCAGATTTATTCTGATTAAACTGAGAGCACACACTGCAGTCACTTACTGTAGAGGAGAGAGAGAGAGACTTAAAGTTCAGAGGGAGAGAGAGAGAGATAGTAGTAGATAGAATAGAGAATAGACACTGAAAGAAATAACTGTAATAACACAAAGTTAAATCTGCCTGCAGCCTGCCTGCCAAAATCGACATTTATTTTGATTAAACTGAGAGAATACTGTGTGTTTGTGCACCGACTGACTTACTGTGTGAAGAAGAGAGGAAGACTTCAAGTTCAGAGTGAGTAGTGAAAGAGATAGATAGACTTGGTCTTGTCTTCTTAAGAAAAAGGGAGGACATGTTTTGAAAAATAATTTCCTAATCCCACCTATCCTGTTCCAGCCCTTGCCATCAGATTTTTCTGATTAGAGAGAGCATTCCTCCACTATCTGTAATGTGTGTGTATGTAATAACTGGTGTGTGTGTGTAGTGTATGTAGAGATGTTTCAGAGAGAGCGATACTAGTAGTAGGACTTCAGAGTGAGAGAGAGATATACAGTAGGAGAAGGAGCCTTGAGGACTACAGTCAGAGTAGAGACTGACAGCGAGCAAGGGAACTTCAGGGAAGAGACTAAAACTGTCCTCGATTGAAAAATAAGAGACAGCAGAGAAGACAAGAGACAAGTTACCTTTTTCACAAAAACAATTTTATTAGAGACAAGTTATAATTCTTCATACTTGTTGTTAACTAGTTTTCTAACTGAAATCAGTCTCCTTTATAACTCATATTCTTATTAGCACTCCACATTGCCCTAAAGTATAAGGAATCACAGAAGGAGCACGACAGGGAACTGTATCAAGTAAAACAGAAAGAAGTGGGGAAGGCAGTCAGAATAGCAAAAGCCCAAACCAAGGAAAAAATAGCCAATTCAGTTAAGAAGGGGGATAAAACCTTTTATAGGTACATTAGGGAGCATAGAAAGGTTAAGGGAGGAATAGTGAAGATTAGTAAGAGAGAGGGGAGGTGGGCAGAGGGAGACAGTGAAAAGGCAGAGATACTGAATGAATACTTTTGCTCAGTATTCACAAAAGAAGATAAGGAGGAGTTATCTAAACCAGACAATAGAAGCACTCTGGGTAGGGGAGTTGACACCAGTCCGTTTGCAGAAGAAAGAGTCCTGAAAGAACTCCTAAAACTCAAGGTGGACAAAGCAATGGGGCCTGATGGGATTCACCCCAGAATCCTAAAAGAACTAAGGGAGGACCTAGTGATACCACTGACCACACTTTTAACAAATCATGGGAGGATGGGGTGGTACCTGAGGACTGGAGGAGGGCAGATGTGATTCCCCTTCACAAAGTGGGAGCAAGGCAGAAGCAGAAACTATAGACCTGTAAGTTTGACCTCAGTGGTAGGGAAAATGATGGAATCACTTCTGAAAGAAAGAACTGTTGAGTACCTAGAGGCCAGAGGGGCACAGGACCCACAGCAGCATGGATTTACAGCAGGAAGGTCATGTCAGATGAATCTAATAGATTTCTTCGACTGGGTGACCAAAGTAATAGACCAGGGAGGGCTGTGGATATGGCCTACCTAGACTTTAGCAAGGCATTTGACACAGTCCCCACAAGATTAATAATCAAGTTAGCCAGCCTGGGAGTGGGTCCCAGGGTGGTAGCCTGAGTAACAAAGTGGCTGCAAAACAGGACACAGAAGGTAATAGTGAATGGAACACATTCCAAGAAAGGGGTCACTAGTGGAGTACCTCAGGGCTCAGTACTGGGTCCATTCCTCTTTAACATCTTTATAGGTGACATTGCAGAGGGTCTGGAGGAAAGGTACGCCTCTTTGCAGATGACACAAAGATCTGTACAGAGTTGATACACATGGGGTAGAAAGAATGAGAAGGGACTTGGCAAGGTTGGAGGAATGGTCAGACATATGGCAACTTAGATTCAATGCAAAGAAGTGCAAAGTAATGCACCTGGAAAACAAAAACCAGGAGAAGAGTACACAATAACAGGGAGGTACTAACAACTACAAAATGGAAAGGGACCTGGGGTAGTCATATCAGATGATCTAAAGGTTGGTAAGCAATGTGAGAAGTCAGTAAGGAGAGCCAGGGGGATACTGGAATGCATAGGAAGGGGCATCTCAAGTAGAAAAAGGGAAGTGGTTATCCCTCTGTACAGACAGTTGGTGAGACCCCATCTGGAATACTGTGTGCAGTTTTGGAGACCTCATCTACGCAAGGACATAGACAGGATGGAAGCAGTCCAGAGGGGGGAACTAAAATGGTGCAGGGTCTGCATCAGACACCATATGAAGTGAGACTTGAGAGAGCTTAATATGTATACCCTTGGTGAAAGGAGGGACAGGGGGACATGATATAAATGTTCAAGTACCTGAAGAGAATCAACAAAGTCCAGGAGGGTAGCATCTTTCAGAAAAAGAGATGTGTAAGAACAAGGGGGCACAATTTAAAGACAGAGACAGGACGGCTCGGGGTAATATGAGGAAATTTTGCATGGAGAGAGTGGTGGATGCATGGAACCACCTTCCTGGGGAGGTTATTGGGTCTAAAACAGTGGGGGAATTCAAACATGCATGGGACAGACATAAGGCAATTGTAGCGGGGGGTGGCAGGAAGTAGGCTGTTGGTTAACTAGAATCTGCAGCTTATCCAGTAGGCAGGGAAATGGCAGACTGGGTGGGCCAAGTGGTCCTTATCTGCCATCAAAGTCTATGTTTCTATGTTTCTATGTTCTGATTCCCAAATATATTAATTCTCTTCCCTCCCAGACTTTTAAAAAGTGGTGTTGTACTATTGTTGGTTGGATGTCTCACACTGGCTGGCACATTACGGCTCTGTGCCTGCTGTATCTTGTTTGTGTTCTTTGAAAGTTTCTGGTATGAGAAAAGAAAAGAAATAGTTACTATTTAAGTAAGAAAAATGTAATTATCTTTCTCTCCAGTTCCACACTTGAGTTTATATAAATTATCCTGGAGGCAGTATAGCACAGTGATTTAAGGCTCTGAGCTGCAAATCTGGTGACATCTAGTAGACCAGACCTCGGTTTGATTCTCACAGCTTCCACTTGCAAACTGTGTGACCCTGAGCAAGTCACTTAACTTCTGTGTGCTCCCAGGTCGCACCTGTAAAAAAGCTTTCAGCTTAGTGTGCTACTCCTGGTTAAACAACTAAAAAAAAAAAAAATCTGTTGGCACTGTCACTCTTTCTTGGCTTTTGCACAACTGCACTCTACAAAACAGGGTGGAGTCCAGACCATTCAATAGTGTATAGTAGTGTCCTGACCAGTACAAAAAGAAATGTACTAGTACCATACCATAACACTCATTCAGGGACCCTCACCCTCACCCAGAGGCCAAACGAGTCAGACAACCCTTACTCTACTCTCGTAGTATTATAGTAAAATAAAAATACAAAAAGAAAAAATGAAAAGGCAAATGTCTCTGCTTGATATGTTTACTGCAAGTGGAAAGAAAGCTCAGTCCATTGCTGAAAATGTGGTCAGCAAAGCAGGATGTGTGGATGTGGAAAGCACTGTTTCCACAACATTTGAAACTGAAGCTGTAAATGTAGTGCATTCAAACTGTGATTCTGAATCTGAAAGTACTTCGAGCTATGCTGCAGTGGCAGTGACCACGTCCACTACTGACTCTTTGATTTCATCCACCTCCACAACCACGCCCACATGCTGCAGACCACCACCCGGTCATACTACACCTAGTGCTTGGGTCGGGAATGATATAAGTAAATACATAGGGATAAGACTTACTGATGAGGAATGATTTAAAATAATGAATGCATTGCATAAATCTGACAGTGATTACAAGTGTCCTGCAAGTGGCAAGAGAAATCTCCATTTCCAGCAGCACTGGCTTTTGCAGTACACTTGGCTTGCATATTTGTCTATGACAGATGGTGTTTATTGTAAGATATGTGTTGCTTTCTGCAATGACCAAGTAGGTAAATTAGGTCATTAGCGTCTTGGACAGCTTCTCTGTGAGTTTTTAAGAAACTGGAAAAAAGCTAAAGAGCTTTTCGACTTACATTCTCATACTGATTATCATAAAAATAGTTCAGTAAAGCTGAACATTTTTGTCACATCTCGAGGTGAATCAATAGTAATTACAGAACAAATAGATTACTATTGAAGAGCTCTAGCAATAGAGAACCATAATAAGATACTTGCTATGCTAGATACAGTAATTTTATGTGGTCGCCAGGGCATTGCACTCCATGGAAATGACGATTCAGGGCCAATGACACTTGAAGACCCGATATAAAAAAAGATGGAAATTTCAGAACTCTAATCCAGTATAGAGCAAATCATGGAGGTGAAGTGCTCTGAAATTCATTACAAAGTCATTCAAGTAATGCCATGTATCTTAGCCCTAAAATATAGAATGAAATCATTGATATTATTAGAGATATCATGACTGAGAAAATAGTCACAAAATTAAAACACTGGTCACTTTGCTGTTTTTGCTGATGAAACTGCAAATGTTAGCAACAGCGAACAGTTGTGTATCTGCGTGCGATATGTTGACACTGTGACTGAAGGGTCAAAACCAGAAATCAAGGAAGACTTTCTCACTTTCCTGAGGGTTACAAACTTGACTGATGAAAGTCTGGCTAATACGATCATGTTCACCTTAACAAACTTAGGATTAAATCTTAGTGATCTCAGGGGGCAGGGCTATGATGAAGCGGCTGCATTTAGTGGAAGGCTAAATGGCGTACAAGCTAAAATTGCTGCTGAGTATCCAACAGCAATGTATGCTCCCTGTGCAAGCCACTCACTGAATCTGGTGGCTTCAAAAACCTGCTGAGTGAACACCATCAGAAATGTTTTACAACAATATCTGACTGCTGCACATTTTAAGGAGTTTTGCTAAACGTAGCAAAATTCTTAGTAACAAAATATCAAGCCTGGGCTAGCCCATCGGAGCAGTGGTTGGATTTCTGCTTATGACGCCGGTGACCTGTGTTGGGGAGTGGACTTGGGTCACTAGAGGGCCGGCAGGGGGAAAAGGCTTGAGCATCCCAGGGACTGCTCACCTTCTCTGGGGGGAGGGAGGGGATCAAGGTCTGTAGCTTGCCTGACCCCATGTGGAAGCCCAAGGTACAGCAAGTCCTGCAGCTTGCAGGGGGGGCCGGTGGGAGCTGTGTGGTGGATGCTGGCACTTAGCATCTGGATGTCAGGGCACACATCACACAGGAAGAAATGCAGGAAAAAACACCGCCGGAGCATGGATAGACAGAGCACCAGTACAGCACACAAAAGGCTGGACATAATAGCACCAGTACTGGCCCTGATTACGACTGCCTGCCTGACCATTGGGGGACCCGAAAAAATTCAGAAGATATTGGGGTGTAGGGGCCCCACCCCATACCCACCTGGGGGGAGGTATAAGCATGGCTCCATAGGGGAACCCCTGGGGATTCAAGTAAGGCAAGTCATGGGGTAGTACTTAGGTGTCTCCTGAAGAAGTGTAGCTCTGGGTTGGGGAGGAGGACAAATAGAAAGTTTAAAAAAAAGATATGTATATATCAAGCCTGTTACCAATTGAGAAAAAGAAAAAGCTTGTCAGTCTTTGTGAAACACGATGGGTAGAAAGTCACGAAGCAGTTTTCACCTTCATAGAACTGTTCCCTGCAGTAGTTGCAGCTCTTGATGAGATACCTACTACTTGGAGAGATGATGCTTCATGTAAGGCTGAGCAGCTACAGAACACAATTGAGAAAGGATGTTTTCCAGTTGCTTTAGTTGTTTCAGAAAAATTACTTTCGGTAACGTATGTACTGTCAGGAAATCTGCCGAAGGGTTCAGACAGATCTCTCCATGTGTGTCATCCCTGATCACTCCTTGAATGCTAAGGAGGTGGAATTTCTGTCAGACCTGAACTATTTCTACAGTGATGCTCTCCTTGATAATATTCTCATTCTACAGAGTGAATTCTGTTGTTGGCATGACAGGTGGATTGATGCAAAAGACATGAAAGAATCCATCCTGGTTACAGCTATTGATGGTTTGTCTAGCTGTGACCAAAACTTTTATCCAAACATTTACAATTAATTAAAATTCCTTTTGACACTGCCAGTCACTACCTCGGAAGCTGAACATACCTTTTCTATGCTTGCTCGCATCAAGGCCAAGAGGAAAAATTGCACCGGAGAAGACAGGCTGAACGGCCTGGCTTTACTTGCTGATCAGCGCAACATCCCTTTATCAGCAGATGAGGCCCTGAAGAGGTTTATTGTAAAAAGCAGACACCTTGATTTTATACTTTAAGTTCAGCCAGCACTGCAGGTGCTGGTTTATTTGTCTTGATTTTATGTACAGTCTTCTGCTCTGCATCGCTCCTTGGCTCGACTCGGATAACCAGGGTGAGTGGACCCAGAAGGCCCTGCCCTGTTATGCAAATAAGTCACGTGACTATCTAATTTGCATACCATGGGCAGACCAACCCCCCCAAATGACAGTCTCTGTACATCCCTGAGAGCTCCAATTTTGCTGACACACAGACGTGGAGTTACGGTTTCACTAAACCAAGGTCCCATCTGCCTGGATTGGTGGTAGTTCAGGTGGATGTTAAAGATCCCATGGCACTTATTGAAAAGAGTAGGGGAATTTCCCTGGTACCCTGGCCAAATTTCCCTCATTCACTCAAAATACCACCAACAGCTTAATCAGGTTCAAGGTCCGTTGGCATTCATCTGTATCCCCCTCCCCCCGGGTCGTGCCTGAAAATAGGCAGGATTTGTCCAGTGCACTTACCCGGTCAACAAAAACTAAATAATTAAAAATAAAAATTGTGTATCCTGTCCTCGGGTTTTTGTGCTCCAGGTGCATAACCGCATACTTCTTGATGTTGAATTTTAGTTGCCGGGTCTCTGCCCACTCCTCCAGTGTCCTCAGGTCCTGTCTCATGTCTTCCACCTCCCCTTCAGTGTCAACTCTGTGGCAGATTTTCGTATCATCCGCAGAGGGCCACATGTCCCTTCAATCCATCTGCTATGTCACAAATGTAGATACTGAAAAGGAGCAGTCCCAGCACTGACCCCTGGGGTACCCCATTTGTCATCCGTCCCATCCTAGAGTGCATCCCATTAACTAAAACCTTCTGAGTTCTATTTGCCAGCCAGTTTTCCACTCATCTAGTTATTTTCCCCCCACCCCTGTACTTTCCAGCTTGTTGACCAGCCTTCTATGGGGTATGATGTCAAAGGCCTTGCTGAAGTCCAGATAGTCCATGTCCACTGTGCCCCCCCATCTATTATCTGCATCACCCAGTCGAAGAATTCTATTAGACTGGACTGACATGATTTCTCCCTTGTAAACCCATGCTGGTTGTCATCCAGCAATCCATTCACCTCCAGATACTGCATTACCCTTTCCCTGATGAGTGCCTCCATGACCTTCCTCACCACTGCAGTGAGGCTGACCTGACGGTAGTTTTTCCTTGACTCTCTGCCCCCCCCCTTGTGGATCGGCACAGCAGTAGCTCTCCTCCAGTTCTCTGGCACCCTCCCAGTGTCCAAGGACAGGTTGAATAGCCTCACTAGTGGGGCAGCCAACTCATCTCTTAGTTCCCGGATCACCATCAGATGCAGCCCATCCAGCCCCATGGCCTTGTCCATCCTCACCCTTCCCAGTTCCTCCCTGACTCTCTCCACGCTGAAAGGACTTGCTATCATCCCTGTACCCCCACCACACCTTCTCAACTCTGGTCCCCTGCCCTCCCCCTCCTTCATTAATATCAAGCAGAAGTACCTATTTAGCTCTTCTGCTTTCTCCCAGTCATCCTCTAGTGGCTCCCCTCCTGCCCCACAGAGCCTTACGATCCCTTGGTCACTCTTTCTCCTATCCCTCACATATCTGAAAAATGTCTTTTAACCCCCTTGGCCTGTTTCACTATCCATTGCTCCATGTCGACATTTGCTCTTCTAATCACCTTCCTTGCTAACCTCCTCATTTCTCTGTAGGCCTCCCTGTCCTCCTCCTCCTTCTTTGTTTTCTTATATTTCCTAAATGCCAACAGTCTGCCACCTACCACCCTTGCTACATCCCTGTTGAACCACAGCGGCCTCCTGTTTCTTTCACCCTTCCTTACCCTCCTTGTACAGACATGTGTGACCTCCTTAACCTAGGTCCCTAATAGACCCCCATAGCTCCTCCACTTTGCTTATTTCCTCCATACTGTCCATTGCTTCCCTCATTAACCTTCTCATCTTGTCAAAGTCTGCCTGCCTGAAGCCCAGCACCGTTGTGCTGATTTGTCTCACTTCCCTCCCTACCTTCACCATAAACCTGATGGCTCTGTGGTTGCTATTCTCCAGCTCCTTGCCCACCACTACCTCCGCTACATCCTCCCCATTTGTCAGCACCACATCTAGCAGGTTGTTCCCCCTAGTTGGTTCTCTGACTAACTGTTGAAGGAACACCCCCTGCAGCACCTCCAAAATTTCCCTGCTTATGGTTGAAGCTGCATCTGGGATGGTCCAGTCAATTTCTGGAAGGTTTAGGTCTTCCACCAGTAGAGTGTCCCCTTTTAGAGCCATCTTCGCTATGTCCTGCATCATTATCCTGTCCTGTTCTTCCCTTTGAGTGGGTGGTCTGTACACCACTCCAAGTCTCAAGGATTCCCTTGTCCTTCTGCTTAATGTCACCCAAAGTAGTTCAGTTTCTCAATCACCTTCCTGCCCCTCTGTCACCTTTATATCTTCCCTGGAGCATAAGGCCACCCCTCCCCCCCTTCTTGTCCCTCCTGCCCTTCCTTAACAGTCTGAAACTAGGAATAGCTGTCTCCCATGTGTAAAATTCTGTCTACCACATCTCTGTGATCGCTATTATGTCCAGCCTTTTGTGTGCAATGATGGCTATTAATTTCTCCATCTTGTTTGTCAGGCTCCTGGCATTGACCACCAAGCCCTTCCACCATCTTTTGCCCACCTCAGCTCCCCCCAAGGGCTTACTAGAGCCTATGACTACATTTCTTCCTCAGGGGGACCTAGGGCCCCCCAACTCAGCTATGGTACGGCATGGCTCCATTTCCAGCCCCCCCTTTTCAGTTTAAATTGTATTCCCTCTCGAAGAACTCTCCCAGCATGCACTTTAGTATGTCTACCCTGTCCTTGTTGAGGTGCAAACTGTCTAGGGCAAAGAGGCTCTCATCATCCCGAGTTGCCCCCCAGTCCTCTATTATCCCATATCCCATTTGCCTACACCATCTTGACAGCCAATTATTAAACTCTTTTATCCTGTGCCTTCTCTCTGTGCTAGCCCTTGGTACTGGCAACACCTCCGAAAAGGCAAGAAATTTAAAACAAAGCCCCCTGCAAAATCTAGCCAAGGCTTTAAATCTTGTCTGTACCTCCATGAGACTGTTGCCTTCCAGGTCATTTGTTTCCAGGTGGAATACCAGATGTACATTTCTGTCCTGATCCTTGCCCCATGGCAGGATGTGATGGATTACATCCAGTGCAGTCATTCCTGGCATGCATTTTACCCACACTGCACTACTTTTTTCCCCCTCTCTTGATTCCCGTTAAGATAGAATCTCCAATCAGAAGCGCCTTGCCCCCTGCTTTCCTCTGATTTGGCTGTGTCACAGTTCTCCTCCCCTGAGGTGCCAGTGTCTGAACTGCCTTCCTGGCCCTTGTCGCCCCTCCTCCCAACCCCTTTGCTCTGATCCCTTCCCCCACAACCACTGTATCCCTGTATCCTCCCCCACACTTTCTCTGTTTGTTTCCTCTGCCCCTGCTCTCTCACCTCTTGCCTCTCCATATGCCTGTCTCCTGCCAGTGAACTTCTAGGTGGCTTTGAGACATTGGCAGCCTTTTACAACTCCTTCTGGCTGCACCAGTTTAGTTCAGTGTCACCCTGTGATACCATCTGTCCTTCCGCTGCCCCTACTTTTACCCCCCCATTGTCCAGTTTAATGCCCTTCTCCATTTGTGCTTTCTGCCTGAGGTCTGTCCTCCCTCCTCACCACCTCCTTGTCGTCCCTGCCCCGGTACTCCCAACCCCCAGCTTCCCTTCCCGTACTTTCCCTGGACCCACTACTAGTCCTGGTGCCTCCCCTGTCCCCCTTGCTTCCATCCTCCTTCTTCTTCCAGCCTCTGCCCTCTGTGCCCCCTGCTTTCTGTGAGGCCCCTCCTGCCATGGTTCCTGCCTGCGGCAAGTACCTATTTGAGACCAGGATCCCCCCAGTAGGGTGCTTACCAGCATCTTCTACCTGTGAAGTGATTTCCCTTGCCATGGTCCTTGGAGACCCTTTTTACCCTTTTCCCAATAGCCCCCACTGTCTGCCATCCTTCGCCTTCCTCACAGTCCAGTCCCCTTGATCCCTTTTCCCGTCCCCACCTCCCAGGCTGGCCTAGCTTTCCATGGTTCCAGCTGCCCTATACCCCCCGTGCCTGCACTTGCAGCCCCCTCCCTATCCAGCTGTCATTATATTTATACCCCCAACCCCTGCACTCATGCCCATCACCAAGCTATCCAGCTCATACCTGAGCCTAAGCAACTCAACCTCCAATTCCATTAACCTGGCACATATAGGACAGCACCCTAGTCTCCACAGTGTATGCATGGCCATAGCAGCTCCACAGCCACTGCATCCCACCAGCCTGCTTCCCCTCCATCCTGTACCTGCAGTCCCCCCCATCCAGTAGCTACTCCACTCATCCCAGCTGCCCCTGTTAGCCGTCCCAGCTAGTGCCCTCCTCCCCCACCCCGTACCTATTTCCTCTGATGTGCCCCAATCTTGTTTCAGCCATTTGGCCTTGCAAAGCAGTGCAAATCATCCCTAAGCAATGCAATATCGAGTAATCTTCAAATTTGTCATCTGTCTATTTCAGACAAGCTTGTAAGCAGTTTGCCCTTAAATCAGCCCAGATTCCTCCCAGCAGAGCAAAACAGTTTCAGAATAGCCAATCTGATATTCAAGCAAGCTTGTAATCAGTGACCCTTGTTTAGTCCAGTTCCTCCCACCCAAAACAGTTCAAAAGAACCCAGGACAGAGCAATACCATCACTAGTTAGTCTCTATATCTTCAAAAGCAGTTTGACCTGATTCAGCCTGGATCCCCCCCCCAGCCCAAGGCTGTTCAAATCTCTACAAGTCAGAGCAATATAGTTTCAAAATAGTCAGTTTGATAGTCAAGCAAGCTTGTATGCAGTGTCCCTTATCTGGCCCAGAATGCCCCAACCCAAGGAAGTTCAATGAAATCCTCCTCCTTTCCTGACCTTCCAGCCCTGTCTTTTTCCTTCTGTTGCTAGCCCCTCCCCCTCTGTGCATTTAACAGAGGACAGGGTCGGGGTGGGTGGGCAGGACAAATACAGTCCAACAGAGTACAGCTCATATAGCCAGCTGCAGTTTGAAACTGGCACCTCCGCTTCCTCCCTTTCACTGGGCTCTAAAAGCTGGTAACAGATTCCTCTGCTTGCAATGGAGAAAATAACAGGAGAGAATTATCTTTCACCTGACTTTAATCCTATTGATGGTATAGAAACTGATCAAGAATTTTTCAGGGATTCAAAAAACATAAACTTTGGCACACACTGCACACAGACATATGCAAGGATTGCAATTAGTCTTTTATTCAAAAATCAGCAAGTCCTCACAGCAAAAACACGTAGCCAGAAAAATGCTTTTGCTTTGAGGACTTGCTGATTTTTTAATAAAAGACTAACTGCAATCCTTGCATATGTCTGAGTGCAGTGTGTACCAAAGTTTATGTTTTTTGAATCTCAATTGTACTTGAGGCACCACATACCGAAAAGCAGCTCTGTTTCAACTTATGTATTCAAACATTTTTTAGGGATGAAGGAAACTTTGCTGCTTCTTACGAACATTCGAATTTGCTGGCAGAAATAGGACGCCCTGGTCTATCAAATCTGCTCGAGTGTGCAGCTAGCACCCTCACCTTGCAGCTGCCCTGCTCCCCCTCCCCTTTCCAATTACCCATCTCCTTGTCCCATCTCCTTTTGAAACTACCCACCATCTTATAGGCTACCCCCTCCACCAGTAAAGCATTCCATTCTGCCTTGACCCTTTCCGTGAAAAAGAGTTTCCTAATTTCTGTCCTAAATCTTCCCCTCACCAATCTAAGGCCATGCCCTCTCATACCCTCTCCCTCCTCAGCCAAAGTATCCCTTCAGTGCCTGCCTTGTTTATCCCCTTTACGTACTTAAAGGTTTCAATCATATCCCCTTGGTCCCTTCTCTCCTCCAAGGAGTACATGTTGAATTATCTCAGCCTCTCCCTCTCCTCGTATAGTCTGTCCTCCAATCCCTGGATCATCATTGTTGCCCTGTATTGTACCTCTTCCAGTAATTTCACATCCTTCTTCAGATATGGGCACCAGAATTGCACACAGTACTCCAGGTGTAGCCTGACCAGTGCCCTGAGAGAGGCACGATAACCACCCTGCTCCTGGAGGAGATCCCTCTCGCGATACAACCCAGCATCCCGTTGGCTTTCACTGCTGTCCTCCTACACTGCTCTGTATTGTACATCTTCCCAATTATAACCACCCTTAGATCCTTCTCCTCTTTGGTAGAGCCTAGCTGCACTCCTCTGAGCTAGTGACCCCTCCTTGGGTTCTTTGCTCTAAAATGCAGAACTTTGCACTTTTTCGCACTGAACCCCAACTGCCACGCTTCCAACTACTCTACCAGTATGGTCAGGTTGTCCTGCAATCCTTATCAACCTGCCATAGTGTACACCACTGCCCTCAATTTGGTATAATCAGTAAATAGACTGATCTTATTCCTAACACCAAATGAGATGTCTGCTATGAATATTCCAAACAGCACTGGTCCCAGTATTGATCCCTGTGGCATACTGCTCATCCCAGTCCTTGGAGATGAGTGTTCCTCCCCCACTACTACCCTCTGCTGTCTTCCCTGTAGCCAGTTTTCAATCTATTTAACCATCTTAGTCCCCACCCCCATAAATCTCAACTTCCCTCCCAACTTTTCATGTTGCACCAAACTGAAGACCTCACTGAAGTCCAAGTATGTGACATCCACTGCATGACTGTTGCCCAATTCCCTTGTGACCCAGTTGTAATACTTAACTAGGTTTGTCTGGCAGGATTTTCTGGAGACAAACCCATGCTGGTGACTGTCCTGGAGCCCATTGTCTTCCATAAAGGTCACTAGCCTTTCCGTAAGTATTGTCTCCATCTGCTTCCCCATGATGGAAGTTAAGCTTACCAGCCTATAATTACCCAGCTCATACTTTGGTCCACTTTTATGGATGGGTACCATATAGACCATCCTCCAGTCATGTGGTATGTACCCTGTGTCCAGGGAGGTATTGAATAGTTCCACCAGTGTTCCAGCCAGGATCTTGGCCATTTCCATCAACACCCTGGGGTGTATGCCATCCAGTCCTGGTGCCTTATCCACCCTCAGACCCCTTAATCCTTCCAATACCCTACCCTCAGTGATCACCCCGTCTGTTACCCCCTCTCCCCTCTGCCCACCCTGCCCACCCCTGCAGCAGCTGCCCTCCTTTCTCCCCTGTGAATACAGAACAGAAGTACTCATTCAGTGCTTCTGCCTTATCCACCCCTTTCTCTGCCCACCCCCTTCCTTCCTGATCCTCACTATCTGGTCCTTGCAGCTCCTTCTCTCCCATATGTATCTGAAGAAGTCCTTTTCCCTGTCCCTGATGCCCTGGGCCAGCTTCAATTCCTTGGAGGCCTTAGCTGCTCTGACTCCCCTGGTAACTTCCTTGGACGTCTTCACATACTCCTCCATGTCCTCTCCCTTTCTGGATGTCTTGCATTTCTTGAATGCTGCTTTTTTAGCCCTCACCATTTCTAAGACCCCTCTACTTAACCAGCTTAGTTTTTTAGCCCTTCCCTTTTTGCTCTGTAATCTGGTACGTCTCAGTAGCCTCTAATATCTCAAATATGATTTTTTCCCCATTTCTGATTCACATCCCAGTGTGGCTGTATTCCTTCCAGATACCCCCTTAAGATTTCACCCATCCTACCAAAGTCAGCCTGTCTAAAGTCCACCACCCTGGTCCCTGTACCTGCTGCTTCTCTGCTTGTCTTAAAAGTAAACCACACAAAGTGGTGGTCACTCCTAGCCAGCAGGTCCTCCACCCCCACCTCCCTTACAGCCTCCCCATTGGCCAGAACTAGATCCAGTGTATTCTCCAACCTAGTTGACTCAGTGGCCATCTGTGCCAGGAGGCAGTCCTGGAAGGCATTGAGGAGTATTTGCTCCCTAGCTCGCGAGGTGGTTGGGGTACCCCAATCCACTTCTGGTAGATTGAAGTCCCCCCCGATCACTGTGTTATCTTTCTCACACACATTCCTAATTTGCCCTGCCAGCTCTCTGTCCAGGTCTACCCCTTGAGTTGGTGGCCTGCATAGCACCCCCATCCTGAGAATTCTATTCCTCGTGTCCTGGAATTGCATCCACAAGGCTTCTGTCCTACCCTCTTCCCCCTCTTCCCTTGAACACTTTATCTCTTCCCTTATGTACATCGCTACCCCTCTCCCTTTGTCCCTATCCTACCTGTAAGTTCTGTACCCTGGGATCATCAGGTCCCAATCCTTATATTGGTTGACCCATGTTTCTGTGATGGCAGTTATGTCCACCATCCCCTCTGCCAACAGAGCCTGTAGTTCTGTGGTTGTGTTCCCCAGACTCCTTACATTCAAGGAGACAGCCCTCCAAGATGTTCCCTTACACTCTTTACTAAGTTTCCCACCCTTCTCAGCTCCACCCTTCAATCCCTCCCTGCTTCCAACCCAGTTTGTGGGGTAAATTCATTTGTCTCCCCTCTCTTGAGAGCCTTCCCTTCAGCAACCCTCTCATCAGCCCCCTGCCTAGTTTAAATGAACCTTTGTTTCTATGTATTCTTCTAATCTCTGTTTTAGTACCCCTTCCCCTCCCTGCTCAAATGTAATCTGTTCCCTTTGTACAGATCCCTATTGTCCCAAACTCTGCCCCAGCCTCCCCTTAACCCATACCCCTTGGATCAACACCATTTCCACAGACTACTGTTGAATTATCTATCCTATCCTATCCTTCCTTGCCATACTTGCCCTGTGCACTAGGAGTACCTCAGAGAAGGCCACTGAGCTCCCTACCTCCTAAATCAACTTACCCAGTTCCAAGAACCTCTCCCTAACCATCTCTACCATTTCCCCTGCCATGTCATTTGTACCCATGTGCACCACCACCACATGTGGTTTGTGCCTTCCCCTCTTCGCACACTTGAGAATAGACTGTCCTGCTTTATCTGCTATCAACCCAGGTACAGACTCTACCCATATGCGACCATGTCTTTCCCCTTTACTACCCCATCTGACCCCTTTTAGTATGGAATCACCTAGCACTAGCACGTTTCCCCCATTTCTCATCCCTCCACCACACTCATTTTCCTTGTGCCTGCCCTGAGAGTCCACCCTGCCCTACACATGTCATTCCTATCTATACCCTCAACTCCATCCCCAGCTTCCTCCCCAGTCCTGCCCCTTCCCCTAACACTGTGCATGACTTGTCCCCCTTCCCATCTGGAGGTCCCTCATTCTCAATGCTATCCCTTCCCTTTGTCCTGCACCCCCTTCATCCCCCCAGTACTGTAACCTCCACGTCTTCTTCACTTTCAAAACAAATTTTGGAAATTATCAAAAATCCTTACAATGCTAATATTGTTATTTTGGAAAATATGTGGGCTATTAAGGGATCACTTGAAAATTTGAAAGCTAATGTCAAGAGTAAGTTTGATTTGATGGATAATCCTTAAATTTGTCATATTAACTACTTCACTATTATTGAAGTTGAAAATGCACTTACCTCAGTCAAAATGAACACTTCCCCAGGGCCAGATAACATCCACCCCACACTTGTTATTAAATTAGCAACAACATTAAGTTATCCATTTACTACTCTGTTTAATAAACTACTGGACACAGGCCATGTACCTAATGACTGGAAATTCACAGTTGTGATACCACTATGTAAATAAGTAACAGAAACGTTGTGGAGAATTATTGACCAATTAGCTTGACACCGATAGTAGGTAAACTATTTGAAAGGCTTTTAAAAGTCCATATTAAGGACAAAATGGATCAACGGGGGCTTAATGATAGAACTCAGCATGGGTTTAAAAGAGATCGCTCTTGTATGACTAACTTACTATGCTTTTACGACAAGATCAGTAAGAGCTCAGATCTTGGAAATTTAATGGATGTAATATTTTTAGACTTGGGAAAGGCTTTTGACAGGGTCCATCACAGGGAGCTTGTGGGAAAAACTGTGCAACATGGTTTTTAGTCATTATCTGGTACGATGGATTGACAACTGGTTATCGGAGAGAAAACAGCAAGTAAGGGTCAGTAACAAATTTGTGGATGAAGGGTTTGTGGCTAGCAGAGTCCTGCAGGGATTGGTCCTGGGACACATTTTATTTGGTTTATTTGTTAGTGATATCTATATTTAAAAAAAAAATCACCTAATTAAATTTGCAGACGATACGGAGTTAGGAAGGAATGTAAATGATGCATCACAGTACCGATCATTGTTAAATGACTTAAAACAAATTACGTTCTGGGCTACCAAGAACAAAATGATTTTCAACCATGATAAGTATACCGTTTTTCACTTAGAAAAAAAACTTTGTTATCCATACTTATGACTAATGTTCCATTACAAACAACTACTAGTGATCGTGACCTGGAGATCATTATAAATAATAAGCTACTGTATCATCCTCAGATCATTGTAGAAAGACAATTTAGTCAGTTAATGGCATGCTGAGATCCATAAAAAATTAATCTTGAGGAGTGATTATTGTCTAAGCCATCTGTATGGAACATATGTAAGACCACTACTTGACTATGGTTCACCTGTTTGGTCCCCTTGCTTGAAATGTGACATCAACCTAGTGGAAGGAATACAGAGGAAAGTTATTAGATATGTCCCAAGGTTGAAATGTGTCATATAGGGACTGATTATCTGAAGTTGGATTGCTCAGTTTACAAGACAGAAGATACAGAGGGGATAAACTAATGTAACACAGTATACTAAACAGTCAAGATTTAATGGCTGAATGTGGTATCTCCTTCTGTGAGAGATCTATTAACCTAAGGTCTCACAGTAAACAACTAATAATAACTAGAGCAAACACAAACAAAAGGGACAATTTCTTTGCTTCGAGAGCATGTGGGGCATGGAATTCTTTTCCTCAATATCTGATGGATATGACTTCATTTAACATATTTAAGAATGAGCTGGACAAGTGTCTAAAGTCAAAGTCTGAGAAATGGTGATCTGCTCACTAGGAGTAAGAGACAGTTCAGATGGGCCCATGTCCTTCTTCTGTCTGTTCAAAACTGAATAAACCAAGTAAACTTGAGTAATGTATTTTACAATCAGGCCTTAGCAACTCAATTGAAAAAGTTTGTGATTTCTCATCCTCAGCCCTCTGTTAGTGATATTGTTGTTACTGATCTACCTTCTACATGTGCAAAATATGGAGAATAGGGGAATTCAAGTTAGCCTTCCTCCACCTTTTTCCATGGAAGATTTGATTGTAAAGATTAATAGACAGAATGCTCAAATTTCCACACATAAAGATAAAAACAGGAAGACTGTTATTTCTCATAAAAAAAAAACTACTCAAAGAGGGAGAGTGCCTAAATTAAAACAACAAGAAACACAGGTTTAAAAAAGTACCAAAAACTATGTTTCATAATATTGTCAATCAAACTGGTATGTAGAAGAATGAAGGGAAAACATGTAACTGCCCACCCCCATTGGAAAATTCTGATGAAAAACTAAGCAGAGAGGTATTAATGATGCCATGGGTCTTGATAATGCTAAACAATCAGGATCTCAAAAAAACGGACAAAAAAAAAACACGTAGTTGTACCTTTGCTGGGAAATTCTGAGCTAGATATTAATCAAGGGGATAATAATATTGATAAACCTCAAATGGTGGAACATCTCAACAACTATTCCCTTACTGTTTTTGGTCCTGAAGATATTAGAGAAGATTATGAGTTTTTGATAGAAGTGTATGGCATTAACAAACTAGAGTCTGAGACAATAATCAAGTTAAGGAGCTGGATTTATCATCTTTTACATATTGCTCTTGAATCTAAAGGAATTTTTATTGCCCATACACATAATGTCTAGTACTCTGACTGTGAATTGTTATATTCTGAATCTCAGGAATCGGTGGACCAAATTGGGTCCCAAAGATCTTTATTGGAAATAAATGGAATTAGTATTATGCACCCACAAAAAGTACCAGTTTATTATGATACCCAGAAGTTGAAAGACATGGACAGGGAAAAGGACATATATAGGAAAAGAATAATGAGAGTGACGGAAGTAATAAACAAATACATGGAGGCACACAAGCAACCACGAAGAGAAAGAATGATTTTCCTCTTTGTATGGAAAACTTCTCCACTAAATCCAATTGATATAATTAAGAGGGATATTGGAATATTCTTAACACATACCTTGGGAATTCATATAGAGAAAAATGGGATTGAATGAATTAAACTCCTTCTGGAGTTTCCACTCCAGAGAGTGAAATAGGGCTTGCCTTCCTCCTTCCTACACGATCTCTCTCCCTGCAGACTTGGGTACCCAGTCTCTTTGGTTTCAGGTTGCTTCCAGCTGATACTGACCCATGCGGGGTCTACATCCCAGTGGGTCAAAGGTCTGCCCTTTACTCTATTTCTTCTCCTTCTGCCCTATTCTTCAGTCAGCCTGGCTGTGTTCTCCTTCTTCCCCTCACCTATTCTGTCTCTGCAGATGGCTTACTCTCTAACTATATGTATTGAGTCTGCAATATTTTATTTCTACTGCTTGCACATTTTCATATAACAAGCTGGTTATAGCCTTTCTTGCTTCTATTTTATATCATAGTATATGTTTATTTATTTTGGTTTATGCTATACTTACTTGTCTCAAATGTGTATCATACTATGTAATCTTATTTTGTTTAATTTTTGTGTCTTGAGTTATAAATATAAATTGTACTCCCTCCTCCCTCCCTCCCTCCCCCAGGACACATCTGAAAATGAGCTTTTATAGCTCAGCATGCTTTTCCTGGTAAGACCTTTCCAAATAAATAAATAAATACAATAAAACAGTGCATAGTGGCAATAATGATAGTCCTCTGATAGATATTACATTTACAACTTCAAAACTTGCAGAGCAGAATGCCTTGGTTTTCCAGGTACTAGGTGATCTTGGTATTGCCCTGAATGATTTTACTGAATTAAGCAGGGAACCTTATTTTGAATCTAATGGCTCAACAAAAAAATGCATCTTCCCATAATAAATCTAGAATTACAATCCATAATAGGGTTTCCTTACTGGAAATTCCTTGTAATGTATGACCAATACAAAATTTTGATATGAATGTTCTTTCTTGGATTATTGAAGGGTCAATAAGTAAATTAGCCAATCCAGAAATTATTGATTTCTTTCTGGGATTTGATATTTATGTCTTCAGGAAACTTGGTGGTCTAATAATACTTTATCCTTGATACCAGGATATACACCCTATATATGTCCTGCTATAAAATATAATAAGGCTGGCAGAAGCCAGGCAGGTATAATTATTATTTTGAAGACTTCTTTAAACTTTTAAACAATTGAACTCATTAATGACTTATATTTTTTTCTTTCAGCCCTTAAAATACAGAATATTTTTTCTAAAATAATTTTATTGAATGTTTACTTACCTCCTAGAACTAGTGGGATATATTCACCAACATTATGAAGGCATCTTGCAGATATATTGGTGAACTGCTAGACAAATTTTTGGATTATTTCTTTATAGTTATTGGAGATTTTAATGCCAGAATTTTGTCAAGTAATGGATCAAATGTATCACAGTATGATTATAATACTAGACTTAATATAATTAATCCTAGCTTTCAAATAAACATAAATTCCAAAGATAATGAAACTAACCAGCAGGGACTGATTCTGGATGAAATAATGACTAATTTGAATCTAATTTTTGTGAATGGCCAAACCCCTGGGGACTCAGAGGGGGACTTCACCTATCTGGACCCTTTGGCATCTTCAGTGATTGATTAGGCCTTGGTTAACTAGTTGACTGCTGAACAATTTTTGGATTTTAAAATTATGAATTGCTCAGAGTCTGCACATTTTCCAGTACTTGTCACCTTCTCGGATCCTGATAATAATAATTTATCATATCATTGAAATTTAGTAGAAGATAATATCCTGGAGGTTGTTAATCAAAACAGAATAAAATGGCAAGCTGATACAGTACACCTGTTCTCCATGATATTAAATTCAGATCCAGTTTCATCCTGGAAAACTGAAATAACTTCTGGTGATATTAGAGATGGGGAGGCTGTCAAGAGAATATGGACTGAAATCAATCTTTTTCTGAAACCATTATTTAGAACAAACAGTGTCAAAAGAAATAATAATCAGACTTGGTTCAACAAGACATGTAGGGATGCAAAAATGAAGTTAAATAACTTAGTGAGAAATACTAAATAATATAGAATCAAAGATAACCATAGGATTTTAATTAAAAATAGGAAGGATTACAAAAAAAGTCCTGGAAATAGAGAGGGAAAAACATTGTGTTATGATATGGAATAAACTAAGAATGACGGTATTGGAACAAACACTAAGGCATTTTGGTCCTTTGTAAATATGGGATAGACTCAATATTCTAAAAGGATTGAGACTTGTAGCACGCCTCAATCTTGGGAGATATATTTCTTGACCCTGTATTTCTCATCCTTGGAGGAACAAAGATGTTCCATATATGATGAACTTAAAGCACATATAGATTCCTATCTTACTCCTGGATCATTATTTATTTTTTTAGAAGAAATCCGACAGGCTTTTCAGATGACCAAATTAAATAAGGCCCCTGGCCAGGATCAAATACTGGCAGATAGTTATCAGAGTTTTCTAGATAGGTGGTCTCCCATATTTCTGGAATTATTTAATAGATTCATTCAGGGTGAGGGTTTCCCTGACAGTTGGAAGAGAAGCATAATATATGCTATACATAAAAAGGGATCAGTGGCTGACCGTAGTATGTATAGGCCAATTAACCTATTAGATGTATCCCCAAGAATCTTTTAAAACTCATTTTAGCTCAGCTAGAGACTTGGATTCATGATAATCAATTATTGGATGAAGCCCCGAATTGCTTTAGACGCAACTGTTCAACAATTCAACACTGTTCTGTTCTTTCTCACTTAATACACAAATACGCAAAGATAAAAAAGCCAAGCTTTATTGTTGCTTTGTAGACCATAAGGCAGCTTTTGGCAGTATCAGTCGTAGACTGTTATGGCAAAAGATTAGGTTTAATGGGAATGGATTCCTTTTTATTGGATACCATAATTAGGCTTCATTATAATACATGGGTCCAAATTCTGTATGATTGATTTGGCAATTTAACATCTAGAACCCTGACAAATTTAGGCATCCATCAGGGATGCACTCTAGCTCCAACTTTGTTCAATTTATATATTAATTCCATTAAAGTTCAATTGTATAACACAGACTATCACTGTACCAAGATATTTGGTAGACCTGTAACTTGTCTGGCATATGCTGATGATATTGTCTTAGTATCTTGCTTAGTTGCTTTGTCTTCTCAGAAGGAACTAGAAGGGAAAGGATTAGATTTGTTACAGTGCAGTACATTCTTATTGTTTTTACATTGTTTCTTGTGGATTTTAATTGGTAGAATTTTATTTATTTTCTTTCTTACTACTTCTAATGGGCTAGCAGGGTATTGTTTTGGGGCTGTTGAAATTTCGAAAACTGTTTTGGTGGCTATAAGTGGGCTTATTTGTTTGATTTTCACTGTGTAGCAAGCTGCATTTGTAGAGGCCTATTTCTTCTGATTTAAAACCTATTTGGTGTGATTTAACTGGGACTATTTATTTGAATCAGAGACCTATATCTTCTAATTTCAAGCCTATTTTGATGTGTTATTGGTGAAGTTGTTTGAATTGGAGACCTGTTTCTTTTGGTAGCAAACCTATTTGGGGGGCTTTGAGTAGAATTGTGATTCATTTTTGCTGGCTGCACTAGCTGCAAAGGTTAGTGCATAGTGGGGGAAGGGTGCAAATGGTCTGGCCAGGTCTCACTCAGCTAGGGAGGTGGAGCTGAATCAGGTGTGGTTTCAGTTGCTTTGGTGTCTCAGAAGGAACTAGAAGGGAAAGGATCAGATTTGTTACAGTAGCTTCTTGTTGTTTTTACATTGTTTCTTGTGGATTTTACTTGGTAGAAGGTTATTTCTTTTCTTTCTTACTACTTCTAAGGGGCTAGCAGGGTATTGTTTTGGGGCTGTTGGAATTTTGAAAACTGTTTTGGTGGCTATAAGTGGGTTCATTTGTTTGATGTTTCACTGTGTAGCAGGCTGCATTTGTAGAGGCCTATTTCTTCTGATTTAAAACCTATTTGGTGTGGTTTAACTGGGGCTGTTTCTTTGGATCAGAGACCTATATCTTCTAATATCAAGCCTATGTTGATGTGTTGTTGGTGAAGCTGTTTGAATTGGAGACCTGTTTCTTTTGATAGCAAACCTAATTTGGGGGCATTGAGTAGAATTGTGATTCATTTTTGCTGGCTTCACTAGATACAAAGGTTAGTGCATAGTGGGGGAAGGGTGCTAATGGTCTGACCAAGGGCCTCAGATAACTGATTGTTTCTGGAAGACTTGGGTTGGTCCCACCCAACCCCTCACCCCACCCAACCCAGTTCATGATTTCCTTTATTCCAGGGTTCTGACATCACTTCCTCAAATGGGAAAAGGATATGCACCTGTCATAGCAGAAGCAGACATCCAGGAAAGGAACAGCAGCGAGTGAAGAGGTGATTGCTATCTCAGTGGAAGGGAAGTAACTGAAAATCTAGGAGCTTTCATTGTTACTTCTTTGCATTGCTATTGCATTGTGGAAAGGAGGAGTAGGAGTTTGAAGAAGGTTGTGCAATAGCTACTTAAAGTCTCTTTTTGAGTTTGGATAGGAAGTTTAGGAATATAAAAAGCAGTTGCTCAATCTATCTAAATGTGTACAACAAAGGGGTAAGGGAAATTAAGAAAAGAATGGTTTGCACTGATAGAGGGGGAGAGGGGAGACTTGGGGGAGTGTTTGGTATCCTGAATCTGGAAGGGTGGGGGGTCGCTGGTGTGCAATGACAGCAATGGGTAGGGTGGTAGGCTGCAACAACTGTGGTTCACCAATCTTTCTAAAAATTGCCTGGAGTGTGGGAGCATGTTTAGTGTGTAACCACATAGAGAAACTTAGAAAGGAGATTGAGGGTCTGCAGGAGGAACTAAGACAGGCAAGGCAGACTGGGGGTGGGTTTAGCCCAATAGTGGAGGGAGAAAGAATGGGAGATGAGGGAGGGTGATTTAAGCCAACAGTGGTGAGGAGAGGGTCAGAATAAGGGAAGCAGGGACAATGGGGCCCAGGCCAGGAAGAATGATTGCCGGGGAAACCAGGTCAGGAGAAAAAAGACAAATGGAAGGAGGAGATAGGGACTTGTGAGGGGAGGTGAAGAAGTGGCAAAAGTCATGGAGTGGAAAGGAGAGAACAGGTTACTATGAAGAGAGAGGGAGCGGGCATTTGTGAAGGGTCTTCAGAAAATAGTTTTGCACTGTTAGAGAGAAAGAAGGTGGATGAGGGAAATGATGAAATTAGAGGAGAAATTGATAAATGCCTGGATCAAACTGGAGTGGGGGGGAAGTTCTGCTGAGAGAATTGCAACAGGGGCAAAAGGGGGAAATAATGTGCAGGAGGAAGCAAAGGAGCCAGAAATGAGAGAGGGAGATGAATGGAAGCAAGCAGGGAGTAAGAGTGGTGGAATCTTAGTGCTGGGGGACTCAATACTAAGAGGAGTCAGGTGGGATAGCAAGGGGGAGAGGCATAGTCGCATTTGGGTGGAGACCATGTGAGGAATGACAGCGGAAAGGGTGGGACAATCTGTTCTGAAATATGCTAGAAGGGGTAGGGACAAGCCTCATTTAATTATACATCTCGGGACGAATGACCTGGCTGACAAGACAGTAGATATAGTCCAGAGGAGGTTTGAGGAACTAGAACAATTATGTGAGGGGGCAGGAAGATCAGTAACTTTTTCGGAGATACTTCCAGTGCCCAAGACAAGCACAACAAGAACGCTGAGAATAGAGGAATTAAACGGATGGCTAAGAACCTGGTGTTGTGCTAAAGGGTATGGGCTGTTGGGGGGTGGGGAGGGACCTGGGAGGACAGTAGTCTCTATGCCAAGGACAGACTACACTTGAGTGAGGAGGGAAAAAGTATTGAAACAGAGGATGGAGGAGTACATAGAGGAAGTAGGGAATTTAAACTAGGAGCAGGGTGGCAATTGGGCAAGAGACATGCAGAGACCACAGGCTGGGAAACCATATGAGCTTACCCCCCATAACAGTGACAAAGGACAAATGGCAAGTATTATTGGTGATGCTAGTAAAGGAGGGCAAGATGGGGAAGGGAGGGTGGAAGTTGGTTACCCTTAATGCTAGGAGCCTTGGGATGAAAACTGCAGAGTTACAGGTGCTCAAGGCAGAGGGAGAGGTGGAAATTGCAGCCATCACAGAAACATGGGCCACCCAATACTATGATTGGGACCTGTCTGTACCAGGGTACAGGCTATTTCATAGGGACAGGGGGATTGGGAAAGGAGGGGGTGTGGCACTATATATGAAGGAAGGACTGAAGTGTGTAAGGATGGAAGAGGAGGAGGGTAGTACGCAGTCAATTTGAATTCAAATCCAGGATTCCAAGAATAGGATTATTAGAATGGAAGTGGCGTACAGGCCGCCATCTCAGATGGAGGAGTTAGACAGGGAACTAGTGGGACAGATCAGGAGGACCTGCGAGAAGGGTAGTGTGGTGATTGTGGGGGACTTCAACATGCCAGAAGTGGACTGGAGTATCCCAATAACCAGGAACAGAAGGGAGCAGGTACTGCTGGATGCCTTCAGGACAGTTTCCTGCAGCAAATGATCAGTGAACCAACCAGGTTGAGGGAACACCCTTGACCTTGTGCTGGCAAATGGGGACTTTGAGAGAGAACTTACAGTGGAGGAACCACTGTCAAGGAGTGACCACCACTCAGTATGGCTCACATTGGATATGGGCAAGGAAGGAGGGAATCTGGCACAAGAGTGCTGGACTTAGGAGGCCAACTTTGGGAGGATGGGGAAGTGGTAAAGGATACCTGGCCAGAATTCAATCTAATATGGACACTAACCAGAGGTGGGAGCTCATAAAGTTGGGGATAGTGGAGGCAACCAAAACCTGCTGCAAGGCCCAGAGCAAGAAGGCTAGGGCTAAGGAACCAAGCTGGTTGAGCAAGGAGGTCATGGAAAAGGTAAGGAGGAAAAGATCTGCCTTTAGGAAGTACAAGAAAACAGGGAGAGGGGAGGAGTACTTGATGGAATTGAAGGAGGTGACAAGGGCAGTAAGGGGAGTCAAGGCATCTACGGAACTCAGACTGGCACAAGGCATTAAGAAGGGGGAGAAGGACTTCTTTAGGTACATCAGGAAGAAAAGGAGCTGTAAGGACCACATAGTAAGGATTAAGAAGGAGGGGGGTTGGGTGGAAGCAGGGTGCGATGAGGCAGAAGCACTTAATGAGTACTTCTGCTCAGTATTTGCAAAAGAGAAGATGGGGTGACACCCAAGGGGAGGTAGAAATGGCAGAAACAGGGGAAGGGGGTGACAGATGGGGAAATCATGGAGGGCAGAGTTCAGGAGGGTTTGAAGGCACTGAGGGTTGATAAGGCACCAGGCCCAGATGGCATCCACCCCAGGGTACTGAAGGAGCTTGCAGAACCTTTGGCAGACCTATTTAATGCATCACTACATTCAGGGTGTGTACCTCAGGACTGGATGATGGCTCATGTGGTGCCCCTCCACAAGAGTGGCCCCAAGGATGAACCAGGAAACTACAGACCAGTGAGCCTCACATCCATCGTGGGAAAACTAATGAAGACTATCCTGAAGGAAAGGCTGGTGGCCCTCCTAGAGGCCAAAGGACTACAGGACAGCAGACAGCATGGCTTCATATGGGGCAGATCCTGCCAAACCAACCTGGTGGAGTTCTATGACTGGGTAACTAGGCAACTGGACAGGGGTCATACAGTGGATGTCCTGTTTCTGGACTTCAGTAAGGCATTCAACTTGGTGCCGCATGGAAGGCTGGGAAGTAAGTTAGAAGGCACAGGGACAGGTGCAAAGCTGGTGAGATGGGTAGGGAACTGACTTCAGGGAAGGCAACAGAGGGTGGTGGTGGGTAGGGAGCTCTCACACCCAAGGGTAGTGATGAGCGGTGTTCCACAGGGCTCGGTGTTGGGACCAGTGTTGTTTGGGATATTCATTGCAGACATATCATTGGACATCAAGAGCAAGAATAGCCTGTTTTCTGATGATACCAAGGTAGGAGCAGTGGTGGATGACCTAGGGGGATGGCAGGGGTTGCAGGATAATCTGGCAAAACTTGAAACCTGGTCAGACACCTGGCAACTGGCTTTTAATGCCAAAAAGTGCAAGGTGCTGCATTTTGGGAAGAAGAACCCAAGGAGGAGTTACCAGCTGGGGGGGAGTGCAGCTAGCCTAGACAAAGGAGGAGAAGGATCTGGGGGTGCTCATTACAGGGTCAATGAACAATTTGGCACAATGTAGAAAGGCAGCTGCAAAGGCCAGCAAAATGCTGGGTTATATTGCAAGGGGGATATCCTTGAGGAGGGAGGAGGTGATTCTGCCACTGTATAGGTCATTAGTTAGACCACACCTGGAGTACTGTGTGCAGTACTGGTGCCCGTATCTGAAGAGGGACATTAAGTTACTGGAGGGTGTGCAGCACAGGATGACAAAGATGATCAAGGGGCTGGGGGACTTATCATACGAGAGGAGGCTGAGGGAGTTGAACATGTACTCACTGGAGGAGAGGAGGGACAGGGGACATAATTGAAACCTTTAAGTACATGAAAGGAATAAACAAGACAGGTACAGAGGGGCTGTTCAAAGTAAGAGAGGGGTGGGACACCAGGGGCCATGATATGAGACTGGAGGGAGGAAGGTTCAGGAGGGAGATGAGGAGACACTTTTTTACAGAGAGGGTGGTGGCTGGGTGGAATGCGTTACCTGCAGAAGTGGTATCCAGTAGAACAGGGGACTGCTTCAAAAGGGGATGGGATAGGTCAAGGAGGAGGGTCAATGAAGGGGAAGGGTGGAAGGGGGGGCAGCTGCAGAATAAGTATTGCTAGCTGCACATTCGAGCAGACTTGATAGATCTCTAGGCCTTATCTGCTGGCAAATTTCATATGTTCGTATGTTCATATCCACTTCACTGCTAGGCTTACAGAGAACAAAGAATTGTTTTGCTGAGTTATGTCAGGATAGTGGTTTTGCCATGAACAGAGACAAGCCCAATCTGGTGGTTATTGGAATTAAAACCAAGACACTACCATGTGGTATATACTTATACTTGGGGGCTGATGTGATTGCATCTTAAACTTGCTATAACTATTTGGGTATAAGATTTTCTGATAATTTTTCTTGGAAAAAACATTTGAAGATTCTGGAGACTAGAACAACATTGGCATTTAATGCATTTAAAATATTTAATTGTAAACTTGGAAAAGGTACAATCAAAGGCCTTCTTACTGTGATTAATGCCAAAATTAAGTCCTGCATCTTATATGCAGCAGAAATATAAGCTACTTCCAATCTATTCCTTTTAAAAATTGTCTTGAATAAAATATACTGCTATGTATTGTCGGTTCCAAGTTCTGTACCATCTAAAGTACTAAGCGCTGAAATAGGTCAGTTTTCTATTTCTGCCTTAGCCAAGGAGAGGTCTTTAATTTTCTTTTTACTGGGCCTTTTCCTTCTGCTGGACGCGAGACTACCAAGACAGTGTCTCAAAGAAGAAATTTCTTATGTACAAAAAGGATTTGTCTGTCCATTTATCATAGTTATCAGAGAATACCTGTTCCCATTTGGTCTGGGTAACTTGTTATATGAAATATACTCTAAGCCTTTCTTTGAAATTAAAATGCTAAGTAAGACCAGAGTTAATGATATTGCTGTTAGCCAAGACTTTAAATGTATTTCATCTTTAAAATGTTGCTATTGGTATAGACAAATTAAAACCTGCCATCAAGTCAAATATTATTTGATATGTATATCTAATCCTCTCGAGCGGAAAGCTACTACTAGATTTCAAATGGAACTTTATGAAGCAAATGACGTATTTTTAGACAAAAACAACCCAGTGTTATCTCAACATTTTGCAAATGTGGTGGCCAAGTAGTTGATGATTTGAAGCATATTATGCTTTTTTATCCTTTATACAGACACAAAACATCTTTTTGGTTTGGACCTGTCTTGGTTAATTGCTATCTCAACTCAGATCAAATAATTTCTGTGTTATACAATTCACATGATCCTATGATTTTGAAAAGGCTGTCTGGCTTCCTTTTGTCATTAAACTATAAATCATAGTGTATTTCCAGGCAGTTAATATTGTATCAAAAGAAACCAGAGAGTGTCTGAGGTTCCCCCTTTTTTGCTAATTAAGGCTTTTTCCTCCAAAAGATTTTCTCTTCTTTGTTTGTCTTTCAGATGGTATGAGATTACGGATGATAATTCTTATTCGGGGGTGTAAGTAACCAGATCTGAACCTGTCTAAGTTCTGTTTACTTCTGTTTTCAGGATACCTAAAGGTTATAACCTTCTATACTCTGTGTGCAATAAGTACAATATTCCAGTACAACTGGAATTGGTTTACTTGTTTGTGCTGTATATGCTGTGATTTATGTCAAATTTCTTCTCACGATGATACTCTAGAAATTGTGTTTCTTTATTCTTTTGTGTGTATCAACTGGATCTAATATTACAATTATACAATTTTTGATCCTCATGTATTTTCATTTAACTGCATGCAGATTTTGTATTATTCCTGATGCCCTTACTAAATAGGACTGTCAGGATAAATGGCTAGAAGAGAAGTTCTGTGAAATGGATGGAATAGTGTTCTTTGACTTTATTTGGTAGTAAACTCTATAACAACTTGAAATGTTTTTCTACTGTCATCTTTTTCATATTAATGAAACAATGTTCATGATGACAATGATTAGTATTTATTGTATGTATTGCTCTCCTTGTACTCTATGCTTTTAAATTTTAATATTAACTTACTCAATTGTAATGTGTGGATTTATTTTATTACATTGTGAATATATTTGTCTCAAAAAAACTTGAAACAAACTAGAGTACTTCAAGTGTATCACCCAATAATGTGGATATGGTGGGGACAAATGTTGAGGAGGCTGCCATATTTGTAGACTGAACAAACATAACTTTTGTCTTCTTTGCAATTGAAAGCAATTTGGAATGGAAAAGATTCATCTTTAAAAAATAAACTCTGCTTGGAGTTCAGTACATAGACTATCTAGGGTTGGTCTGGATATATATAGGACTGTGTCATCACTGAAAAAGTGCAGTTTGGCCTTATCAATATTTCTATTGTGGTCATTAATGTAGATTGTAAACAACAGGAGACCCAGGATTGAGCCTTGTGGTACTCCTCTTGGTAGTGTTGTTAGAGAGAATTCTTCTTCTGTTTTGATTTGCTGTTGTCTATCTTGTCTATCCATGAGGTAATTTGTAAACCACAAGAGTGCAGACGCTTAGGCCAGTCTCCTTTAGTTTATATAGCAATATAAACCAGCATAACATTCTGTGGTGATTTGCATATGCAGCCCATGATGCTTTGCATTGTGTGGGCATGTGTGATTTTGTATTTTCTTTAATATATTATGATCTACTGTGTCAAAGGTTTTGTTCAGGTCAAAGAACACCTCTCCTGTAGGGTGCTTGAAATCTAGGGGTGTTAGCTAATCATTGGTGACCACAGCTAGTGACAGTTTAGTGCTGTACTTGGGTCTGAATCCAGATTGCATAGGGTTTATGCAGTTAGTACACTCCAGATAGTCACATAGTTGGACTTTAACAAATTTTTCTAGAAGTTTGGCTAAGATAGGAAGTATAGATATAGGTCTATAATTATTTAAATTGCATGGGTCACTGGCTGTGAAAAAAGGTATGATGTGTGTAATTTTCAAATTGCAGGCAGTTCACTGCTGGCAAGTGATAGGTTAAAAAGGTGGGTTATTGGCGCTGTAAGTTAGTAATGGCAAATTATCAAAAACAGAGGGTCTAACCCATTGGCACCAGCACTTCTTTTGACATCTAGGCTTATCTGTAAATATTCTATCTGTTTAAATGTTACAGGTTGGAAGATAATTGGGTTGGCTAACCTTGTATCGGCATACATATTTTCTGAGTTAAGGGTATGAATAGGATACTATGCAGCAGGTGAGTTTTCGAATGCCAGTCCTGCTGTGGCAAAATAGGAATTTAGTTTTTCTAAGATAATTTCACTATTTGACATTTTTTACCTTGTTAGACAATCTTGGTCAGGACGGAGGGTGGAGTTTTTTGGCCTTTTACATCCTTTAAGACCCTCAATACTTTGGCTGCAATGCCTTTTGAGCTGTCCAAGGCATTTAGGCACTGTAGAAGTTTGCTTTTGTTTCCCTTATAAGTTTGGTACATGAATTCCTCACTTTTATAAATGCTGCCCAATCAGATTCTGATTTAGTGTGCCTGGCTGTAAATCAGAGGCCATCCCTGATGTGCAGTGCTCTTTTTAGGGCACTGGTAAACCAAGGGCAAGAAATATTTTTGACCCTCTCTTTTATTAGTTGAGCATGCGTATTTACAACTTCAAGTACCTACTGGTTGAATAGATTAACTGCATCATGAATTATATTAGCAAGGTAAAACTGTCACCAATATATGGCACCCAGATCTGATAGAAAGTTAGCTGTATTAAGTTTGGCAAATCTCCTTTTGTTGATGAATTTTGGGATATGTTTGTGCTTTATAGTGCCCCTGACACAGACGACTACAATGTGGTCACTAATGTCATTATGGAATACTGCTGCATGCGCGTACTTCTGGGGCCTATTGGTTAAAATGAGGTCCAGTGTAATATCCTTTGCAAGACTTTAAGTATTAGGTCTTGTAGGCTAATTGATTAACTGTGACAGACCTAAATCTTCACAAAGGTTTTTAAGTTGTTATATTTGGGGGAGTTCCAATCAAGATTCAAGTCACCTAGAATGATTGATTCATCAGGGTGAGACTCAAGACTGGTACTGATATGGTTCAAGAGTTCCATGCTGCCTTTAGGTGGTCTATAGCAACTTATGATGTTAATGGATTCAGCATCAGATAGAGAGAGTTTGATAGCCAAAACATTTAAATTCCTTAGGCATTGAAAGGAAACTGAACTCAGTAGCCTTGCATTTATAATTAATATAAATGGCAAGGCCACCTCCCCTAGTTGGTCTGTCTAGGAGAAAATGGTTAAATGAGGGTAAAGCGAACTCCTGGTGTAATACCGTCCCATCTAATCATGTTTCTGTGAAGATGAGGACATCCGGGTTCATATGCAAGGCCCAGGGTTTTATGTTGTCTGTTTTTTTTCAGCAGACTACATTCATTAATTAACATGAATTTCAGACGTCTAATGGATGCTAATTCAGTGGGTGATGCAATTGACGCGATAGGGCCATGATTAATTTCAACATTATCTGAACATAACAGTAATAGCAGTATTAGCTTTTTGATCGTATGGTGTCTAGTACTTAAGAGTATAAGACTGATGTATGATTTTAATCTTGGTATACAAGTAGAGACTGTGCCTATTAGGAACTACACAGCTGGAAGAAGAGGCCCTTAAAGCTAACAGTGCTCGCATACACACTGGTTTTACAGTGGTCAGGTAGTAAGTTAGTCTTGAAGTATTAGTATGCCATTTCAGAACTAACCCCATAAAATGTTTCTGTTTGCTGGATGGGGAGTTGGGGTGGCTTCCAGGGAAAGGGGATTTTCCACGTAGAACAACAGCAGCAATGTTCCAAGCAATATTTTTTCTAGGTTTGAGTTGAAATGTAATTAGTTTAAACAGAGTGTATAATTTAGAAGGTTCCTAAGATGTAGGCAAATGATTTTATTTGGATAGGCTTGGCAACAGCTCATATCCAAATGAAACAATTAGATAGGGTGTAGGCAATTACCCGTAGCTGACAAATACCTAGGTCCCTAATCTCTGTGGTTTACAATGAATAGAGGTAGTAAGCAAGCCTACCCGAGACAGGGTGCTTGTATATTTCAACTAAACAGTCAGATTGTTATTTTAAGTTGTAATAACTTACAATGAACACAGTGTATATATAGTATGTTACCCTAGTATGGTGAATAGCTGTCAGTGTGTTAAATTTGGTAACTCTCTGTCTGACCCTGCACCCACATCATTCTGGGTTCCATGAGGATCCATACTTGACCTCCTCCTTTTCTCTCTTCATATCAACACCATCCATGTCAGTCTCTTCCACTGCACTTCCATCTTGTATGTTGACGACTTTGTCCTTTTTCACTAGCTCCCACAATGTCTCAGATCTATGTCATCAGCAGACCTCTGATCTGCAGTCAGTTCAAGGATGGCTCCAAAATAATAGGCTTCTCATGAATATTACCAAGACTCAGGCCATGCTATTTGGCTCAGCTCCAACTGTGAAAAAGTGCCTCTCCCCCTGAAAGTGACTTGTGAGAATGGACCCTGCCTCACCACTGTTTCTTCCTTCAGTTATGTAGGGGTTATACTTGATGCACCACTGAATTTCTCAATTTATATATCAAATCAAATCAAATCAAAATTTATTTATAATGCACTTTTCTACATATCAAAGCACAATTACATATCAAAATAACATCAAACATAATAAATAACAGCATAAAAACAATAAAAGCAGCAGTAGACCTATTCAAATGCTAATTCAAACAGATAACTTTTCAAAGACGCCTTAAATGACTCCATGGACAAACACTCTCTAATCTGATGAGGTAGAGAATTCCACAGGGTTGGGGTCATAAAAAAAAAGCTCTGGCCCCAGATGACTGAAGACGAACCCTGGGAATCTCTAGCAATCCCTCATCAGTGGAGCGGAGTGGGCGAAGAGGGTGGTAAGGTCGAAGGAGACCTTGCAAGTAGCCCGGTCCCTAACTGTGTAGGGTCTTATAGGTCAGTAACATGACCTTGAAAGTGATTCTCCACCGCAGCACAGGTGTGATGTGGCAAGTTCTTGGTAACCCAGTCAACAACCTGGCTGCAGCATTCTGCATCAGCTGCAAGTGATGGAGATCCACTCCCGGCAACCCTAGATATAGAGCATTACAGTAATCAAGACGCGAGGAAACAAAGGTGTGGACCAGCACAGGAAGGTCATCATGTGGAACAAGGTGTTTTATCTGAGCAATATTCCTCAGATGGTAAAAGGAAGACTTGACAGCGGCCGACACCTGTGCCTTCAGTGTCAGCTCACTGTCAAGAATTACACCCAGATTTCACACCTGTTCAGAAGGTCTCAACTGGTTACCCCCAGTACAAGGCCAGAGGGAGACCCAGGAGTCAACTTCTCTGCATGATGACCCAGGTCCACAACCAACACCTCAGTCTTATCTGGATTCAGTTTCAACCAGTTAGCACTCATCCAGTCCTGGATCTCAGCGAGGCAGTTATTAAAGACCAATAATGCGCCATTCTGTTTGGGTACAAAGGACATATAGAGCTGAGTATCATCTGCAGAGCAGTGAAAACTCAGCCCATAATGCCTTATAATGTCTCCCAATGGCAGCATATACAGTATGAACAACATGGGGGAAAGCACCCCACAGGACAGAGCAAAGGGAGCAGAGAAAAAAATTCCTGAAACTACCCTCTGACTTCTGCCTGTGAGGAAAAAGTGGAACCATCTGAGGACTGTCCCTGACAGTCCACAGAATAGCCGCAGGTGATCTAGCAACATCCCATGGTCCATGGTATCAAACGCTGCAGAGAGATGAAGGAGGACCAAGATCGAATGGCTCTTCTGATCTCTCGCTATTATGAGATCATTAAGTACCCGGGCCAACGCCGTCTCAGTACTATGCCTCTTCCTGAAACCGGACTGGAGAGGATCATAGACCTCATGGGTGGTAAGAAAGTCATCTATCTGCAACGCGAGTACTTTCTCAATAACCTTGCCCCAAAAGGGCAGGTTAGAGATTGGTCTGTAGTTAGTGAGACAGTCTGGGTCAAGGGAAGATTTCTTCAAAAGGGGTGTCACAACAGCCTCTTTTAAGGGCTCCGGAAACACCTCTTGGTCCAAAGAGCACCAGACTATCTCAGCAAGGACTGGTCTGATCACATCCATGCACCCCACAAGGAGGCTCGTAGGACCAAGATCCAAACTACAGCAAGTCGGTCGCAAGCCCTGGACAATCTTCATGATATCCATGATTGCTGGCTGGTCAAAATCTGTCCAGGTAGACTGAGGGCCTGTAACCCCACATTGATCCCTGCAACGCTCATTAGAATGTGTCCTGCGGATCTCCAACCTGATCGATGACACCTTATCCTCAAAAAACCGAGCAAACTCATCACACTGTATTTGGGAAAAAGCTCTCCAACCCCACAGACAGGCTGGATTGCACAGTCTTTCAACAGTTTGGAAGAGCTGGGCTGGTTGATTTCTTGATGCAGCTATCTCCCTGGACAGGAACCCTGCCTTCTTACAGGAGATTTCTGATTGACAGTCCACGTAATGGGCCATCAATCTAAGCATGTCACCTTCCAGGCCAGATTTCCACCAACAACATTCCAATCTTCGCCCACTCTCCTTGACTCCCTCAGTATCCAATCAAACCAAGGGGACCGAGGGTGAAGGGAGAGGGGGCGAACACGGACAGGTGCTATGGAATCCAGTGCCCTCAGCACCATATTATTATAGTGCACTACTAAGGCATCTGGTTCCATGCACTCCATAAGCCAACTTTATAGGTCCAGCACCGTCATCAGACCCACAGGGGTAACTCCCCTCAAAGGGCGGTACTGGGCCATTTCCAAAGGGGTAGGTCTCACAAGGGGGGGTTGCGAAATTGAACCTTATGGAGTGATGGTCAGATCACCCAACTGGTTCCACCACCAGTTCTGTGATCGTCATCCCCAGGGTGAACACCAGATCCAAAGAGTGACCCTGAATATGGGTGGCAGCGGTAACAACCTATGTGAAGCCCTACAAAATCATCAATTGGAGGAAGTTTTGACCAAAATACGAGAGTTCATCGTCGACCCAGGCATTGAAGTCCACCAGGACCTACCACCTGGAGGGCTCCAACACCAGGTCAACAATGAAGTCTGCAACTTCCTGCAGAAAAACGTTCTCGTCACCGGGTGGATAGTAGATGAGTATGATTCTGCTACCCACACCTGCTCCCATGATACACACAAAGGATCTAGGGGACACCATTGGAACCTCCACAAGGCCCAATTCCGATTTAAAACAAATAGTAACCCCCCACCCCTTCGATCCAACCTCGGGCGATGTATTACCAAGTACCCAGCTGGAATTGCTGACTCCAATATGGGACCAGCATTCTCGTCCAGCCAGGTCTCCATAATGCAAGCCAGGTCAGATGACTCAACAAAATCAGCAATAATTGCTGTCTTGTTTTTTATAGATCTGGCATTGCATAACACTGCCCAGGTTGGATGAGAGGCCTTGGAGGAATGGGCCACTTGCCCACTCTCAGTGGAACCCTTGGGTATGGGAACCAGGCATCACACCCCCCTATCCTGGACCCATTTCACCCCAGGGCATCTCTCCGACCCCACCACCCTAATTCTCCCACTCCGCTCCCCCCTCATAGCTGAGGAACCCCCCTCCCCCTCTGCCTCCTCCGTGCAATCACTAAGGCACGACAACACCTATATACCTCAGGTAGCAATGGGAGGCTTTCGAAAGGGCGCAGGTCCCTCAGCCTAGAGGGGGAATAGCACCAGCCCATGGAAGCCAGGTCCCAACACATGCTACCAAATATTTAAAACAGCTATTAATCAACCAATTTGATTAATACTATCGAACCCACTAAAATGTCTTAAACAGCAGCCCCACTCCCCATTTAGCCACTTTCAGTAAGGCACTGAATACCAGGTTGGGGCTCTCCTACAAGATAAATAACAACCTCATGCCAAAAGCATTAATAGCCATGGCCTGTGGCATTATGCTCCCCAAACTTACCTATGGAATGCCTATCTGCTTCTTGACCTCCAAAACTGTCCTACAGAGATGATACACAAGGTGGGGTGGAAAGGATGAGAAGGGACTTGGCAAGGATGAGAAGGGACTTGACAAGGTTGGAGGAATGGTCAAATATATGGCAGCTTAGACTCAATGCTAAGAAGTGCAAAGTAATGCACCTGGGAAACAAAAACCCAGGGGAAGAGTATACAGTGGGGGGTGAGATGCTAACAACAACAAAAATAGAAAGGGACCTGGGGATAGTTATATCAGATGACCTAAAGATGGGCAAGCAATGTGAGAGGGCAGTAAGGAGGGTCAGGGGATACTGGGATGCATAGGGAGAGGCATCACCAGTAGAAAACAGGAAGTTGTTATCCCTCTGTACAGACAGCTGGTGAGACCCCATCTGGAGCACTGCATGCAGTTCTGGAGACCCAGTCTCTGCAAAGACATAGACAGAATGGAGGCAGTCCAGAGGAGGGCACCTAAAATGGTGCAGGGTCTGCACCAGAAGACATATGAAGAGAGAGTTAAGGAGCTTAATATGTATAGCCTTGAGAAAAGGAGGGAGAGGGGGAACATGACAGAAACATTCAAGTACCTCAAGGGAATCAACAAAGTCCAAGAGGGTAGAATCTTTCAGAAAAAGAGGGTGCAAGAACAAGGGGGCACAATTTGAAGATAGAGGGGGGACGGCTCAGAGGTAATGTGAGGAAGTATTTTTTCACGGAGAGGGTTGCGGATGCATGGAATGGCCTTCCTGAGGAGGTTGTGGAGTCAAAAACAGTGGTGGAATTCAAGAATGCATGGGACAGTCATAAGGCAATTCTAGGGGGTGGGGTAGGAGGAAGTAGGCTGTTGGTTAACTAGGATCTGCAGTTTATCCATTAAGTCGGGAAATGGGCAGACTGGATAAGCCAAGCGTTCCTCATTTGCCATCAAATTCTATGTTTCTATGTAGAGATTTAATGTGGCATACAACAATAGCTGTATTTTTGCCCTGGCTATGAATAGACATACGCCCCACTGCCACTGTACCCTCTACTCCAATCTTGTCTGGCTTTCACCATCTGCCCTGTGTTACTTCATTATGGGAGGTGGTGTCCATAATGTTTTGACTAAACAAACACCATTGTTCCTGGCTACTCTTCTTTTACTTGACAGTGTGTCCTATCCCTTAAAGTCCAATGTCACTGGTTCCCTGGCCATCCCCAAAACCAGAACTAAGATAGCAGAACTGACCATCTCCTACTTTGCACCTGCACGTTGGAATTCCATCCCAGCAGTGATCCATCAGTGCTGATGCAACCATGCCTTCAAGACTGGATATTGCTCCATCCTGCTCAAGTTCTTAGCATATACATGTCCATAGGCTGCATAGGACCCAGTGTTAATTTCTCTGAGTTACTGCACTTGTGCATATTGCTGATTACCTACTTCAAATGTATGCTGTTAATTGTCTTCTATTATTGAGCCTTCCCTTTTACCTTGTATTATGACTACCACATTTCTGTACTTGGGATCCATGACACCGGCGTGACATCCTGCATAGCAAAGAACCCAACACTGACAAAAACTCATTGACACCGCAGACACTGACACATCCCTGCAATGACCAGCAACACTCTGACACTGATGGCTACACTCAATCGCAGCAGTGGGGGGGGCACCATGCAGGGGGCTGTGCCCTCTGCACCCCTACTTCAGATATCTAACTCCACATCACACAGACAGAGGAGTTAGATATATGCCCCCATTGCCTAAAAGTCTATCACAGTGAAATCCATGTTGCTGCAAATACAACCACTGTTGGGGGTTCACTGTGGGAAATTTGCTGTGCAGGTGTCACTGTCGTGGCAACATACCCTGTACTTGCATTTTGGTTTTCACTGTCTGCATTACGTCTAGGCAACTGTATTTTATTTCTTCCTGGATTTTTGTTTCTCTGTATTATCTCTGTCAAATTGTATAGACCCTCTGGATCTCATGTACACTGCTATGTCAAATCTCCACTGTTGTGATCTCCTAGGAGGTGCCTGAAAATAGGCGTATCTATTTTTTTAGTGCATTTATCTGGTAAATAAATAAAGTGCACATATTGCCTGGATCTATAAAGTGGCATAACCTGGACCAATTATAAAACAGGCACAATGACGCTACTTGAATGGATATTAATCAAGAAACAGCAAAGCAGAAACCACACTGAGCTGGGGTGCCAGAAGGCGTCCTTTGAGAAAGGAATACTTTTTATTCCGAAACACATCAAGATGATGTGTATTTTAGCACTGGCGCTTGATCTTCTACAATAAAACTTTTGCACTTTTGGACCTGATTGTGAGCAGCTTCTTATTTTGGATGGTGAGTGTGGGATTCATCCCTCATTGCATTGAATAAATATTAGTTACACACCCTGATAAGGTTAAAGTTGTCAAAGATCTGCATGATACCCTAAGAGACCCCTCCCTGGTACAATGTCTATGTGCAGTTAAACAGACATGGACCCACCACGATAACATTCAGCCAACTCCTAAACAAAATGAAGGTGCATAAATTCAGATCTTATTTCACCCAAATTGCTTGGAGCTTCTTATGTGCTATTCCTGATATTGACTCGGTCCTAGAATTCTTTGTCTCTGAGTTCACACATGCCTGTGATAAATTTTCACCCTTTAAAAAAATGCAGGACAAGAGGAGCACCATCCAGTTGGAGCACCCCCAAACTCTGCATGCATGAGAAAGAGGGACAATCAGCAGGCACTAGCCGAGGAAACAGGATCCCCTGTCCACCTGCAAAGGTACAAAGAAGTCTGCAATAAGTGCACCAGTATGAGTATAAAAGTCAACTCTGACTTCCATTAGAATCAGCAGCCCCAGAACTGGAGCAATGGCAAAAAATTCTGAAACTATGTTGTGGAGCTCCTTGACAAGGGAGTTAAAATCACACCTCAAATGCTCATGGTAGAAGGACAAGAGATGCTTGATCCCACAGAAGCTACCAGTTACCTCAACACAGCCTTTACTGACTTCATTCCCATTATCCCCACAAAGCCTGACCAGACCCCCTGTAGGGAACCCAGTCCTAAAGCTTCCCAGATGGTAGGATCTGAACCAGGGTACTCTAAATTCCATTTTAAGGTTGCTTCAGCCAAAGACACCTCAAAATACATCAGTAGGGTACATGGCCAAACTAGGTGTAGGAGTGCTTCAGTTGATATGAAACTTCTTGCTTTGGTGGTAGAACTTTCCCACCCACCTCTAGAATTTCTAACTTTTCCCTGTGCAACTTGCAGTTCCCGGAAAAGTGGAAATCTGCACTGGTTACACCAGTTTTCAAAACCAGAGACCACACTAGCCTTGCCAATTACAGACCCATTTCTAGTCTCTCTGCCCATCCAAGGTCCTCCAAAGAATAATGTCTGACTTCAGACAATGCAGTGTCTAGTGTGTACAGCAGCATTGATTCCAGAGGCTCCACAGCACCAACAGGGTGCTGTTAGATACACCAACTATGTTCATGAGGCCCTTGACAATGGTGACCTCATCAGAACTATATATACAATATTAACCTTGCTAAGCCTTCGACCTGGTCAACCACAAGAACCTACTTAAACTCCTTGGCCTGGGTTTGTCACAGAACACAGCTGACTGGTTCCACTGCTATCTCACCAATCACTCTAAACATGTGAAGACTGATACATTTTTGTCCTACATTTGAGGAGTATCTATTGGTGTCCCCAGGGCTCCATCTTGGGCCCAATTTTTTCTGACCTGTTCATAAATCAACTGCCTAATGCCTGTCAGACAGCCAATGTTCTCCTCTATGCCACTGATGCTGTCATCTATTCCAAAAGCCCTGCCCCTGACAGCCTCTGTCCAAAGTAACTTCGTGACACTGGAAAGATGGTTCTCCAACAACAAAATAGTCCCCAATTACAAAATAAAAGACCATGCTGTTCTCTAGGTTCCCATAGAAGATGAAAGTTCAACCCTTTGTCATCTGAATCAGCCAGGGACAAAACTTGAACAAGTGAAGACCTTCAAATACCTTGGATGACACCTTGGGCCCAATTTTCAAAACTCCCAGGACAGCGCGAGGGGCTTGCATCCCAAATATTGGTGCAAAGGATGCCCTGGGAGTGATTCACAAAGGCAGCCTGTGTCTACCACAGGCTGCCTGCACAAAATGGGGCTTTCCCCCGACTGAACTGTCATTGAGCATGTACTGTAAAGAGTATGCACTCACTGATTACTCAGAGAGCACGTACACTTTACAGTACATGTTCAGTCACGGGGCTGGCAGTGGAAGTATGAGGAAAGATGTGCCAGTCACCAGCTCTGTCATGGGATGGGGGCAGTGGGGTGGTGTGCACTACCTGCTGGGGTGGGGGGGCCACTGGACCACCAATAAAAGGGGCATATTTAAATGTTATATTAATGGGGACATTGAGGATCAGGAAGGGGGCCACTAGACCACCAATGAAAGAGGCATATTTTAATGTTATATTAACGGGGACATTGGGGATGGGGGAAGAGGCCACTAGACTACCAATGAAAGGGGTATATTTTAATGTTATATTAACAGGGACATCGGGGATGGGGGAGGGGCCACTAGACCACCAATGAAAGGGGCATACTTTATTGTTATATGACTGGGCACATCGGGGATCAGGAAGGGGGACAATAGACCACCAGGACAGGGGATGGGGACAATATACCACAAGGACAGGGGATGAGTAAACAAAATAATAATACTGGCGGACATAGGAGATCGGGGAGGGCAGACACGAAGATCACCAGGATAGGGGATGCTTAAAAAACATATTAGTACCAGCTGGCATCTGGGATCGGGAAGGGGGGGCCACTTGGCTTTGTGGAAGAAGCCTGCAGCAAACTCCTCCCATGCACCAGGTGTTTGTCACACAGGACAGGTTGCTGCAAGTGTGAGGACTTAGGCGCCGGGACCCATTCTGTACCAGTGATAACAGCACCTGAATGTTAGCACCTGCAAATATATCTTGTCAACATGACAGAGAAGCATAATGCTGACACACCATGAATAGCTACTGATATATGACAGCCACAGTGCATGAGGGCACATGTCAGGTGAACTGAACGTCAGAAGGGTGACTGGCACTAATAGTGATTAGCAATTAGGGCGACCAACAAAAGAAGGACTGCCAATAAGGGCAACTGGGCATTAGGGTGACTACAAAAAGGGCGATTAACAATGAGGGTGAACCCCAAAATAGAGCACCCATGCGCAACACGCACATCCTACCCACGAGCAGTGCCCACGCTCTAAAGGGACACACACATATGCAAGACAGGTAGGTCCCCAGTGTGACATGCGTCTCCCCACTCAGGAGCAACACCTGCCCAAGGAGCAATGGACCAGCAGTCCCCATCCCTGCCCTATGCCCATGAGCTAGGTACTAGCCACACAACACCCACCCCCATCATGGTTGTGGCATGGCAATGCCTGCCCCCCCGATAACACCACCATTCATAGCACACAGGGCTGTCAGGTCCCTGCCTACTGGAGGCAACACAAGTGGGACAGGCAGAAGACAGACTCTGACCGCATCTTGCCCAAACCCACCCCAAGCCACTGCTGTGGATGCTCGTACACCCCCACATGTGGTGCACAGTGTTGATGCCCCCCAACCTCCACAAATGGCGGACTGTGTGGCACAATGCCACATGCAGTGGGTGCCCCCAGCCACAACACAGAGTCAACAGTCCAGCAGGAGACTTAAATGCCTAGCGCCGCTGCAGCTTTCAATCCCTCATGACGTAGTGCTTAGGCAGGCAGGCAGGCAGGCAGTACAGTGTGGTAAGACAATGGTTGTGGGTTCGAGAATGAACAGAGACATGACATGGTGTAAAGCGAAACACACATCCTTTACAGGAGTGTGCCTGTAATAATAATGCACTCACCCATCAGGAATGCTGAGCAGGTTTCTGGAACTGCAGTGGTACATTGGGTCCATCCATGGGAGCACAGCACTGCATTATGATGCCAAACACATGCTACCATAGCCCAGAGTAATATTCTTTTGCCCAGCAAAACCCACCCTGTGGGAGGTGCTCCCCTTTTCTACATACTGCCTGCAGGATGTGGGTGTGCACCTGATGTCCCACCCTCTGTGACATCGCCAGTCGTGTGACTGTGTAGGGCTAGAAAAGGCAGCTGCCTGCAAAGGGAGAGTGTCTTAGGACTTTTGGCATCCGTAGGATGGAGAATCCCATATTCCTGCAAGCCAGAAGGGGAGACCCCTACTGTCCCTGTCGGGATATGTATATCACTGAGATAAGGAGGTGAGAAGGAAGGTGTACTGGTGGTGTGCCCAGTACAACTGCTTCAGATGCCCTGCATGCCTACACACGTTTGCTGACCATGTGGTGCACCAGGGGCAGAACCACAATCATGTCCCTGATGCCGGTGAGGTTGGTGTGCACAGGGTCGTGGCTGATGTCCATGCCCTGGAGAGCACTGGACAGGTGATTGTCCAGTGCACCTCATGGGTGACGGATGCTGTGGCGGGCAGGCTGCCTGACCTGCATGTCTTGAACAGGACACTACATTATGTCCTGCAAGCTGCACAGGACTGCCCAGCAAAGCCTGCCACTGTGAAGGACCTGGACATATCCCCAGAGTACCGTGTCACTTGTGCAGGGGAGCCCTTCCTCCTGTATGACAGTGGCCAGACTGATGACAGGGTGCTGCTGTTCACAATACAGTGCATGCACACTACACTCCCTGGGCGACAATGAGAAGCATGTACTGGTTCCTTGATGGCACCTTTCATGCCGCACCACCCCTCTTCAGGCAACTCTACACCATTCATGGCATGTGGGCAGACATTATTGTGCCCATGGTCTACATCCTTATGTGCAGCCATCGGGAGCAGGAATACTTCACGGTGTTCACAGAGATGCATAGGCTGGTGGGTGACATCACACCTCGTAAGGAGCTCATGGACTTTGGGAGGATGGCCTGGCATGGGTTCACTGCGGTGTTCCCAGGGGTGTCACTGAGGGGCTGCTTCTTTCACTTCAGCCAGGCCCTGTGGTGGTGCATACAGTGGTCACCAGTGGCCCTCCAATGTTATTCCATGGATGAGAACTTTGCCCTGCAGATCAGGATGGTGCTTGCACTTGCCTTTGTGCCCATTGGTGATATGCTGGATGCATTTGCCACCCTGTGTGACTCTGCATACTATCGGGCGAATGAGGACCTGCTGAGACCCATCCTTGATTATGTTGAGGAGACATGGCTTGGCCATCCCATTGGATGCACAGCCAGACACAGGCCTCTGTTCCTACTGGAGGCATGGAACATGTAAGATGCCACATGCACAGGGCTGGCACATACGAATAATGCCATCAAGAGCTGACACAGGGCCTTTAACACCCATCTCGGTGCTGCCCATCCTTGGATCTGGTGCTTCATTGACTGCCTCCATGAGGAACAGAGCCTGAACGAGATCTGCATTGAGCAGTTCATCTCCGGGTGTGACATGGCAGCAACTGGGAACTTGGTAAAACATAATATTGTAGGGGGCTAGGAAGGTAAGCTACACTTTCTACAGAAAGTTTCATTATTTTCTTATTGGCATTAAGAATTGCAGGATTTCATTAAAGTGTAGTCATTTTATAACCAGAGGGGTTAAAATACAACTGAGGTTGCTTGATTTCTGTGCTAGACACATAGGATTTGGAAGGATATTTGTGCAATATTTTAGAAATGCCCTGCTGGCTAGGCAGTGAGTTTATCCCTGGTTTCAGATAAAGGGTTTGTGTGTGTATTAGAAGCAGACATAGCAAATTGTCTTCACTGAAAGGCCTGCTTACATCACAGGTGTCACTAGTCAATCAATTGATTCTGGTTGGGGCTTTTATCACTGCTGTCTTAAGCAAACTACACAGAGAAAAGCCAATCAGAAAAGACTTGCCTGCTCCTGTTGGAAGCTGAGAAACTTGCTATACTGCAGAGAACAAACTAGAACGCATTTGAGAAACTGGGAACTTGGTAAAACATAATACTGTAGGGGACTAGGAAGGTAAGCTACACTTTCTACAGAAAGTTTCATTATTTTCTAATTGGCATTAAGAATTGCAGGATTCCATTAAAGTGTAGTAATTTTATAACCAGAGGGGTTAAAATACAACTGAAGTTGCTTGATTTCTGTGCTAGACACATAGGATTTGGAAGGATATTTGTGCAATATTATAGAAGTGTCCTGCTGGCTGAACAGTGAGTTTGTTTTTATCCCTGGACTCAGTAGAGTGGTTTGTGTAGGAGCAGTGGTCTAGCACATTGTGGTGTTGGTTGACTTACTATAAAGGGCAGTACTCACCAGGGTGGTGGAGCAGTGGTGTATTTGATTGTTTCTAACAGTCACCAGTGGTTGTGGTCTACCCACCCACCCTTCCCCTCACCCCGCCCACCCCAGGCATGGCATTTCCTTTATAGCCAAGGTTCTGACATCACTTCTCAACAGGTCTTGGAGCAGAACTGTCATATTCTTAATTACCCAGCACAGTGCATACAGGGTAAGTACACACACACACACACAAAAAATTATATATTACTCATTGTATATTATAAGGAAAAGGGACATGTGGGGAGTGGTGCAATGTACTGGCTGTGGGGCAGCAATTTTCCAGGAGACATTCTGGAACTTGAGTTACTGCCCTATTTGCAGGCAACTGTCAGCTCTGAGGGAGGAGGTTGCCCACCTCCAGGCTGAACTGGCAAGGACTAAGGAGGCCTCCCCCACCCAAAGAGCACCAATTCCACAACCACTGCCTCAGAGGTTGCCATGTGTGAAGAGCAGATGGACAACAGTAGGTTCGGGGAGGGTGAGGGTGGTGGAACAGAGACGTAGCCCCCGAGTTGCACCTCTACACAAATCATATGTCAGCCTGGCAAATCAAGGTTCCTCTATGATGACACCCTCATTGGAGACCAAGAAAAATGCTGGGGACATCCACAAGGGAGACCCACAAAAGAGTGGCAAGGGACACCACAGGGGAAAGAAACAGTTTCTGATAGGGGACTCAATTGTTAGGGGTGAAGACCTGGGGAAGGGAGAGGAGAGGGAAGTAAGGTGCCTGCCTGGTCCCATGGCTTGGAGGGACAGGAAGCAAATCCTCAGGATTGCAGAAGCAGCATCACAGGAGAGGAAACTGGATAGCATTGTCCACCTCGGGACAAATGACCTAGCTAGACATGAGATCAGTGCAGTGCAGGATGAATTTGTGGAGTTGGGGAGGGCCCTCAGACAGGTAGCAAGCACGGTAACCTTCTCAGAGGTGCTGCCAGTCTATGGCAGGGGTGAGGCTAGGGTACTGCACACCATGCAGTTTAATGAATGGTTGCAAAACTGGTGCAGAGCACAGGGCTTTGGCTTCATTGGGGACTGGAGGTCCACCTGGAGAGATGAAGGTCTATACTGGCATGATGGTCTGCATCTGTCTAGGAAGGGAAACACGCTCCTAGGTGACAGGTTTAAAGGCTTCCTTGGCAATCTTTTAAACTAGCCAAGGGGGGAGGTGCTGATAGGAAACAGGAAAGTTCAAACCTCCCCCCACAATACATGGCAGGTAGTAGGGTAAACACTGAGGTACAGAGCTTGACAGAGGGCAGGACAGGGGCAAATGGAAAAATGGACAAGGGCACTAAGAGCAGGGATGGGGTAAAAAAGGATAAAGCCAACATTAAATGGAGGGCAATGAGTACCAATGCCCGTAGTCTGGAAAACAAGCTTCCAGAGCTAGTAGCCCTGATGGAAGAGGAACACTTGGATATTGTGGCAGTCACAGAAACATGGAACATGGAGAACCATGACTGGGATGTCAACATACCAGGGTACACAATCTACAGAAGGGACAGGGAGGGTAAAAGAGGAGGTGGAGTAGCTCTCTACATAAGGGAAGGGATCAAAGCTACAGAACTAAAAAGTAAAGGGGAGGACAAGTGGAACTCTGGGTCACCTTGGAGACAGGGAATGGCATCACAATCCGCACAGGGGTTGTATACAGACTCCCATCTCAAGGGGAGGAAATGGACAAGAAAATGATAAAGGGCATTCTCAAAATGGCTGAAAAAGGGGAGATTCTGTTCATGGGGGACCTGAATATGCCAGATGTTAACTGGGCGACATGGACTGCTGCCATATCCAAGAGCAGAGTCATTCTCGATGCCCTACAAGGAGCATGCCTTAGACAGCTAGTGGTGGAACCCACTCGAGAGGGAGCAATATTAGACCTGGTACTCTCAAATGGAGAGAGGATCACAAACTTAGAAGTCAGCAGACATCTGGGAACAAGCGACCACTGCACAGTGTGCTTCACAATAAACACAACCATGGAGACAAGCCATACAAAGACAAGGATACTGGACTTTAGAAGGGCTGACTTTGGCATAATGGGTGAATACCTGAGGAATGCATTAGCAAATGGCCAGAAAGGAGGGGTGGAAGAACAATGGAGAAAAATCAAAACTGCCATCATGGAGGCAACAAGCCTTTGTGTGAAACAAATAAAGAAAACAAAGTGGAAAAAAACCCCACTATGGCTCTCAAAAGAGGTGTCAGGGAAGGTTAAGGAGAAAAAGGCTGCATTCAAACAATATAAGGAATCACAGATGGAGCACGACAGGGAACTGTATCAATTAAAGCAGAAAGAAGTGGGGAAGGCAGTCAGAAAAGCAAAGGCCCAAACCGAGGAAAAGATAGCCAACTCAGTTAAGAAGGGGGATAAAACCTTTTATAGGTACATTAGGGAGCATAGAAAGGTTAAGGGAGGGATAGTGAAGATTAATAAAGGAGAGGGGAGGTGGACAGAGGGAGACAGTGAAAAGGCAGAGATACTGAATGAATACTTTTGCTCAGTATTCACAAAAGAAGAAGAGGAGGAGTTACCTAAACCAAACAGTAGAAACACTCTGGATAGTGGGGTTGACACCAGTCCATTTACAGAAGAAAGAGTTCTGAAAGAACTCCTAAAACTCAAGGTGGACAAAGCAATGGGGCCTGACGGGATTCACCCTAGAATCCTAAAAGAGCTAAGGGAGGACCTAGTGACACCACTAACCACACTTAACCACACTTTTTAACAAATCATGGGAAGATGGGGTGGTACCTGAGGACTGGAGGAGGGCAGATGTGATTCCCCTTCACAAAAGTGGGAGCAAGGCAAAAGCAGGAAACTACAGACCTATTAGTTTGACCTCAGTGGTGGGGAAAATGATGGAATCACTTCTGAAAGAAAGAATTGTTAAGTACCTAGAGGCCAGTGGGGCACAGGAACCCAAAGCAGCATGGATTCACAGCAGGAAGGTCATGTCAGACGAATCTAATCGATTTCTTTGACTGGGTGACCAAAGTAATAGACCAGGGAGGGGCTGTGGATGTGGCCTACCTAGACTTTAGCAAGGCATTTGACACAGTCCCGCACAAAAGATTAATAATCAAGTTAGCCAGCCTGGAAGTGGGTCCCAGGGTGGTAGCCTGGGTAGCAAACTGGCTGCAAAACAGGACACAGAAGGTAATAGTGAATGGAACACATTCTGAAGAAAGGGGGGTTACTAGTGGAGTACCTCAGGGCTCAGTACTAGGCCCAGTCCTCTTTAATGTCTTTATAGGTGACATTGCGGAGGGTCTGGAAGGAAAGGTATGCCTCTTTGCGGATGACACAAAGATCTGTAACAGAGTTGATACACATGGGGGGTAGAAAGGATGAGAAGGGACTTGACAAGGTTGGAGGAATGGTCAGACATATGGCAACTTAGATTCAATGCAAAGAAGTGCAAAGTAATGCACCTGGGAAATAAAAATCCAGGAGAAGAGTACACAATAGCAGGAGAGGTACTAACGACAACAGTAATGGAAAGGGATCTGGGTGTAGTCATATCAGATGACCTAAAGGTGGGTAAGCAATGTGAGAAGTCAGTAAGGAGAGCCAGAGGGATACTGGGATGCATAGGAAGGGGCATCACAAGTAGAAAAAGGGAAGTGGTTATCTCTCTATACAGACAGTTGGTGAGACCCCATCTGGAGTACTGCATGCAGTTTTGGAGACCTCATCTACGCAAGGACATAGACAGGATGGAAGCAGTCCAGAGGAGGGCAACTAAAATAGTGCAGGGTCTACATCAGAAACCATATGAAGAGAGACTGAGAGAGCTTAATATGTATACCCTTGATGAAAGGAGGGACGGGGAAATGATAGAAACTTTTAGCACCTCAAGGAATCAACAAAGTCCAGGAGGGTAGCATCTTTCAGAAAAGAGATGTGTGTAGAACAAGGGGCACAATTTAAAGTTAGAGGGTGGACAGCTCAGGGGTAATGTGAGGAATTCTTTTTCATGGAGAGAGTGGTGGGCGCATGGAACCACCTTCCTGGAGAGGTTGTGGGGTCTAAAACAGTGGGGGAAATCAAACATGCATGGGACAGACATAAGGCAATTATAGTGGGGGGGTGCAGGAAGTAGGCTGTTGGTTAACTAGAATCTGCAGCTTATCCAATAGGTAGGGAAATGGGCAGACTGGGTGGGCCAAGTGGTTCTTATCTGCCGTCAAAGTCCATGTTTCTATGTTTCTAAAGCACAGGAAGTACAGGGACCTGACATGGCAGATTGAAAGTATTGTTGAAGAGTACAGCCAGCACACCACAACTGACTACCTGAGGGGCCTGGCATATAACTTCCAACTCCAGGTGTAGGTGGTCGTCGTTGGGTGCTGCACAGCTGTCACCCACGACCTCCGTTTCTGACTGCCTGCCTGTTCCAGTGTCTCTCACTGTGTCCTGTGCCCACATTGCCTGCTCCATCTCGCAACATGCAGGTCCCCTGCCCTGCAGTTGCTGCCAACAGCTTGCTACCACTGTTGGCCTACGTGTCCCCAGCTACACTCTGTATACCACTCCTGGAAGACACCGTCTTGTTCTGCTGCTGCTACCTGTGCCATGTACCTGTTCCTGCCACTGCACCGTCCGCTTACAGTGTCATCCTCTGCACCAGCATCGTGCATGCCTGTGCCAGTGTCCTGCATCCACCTTGCCCATTGCTGGCTCCAATACCTGTCAGCCACCTGTAATGCCCCCCATGCTCCACTCCACTGCACTGCCCCTTTGCTTGCAACCCTGCCTGTGCAGTCACAAGCTGCATGGGGCCTGTGTGCCCATGGGTCATCTATCTGCACTCCCTGGTGTGCCTCCTTGCCCCCTCCCCATGACCCATTTGCATCCAGGCCTTTCTGTTGTCGTGAAGGTGATGGTCACCTTTTTTTTTTTTTTTTTTATTCTGCCATTCACCCACACCTACTGTGCGATGTTCTGCAGGGGTTGCTTCTGCTGCTCACTGATTTTTCATACGCACAGTTGTGCAGTGCACCCAGTTGCAGATTGCCATTTCCTCCTATACACCGCTGTCCTATTTGGTGTCGTTCCTGGGCCCACATTCCAGTCACCCATCACAGTGCACCCTTGTCACATGGAACAGTCCCTGGAGCACCTGGCCCTGGCACAACCTGCTGTTTGCTGCAGCTTGCGCCGATCTAGCCCCCTTTGAGAATCAAGACCCTTATCTTTTCCTCCCAAAGTTGATAATCTGGTGGCCGTAGTTCACAGAAGACTGAAGCCTTGTTTCATAACTCTCATAACCTCAGTATGGAAGCTAGATGCCTTATTGTGGCCAGCTCCATTCTGTGACTTACAGATAATGGCCTCCTTATCTACGCAGTTGCCTGTGACATGGTGCTAAACAGAGTAAAGCTGATCTGTGATAAAGCATGCCACTTTGTACTTGGTGCAGATAACCACACTCATAGTTGCACCCTTTATGCACTCACTAATCGGCTACCTTTACACTGCAGAATAAAGCTCCAGACCTATTTGCTAGCCAGATAGTCAATTCTGGGTGTAACATCCCTGCTTTAACAAACTGCTTCTGCACCATCTCCAACCAACAACAACAACACCAGGAACATGGCCAGGAATTCCCTTAAACCTCCTTTCTGGTGTACTCAGCTGTAAAAGCAGTCATTTGCCATCAGGGCTGCTAACTGGTTAAACAAACTGCCTGATAGCTGCTGAACCTCCCCAAGATTAATCAGTTCAAGCGATTTCTGCAGTCTGCCCCTGCAGTCCATTACAGCTGTAACCATTAAATTGTTTTATTCAGTTTCTTCTGCACATATCCTGTAAGTTGTTTTTTTTTTTTTACTTTATTTTTTCTGCTTCATATTATGCATGCAAAACAGTATTTCCTCATGCAAGATACTGTACAATACTTTGTAACAGCAAAGCAATGTTAACACCAAAAATGAAGACATTCACAGAAGTTTATCATGCAGTCTGGCACAATAGGATTGGGGGGGGTGTAACTGGAATATAACCATCCCAAAACATAATAAAAACAAGCATTTGTCAATGCCGAATGTTGTCTTGCTGGCATTGGCATTGGTAGTGCAGGAGTTAAAGAGATGCATAATGGGCATGGCAGTGAAGTATTGAACTGATGCCAACCCACCCCCACCCTGCAGAGACTGACAGACATTGGGGTGTCCCTTTGGGTGTTTGGTAGTGCAGTGCAGGAAAGCATTTTGGGCAGGATGTGAAAAATGACAGCTCATAAGGAGGCGTAAAAAATATGCCAGTGTTGAAAATGTGGCATGTAAATATAGCAAATTTGTGAAGTTACAAGGGTACGTGGGAAATATGCAATGCACGCTTGCAACACTGCCATTTTATGGGCATTCAGCACCAAATTTTCAACATAGGCATTTTAGCACCTCTGCTCATGTACAGTGTCACTGTTATTTCCTCAAAGTATCCCAAGAAGTGATTTTGCACAGCAACCACGCTATTCTGCGCCGGAAGTGCGAAAACACATTTTGGGCAGGATATGTAAAATGACAGCTATACTGTTCATCAAGAGGTGTGGAAAAATGACAATGGTGAAAATCCAGAGTGAAAATATCAGAAATGCACGACGGTATGAGCGTGCTTGCAATCTGCCAATGCATGCTCGTAACACAGTCATTTTATGGAGTATCATCACCAAATTTTCAACATAGGCATTTTAGGAACTCTGCTCATGAACTGTGTCACTGTCATTTTCATAATCTGGCCCAAACACTGATTTCCCACAGTAACTGCGCTATAGTGCGCCGGAAGTGTGGAAACACTTTTCAGGCAGGATGTGGAAAATGACAGCTGTACTGTTCACAAGGAGGTGTACAAAAATGACAATGCTGAAAATCTGGCATTAAAATATTGCGAATTCATGAAGTTACTAGCCTGCGTAGCAACTGCACAATGCACGCTCATAAAACAGGCATTTGTTGGATTTTTTTCCACCAAATTTGGAACATAGGATTTTTGAGAGGCCACCTCATGAACACTGGCACTGTCATTTCATTAATGGGTCCTGAAAGGTGATTTCGCACAGTGACTGTGAAATCACCTTTCAAGGCTGATTAACACAATGACAGTGATAGAATTCATGAGGAGGGGCCCCAAAAACCCCATGTTGAAAATTTGGTGCCAAAATTACAACAAATGCCTGAGATATGCAGCAAATTTGAAAAAATCCTATTCATTCCATTATACAGCTTACCGGCATTTCCTCAATTCGCAGTCGGCTTTGAAGAGTGCAGACATGTTCCCGGTCCAGCGAAGATTGTCATGCCGGACTCCAGAGGTAAGTATGGGGTGAGGGAGGTGTAGGGAGGCAGGGTGTGCAGTGTGTGGGTGTGGGTGGGGGGCCGGAGACTACGAGGGACCGTTTTTAAGTTACAGGGAAGAAAAAAAAAACTAACATCGTGGGACAGTTTTTTTTTTCAGGGGACTTGGCACGCTGGGGTGGGCTCCCAGAGTGCCACCTAACTGTTTTGGGGGGTGTTGCTGCAGCAGATGAGGGACTGGGCACCCTCGTCGGCAGACAATGGGGGCTAGGGGGTGAATTTATACCGATGGGGATTGGGCCCCCCCCATCGGCACACAATGACAGTGGGGGGGCAAGAGCCGAGGGGATTGGGCACCCCTCAGCATATAAGAAATGTGGGGGGGCTGATTTATGCCGAAGGGGAGTGGGCTCCCCCATTGGCACACAATGAAAGCGGGGGGAAGGCAAGAACCGAGGGGGATTGGGCACCCCCCTCAGCATATAGGAAATGGGGGGGGCTGCTGTATGCTGACAGGGAGTGGACTACCCCGTTGGCAAGTTTGTGTGGCCACAGTAAGCTGGCTGGGTAATTGGGCACCCCCGAAGTTGGCCATTCGGCAGCCACCCATCATGCTGCTAATGTGGCGCGCATGCAGGAAAGGTCCGCTGCATCTGACGAGCTTTGCTCGGATTGCAAAGGACCTTTCCTTAGATGTGCTCGCCACATAAGCTTGCATGGTGTGGTGCCGCTGACTGGGGAATGAGGGATGCACCTACTGATGCGTGCTCTGCATTCGCCCAACAGCGGCGGCACCTCCAAAGCTACACTACCGCAAGATGTTGACTTGCGTGCAAGTGCGGCAAGCCAATATAAAAATGACTGCCCCTTCAGCAGTCAAAAGGCAACTACCTCTAAGGGAGAACAAATAGGTAATATAAAACACAGCCAATATGGGCTTCTATTTAACCTGTAACAGGAAACAGTAAAAGTAATATGTTCTCACAAAAGTTCCCCACTCACACAACCTGCAAACAGGCCACAAATGTGCCATCCGACAAAACTATGAGTCACCATAAATGGAAAGTAATGTCCCGTCAGTTACTTGTAGTAAAAAGTAGCAGCTGTGACAAAGAATGCAAACTGACAATAAAAGTGTTTTTTTATACAACGATCTGTATGGATTTTTTCCAAACTATATGTAATCGTTCTATCTTAACTGATTTGAGCCTAGCTCAATTGCATTTACTCTGGGAATGCTTAAATACTTGTACTGATTTTTATGACTATATATTTGACATGGAACCTTTGTAAATGAGTAATTGTGCTTAAAAGTAATCTCTGAAGTTTGCAATAAATAAAATAAAGAAATGTTTTTTGGGTGGTCAAAACAGCCCATGACTACTGCTGACACCTGAAAATCAATTGTCAGCTTCTCATCAAGGACTACTTCCGGGCTGACCACCACCCTAACCACCTCAAGCTGAATACTGTCAAAGACAAATAAAACTTGGGCCAAAACATAAAGAGAAAGTCCTCTCAACCTATTTTTTGTATACCTGTGTAGTTTGTAGACAAGACCAATAAGTCCCTCTCCTACACCCACCATAATTTCATCCTAATTTAAATTTTTAAATGAAGGTGTTTCACTATGTTCTGTCCTGGTGAGAAAACCTGTTTCACTCCATTGCAATGGTCATGGCCCCACTCATGCAACGTATCATGGGAGTTGATAATACATACAGACATAAGCCAGCAGAAGTACTACTGTCAGTTCTGTTGCATATCTTCTGAAGACCATGTATTCTTTGGCCATCAAACTTTTCAAGGTAAGTTCCCTAATGCTTTCTATGGTTTAAAGTGTGTCAGAGTTGGAAAAATATAGTGGAAGGATCCTGGTGCTTGTGACGTTTCTTATTCCTCTGACTGATTCTTATGTGCTAGGAGCTCTTTGCCTACTCCCAGTCACTTTGATGTGCAAACACACATTATCAGCTCCCATGTTTTCTTTTTTGAGTGGGATCATGACCTTTGCAGAGTGAAACAGGTTTTGACACCAGGGCAGAACAAAGTTAAGCAACTTCATTTAAATTTAAATTAGAATAAAATTATGGGATTCAAAAGAGAGAATCATTGTTCATGACTACAAACTACACAAGCAAACAGAAAAAAGGGTTGAGGGGTTGTTCCCTTTACGGATAGATAACTGTTGACCTTAGCTAATCAGCAGCACTTTTCCTTTATCCTGGATTCAGCACCAGCCAGTTGAAGGACATCCAATTTCTGATATCTATCAGGTACCACAGAAAAGCCCTTGCCAGGTTCAAAGGGCAAATACAGATGGGCATCAACAGCACAGCAATGAAATCAACAGCAACATTGCTTAATATGTATCACCCAATAATCTCTCACAGTAGAAGCAGGTACACTGAACAACACACAAGACAGAACAGACTCCTGATACACATTACCATCACAGGCAACCAGCCTAGAAAGGAATTTTATTAATGTGACCAATTACTCCTGCTTCAAGAGGAGCATTCAGAACCGCAAGCACAGTACCCAAGAGTACCCCATAAGCCTCTATCTCAACCATCTCTCTGTGATTGATCATGTCAAATGCAGATGACAGGTCAAGGAGAATAAAAACTGAGACTTCTCCTTGATCCCTTACCAGATACAGATCATAGCAGGGCCCAATAAGAGTGATTTCATTGCTATAGTGCCTGCTAAGCCTATATTAAAATTATTCAAAGATCCGCTCAAGATGATTGGATTACTGCTCCACAACAGCCCTTTCCAACATCTACACTAGAGGTGTGCCAAACCTGTGTTGGGGAAACTAATCTGTCATGAACCCACTTGGCTCGGTTTCCATGACATCCGAGCTGAACCTTGCTGGCTCAGCTCAGATCTACAACTGTTTTTTTTTTTGGGGGGGATATTCTGGTTTACACATGCACAAACCAGAGTACTGTCAGAACAGCTCTACTCCTTGGCACCATTTTGCAGCAGCCAACGAGGAGAGAGGATCTTGTTAGGTAGCGATCTGTTACTTTCTGCAGCAGAACGGGAGCCAGAGTTGGGGAACCGCCAGAAGGGAGGGTCAGGGAGGAAAACAGCAGCATGCATGGAGAAAGAAGAAAAAGAAACCTGAAAAAAATAAAATAAAAAACAAGAGATTGGGAATAAGGTGTGGAGTGGGATGGGGGTCAGCCTGGGGACCAGGGAGTGAGGCTCCGAAGTGGCCTTGAGAAAATGGCCAAAAGGGAAAAGGTTGAAAAAGAGGAATAATAGAAAAAACAAAACAAAAACAGAGTGAGAGTGTCGGGACCAGGACTTGGGTTAGGAACTGACTGTGTGTGTGTGTGTGTGTGTGTGTGTGTGCATGTGTGCGTGGGGGGAGGAAGCCCACTTCAAATGTCATCAGCAAGCATCAAGCAAGTAACAAAACAGAAAATAAGAGAAGAAAGGGAGAAGAAGAAAAGAAAGAACAACTAAAAGTTATAAATAAAAAACTCAGAGGGTTGGGACTCGGGCCAGGGACTGACTGTGGGTGTGTGTGCCCGTGGAGGAGGGAGGAAGCCAAGCCAAGTGCACCCATAAATACACCCACAAGAAAAACAGAAGAAAGAAGAATAACAACAGGAACAGAAACCTGAGGGGTCACTGCTGGGTCCAGGGAAGGGACTGAGTACGTTATGTGATGGGGGGCTGGGAGTGCGAGGACACCGGACATCCAGCAGCAGCAGATTGCCTCCACTTGCTTTGTGACTCTGAACAAGTCAGTTGACCTCCCTGTCCCCACACAGTCCACAGTGCTCCTGGATCACCCCGACAAGCACCTGTATTTAGTGCTTATGTCAGCCATTTCCCACACAAACAGGAGGGACAGGGAAAGTTTAGGACAGGCTTGTGTGATGTGTGAGGGGGTGGCCCAGCAGTTGAGTAGCCTCTGTCTGCATGGTGTCACCAGCCAGTTTCCACTGTAGTAATGTCAAATAAAGGCTTGCCTGTGTGAAATGCTTTGGGAAGGGGGAGCAGCCCCGTATTTGAGTAGTCACTGTCTGCATAGTGTCACCAGCCAGTTCCCACTGTAGTCCTGTCAAATAAAGGCTTGCCCTTGTGAAATGCTTTGGGAAGGGGAACAGCCCAGCAGTTGAATAGTCACTGTCTACATAGTGTCACCAGCCAGTACCCACTTAGTCCTACTGTCAAATAAAGGCTTGCCCATGTGAAATGCTTCTGGGAGGGAGAGCAGCCCAACAGTTGAGTAGCCACTGTCTACATAATGTCACCAGCCAGTTCCCATTGTAGGCCTGTCAAATAAAGGCTTGCCTGTGAATGCTTTGGGGGGGGGCAGCCCAGCAGTTGAGTAACCTCTGTCTACATAGTGTCACCAGTCAGTTCCCAATGAGTCCTACCAAATAAAGGCTTGCATCATGTTTGAAATGCTTTGGAGAGGGGGAGCAGCCAGCAGTTGAGTAGCCACTTTCTGCATAGTGTCACCAGCAAGTTCCCACTGAGTCCTGTTAAATAAAGGCTTGCCCATGTGAAACGCTGTGGGAAGGGGGAGCACCCAGTGGTTGAGCTGAGTAGCCACTGTCTGCATAGTGTCACCAGCCAGTTCCCACTGTAGTCCTGTCAAATAAAGGCTTGCCCATGTGAAATGCTTTGGGGAGTGGGAGCAGCCCAGCAGTTGAGTAGTCACTGTCTACATAGTGTCACCAGCCAGTTCCCACTGAGTCATCTCAAATAAAGGCTTGCATCACATGTGAAATGCTCAGGGAAGGGGGAGCAGCCCAGCAGTTGAGTTGCCACTGTCTGCATAATGTCAACAGGCAGTTCCCACAGAGTTCTGTGAAATAAAGGCTTGCATCACATGTGAAACGCTTTCGGGAGGGGGAGCAGCCCAGCAGTTGAGTAGCCACTATCTACATAGTGTCACCAGCAAGTTCCTACTGTGTCTTGTCAAATAAAGGCTTGTATGATGTGTGAAATGCTTTTTGGAGGGGAAGCAGCCCAGCAGTTGAATATCCTCTGTTGGCATAGTGTCACCAGCCAGTTACCACAAAAATAAACCATACTATGTCGTCCTGTCAAATAAAAGCTTGTATCACATGTGAAACACTTTGGGGAGGGGGAGCAGCCCAGCAGATGATTAGCCACTATCTGCATTGTGTAACCAGGAAGTTCCCACTGAATCCTGTCAAATAAAGGCTTGCATCACGAGTGAAATGCTTTGGGGTGGGGGAGCAGCACAGCAGTTGAATAGCCTCTGTTGGCATAGTGTCACCAGCCATTTCCCACAAAAATAAACCATATTGTGTAGTCCTGTCAAATAAAGGGTTGTATCATGTGTGAAACACTTTGAGGAGGGGGGCAGCCCAGAAGTTGATTAGCCACTGTCTACACAGTGTCACCGGCCAGTTCCCACTGTAGTCCTCCTGTCAAATAAAGTCCTGCCCATGTGAAATGCTTCTGGGAGGGACAGCAGCCCAATAGTTTAGTAGCCACTGTCTACTTAGTGTAATCAGCCATTTTCTACTGTAGTCCTGTCAAATAAAGACTTGCCTGTGTGAAACACTTTGGGGAGTGGGAGCAGCCCAGCAGTTGAGTAGCCTCTGTCTGCATGATGTCACCAGCCAGTTCCCATTGTAGCCCTGTCAAATAAAGGCCTGCCTTGTGAAAGCCTATGGGGAGGAGGAACAGCCCAGCAGTTGAGTAACCACTGTCTACATAATGTCTCCAACCAGTTCCCACTGAGTCCTGTAAAATCAAGGCTTGCATCACATTTGAAATGCTTTGGGGAGGAGGAGCAGCCCAGCAGCTGAGTAGTCACTCTGCATAGTGTCACCAGCAAGCTCCCACTGAGTCCTGTTAAATAAAGGCTTGACTGTGTGAAACACTTTGGGAAGGGGGAGCAGCTCAGTGGTTGAGTTGAGTAGCCACTGTCTGCATAGTGTCACCAGCCAGTTCCCACTGAGTCCTGTCAAATAAAGGCTTGCATCACATGTGAAACATTTTGGAGGAAGGGAGCAGCTCTTGATAGTTGGTATAGTAGCCCCAACTTGTAGTCTTGCTAGTTAACCAGTTAATATTCCTTGCCTTGAGATGTGCAGTACTAACTACTCATCATCATTGCCAATGTGCCACCTATTTCCCCAAGTTGACTGAGGAAGGTACCGTCAGCTACTGTTTTATTTTCTTGGAAGGGAGATGGCTTCATTAGTGATCAGTAACTATTACTGAGTCTACTACATACGGAAGTGAGTAGGCTTGTGAAACAAATTTCCAAGAGAAAGGCAGCAGTTCTGAAGAAAAAAAAGGTCACAAAACCAGTAAGTGCTTCTTTTTTTTCAAATTGAATAAACTTTATTGGAGCGAAGACCTTATACAAATATGAATGAGAACCAGAATACACAATAAAATAGGGCAGAGGTCATAAAGAGAACTGGAAAGAGAACAAAACATTCAGCTGACATCTTACAAAGAACCACAACTACACCGACCCCACCACCACCACACCCACCCACCCACCCTGCCACTGAAGGGAATTAAATAAGACCGTACCTAAGTGCCAAACCTAAAAGTGCACCAGTCTGCTAGTGGAAAATTACAGGAGACAATAAAATACATAATCACACAGTTAATAAAACATGCAATGGTTCCCAAATATGCTTACATTTAGACATCTTATTTGACATACAGTACTCGCTATAAGTCGCTCCACTTGCAAAGCAAAAAGAATCTCCTTATGCCACTTTAAGTAATGGGGAGTGCACTGGTCAAGACAGCACCAAAGAATAACCTTTTTTGCACATGCTGAAAGTAAAGCCACTTGTGACCTCTGGTTGCCAATCAGGTTATCAGTATAGTCACCCAATATACATATTTCAGGAAGGAAAGCATCAGACAGTCCCAACAAGGGATCTAGATGGGATAGAACTGAGTTCCAGAAGGGGATTACTGTCTCACTGGACCACAAAATATGAAGCAAGGTACCAGGCTCTTTGCTGCATCTGGAACAAGAATCAGTGAGTAATTGGCCCATTTTATGCACTTTAACCGGAGTGTAATAGAGGTTATGGATAATCTGAAATTGCATAAAGTGGTATAATTCCCACCTTATCAGCATATATAAATGCTTCCAGATGCTAGGCCAGTTTCTAGAGGAGTTAGATCCTGGCTCCACCAGTAATACCTTGAACCCTCATTGGCAACCAGATAGTTTTATAAAGATCAATAATAGTAGGAAATGAAATGATTGGAAGGGGCTTAGTGAAAATAGGGGAGAACAGAAGTACCAAGAGGACTAAGCTATGGCCCATTCCCAAGAAATTGCAAAAGCATGTATGATAATTGAAAAAAATCGGAAGTAACAGGTAGTGGACCAGCGATATAGGGCATGTGCTTCTTGAAAGGACAGCAGTTACTGATTGAGAGTGAGATCTTCAACTGTATCCACTCCTATATCAGGCCAGAATCTTCTGAAGAGCTTCCATCCAGCTATCTGAAGGTTAGGATTCCCAAATAAGGGCTGAAAAATGTATGGACAAATCTTGAGCAGGGAGCAAAGTTGAGACTGAACATGGAGGGATGCCCCTAAGGGCGTGTCTCGTAAGTGTCTTGGAAGTTTCCTCCTGGGGAGATAAGGAAGTGACCTGATATCCAGCCCATTAATAGAACATAAGGACTGTTCTATATCCACCCAATGTGGAACATATGGTGTGGAGAGTGTACCCCAAGGTGGCTGCAACCAGTAGGAAAGCCTAGTAAGATGTAACACCAGGTAATACAAAAAAAGTTGGGGGCTTGTAGTCCTCCATCTTGTTTAGTGCCCATTAGTTTTGAGAAGGCCTGATGGGCCATCTTACCTTGCCATAAAAATGAAGCAAGAATCTTGTGCACTTGAGCAAACCACGACTGGGGGAGATCTGAATTGTACATCTGGAGAGGGTACAGCAATCAGGTTAGAACATTCATTTTAATGATGTTCAATCGTCCCCACAAAGAGAGGGGTAACATAGACCAACGGTCCAAGTCCACCTTGAGATGGGAGACTGTAGAGTCAAGATTAAATTGCTTCATCTTAAGAGGAGAAGTGCTAAGATAGATTCCCAGATATTTCAATTTTTCTTTCCTCCAGACAAGGCCAAGATGCTCAACATCTGCGTTAAGGGTGGCACTATTGAAACACATAATTTTAGTTTTAGTGAGGTTTAATTTGGAGTTAGAAATAATGCCAAACTGAGAAATAATCTGCAGGGCAGCAGGCAGGGATGTGACTGAGGAAGAAACATGTAGCAGGATATCATCCACGTACATTGATAGTTTATAATCTGTATTACCGCTCAAAATGCCAGAAACCTGAGGGCAAAAGTTAAGCTTACGAATCAAAGGTTCTAGGAAGAGATTAAATAGATATGGGGAGAGGGGAAATCCCTGCATGGTGCCCTGGTGGAGAGAGAATGATAAGGATAAAACACCATTACAAAGTATATGGGCTGTTGGAGAGGAATAGAACACCTTGACCCAGTGTATAAATTCTTGAGGAATAAGAAACTTGGTTAATAGGGAGAACAGGTAATCCCATGAGACCCTATCAAAGGCTTTTTTGGCATCCAGGGATACCAAAGCCGCAGAAGTGGAGGAATCCCGAGACACCAAAAAAAGGTAAGACAATTTCCTGAGATGGTCAGCAGAGAGCCTACCTCTGACAAAACCCACCTGCTCCCTGCTGATCAGTGAGTCTCATACCAATCCCAATCTACAGACCAGAACTTTAGCAAATATTTTAAAATCCATGTTGATAGGTGAGATTGGCCATTAGTTGGAGACCAGCAATGGGTCCCAACTGGGTTTAGGGAGAACCACAATAGTGGGCACAGTCAAAGAATGATCAGACAGGCCCTCCTTGAAAATACAGTTGTAAGTATCCAAAAGAATAAGGGCCACCTGATCCTTAAAGGCCTTATAAAAATTAGTGGTAAAACCATCCAGGCTCGGAGACTTATCAGAAGCCAGGGAGTCAATAGCATGGGAAACTTCAAGTAGGGTCAACTGAGCTTTTAAAATTGCCACCTGAGAGTCAGCTAATAGGGAAAGGGTAATATCCTGGAGGAAAGATTCAAACTGAATGAGCAGAAAGGAAGGGAAGGTGGAGCATATACAGTAATTGTTGATAAAAGATTTTAAAAGTATCAACAATATCCTGGGGTGAGGCAAGGAGATGTCCAGAATCCGTACAGATTGAGGAAACAATTTTATCCATTGCTTGGGAGTGCAAGCGAAGAGCCAATAACTTCTCAGCCCTCTCCCCTTGGTCAAAATATTTTACTTTAGAATGTAACATGAGATGTTCAGCCTTCTTTCCCAGCAGAGTGTTATATTTGAATCTAAGTAATTCTAACTGTTCCCACTCCGATTGAAGAGAGGCCTGTGAAATGTGTTCCTCGAGGGATCTTATACGAGTTAACAAGGAAGGAAGAGCAGCAGAGGTCTGTTTCTTCTGCTTAGCAGCTAAACAAATCAATTCCCCTCGAAGGGCACACTTCAAGGCTCCCCATAAGATATATAATTTAGGGATGGAAGGAGAATTAAGTTCCATAAAGATGATGACGAAAGACTGGAGATGTTGCAGTAACTTGTATGATTTAAGTAACTGATTGTTTAAATGCCACACCTTATCTCTAGTCAGAGAGGGAGTGAGATTAAGCTGGATGAGAGCAGGATGGTGGTCCAAAATGACCTTAGCAGAATAGTGGCATGAAACAACCACAGGAAAGTGATCTACCCCTAACAAAAAATAATCAATCCTAGAAAAGGAATTATGCAGAGGGGAATGGAAAGAGTTTTCCTGACCATGCGGGTTCAATGCCCTCCATGAGTCTACCAAGCCCATAGAGTGCATAAGATCTCGAATGGCCAATTGCCCAGGTAAAAGGGCCTGTCGGGACTGATCAGTCCTATCCAATTCATTGCACAGAACCAGATTCCAATCCCCTCCAAGAATGACTGGAAGCGAGTTCCAGGGGGCTAAGATAGACATCAGAGTGGCAAAGAAATGGGGATAGTCACTGTTGGGGCCATATATAGCACAAAGTACTACCTCCAGGTGTCCAAGCAATGCTCAAAGAATAATATAACAGTCCTGGGGATCTGCTGTTTCCTGAAGGAGACGAAAGGGTATTCTTTGAGCTATAATAATAGCCACACCCTTCTTACGAGAGTTAGAGCCAGCACCGAAAGCCTGTCCCACTCAGGAATGCCTAAGAATGAGAACCTGGGAGGGAAACAGGTGAATCTCCTGAAGAGAGGCCACATCAGCTTGTAATTTGTGTAAATGAAGTAGGATGTTGGATCTTTTAGTAGAGGACTGTGTGCCTTTAATGTTCCAAGTGCAGAAATTATAAACAGCCATGGTGAAATAGTGAAAGGACACAGGAGGCAGAGGTAAGGTGCAAGTAAATAAATATGACTTGAGTAGAAGGTAACAATAATAGAACCCTTCCTCCGGTGGCACCCTCCCACAAACCAACCCCCACTCCCATCTTCAGAATAATCAATAAAGCAGTTACTATATACATAAAACGAACAAAAACAAAAAAGAAAACCCCAACAACAACCACAAACCCCTCCCCTTGACCACCAGAACAAATACAATAATCCACCCCTGAAAAAAGCAAAACCATTACAACCCGAATGATAAAGAAAACAAAAATGTCACTGTGAACATTAATACCAACAAATCGGTGAATAAAGCCAATATAAATGGGAAGTAAGAAAAAAGGGCAGCAGAAACTTATGTGAGCAGATTCTAAAAACGCAGGCTCCCAGACATCTAAAACACTGTAAGAAAAATAAAGAGGGTCCACCTGTCTGCAGTCATATGCCAAGAAAAGTACTCCCCTGTCTCACAAGGAATACTAAAACTGACAGCCACCCTGGAGCTAGAAACATTCAAATAAAAAAAACTCCCCAGGAGCAAAGCAGTGGCAATATGGCAACCTAAAATTTGGTTCATTAAACCTCCCAAGATCAGCATATCAACATCTCAGTAAGCAGTGTTCGAACTTTGAAATAGAAGTAAATAATAAATAGTCGTAAAGCATACCCCCCCAGAACCCTCTAATACCATAAATGAAAAACTGTGAAAGAAAAGCATTAACAGTGGAATCCTAAAAAAAGGGCCAACATACATAAAATTAAAGATCAACAAAAACAGACCATTGTTGTTTGAGGTTCCCCAACTGACCACGGGACCAAGACAGGGGAAAAATAATAATAATAATTTAAGGTGAACATTGGATATAGGGTAATATGTACTGCAATTAAAACAGAAAAAGGAAAAAAAAAGTATACACTCCTGCAGCTGAAGAACGTCCACAGAAGGTTAAATCATATTCCCAGATGATCTCCCATGGAAATTCAGGACAGCTGTAGGGAAAAAAAAGATTGAAAAGAGGAGCACTCATTGGATCAGCAGGTACAGCCTGCTGTAGCAAGGAATAGGGTCCGGAGCAGATGCCAAGAGGGCATAGTCACAATGTGCTCACCTGGCAAGGGAAATGTAATGTTCAAATGCCCAGTTCCAATGGAGAGTTAAACAAGAAGGAAGTCCAAGCAGATCAGCAGGAACCATCCACACAAGGAAACTCAAGGTTAAAACTGAGGTAGAAACAAAGGAAGCAGTTCAACGGAGGCTTGTCACAGATCAATGGAGCCCCAAGCAGCAGCAAAAGGACTTGCAACTAGAGAAATGGGATGGTAGACAGTCAAATAAATGAGTATTGATAAATTTTGGTCCAACGAGGAAACAGGTGGTCAGTCCCACTTGAGCACATCATACCAAGCCAATCGCCAACCTGAGAATCAAACAGAAGGGAGCAAGTCCAATCCCCTGAAGAATATCCAGCGCTACATAAAGCAGAGCAACCCTCAAATATAAAAAAATGGTGTCAGCCTGCTTTAAACAAGTCAGGGAGGAGACACTGGAGTTACTTGGCAGCTGGGTCGCTATTGTCAAAAGAATGCCAGCTGTCATGGATATGGACTTGTAGGTGAGATGGGTGCAGCATCTGAAACTTCATGTCTGCGGGAATCAGTTTAGTCACTGCTGGGTGGTAGGCTGCCCTCTTTTGGCATACTGAAACTGGCAAGTCTTGAGAAATGCAAATCTTGCTACCTTCCCACAAAAGAGACTGTACATCACGGAGTTTGTTCAAAACATATTGCTTATCAAGATAGTTGAGGAATTTTAACAGAAATGGGCAAGGTGGTGAATCAGGAGGGGGCTTGGCACGCAAAGCCCGGTGCACCCATTCCACATAGCATGGGCCATTTGGCAATGGTCCTGCTAACTTTTCAAGGAGCTGCTGAGTGAAATGAATAGGGGTGGACCCTTCAGCATCCTCGGAGATCCCAAGGATCACTAAATTGCTCCGTCAACCCCTACCTTATAAGTCTTCAAGTTTAAGATCCATTTTATGAAGCCATTGTTGGAGGGAGGAGAGATCCGGCTCAACTCTGTCTCACCACTTCTTGAGGGACACGGACCAGGCTTCAACATCCCCAACCCTTCAAGAGATATCCCCAATATCCTTCTTCATCGAGGTGAGTTTTGTGGTCAGAAGAGGTAGGGCATCCTTTAGTGGCTGCAATTTGAGCAGAAACTATTCTTCCGTTAAAGGAGCTACAACCGCTGTAGCAGTAGTAGCCAATCCAAATTTAGCACTGTGGTCCTTGGTCTTCTTGGAGGCCTTATCCAGCATTGGGGGGGAGTTATGATGCGGGAGGGATTGTTTCATCTCCGCGTCCATGGTGAGTACCCTTTTTCTGAAAAACCACATCACAAGCAATTGGGAGGTTTTTGCTTGCTGCAGAAATTGGAAAGGTTCCACAAATTGAAGGTAAGAGGGGAAAAATTAGAATTAAAGCACAGCAGGCGAGAGTAGAGTGGGAGAGCTGCTCATCCTAGCCAGGTATCACGTGACTCCATAAATGCTTCTTCTACTGCGGGGGGGGGGTACATTCTCTTCTTTACTGGAAGCTTCCTCATGCTCTGACTCTTGTCTTCTGAGATTCCATCATGTTTGTCTGCTGCATCTGTGGGTGACACCCAGTTAACAAATACAAGCCAAGTAATAGGCAACAAGAAAAGCTCAGGTGCTGAACCAACAGCTAAAAAAATAGATTTGCCAAAACCAAAGGTACAGTTATTAAAAACATGAAGGTAGTTGCAGGCATTACATGCAGTGGAAAGGAAAGAATAAGCATGCACACTTACACATGTTGTACCACTTTCTCAAGATTCTTCTCATTCCTCTGAGTCAGGCCATGTAGATATTAGTGGCAGTGAGTACATTTCTGAAAGAGAGGCAGTGCATGATGGGGTCTTTGAAGATGAGGGCTTGGAGCCAGAGGGAGCTATGAAATGCCAGACCAAAAAACCCGGGCAAAGGCCATCAGAGGAAAGGTCATTAGAGGCCAGTGAAACTGAAATGGAAGTAATGCCATTGCCTGGCTTGCCTGGCTGTTCTGTTGAGGGCAGGCCTCACACCCAGTCACACCCAATCATCCAGTGAGGACATTGTGGAAAATAATCAAAATATAGAAATTAACACAGACATGCCAGATGGTGATTCTGAAGCTGCAATGCCAGGGACAAAAACAAAAAAGACGTCCTCTTTCATTTGGAGTTTTTTTCACCTTGAGCCAAAGAACAGTATGTGGGCAATATGCTGCTTATTTAAGACCTCTTTCAGCAGAAGAGTTGTTTGGCATTTTCATTGCCGACATCTCGCATGGGATTAAGAATAAGATCAGCCTTTTTGTGGATGACACAAAGTTAGGTGCAATGGTGGATAACACAGAGGTGTGGCAGGGGCTACAGGATGATCTGGCTAGACTCGAGCATTGGTCAGAAACATGGCAGCTGGGGTTCAATGGAAAGAAGTGCAAAATCATGCACTTGGGAGCAACAGACCCAAGGAATCATTAACAACTGGGGGGGTACAGTTATCCACTACAGAAGAGGGAAAAGATCTTGGGGTGATAATAACATGTCAAATGAACCTTTCAGCGCAGTGCAGAAAAGCATCAGCTAAGGCTAATAAGCCACTGGAGTGTATTGCCAGAGGAATCATGTCCAGGAGCAGGGAGGTCATCCTGCCACTGTACAGGTCATTGGCGAGGCTGCACCTGGAGTACTGCATGCAGTTCTGGCATGCCTACTTAAAGAAAGTTGTTAAATTGCTGGAGGGTGTCCAGTGCAGAGCAACTAGGATGATCCTCGGTATGAAGGACAAACCCTTTGAGGAGAGACTGAGGGAGATCAACTTGTACTTCCTGGAATAATAGAGGGATAGAGAGGACATGATAGACCCCTTCAAATATATGAAAAGCATATATGGCATATATATAAATATATGAATAAATATAAATATATGAATAAATATAAGGCATATAAAGGCATAAAGGCTGCCTCTGTTATTGTAACAATGATAGCTGTATGTTTACTAGTTAAGTGCAGTTCATGTGTTGCACTTATTATGTGTTGTTGTTTTTGTTATTGTAAGCTCCCTCTGCCTCTTTTGTTGTAATAATGATTGCTGTATGTCTTGTGTTTATGTATCTCTCCTTACCCTTTCCCCCAGGATGCACTGTGAGATGAGCAACTTGTTATTCAATGTGCCCTTTCCTGGAGAAATGTTTAATTAAATAAATAAATAAAATAAAGATGGTACAGAGGGAATTTTAAGATTAAGGAAAGGGAGGGACACTAGGGGGCACAACCTAAAGCTGGAGGGTGCTAGATTCAGAAGGGAAATGAGAAAGCACTATTTCATTGAGAAAGCAGTGACAGGATGGAATGCACTGCCTGAGGAGGTGGTATCCTTGAAGACGGTGGGCAGTTTTAAGAGTGGATGGGACAAAGTCAGGGGGAAGGTTGCCAATGAGACACTGAGGGGTGGGGTAACAGCTGGTATGGGCATAAAATTGGGTATGCTGGTAGGAGGGAGGAGAGCAGCTGCAGTGTAACAGACTGCTAGCTGCACACTTGAGCAGACTAGATAGACTGTCATGCCTGTATCTGCTGGCATTCTTCATCTGTTTGTATGTAAGACAGACAAGCAATCTTGGCACATAAACCTTAATAAGACATGGACATTGGATAGATCCACTTCAGTAGGCCAGGAAAAAGTCACAAGGTAACACCATGACAGATGATGTTGTACAGGTTAACACTGGTAGTACTGGTATAAATAAATTTTTCACCCCTCTAACATTGAGCAGGACTATGACTGCATCACCCGCTTTATCTGCTAGGTCTTTATCAGAATCATAAAACTCCCTAACTGACAACAGAATGAGTTCTCTGTCTCCTCCAGCCTGTTTTACTGTGACAGTCGCACCTCAGAAACAGTTAACAATGTAGCGGGCTTTTGAATGGAGAACTAAATATGACCAAAGTCATCCAGCTGCTCAGCAGTTAAATAAAGCAATATCTGCAATAATTGCATTGGACATGCACCCATTTTCAATTGCTGACTGCTGGGTTTTGGGAAGTGATGAAACTTGCTGCCCCTCGATATCATCTGCCATCATGGATATATTTCTCCAGAAAGACTGTGCCAGCTCTTTATAGGGAACTGCGCCAGAAGGTAAACAGTGCCTCACAGTCATCAGCTGTTGAAGAAGTACATATAACAAACAGTAGACTACATGACTGTTACCACCCACTGGGTATAATTTTCCTCTGCTGCATCCTCTGGCACCAACAGCGACCAACAAAATCCTCACAAACAGGCTACCCTCTGTATTGCAAGCTTTGACAAAGAAAATCACACTAGTGTGAACATCTTACAGGAGCTAAAGTAACAGTTCTCAGAATGCCTTTCCCCAACATTTGAGGTTGCAGACAATGGAGCTAATACTGTCAAAACATTACAGGATGGTGTGTTTCTACATTTACCATGTTTTGTATATACACTCAATCTAGTGGTACAGGACTTCCTCAGTGATGACAGGGGTGTGCAGAATATGCTGGGCACTGCACAGAAGAAATGTAGTCACTTCAGGCACTCTGCAAAAGCTTGTAAAATTTTGTGGGAACTGCAAAAACAGAATAACTTATCAAATCACCAGGTAAAGCAAGAGTTGCCACTAGGTGGAATTCTGCCTTTTACATGTTACAGAGGCTCCTAGAACAATGAAAAGTAGTGTACCAGTACACCATGGACCATGCAGTAGGGAAAGGAGATGTAACAGTCACTTCTGGGCAATGGAATCTTATATCATATTTATGTCAGTTGCTACAGCCATTTAAGGAAGCAAAACATGGAGTGAGTGCTGACAGTGCAACCATAAGTCAAGCCATTCCATTGTACATCTTCTCATGCAGAAACTGGAAGGATTCTGAGAAATAATTGAAGAGCAAGGTGCAAGCACAGGTGTCACTCTTGCTGAAAAGCTGTCTTTGTCTTTGGAAATGGACCACAAGATTGCCATGATATTGCAATCTGAGCATTATGTGATAGCAACAATGTTGGATCCACATTTCAAAACCAGTTTGCCCGGTCTTCTCCAATCTGGTAGCATAGACCTCAACCATTATAAAGGATTGCTCATTAATAAAGTTGCTCTAAAAATTAGAACAGAAACTCCAAGTACTGTGGCTGCTCATCACAATAGCCATGCTCCTGTCCAAGAAGCAGATCCCGGTGAAGGCAGAAGAATATGAAAGCCTTGCAGTATGAGTCAAAACCAGGGTCAGTCATGGTGCTGCCACAGACAACATTTTGGCAGGATTGGATGACATAGAGAAAGACAGTGCTACTACATGTCCCATCACAAGCTACTCAGCAAGCAGTTTGGTGGAAGACTTCTTAAAGGATCCCAGTAAGATGAATGTTCAAGATGACCTACTTCACTATTGGCATGAAAAGAGTACGGTCTAGCCAGCATTACAAAGGGGGGCCCTTTACTATTTTAGTTGCCCAGCTAAAAGTGTCTATTCAGAAAGAATAATTAACACTACTGGCTATGTTGCTAGAATTAGGAGGAGAAAACCCCTTCAGTAAAATGTTGAAATTCTAACTTTTATTAAACTAAATTATCGTATATTTGCAGGATACTCAGGGGCACTTCCAAAACACTGCTCTGACAGTAATGATGAAGAGCCTATTTGCAGGGATCTTGGGGGAATGGGAATGTTACTTACACCAGCCTGTCTCTCATGTCATTTTTGTCCTGTCTCATACTAGTCTCCATTTTGTTTCTTCCACTGAACTGCTGTCTAGCAAGACTACAAAAGCTAGGGGCTACTGTGTGGAACATATGAAAGAATTTCACACACACAGTTTTTCTTCAATCTTTTTTGTCAGTTTAACTTAAATTTGTACATGACTGTGTTGATTTCTGATAGATGTCTTCCATATGACCCAATGCGCCAAGTCTCTATCTTGGACAATAACCACCTCATTCTGACTTCTGACTGATCTGCAGCTGTTGAATTGACAGTCATCTATGAAAGAAAAAAAATGACAAGCAGACACTACATAAAATGGGTACTTCTATTTCACAAATCACACTGCTACCTCAGTCTGATTTTTCATGGTGTTGTAGTACAAATAAAACAAAAAAATGAACACATGTTGTAGTGTTCATGCACATCCTAACTGTGTAAAAAAAATTGTCAAAAGTAGGTGCCCATCGCTGGCAACATAAACAACAAAGTCGGCTTTTCAAAAAAAAAAAAAACACCAGTTCGAAAAGGTGGGTGGGAGGGTCCAGTACATCTGTGTGTGCATGCTGCTACCCTTTTTTTTTTTAAATCTCCTCTTACACCATCTCTTGCCACTTACTGTGTCCTCCTGGCCCTGTTACCCTCCTTCAGACACCAAGTCACTTTTCTTAGCAGTGCAGACCTTGCCTAACAGACTAAACAAGGTAGACAGGGGTTACGGTGTGTGTGTGTGTGTGTGTGTGTGTGTGTGTGTGACTGTTAATCTGTAAGGCCCACTAGGCACAAGTGCCTGTTTTCAGGAGTGAACTGGGAGCACTGGAGTGGTTAACTACTGCCTTGCTCAGAGTCATACAGTATGCAAATGGAGGCTCTGGGAAATCAAACCCAAGTCTGCTGGACCAAGCTCAGTCACAGCTTGTTACTCTAACTGCCAGGCTATACTGCTATACTGACCTATTACATTGCCTCAGCCTATGTCCCTGTATTCAGTGCATCTTGTCTACCATCATTATTGCTAGGAATTTAGACAGCAACAACATGAAACTGTGTGCTTATTCAACTTTAGCACTAGCTCAAAATAATACATAATTTTTTTCTGTCAACTCACTAATAGCTGGGCCTTGCTAGCTGCCTTGTTGTTTTTCTACAGAATTTAACCTGTTTTCCTTTATAGTATACCTTAAAATGAAGGTACAAGGCCACGTTTTATGTTGAATGAATATTGGGCATGAATCCAAATCCCAAACCAAAACCAGAACCAACACGAGAACCAAAACTAGGGGTGATTTGGCAAAACCAAAAGCAAAACATCCCTGGTTTTGCACACCTCTAATCTCCACCACTTTAATTAAGTTAGAATTACTACAAACAGATAGCCACAAGACTACCAGCCAAGCTGCAATCATGCAAACTAATCCCAGTATAAAAAAGACAGAGCTCAGGCACTGCTTGGAGAGAAGGGACCCCGAACGCTTTGGTGTCTGATTCAAAACATGCACTTTTATTAGATAAAAAGAAGCCGCTCCACCATTATACCATCAAACGTTTTCAAGCACGGCAGTGCTCTTTCTCAAGGCATGACTTACAATGGACAGGAAACCATTTACATATTACCTCTTTTAAAGTGACTGTGCTCTCAATACATACACATATTCACATACTAAAACTTCTATATAAAAAATACTATACAACAAGCCATTTTACTAACCACATAAACAAACCAAATCCCATACATTTCCTAAACCCCCATCATTAACTCACATTAAAGATTATAATAATTTATTAATGACCCCATATCTATGGGAGTTCAAACTTAACTGATCATACAAGAAGGGAAAAAGGGGGAGGGGTAATATGGGGGGAACAGGGGGTACAGTTAATTATACATCTGACACAAGTATAAGTTACAAGTTATATTCTCATTTCTAATACCACAGTATACAGTATATATTGATTCAGTAAAAAACAAATACTTTTCTATAGTGCAAATACGTGGGTTCAGATTTCAAGTATGTATGCTAACTTCATTTTTCTTCAAAAAAGGAGTCAATTGGAAATTCTCATTAAGTCCATACCCATTCCGACACATTGCTTCCAAAGTGTACTGCCAGAAACTTTCCCTCTGTAAAAAGGTATTATTGATATCCCCACCTCTTTCTGATTGATTTATTCTCTCAATTCCTTGGAGACTAAAAGTATGTTGTGGACCCATTTTGATAACATGTTGTGCAAGGACATTCTAATCTTTTCTTTCAATTTCTCTAAGATGTTCCCCAATTCTTTAAGTCTCCTTGTTGTCTTACCTACATAAAACTTTTGCACACACATGTAGCCTTGTATACAATGTTCTCTGTATTACAGTTAACATATTACAGTTAACAAAACATTTTATAGAATAGCTCTTGCTATTATGGGGATCCTCAAACATGTTATCAACTTCAATATATTTACAGAAAATGCAGTTGTTACATTTAAAGTTCTCACAAGGTAGTGGATTTCTACAGTATGTGATGAGTCTTTTGGGTTATACTGGCTCCATATCACTCGATCCTCTATGTTGTCTCCCCTTCTATGTTATTCTGGGTTTTTCCATGTCCAGTCCTTTAACTTAGATTCCATCTGGAGAACATGCCAGTGTTTACAAATAATATCACATATAGCATACGCCTTCAGTGCATAGGTGGTTACAAAATTCATACTTTTCTGTACACTACCCTGGTGTCCCAGCTGGTGATTGGATTTATTCAGCAAATCCCCCTAGGAAGATCGCCCACTTTTCACTTGGCAGTCTCAGTACAAGCCTCACTATAACCACAAAATGAGACATTTTATCAGCACTTGTCCTACAATCCAGCTATAACATTTAAAACTGAAATTGATGCATATTTGTAGGACTGTTTTCTCATGGGATTCATATCAAATGAATTGTACCGATTTTTATCTGTACAGCATGCAGTACATGCAGTAATATAGGGACAACCAAAAATACACAAGTGTCTGAATAATCCCCCAGCACGCCTCATTGTGTCATCCATCGGTTCTTTAACCAAACCACTAGCACACTTTGTGGAGGAGCAAATAAAAGAACTGGCTCAGGTTGCTTCAAGCTATATTCGAGATAGCTCACATATATTGCATGTCCTGGAAGACATTTGTGTGGAAGCTGATTGGTGGCTGGTTATGCTTGACGTAACATCTTTATATATGCACATTCCATACATAGATGGACTAGATGCAATGAGAGAGGCTTTAGTTTTGCATACCATTCATGATCGAATACATATTGAATTCATTGTAACATTGGCAGAGTATGTGCTGAAGTGTAACACCTTTTAATTTGATAGGGAATTCTTCCTACAAATAAAGGGGACAGCAATGGGTGCGATATTTGCATCCATGTATACCAACATCTATTAGGCTGACTGTGAGCAAAATGTTATATGCAGTCAAGAAATAAATCCATTCTATGAGCAACTGAATCTTTATAGGCGCTACATAGACAATTTGCTAATAGTCTGGAAAGGAACAAGACAGTAGTTGGATCTGTTTTTTGCATACTTGAAATCCACAAATTCTAACCTTAAGTTCTCTGTTACAGCCAGCCAACAAATGATCGACTTCCTGGACCTTAAAATTACTAAAGGTGGGACATCTGAAATGGGGGTTAAAACTGAATTATTTTGAAAAAGAACTGATAGAAACACTCTGTTGCACTACACCAGCTGCCACCCGAGACATATGGTGGAGAACATTCTGTTTAGCCAGTTTACTAGAGTGAAAAGGAATTGCTCAACTGAATATGCCCCGAATTCTGGTTTTGAAGCAATGACTAAAAGTTTTGAGGAATACGGTTATAGTGAGGCTTATACTGAGACTGCTAAGCAAAAAGTGGGTGATCTTCCTTGGGGGAAGGGGTGGGGATTGTTGAATAAATCCAAGCACCAGCTGGGACATCAGGGTAGTGTACAGAAACATATGAATTTTGTAACCACCTATTCACTGCAGGTGTATGCGGTACATGATATTATTTGTAAACACTAGCATGTTCTCCAGATGGAATCAAAGTTAAAGGACTGAACCATGGAAAAATCACGAAATACATATAGAAGAGGAGACAACATAGGGGATCGAGTGGTAAGAAACATAGAAACATAGAATTTGACAGCCGATAAGGACCGCTTGGCCCATGAAGTCTGTCCAGTTTCCTACCTAATGTATAAACTCCAGATCCTATTTGATCCATAGCTTACCTTCTCCATCCTACCACTAGTATTGCCTTCTGTCTGACCAATGCATTCTGAATTCACCTATTGCTTTAGCCCCCACAATCTCCTCAGGGTGACAGTTCCATGCATCTACCATGCTTTCCATAAAAAAATACTTCCTCACATTGCCCCTGAGTCTTCCCCACTCTGGCCTCATATTGTGACCCCTTGTTCTTGCACATTGTAGTCCCTGCACCACTTTCATTGCCCTCCTCTGGACTGCCTCTACTCTGTCTATGTCATTTTGGATATGAGGTCCCAGAACTATACACAGCACTCTAGATGAGCTATCACCAACTGTCTGTACAGAGGTATCACCACCTCTTGTTTCCTACTGATCATACTGGTGATACCTCTTCCTGTGCACCCCAGCATCCCACCAGCTTTCCTTACTGCCTTCTCACATTGTTTGCCTACCTTTCAGTCATCCATTATGACTACCCCCAGGTCCCTTTCCAGTTTGGTTGTTGCTAGTATTTTCCCCCCATTATAATATCCCTAACCTGGGTTTCTGTTCTCCAAGGACAAGATTTTGCACTTCTTTGCATTGAACCCAAGCTGCCACACTCTTGACCACTCCTCCAACTTGCCCAAGGAGCCAGTATAACCCAAAAGACTCATCACATAGAAATCCACTATCCTCTGGGAACTTTAAATGTAACAACTGCATTTTCTGTAAATATGTTGAAGTGGGTAACGTGTTTGAGGATCCCCGTAATAGCAAGGGCTATTCTATAAAATGTTTTGTTAACTAATACAGAGAACATGGTATACAAGGCTACATATGTGTACAAAAGTTTTTATGTAGGTAAAACAATAAGGAAACTTAAACAAAGAATTGGGGAACATCTTAGAGTAATTGAAAGAAAAGATGAGAAGAATGTCCTTGTACAACATGTTACGAAAATGAGTCCACAACATACTTTTAGATTCCAAGGAACTGAGAGAATAAATCAGTCGGAAAGGGGTGGGGATGTCAATAATACCTTGTTACAAGGGGAAAGTTTCTGGCAGTAAACTTTGGGAGCAATATGTTGGAATGGGTATGGACTTGGTGAGAAATTCCAGTTGACTCCTATTTTAAAGAAAAATTAAGTCAGCACATATACTTGAAATCTGAACCTATGTATTTGCACTACAGAAAAGTAGTTGTTTTTTACTGAATCGATATATATAGTATTAGAAATGGGAATATAACTTGTAACTTATACTTGTGTCAGATGTATAACCAACTGTGCCCCCCTGTTTTTGGCCGTCCCATATTACCCCCCCCTTTTCCCTTCTTGTATGATCAGTTAAGTTTGACCTCCCATAGATATGGGGTCAGTAATAAATTATTCTAATCTTTAATGTGAGTCAATGATGGGGGTTTGGAAAAGGTATGGGATTTGGTTGTTTATGTAGTTAGTAAAATGGAATTGTTGTACAGAACTTTTTATATAGAACTTTTTAGTATGTGAACATGTGTATGCACTGAGAGCACTGTCACTTTAAGAAGGTAATACTTAAGTGGTTACCTGACCATTGTAAGTCACGCCTTGAGAAAGAGCACTGCCGTGCTCAAAAACATTTGGTGGCATAATGGTGGAGCGGCTCCTTTTTTATCTACAGTAATAAAAGTTCAAGTTTTGAATCAGACACCCAAGCATTCGTGGTCTCTTCTCTCCAAGCAGTGCCTGAGCTCTATCTTTTTTTCACTGGCTTTAACTAAGTCAAGCAAGTTTGAAACTGGTCTATAGTTTGCAAGGTTGGCGGGATCTTATTTTCTTTCCCCTCTTCTAGTCAGGCCCTCCTTTGCATCAGCTCCCTCAGCCCTGTCACCGGGCTTTGTGGGGTCACTGTATACTGCATCCTCCACTTGTTCCCCCTCGGCTAGGGGCAGAGGTCCATGTCTCTCACCACATGTACCAGGTCCAAGATTGAAGGATTGCCACATCACTGGTGTGGGGCTTGTGGAGGGCTGGTCTTCATCCTGCCTGGCTGGGTATTTCCATGCTCTGGTTCCCCTCCCAAAGGATGCAGGCAACAGGGGAGTGAATGTGCATGCATGTAGCAATTTCTAGTACTGAAGCACCCACCTGCGTCCTTCCATCTCCCTATGCCACTCCAACTGCACTACCACCTGTGGTCACGTGGGTGGCAGTAGACCAGCAGAGCTGGTGACCCTTCCTCCCTGAAAGAGCGCGCATCCTCTGGGATGCTTGATCCTTCTCCTCCTGGCTGTCCCCCAATTCTCCATGCTTATTCCCTAATATGGGTTGCTGGCATCGCGAGCGATAACACTACCACTGCACTAATGGGGTGGTCATTTTGTGGGATCTTATGACAGCTTTTTGATCAGAGGTCTCGCTGCTGCACTCTTTAGGGTAGTAATAAAGAGACACTCTCTCACAAAAAGAAACATATTTGATACCAGCAAAGAGCAGGGCCAGGGACTCTATTCCAGCATTAAGAAGCTGGGAGGGGGCAGGGTCAAGTCTAGAGGTAGTACAGTGCAGAAGAGAGAGAACTCAGATAACACCTCACTCATCCATTGGATGGAACTGAGTCCTAGAAAGCAGGGTCTCTTAACTCACCAAGACTGTGTTTATGCAGCACAGATTTGTGTCAGGCAAGGTAATACTGTTCTAGACACTGACAGCCTTAACTGTCAGAAATTAAACAATCAATTATGCCTAATACAATATGGCCAATGTAATGACAGTGAAATTGATTTAAGTGTGCAATTATAGGCCTACATTTACTGTAGATCTGGGTCATTAAATAGCCAAATGGTCTTCACTGCTTTCCAAGTAATCAATATGAAAATTTATTGAAATATGTAAAATACATGTGATTAATTACGGAATCAGAGGTGCTGTGATAAAATAAGAAAGACCACTTGCAGAATGTTTTCAGATTTCAGTTTCAATCTTTTGTGACTATGCTTTAAAATAAATCATTAAATGGTTTCCAACCATTAAAAAAAATATTGAATTAGCATATAGCCTCCCTGCTGGCCACAATATATACCATTTATTTACTTTTCTGTTTCCCAGAGCTACAATGCTTCAGCTCTGGAAAACCCTGTTAGTTGTCCATGCCTTGAAATCAAACAGTGGCAGCAAAGCAAGTTCAGGATCTGCTCTTAGGAAATAGAGTAATGGAGAAATAAACAGAGGCAGAAATAAGAATCTTAAATCTTCCTTTCTCAGCCTTTCTCTCCCTCTATCTCTCTTCATATACTAACCTGATGGTGCGAGGCAGTTTCCTTAACAAAGAGATGTTGTATCTTTCTAAAATAACTGTGAGTCATTTATCACTTAACTAATTATTTGCTATCAAGGAGACAACTACAATTTTTCATCAAGGAAATTTAAAATTAAATGAAAAAAAATGCATGCTTCAATTACTGTGATGAGTAAGCCTGAATAATAAGAACCCTTTCTCAAAGCCTTGGCTGTTCTCAGCACCCAAACCCACACACTTGCAAACACCTGCACATTGTCATGCGCACACATGTACACACACAGAAAATTATTCATCATAAAAATTCTGCAATTTTGCTGTTTTTGTTCTCAGACAATCAAGATTACATTATATTTAGCTTCATACTTTTCTCTTTTCTTCACATGTATATGTTGGCGGCAGGGTAAAAAAGATGGATACCACAACTATCACTGGTTGATTAATTTCTTGTTCCTCATGGACAGCTAACTCCAGGCTGGGCTTTTATGAGAATAAAGGCTTCAGGAAGAAAACATGTGTGTGTAATGTCTTCAGACAGGAAAGAGAGATGACTTACAAAGAAGACAAATGCAAGTAATATGCTATCATAGTGGGAGAGCGAAAGCTTGGTGAAAAAAGATGTGTTAGTACATGTTTGTAGCTATTTCATGATTATAAAAGTTATAGTCGGAAAACAGTGGAAAAAGTACTTTTCACAGAGTCCCAGGAACCCCTTTCTTAGTGTGTAGAACTGTAGCTAAGTGATCACAGTGATCCTCTAGTGCAAGCACTGAGACTGTGGTCCTATCAAGCAATACTGAAAGGTATCACTTTTCCTCCTCAAGCACCCCAGAAGTCACTGTGAGCAGTCAAGAATGGAGATAGTAGCCACCATGACAAAACTGCAGCTGATGGGGTGCTACACAAAGGCATGGGACCCCTAAACAACTGTGTCACAGACACCTGCATCTCCACGTGGTCACCGCCTGTTAAAACCAGGTGGTAATGTGTAGACAGTACAGTACAAGCACACAAGCCCTGAAGTCATGAAGTGTTTGGGAAGGAACTACCAGACCATCAGGTACATAAGAGATACTGTGGTTAAAGGGTAACTCTCCATTCTCCAGGAGAAAAGCTGCAGGACCTATAGGTTCTGTGACTCCCCAACTCACCATAACTGACAACAACTTGTTCCTTTCCTTGGCTGATCGGTACTGGCAACATAAGGGTTATAATGCACTGTATAAAACTAATATATTTACAAATATCTATCAGGCATATAGGCATCCCCATAGCTTAGCCCTTAATCTGCTTCATCAAAAAGCCATCTGAGACTCTGGGACAAGTAGTTGTTGTTTAGGGTGGGTGGAGGCAGTCACAGGATCAACCAGATAAAAAGTATTACTTATTTGTTCACAAAGGCTCAGACATCAGAGAGAACAGGTGGGGATTTGTCAGACTACCAAGGTGACTTGCCATCAGGCCACTTGAGAGCTACTGGACTACCAGAGCCCAATTAAAATATGGATGCTTAAGGGAAGAGGGAAGGGGACACTTCCATGCAGGATGCCTATGAACCTAATCATGGGACAACATCACAAGTACACACTGGGATGTTACTGGGTACAAAAACATCTGTACCAAAGAATTTCATTGCACTTCTGACTGAGGGGGACTACTGCTATGGGTGTAGAGTTTAGGTTTTCCGGGGGGGGGGGGAGTGGGTGCTCAGGCTCAAAACTATTGGCCTAAACATTTAACGTATTTTTAGACTACCCTTTTCTTCTTAAGGTTTACACAATACATGATACGTCTACCAGAATAATTCATAATTAGCTAGTTAGGTTTTGGACACAGAATATGAGTATACAACAACTTACCATTTCACAAGTTTTTCCCTAATAAACCCTGTCTTCTCCTCTCCTCTGTTGTGGGTTAACCATTAATGCTTACAGAAACCCATGGGTACCAGCCAAGTCCAACAGCTGCATTACTGAAACAAAATCCCTCCTCCATGCAGCCCACAATTCACCCACACTGTTATCCCATATTGGCTTTGTTGACCCTCACCTAAAATTGATGTGACGTCTGCTGCCTCCACCTGTTTGGTTGCCAGATGACAAGGAGAAGCCCGCCAATTGCCAAAAGCCATTACTTAACTCTGCTGCCTCCACCCATTTGATCACTGGATGACAAGGAGAAGCCCGCCAAAAGTCATTACTCTACAGCAGCCATGGCTGCTGGGAAATAGTGTCCAGTGCCAAGCCAGTCCAAGGCGAAACTCCAAGCACGCACATCAGTGTCACACATGCTTCGGATTTACGGCTTAAGTTTTCAATAGCCATTTTCTGTTAACTTACCGCTCCTTCCAAGCAAGCCAGCAATTTAAAAAAATAAAAACATTTTCTTTGCCTCATCCAAATTCTGAGGGGGGGGGGCTTAGCCTGGAAGAGCCCTAAATTCTACACCTTTGACTACTACTGCTGTGGCATGCCCCAACAATTGTGTATGGTGATGTCAAGTGGCACTGCAATGGTGCATATGAAAAGCATCAATTTTTTCCACCCCCACAGAGGCTGAGAATTAGGCTACCACAGTTTCATTGATTAAATAAACAAAATCTGTTTGGTAGCATCTTTCAGAAAAAGAGATGTGCAAGAACAAGGGGGCACAATTTGAAGATAGAGGGGGGATGGCTCAAAGGTAATGTGAGGAAGTATTTTTTCACGGAGAGGGTTGTGGATACATGGAACGGCCTTCCTGAGGAGGCAATGGACTCAAAAACAGTGGAGGAATTCAAGAATGCATGGGACAGACATAAGGCAATTCTAGTGAGGGGTAGGAGGAAGTAGGCTGTTGGTTAACTAGGATCTGCAGCCTATGCATTAGGTGAGGAAATGGGCAGACTAGGTGGGCCAAGCAATCCTTATCTGCCATCAAATTCTATGTTTCTATGTTTGGAAACATCTACAGTAAGCAGCAAATGGAAAGCTAGAATGAAGCAATGTGTGTTCATCTGAGAAGCAGATAGACTGTGCCACTAACAACTATCCAACATTTAGTTCACCAGCCAGACTGTTTTGGAATCATTTTATATCTGAAATGAGTCTAACCACAAGCTTTTAAAACAGCAGGTAGCATGGCCTAGTGGTCAGGGCCCAGGACAGCAAACCAGGCAATCTGGGTTTGAATCCCTAGTCCCTTAATTTTCCTGAACTTCAAATTTTATCAGTGGTGATCCATGATGGCATGGAATTTGAGCAGTAAGTGTGCACTAAAAGGGGTTAAATGCAAGAAAGAATAGCTCTAGAACTGAAGTACAGTATTCTCCCAGAGAACTGGTTCCAGATCAGTATGGTTATTAAATATGGAGGCAGTATAGCACAGTGGTTTAAGACTCTGAGCTGCAAATCTGGTGACATTCAGCAGACCAGACTGGGGTTTGAATCCCACAGCTTCCACTTGCATACTGTGTGACCTTGAGCATGTCACTTAACTTCCCGTTGCTCCTGTAAAAAAGTTTCAGCTTAGTGTTCTACTCCTAGTTAAACAACTTAAAAAAAAATATACATATATCTCCTGGATCCTTTCAACTCGTAAACTGTTTCTAAAGCCATGGTTATGAAAACAACCTACCAAAGCTTAATCTGAAAACAGCTGTTCAGGTTACGGTGAGTATTTTATGCTGGTCCTTTTGTACGTATTTCTTTTCAGATGGCACTTTTTCTCAAGTCTTGTAAGTGCCTTCATTTCCCTCCATTTTGAGTCTAGTTTAGCATTTATTTTAGATTAACAATTAAAAGAATGCTCCATTAAATGTACAGTGGAGTCAGCTAGGATGTAACACTCTAATCACAATTTCTTCCCATGACGTTATGCAGAATTCTGCAGGGACACAATGTAATCTGATGGAAATTAATTTGTCATGCAGGAAAGTGCGATATGCTTATCACATAGTGTTGCCTCCAGGCTGGCTCTGCTAAAGCTGTACCCAAGTTTCATCAATCTTTTTAGCTAATTTGAGCACATTTCTTGCAAATGAGATGAACTAGCATGCAACAGAAAAAGCTTACAGGTGTTTTCCTACACTGGGGACACCAGCAACTGATACACACAGTCAAACAGAGGTGGCAGATATCAATGCTGCACAGAGGATCTCCATTCCATCACTCCTGAAACTGTAATAGGCAAAGGCCTGGCTTCACCCATGGGGACAAGTATCCTGGGCACTAAGTTGAAATGCAAATGACGTTGGATAGAGGTTTGTGATCGCTTTTCAACTGCAAGCACCCAAGTTTGAACCATCACAGATTCCCGGGCTTAGCATTTCCTCAGTCCCATGGCACAATACCATGATTAGAGGCTATGGCATGAGGCCTCAGTTGTCCCCCTACTAGAATTGTAGCTAAGTTTATGTCACTTGTGAAGCTGATGCAAAGTCACCAATTTCACACTTCAAGAAGATTTGAAACACTTTTTGAAAAAAAAAATATTTATTTATTGATTGATTGATTGAATGTTGTTAATCAGGTAGGCCCACTGAGATAGATGTCCCTTTTTAAGGGGCGACCCAAAATTAGTTACATTAAAGACAACAATCACGTGTACTAAGGGAGATAGAATTTACTAGCACCCTAGCTAATAGCATTATAAACAAAACAAGCATTTGTCAATGCCGAATGTTCGCTCGCAGGTATTTGCAGTGGTGTTTGGCACGTATAGTGTTTTACCCTAATGCTCTGTGCGATTGCTGGTATTTGCACAATAAAATTTCAGCATGACCTTTTTGTTACCCCCATTGTGCGCTACATAGGCGGAAACATGTTTTGGGCAGGATGTGAAAAATGACAGCTGTACTGCTCATAAGGAAGTGTGGTAAAATGGCAATGTTGAAAATCTGGAGTGGAAATATTGAAAATTCGCGAAACCCTACGAGCGCTGTGGGAACTGTGCAACGACGTCAGAAAACAGTCATTGTTAGAATTTTTCACCAAATTTTCAACATAGCCATTTTAAGATCTCTGCTCATGAACGTGACACTGTGATTTTCTTAATGTGTCCCATACACTGAGTTCAAGACAGAGACTGTGCCGCCAGCGCTACATGGGCGGAAACATATTTTGGGCAAGATGTGAAATATGACAGCTGCACTGCTCATAAGGAGGTGTGGTAAAATGCCAATGTTGAAAATGTGGAGTGAAAATATTGAAAATTCGCAAACTTATGAGCGTGCATAGGAACTGTGCAATGAACACTCGTAAAACAGTAATTTTTAGGAATTTTGTCACCAAATTTTCAAAACAGCCATTTTAAGACCTCTGCTCATGAACAGTATCACTGTGATTTCCTTAATGTGTCCCATACATTGAGTTCGCACACCGACTGCGCCATTGTGCGCTGCATGGGTGGAAACATGTTTTGGGCAGGATGTGAAAAATGACAGCTGCACTGCTCATGAGGAGGTGTGGTAAAATGGCAATGTTGAAAATGTGGAGTGAAAATATTGAAAATTCGCAAACTTACCAGCGTGCGAGGAACTGCACAACACAGACTGAAACAGTCATTTTAGAATTTTTTCACCAAATTTCAACACAGCCATTTTAAGACCTCTGCTCAAGATCAGTGTCACTGTGATTTTCTTAATGTGTCCCATAGATTGATTTACCCAATTAAGCACATTGTGTGCTATGGCTGTTCATTTTGGGCAGGATATGAAACATGACAGCTGTACTGCTCATAAGGAGGTGTGGTAAAATGGCAATGTTGAAAATCTGGAGGAAAATATTGAAAATTTGCGAACTTCACGAGCCTGCATGGGAACTGCATACGCACGCCAGAAACAGTCATTTTTTGTTTTACATCACTATTAACATGGTTTTGGGACTTATCTCATGATGATTCACTGTCATGGCATTATTTGGGCCTGAAGGTTGATTTCCGCAGTGACTGCAAAATCATCCTTCGGCCCGAATAACGCCATGACAGTGACATCATTCATGAGAAGGGGTCCCAAAACCCCATGTTGAAAATTTGTGTAAAATTCCAAAAATGCCTGAGATATGCAATAAGTTGAAACCCCCTATCTAGCCCATTATACAGCTTACCGGCATTTCCTCAGTTCATGGTCGGCTTTGAAGAGTGCAGGCGTGTTTCCCGATCCACGAAGATCGTCGTGCCGCCGGAGTGTGAAGTATGGGGTGGGGGTGGGAGTAGGTGTGCAGTGGTGGTGCGGTTGTGTGGAGGGGGGTGGGGAGACTGGTGGGACTGTTTTTACTTTACAGGTTTGTTTTTTGAATTGACGACTTGGGACGTTTGCCACGCTGGGGTGGGCTCCCAGCATGGCACAAGGATGGCTGGGGGGGCCGAGAAGCCGACGGGGATTGGGCACCCCCTTCGGCAAACAACGGAGGACGTTTGCCATGCTGGGGTGGGCTCCCAGCGTGGCAGAAGGATGGCTTGGGGCCGGAGCCAACGGGAGATTGGGCACCCCCGCGCAAACAACACGGGAGTTTGCCATGCTGGGGTGGGCCTCAGCATGGCAGCAAGGATTTGGGGGCAGTGTGATGCGGGGTGGCGTGATAGGTGGCGGCATGACGGTGCTCTGTAAGACAGCGGCAGTTTTCTTTGAAGCTAAGGCCACCGCTGTCATACACAGCTCCCGCACCCATTGGTGCAGGACCGCCACACCTGCTCAACTGAGCAGTGGATTTAATGGGAGAGGCACACCTCCAACGTGTGCTACTCTCCCAAAACGTTCCTTGCCCATGCGCGCAAGCGAACGTAAAAATGACATAAGTTTAAAGTATTTGTAATTACTTTTTAAAGCTCAAATTCAGAGTGTGACTGAATTTACAGTAGATCAGAAATGGTTTATTATTGCTCTGGTGCACAGTTTAATGCACTGATATTTCAATGTGTAAGTGACCTGTAAATTGCTGGTATCATTTTTGCCAAAGCCTCCTTGAAAGGGTCCTTTAACCTGATTAAATAAATACAACATACTGAAAAAAATGTGCCCCCCTCAATTTGGGGGCTTACCTTTAGCGTCTTCCTGGGCTTAATGCCCACTGCCAGGCAGCTGCTCTGCATAGATAGTACATCCATAGTCATTTGTTTGATTCTGTTGATATGAGTGAGAGTGCCATGCTGTGCCTCGGTGCCTGTCCCTTTAAGATTCTAGCCTGTATATGTATAGTAAATGGTCCTGGCAGGGTCTGAGTGTATCAAAGCTCACAACTGGCCAGACACGGCTTTGATTTGCTCTACTCTGATGTTGATAATAGAGCAGAGGGAGCTTGAACTTGAACTGTACATATTATATTTTAAATGTATACTGTTCTCACCTCCCACCCCCTCCTCTTCCTCCCTCCACTTATCGCTCTTAATTACCTAGCACTTACTATATGTGTCTTGTTACTCATGCTTCCCTCCCTTGTTATTTTGTGTCATCATGTATTCCCTGTACAATTGCACCGTATTACTTTGTATGCATTGATTATCATGTATTATATGCTCCTGTCTCTGTACTATACTATGCTTTGTTGTTGTATCATTTTAATATGTTGTAAATCCGTCTCCCCTTCCCCAAGGACATGCCATGAGATGAGCATTAAGTTGCTCAGTGTACCCTTCCTGGTGAAAAATTTCAATAAATAAATAAAAAGAAATAAATAAATTGAGTGTTTGTTCTAACCTGCCTTCTTGCAGCTTTGCTTTGCTGAATGGGAGCCACCATGTTTGATCCTGGGCTTCCAGAATTTGGACCAATGGGACTCAGGGGGCCTTTAAGGGTCCTTAGCTCAAGTGCCTCTTGGGAAGGAAATCTGTAGTTTTTAGGTTGGCACCTAAACTGAACTGAAGGGGACATCCAAACTGTGACTGACAGCTTCCCCCAGCCAAACAGAACTCAAGAAATCAAGGAAAATCCCCGGAACTGTTAGAGACAGTGGGTCAGTTGCAGTTAGAGAAGAGTGAGCAGCTCGAGCTATCGAGATGCTGCTCCAGGAAGGAGCTTAGGAGAATCAGTGGGGGAAAAGGCCTGACTTGCCTTCCTGCTGAAATTCTCCTGCTTTGGACTGCCTGATAGCAGTAATCAGAATAATCTGAAAAGAAACTTTTACTTGCGGTGGAAAGCTCTATAGATATGTAAAAGTACAGCCTGGATTTGGACCGAGAGAAAGCTCATGTGAAGCATCCAGACGAGCGGTTGTTCAAAACTGATTTAAAGCGGACAGGAAATCATTTCTAGCTGGCAACTATTTATAAACTCCTTATTCTCAGAAATGATATGCATTCCCTAAACTATCCATATTTCAGTGTACCTGAATAAAAAGTGATACGAAAAACTGTATTTTATATTGTTTTGTTTTTATGGGCAGCATTCTGTTACAGTTCTCATCATGGAACCAATAATTCGTAGTTTTAGATATGTCACAGTTTGTGCACAGAACTCTAAACTGGGTTCTAATAGGCCAACAGCTCATAATAAGCATTCTGTACACAAACCATGACACAGTAAAAACTCCAAATTACTGGTTCCATGATGAGAACTGTAACAGAATACTGCCCATAAAAATAAAACAATGTAAAATACAGTTTTTCACATCACTTTTTATTCACATATAGTTACATATGGATAATTTAGGGAGTACATATTTCTGAGACTAAGAACCTCATAAACAGCTGCCATTTAGAAATGATTTCCTGTCTTCTTTAATGTTTGAGAGGTTTGCTCAGTGAATTTGCTGCAGTAACAACCAGCCTAAATATCGAATTGAGATTTAGAGAAGTTAGTGTTTTTCCTGTTAAATGTGCTGAATGTTTATTGTGGATTGTGGCCTGTTTTGCCAGTGACTGAACTGTGCTGCCAGCAGGAGGCAATCATCAGAAAATAAACTGAACTTTGCCAGAATTGTTTATTCAGCCTTGGGACAATGTTGCCAGTCTCAGCTGAAGCTGACCATTCCTGCTCCAGAGACTGTTTTTTGGCGAGAGACTGGCTTTGGGGATCCAGCCCCTGCTCAGAGACAACTTGCAGGTTGTGGCCACCTGGAGGGAAAGGCCTTGAAGTGGAGATGTGTCGTGTCTGCCCTGCTTCCCCATGCTCTTCGGTGAGCTACATGAGGTCTCTAGATCACCAGACCCATCACAGCCAACTTGTAGCATGAGTAAATCCAGGGTAGCTCCCTGCAATAAATCATTTAATTATGGCACCATCTAATTGCTTCAGTGATTTTCTGGGTTATAAGAGGCTGGGCCAACTGACCAGGATTACAAGTAATCAAAGCTATGTTGTGCATGCTAACTGCCTTTTCTTTCCATCAAGGGCCCCAACAACAGCTGCAACACCGGCCACTCCCGGGCAATGCCTCTGGCTAGCCAATATGACATCCGGGGTACCCAGTGTTGTAAGACTGATTATTTGGGACTAAAAATTCATGCAAAGCAATCTGAATTTAATCAGAATAGTAATTCATCTAGATTCAAGCTCCTTCCTTGTTCACGATCCCCTAAATAAATCTGATTTACTTTTCATGTTTAATCTGTCTTAAGAACACATTATTAGTTGGGTTATTATATTAAAAGTGTATACCTTCTATGCTAACCTTGCTTTTACAGGGGGTTACAGAGAATTTGCTGAAGGCCAGACCCTGGTGGTAAGTGTAAAGTGTGTGTGCATATTATTAATGTTAATTACTGACTGTGTATTAACTGCTGCCAGAAGTACAAGGTCACCAGGTGAGTTTGTGGGTGGTTGTAGCTTCCCAGAGGGCTATACCAGATTAGGTACTGTAAATACCCCCACTATTGTTATTCTGGGTGTAGGTACCTTAATACCAAGCCCAGTCCCCTCAACCTGTTGTTGGGAAAACAAGCAGGGGTAGTAACCCTAGGGATAGCACCACCTAGGGGTTACATCTTGGAGGCACCACTAGGATTAGTGCACCCTTGTGGCAACAATAGAACATTGCAGTTAATTGTTAAGTTAGTGCCCCCTAGTGGCCAAATCACAAACTTTTGGTTAAGCTCTATCCTGAGTCCACTGTTTTTATGGGTAACTACCTGCTGCCTGCCACCTGTAGAGACAGTATTACTAGCACTGATTCTGATTTCCTCTCTAAAGAAATGACTGTGCTGCAGTTAATTGGTTCATGTACAGGGAGTGAGATTGAACCCCACAATGCCCTTTTGATGCTAGATTTACCCTTGGGCACTAGCAAACACATTACAGTGGGGGCACTTTCAAAGACTAACTGTATTGGGAAGGCTGTAGTAGTAGGTCAACAAGCTGACCTGACCGCCCAAACGATAATGGTTCTAATGGAGTGTTGTAACCCAGTGGACAGGACCAAGATGCCTAAAACTATTGTTGTTGTTGGTGGGTCCCTGACAGCCTGGAGGGTGGTAACTAAGAATAGTGAGGATCCCTCAGAGCCAGAACCCAACCCCATCCAAGAATTTTGAGGAGAAGCTTGCCAAATTGTTGCTGGATGAGGACCGATCTCTCGAGGACTTGGGGAAGTTAGCTAAGCCTCCTCTGGGTACCCCTGCACTGGCACCTACATTTGCCCCAGTGCCTACTCTTGCCCCTGCACCAGCACCTGTGCCTGTGCCCGCAGTTAGTCATGACTCTTACCGCAAGCTGCAAATGTTTTCAGGCACTCTCCCCACGCCTACGTGGGAAAATGATCTAGAGTGTTGGAACACACGAGGGAGGGAGCAGTCTTAGACCTGGTACTCTCAAATGGGGATGGAGAGAGGATCTCAGATCTAGAAGTGGGTAGCTATCTGGGAACAAGTGACCACAAAACAGTTTGGTCATGATAAACTCAGCTGTAAAGTCAAGCCATACAAAAGTGAAGGTACTGGACTTCTTGAGGGCTGAATTTGTCAAAATGGGAGAGTGACTCAAAAAAGCACTAGCAAACAGGCAAGAAGGAGGGGTGGAGCAACAATGGGGAAACATCAAAACTGCCATCACAGAGGCCTTTGTGTGAAGCAAATAAACAAATCAAAATGAAAGAAAAAAACACTACGGTTCTCAAAGAAGGTGGTGGGAAAGATTAGGGAGAAAAAGATAGCATTCAGGAAGTATAAGGAAACAGAAGGAGCAGGACAGAGAACTGCACCAGTTAAAGCAGAAGTAGGTGAGGAAGGCAGTCAGAACAGCAAAGGCCCAAACAGAGGAAAAGATAGCCAACTCGGGTAAAGATGGGGGATAAAACCATTTATAGGTACATTAGGGAGCAAAGAAAGACAAACGGAGGGATACTGAGGCTGAATAAAGAGGAGGGTGGGCGGGCAGAGAGGGACAGTGAAAAAGCAGGGATACTGAATGAATACATCTGCTCAGTATTCACAAAGGAAGAGGAGGGGGAGGAACCTAATCTAATCAATAGAAGCTCTCAGGATAGGGGGGTTGATATCAGTCCTTTTGCATAAGAAAGGGTTCTGAAAGAACTCTTAAAACTGAAGGTGGACAAAGCAATGGGACCTAATGGGATTCACTCCAGAATTCTAAAATAACTAAGGGGAGAACTAGTAACACCATTGACTACCCTTTTTAACAAATCATAGGAGGATGGTGTGGCACCTGAGGACTGGAGGAGGGTGAATGTGATTCCCCTTCACAAAAGTGGGAGCAAGACAGAGGCAGGAAACTACAGATTTGTCAGTTTGACCTCAGTGGTAGGGAAGCTGATGGAATCACTTCTGAAGGAAAGAATTGTTGAGTACCTAGAGACCAATGGGGAACAGAAACCAAGACAGCATGGATTCACAGCAGGAAGGTCATGTCAAATGAATCTAATCGATTTCTTTGACTGGGTGACCAAAGTAGTAGACAAGGAAGGAGCTGTGGACATGGCCTACCTAGACATTAGCAAGGCATTTGACAAGGTCCTGCACAAAAGATTAATAAACAAATTACCCAGCCTGAGAGTGGGTCCCAGGTTGGTAGCCTGGGAAAAACATTGGCTGGACAACAGGATGCAGAGGGTAATAGTAAACAGAGTCCACAGTGAAGAAATGAGGGATACTAGTGAGGGTCCGGTCCTTTTTGATGTCTTTATAAGTGACATTGCAGAGGGACTGGAAGGAAAAGTATGTCTCTTTGCAGATGACACAAAGATCTGCAACAGGGCTGATGCACAATGTGGGATGGAAAGGATGAGAAGGGACTTGGCAAGGTTGGAGGAATGGTCAAATGTATGGCAGCTTAGATTCAATGCAAAGAAGTGCAAAGTAATGCACCTGAGAAACAAAAACCCAGGGGAAGAGTATAAAATGGGGGGGGGGTTATTAAAAACAACAAAAATGGAAAGTGACCTGGGGGTAGATATATCAGATGACTTGAAGGTGGGCAAGCAACGTGAGAAGGCAGTAAGGAGGGCTGGGGGATACTGGGATGCATAGGGAGAGTCATCACAAGTAGAAAACAGGAAGTTGTTATCCCTCTGTACAGACAGTTGGTGAGACCACGTCTGGAGTACTGCATGCAGTTCTGGAGATCCCATCTCTGCAAATACATAGACAGGATGGAGGCTGTCCACAGATGGGCAACTAAAATGGTGCATGGTCTACACCAGAAGACATACGAAGAGAGACTAAAAGAGCTTAATATGTATACCCTCGAGGAAAGGAGGGAGAGGGGGGACATGATAGAAACTTTCAAGTACCTCAAGGAAATCAACAAAGTCCCAGAGGGTAGCATCTTTCAGAAAAAGAGATATGCAAGAGAAAGGGGGCACAATTTCAAGATAGAGGGGGGACGGCTCAGAGATAATGTGAGGAAGTGATTTTCATGGAGAGGGTTGTGGATGCATGGAACAGCCTTTCTGAGGAGGTCGTGGAGTCAAAACAGTGGGGGAATTCAAGAATGCATGGGGCAGACATAAGGCAATTCTAGTGGGGGATAGGAGGAAGTAAGCTGTTGGCTAACTAGGATCTGTAGCTTATCCATTAGGTAGGGAAATGGGCAGACTAGGAGGGCCAAACAGTACTTATCTGCCATCAAATTCTATGTTTCTATGTTTCTATGGACTCTGCATCCCCCTGGTTCAAGAGTGGCAATGTGTGGAAGCAGACAAATGGAAAATGATCATGGAAAGTTTAAGGGGTCCTGCACTGGAAGCAATTAGGTTCTTGAGGCCCACAATCCCTGATGCTTCAGCTCAAAAGTATTTGTCTGCACTAGTTGGTTTTGGTAGTATTGAATCTGGGGAAGCTTTTATGCAGAAATTCAAAGCCACCAAACAGTGGAAAGGGGAATGTCTGTCTGCTTATGTTACTCGTTTAGAGAGGGCCTTACAGAAAGCTTACAGAAAAGAAGGGGTATTGGCCAGCAATTTGGATTGAGTGAGATTAGATCATATATTATAATGTGCCAAATACTCTAAATTGCTAATTCTCCAGCTAAAGTTCCAAGATAGGAGGGATAATCCCCCCTGCTTATTGTGACCTAATAAAAGAATGCAGGGAGGCTGAAGGTGAGGAAGAAGATTGGGATTCTTGTGCAGGTGCTGCTGGAGTAGCCTCGGCACTGGAAAGGCCCTGTGAATCGGAGACTGCTGGGGACTCTCTGCAATTGGCAGAGATACTTAAAGAGATCAGAGTACTAAAAGCTAGTGCCCCTATGCAGGCTGTTTCCACGGATAATGCTATGACCCCCCTCAGAATGCATCTGCTATGGGAATGGGAGTGCACACTCAGGTGCCCCCTGTAGGTGTCAGCATAAAGACTGAACTAAGTGAATTGACTGCTATGTTAAGAGAATTAATGGGATGTAATGTGCATTCTCTGGCCTGGCAAAGAGAAAGAGAAGCCAAACCAGGACCCTCTTACTGTAATGTCGCAACCAAAGCAGACCAGCGAAGGTACATTTTGCTTCAACTGTGGAGAGGATGATCACTACAAGAGGGAATGCTGATCCCAAGTGTACGCAACCAGGGTGAGAGACAGATTGCTTGGAGAAAGGTACCAGAGGCAAGGTAGTGCCAGGACAGCCCTGGCTCCATCTCGACACAACTCATTTGTGTCCAAGTCATTTGTTCCAGCTCCTGCAAATGCTCCACTAGATTGGAAAAAAATGGTGGGACCCTCCATGGAGACTACCATGCATATTGATGGTATACCAGACCAAGCTGTGTTAGACAATGGGTCCCAGGTCACTGTGATATTCAAAGATTGTTATGACCAGCACTTATCTCACTGTCCTCTACAATTCTTAGAGGGACTGCATGTATGGGGCTTGAGCAATAAATCTTATCCTTACCTTGGTTACTTAGGAATATGGCTATCTTTTCCTTCTACTATTGCTGGCATGGATTAGCCCATGGAGACTCTGGCCTTGCTCTGCCCTTCCACTGGACTATATGGTGGAATTCCCATACTAATTGGCACTAATGCACACATGTTTGGCCGCCTAGCAGAAATGTGTCAAAAGAAGCGAGCTCAGAAGGCCGGAGAAGCCTTACCTATTCATGCAATAGTACAAAAAGCTTATGAGATGCAGCTGCAGAGCAAAGTGGATGACAAGGATGATCCATTGGGGTATGTCTAGAAAAAGGACTCATCACCTCTCGTCTTGCCACCTAATTCATAGTGTCACATCAGTGGAGAGGTGTGTATCAAAAAGATGTCACAAACAAGATTCTTATGCTGGATGCCCCAGAAGAGGGGAAGCTGCCTAGTGGACTTTTACTTAAACCCAGTGTGCTACCTGTTAGGGCCCATGCCTATGATAAGAGAGTAGTAGTGCAACTCTGCAATGTGACTGACAGAGACATTGAAATCCCCTGCTGCTGTACCCTGGCCCAAGTATACTGCACAGATGCTACAGTGTTGCTAACCAAGTGCCACAGAGAGGAAGATGATGAAGTATCCCCAGACATATTCGACTTTGGAGAGTCTCCTATTCCCAGTGAATGGAAAGACTGAATCAGTTGCAAACTAGCACAATGGAGTAAAGTGTTTTCATTAAGGGAATGGGATGTCAGGTGCATCACCAGTGCTGAACACTGTATCAGGCTCCATGGCGAGAGGCCATTTCACAAAAGGTCAGGCAGATTGGCACCAGTGGAAAATGATGATGTTTGACTCCACCTCCAAGAGATGTTAGCAGCTGGAATCATCCAGGAGTCACGTAGCCCTTATGCATCCCCCATTGTGGTGGTTTGGAAAAAAAATGGTTCTGTGAGAATGTATGTGGACTACAGGACCCTTAACTGAAGAACCATACTAGACCAGTATTGAATGCCCCACATCCAGGATGCCCTTGATTGTCTTAATGGGAGCCACTGGTTTTCCAACTTAGACCTCAGGAGTCAGTACTACCAAATCCCTATGGCACCAGAAGATAGAAAGAAAACTGCATGTATCTGTCCTCTGGGCTTCTACGAATTTGTGTGCGTGCCCCAGGACATATCTGGAGCACCAGCCTCCTTTCAGAGATTAATGGAGTGAGCTGTTGGAGACGTGAACCTGTTTTAAACCTTAGTTTATCTGGACAATGTCATTGTGTTTGGCAAGACACTTGAAGAGCATGAGACTTGCTTGTTCAAGGTCCTGGACCTTGAAGAATTTGGATTAAAACTGTCCATCATCAAATTCCAATTTTTCCAGAAATCTGTACCTCTGAGGGAATTCAAACTGATCTAAGCAAAGTGGAAGCCTTAACTACTTGGCCAAGACCTAATAATTTCAAAGAGCTGCAAAGGTTCCTTGGTTTCTGTGGGTACTATCGTCATTTTGTAAAGACTGCACTAAAGTCATCTGCCCCCTCCTAAATCTGACTCAAGTGTATCACCGTACAAACCAAAAATATAAAAAGAGCTCTATAAAAGAAGAGGATAAAGTCAATTTCAAGATCAATGAACTTTTTGGGGCCAGATGAACCAAGGAATGTGATACAGCTTTTTACGACATTAATAATCAGCTTACACATGCCCCATTACTTGCCCAACTAAACCATACATGTTACATACAGATGCCAGTTTAATTGGACTTGTAGATGTGCTGTATCAGGAGTATGAAGAAGGATTACATCCCATGGCATTTGCTAGTAGAAGTCTGACATTGTCTGGGAAGAATTATCCTGCGCACAAACTTGAATTTCTCGCATTAAAGTGGGCAATAGTAGATCAATTTCACAAATACCTCTATGGCACTAAAATCCTGGTGAAAAATGACAATAATCCCCTTACATATGTGCAAATTTCAGTGAAATTAGATGTGACTGGACACCGCTGGTTGTCGGCACTTCCCACATATGATTATTTAGTAGAGTACTATCCAGGCCTGAATCACATTGATGATGATGCCCTATCCAGAAGACCAGGATCTCTGAACAATCTGTCAAAGCACTCTGCCACAAGTTTGACAAAAGATGAACCCCATATCCTAAAAACTGTAGATTGTCTAGTTGATTGTCTGGGACCTCCAGAAACCTGTGTGCCTGTAGCCAACTGTAATTTTGCAGCACTAGACCCAAGTACCTTACCACACCTCACCCCAGCTGACATTCAACAGGAACAATATCAGGACCCCATGATTAGAATAGTCTTAGATGGTTTGTACAGAGGGGATGATGTCTCCAAGCTATGCTCCAATGATCAGCAAACTGCCTTACTGCTTAGAGAGGGTCCCAAACTCAAGCTCGAAGGAAAAACTGATATATTGAGAACTAACCAATAGCCTGGGAAACATCATAAGAAAACAACTGGTGTTACCGTCAAGGTTTACCAATGTGGTCCTGAAAGCTCTCCACGACCAGATGGGACATTTGGGTAGCAAGAGAACCTTAGACATAGCCTGTGCCCTTTTCTACTGATGCAAGATGGGTGCAGATATTGACCAATATATCAAAACGTGTAGCAGATGCCTCCAAAGAAAAGCTCAGCCACAGAGAACAGCACCCTTGGTTAACATCACCACTGCTGCTGTTGGAGGCAGAGGTTCAAAACCTGCTACTGTCAAGAGCGGTGGAACCTGTCCCAATTCAGCAGAAAGGAAAGGGTTTCTATTCAAGGTACTTCCTTACTACAAAGAAAAATGGGGAGTGGTGGCCTATCTTAGACATCACCACAAGTGAAGAAATAGAGGATGAAGAAGAGGTGGAATACCTCGAGATGATAGGGTTAACCCCCACAAAAAAGCTCCTCTTGCCTGTAAATAAATTCTTCAAAAAAGATGCATTGAAGATTTTACAGACTCCTAATCCTATCCCCCCTCTTGATAAGAGGCTGGACAAGAAATATCAGTTGGAAAGGGAGGGTGCAGAATTTCAGTTTTCCCACCCTGATCACCAGGGGGTGGTGCAGGTGACTGTCTGTGACAAGGCTAAGGTGCCCCTGGCTTCTCACCCACCAGATAAGGGGTCCAGAAAGATTGATAGTATGGTCTATGAATATGGCGCTCATATGTATTGACTTTTTAAGTTTAGAGCCTGATTCAAAAAACATTAACAATGTAATTGTCTTGACAGATCACTTCACTCTTTATGCACAAGCCTATCCAACTAAGGAACAGAAAGCAGCCACTGGAGCCAAAGTGCTTGTTGAAAAGTGTTTCAGTCACTACGGTGCCCCACAGTGTATCCATTCTGATCAGGGAAGGGACTTTGAAAGCTGTTTAGTCAAAGAAATGCTCTCACTTTAGGGTGTAAGAAAGTCAAGAATTATTCAATAACACCCACAAGGAGATCTGCAGCCTGAAAGATTTAATAGAACATTGCTGGACATGTTGGGCACACTTCACTAGAAGGACAAGCTAAAGTGAAGCCAACAAATAAATACTTTGGTGCATGCCTACAATTCCACATGCAATGATGCAACTGTTTTTTCACCATATCAACTAATGTTTGGTCGAGAAGCCCATTTACCTGTCAATATTTATTGCGGAGTGGCATCAGATGGAATTCAAACTGATACCTATTTATGGTTTTATGTGATAACAGTGATCGCAGAAAGGTGATCGCCGTTAGGGTGAATGTACATTGGCAAAACTCAATTTCGCTGATGTACACTCATGGCGCAAACCAAAACGGTGCTGAAAACATAGGTTTTTTTCATTTTTGTGAGGGGCTGTGTACCCACACCCTGCACCCCCCTAATAAAGGATTCTCAACTCCAGGGGGGTGCATTTTGGGGGGTGTGTGAAAACAAAACAAAACAAAACAATTTTCATGGACTAGTGCAAAAATACCAATGTGCCCAGCATTGAACCGGCACCCTCCCAACCCTAGCCTGCCACGAACCCACCACACCACATGGCCTGCTCGGCAACCCACCACCGCACTACACCTCAAAAACCCTCCCTCCCCTTCTGCCCATTGCATGGCATGCTCACTCCCCCCCGATGATGTATACATATAGTGACAGGATGTCGCTATATCCATATATGTTCCCCTGTCCAGTAACCCTGTGAACAGGTGCCCTTTTTGTAAGCACACAATAGCGGATGCCCCTATCACAGAATACCCCTATTTACAGTATATACAAAAACTAAAAGCTCAGCTTAATCATGCCTATCAACTTGTGCACACAATGGCTGCAAAGGAAAACTTAGCCAACAAACAGAGAAATGACAAATGTGTTAAAGCTCAATAGTTACAATCCGGGGACTGTGTATTAATGAAAAGTTTGGGTTTGCAAGGAAAACACAAAATAGCTGACCAGTGGATAGTCATCAGCAAGCTTGATGACCTGCCAGTCTACAAAGTGCATCCAGAAAATGGCCCAAAAACTGTAAAAACAGTACACTGAAAATCACCTTTTACCCACTGGGCAAATTATCATAGACTCTGCACCTCAAGCTAGTGCCCCCACTGGGCCTGTTACCCGATCTGCTGCTTGAAAGAGACAATTAAATCAGCTTCCTGTTACTGCACAGCCAGAGCCTCTGTCAAGCCCTGCTGTAGGTAATGATAACAGTCATTTCAAGTCTGATGACAGTGAATCTGGAATTACATATTACCCTTCTTTTGAACTAGCACAGCTGTTCCAAGGAAATCCTTTGTGTAATATGGGAGATAGTGCAGACCATCATGAAGTATCGGATTATCTTGCACAATTGACCACTCCAATACCATCTGACAGTGAAGTACAAAGTGTTACTTTTGAAGCAGCTGTCTCCTTATGCCTGGTGGAGCTGCCAGAGATTGAAGTAGCAAGTTCTGAACAAGAGAATGGGGAGAATGGGGACACAACCAATAAGACCTTACCTAAAGCTGAGATATCTGGCCTTGCAAATCTGACCACAACTCAGAAAGTATTGCTAATTCTGAAAGTATCAGCAATGTGTTAAATGATTTAAATTCTATGGAGTTCTCCCTCCCCACCAATGATGAACCCGAGTCTTTGGACCAAGTAAATGTAAGCACCACTGTAGAAGCAATTGCTCCTTTAAACTCTGAACAGACAGTGCAGAAGCGCCCCTTAATGCAGAAACTGATTTGTTGCTGGAAAATAAGCTGGAAGTCACTACCCAATTGCAGCAGTTGAAAGGACTGCACTTGTGCCCCTTCCACCTAGAAGGTCAGAAAGAGATGTCAAGCCAGTAGTACACCTCACGTATGATACCCCAGGAACACCTGTAGACCTTCCCATGAATGTGGTCCATAAAAGGATATACATCACAGCTAACTCCCTCCCTAAAATAGGATACACTGCAGCTTTTCAGTTAATAATAAAACTCTCCAACCAGTATTCCCGAGGTCACCCTACAAAGAGCCCATTAGCAGAAAGGGTCAGACCCTGAGCCATGTGGGTTTGGGAAAAAAGAGTGTGTGTACACAGATTGTGACAGATAAGTGTAATGCATATGACTAACTATGTAAAACAGTATACAAGGAAAAAGATAAAATGTTGATATGAGAATGCAAAAAGTCTAAAATATGGTAAAACTAAGGCTTGATATCAAAGAGTTAATGCAAAGGTTGACTTTCTCTATGGTTAACCAGTCTAAGAGTGTGAAAGTTATGTGTAAGATGTCATGACAAAATGCTGAGTGGTTAAATTAAGAAAAGTGTTTAAGTGTTATTGTAAATTCTAGTTCATTATAGTCTTGGCAAGGATGCCAAGCTTTCCTAGGCAGAGGAGAGTGTAGCCCCCCCCAATTTAGGGGCTTACCTTAAGTGTCTTCCTGGGCTCCAGTAATGCCCACTGCCAGGCAGCTGTCCTGTATAAATAGTACATTCATAGTCATTTGTTTGAGTCTGTTGATTTGAGTGAAAGTGCCATGCTGCGCCCCGTGCCTGTCCCTTTAAGACTGTAGCTTGTATGTGTATAGTAAATGGTCTGGGCTGGGTCTGAGTGTATCAAAGCTCATGAACAGCCAGCCACTGCTTTGATTAGCTCTACTGTGCTGTCGATTATAGAGCAGAGGGAGCTTGAACTGGAACTGTACGTATTTATTTCTGACTTGCTGTTATATTTGAAATGGAGTGTTTGTTCTAACCTGCCTTCTTGCAGCTTTGCTTTTCTGAATGGAAGCCACCATGTTTGGTCCAGGACTTCCAGAATTTGGACCAATGGGACTCAGGAGGTCTTTAAGAGTTGAACAACAAATTGCTGGACAATGGTCCTTATATAATGTAGTCCAATAAGTCTCCCAAGGTAGCAGCTTCAACTCCAATATATACTGATGAGGAGGGAAACTGTTGCTTCATACTGTATATCAAACGACACTGGACGTTCAGTTCACGAGTCCTTTTATTCTTGTCCCCTACGTTTCGCTCGTTCTGAGCTTGTTCATGGGGATATTGTATCTAATCAAAAACATATTCAAAACATTAATAATCACCCTTCAACAGGTTCTCTGTATTGCAACTCAATCTTAAAATTTAAATGACACTTATAATTGTATATTACCACTGAACTGTAAAAAACGTTCTCTGTTTTCTTTTACAAATTACTGGCCTTCCTGTGTGCTACCTATGGACATACAAAAATATATTTTCTTTGTTGCCTGATAGCCACAGAAGGTTTTAAACATAAATCCAAGAACTATTATAACTTTTCCTGCCACCAATCACCGCGTGTAAATTTGCACTGAAATCGTGTCTCCTGTTATAAACCTGCACCACAATCTTATCGTGACACATACCTGTTGCTCTTGCTACTATTTAGTGCTTTTCCTGCTATTCTTAAGGCTGATAACAGTGGCAAAAATCTGTATAAAAAATGTATAATTGTTTCTCAGTTTGTTTGTTTTTTAACAGCTCATAACCAAATTTATGCAAATTCCTTTAAGGTCCAGTAAGTATTTAGTGTGCATACCTGTTTAGAATTTTTTTCAAATCCACTTTGTTGCTGCACTATTGAAATTTGTAATGGCGCCCAAACACCGAAAACTTTTACCGCCATCCTCAGGTAGATGTGTGTAATCCTCTTGAGCTCTCCTTTGTGAATGGAGCGATGATGTCATATCGCTCACTAACACCGTGAAAATAAGAAGTCTCTCGCATTGTTGCAATCTACCTGTAGGTAGTTGCCTTTACACAGGCGAGCCCGTATTGACAGTGTAACTTACAAGGTTACTGGTGGCCAGGATTTAATTTAACAAAATACATTCTCCAAACCATTCTGGAGCTAGGAATCCTCAATGTGTACTAACACCATTTAAACCTCAGCATCTGCTCTAATGCTTTTCTCTTTGTTAAAGATAATTATACAAATAAACTTTTTTTCTTCTCTCTATACCCTCCTTGTATATCAACCTTATCACAGTAAAAATACATTTTGGATAATAAAGTTACATGTTACCCATATCTCTGTTACACAGCAATAATCACTGTACAAACTCAATCCAAAATATAGACTGGGGGGAGAAAGGCAAAGGGGGGGGCAGGTGGAAAAAATGAGGGTCATAAAAACATCATGTTTGTAATGATTCTGTTTACAATATTGAGGTTAAATATCATTCTGATAGTCCCAACAATGCCAAATAATGAATTAATTTCCTGCTCCAAAGAACATATTACATCATTTATAAACAAGCTTGCCAGTTTTGATCAATATTCATTCCAATATTTGGGTCCAAAGTTTTAAGACAAAATATCCATTTCATTTCAGATCTATCCAGCTGTTGCTTAAAATTATCACCTCTGGCAGACAGTGTGATAAGCTTCAAACCCCAAAACCGTAGCAAGGCTCCTGTATGTCCTTCATTGTTGAAATGCATAGCTACTGGGGACTGCTCATCACAATTCCTAATGTCACATTTGTGTTCCAATATCCATTTTTTAAAGCTCTTTTAGTCTGTCCCACATATAAATGATCACAGGGGCACTGAATAACATAATTAACCCCTTCACTATTACAATCTGCATGTTGTTTTATCATGAACTCTTGCTGAAAATGTGGATGCTTAAAAACTTGTTTTTTACTAGTATGGTTACAGACAGAATATCTGCCACATTTAGTCACTCCTGGCATTAACGGTCCCAATAATAATTGTTCCTGTTTTGCCTCAGGTTTCTTAAACTGGGAATGTACCAGTTTATCCTTCAAATTAGATACTTTTTTAGCTACTATTATAGGTCATTGTTGTAAAGCCACTATGTTGGGATTGGAGCTACCCACCAAGTGCTAGTGTCTGTTGATAATTCTATGCAAATCTGTCATTCTATGATTGTACTTCACTGCCAGTACTAGTTGTCCTGTATAAGGCGGTGCCTTTTTTGGCACTAACAGTTCTTTCCTGGTTTTATTCTCTATTCTATTACTTGCTGTTGCTAAAACTGTATTGTTGTACCCTCTTTGTCTAAGTCTCTGTAACACATCCCTTTTATGTTGCTGATAATCCTGATTTTCTTTACAATTTCTCTTTACTTGCACCAAATGTGAATATGGTATGCTATTCTTTAATTTGAGTTCATGATAACTAGTACTATCTAAAAATTGTTTCTATCAGTTTCCTCTCTGAACAATGTAGTACTAAATTCTCCCTTCTGCAATCTAATAAGCAGGTCTAAATATACTATTTCCTCCTGATTATAATCCATAACAAATTTTAAAAATTGGGACAGACATAAGACAATTTTTATGGGGGGGTAGGAAGAAATAGGCTGTTGGTTAACTAGGATCTGCAGCTTATCCTGTAGGTAGGAAAATGGGCAGACTAGGTGGGCCAAGTGGTCCTTATCTGCCATCAAAGTCTATGGTTCTATGTTAAATTGGTGTCCCACCTATTCAGAACTGTATGGAATTCTGCTAGCTCTTCTTTAGTGCCTTGTCATATGCAAAATATGTCATCAATAAAATGATACCATGCAACTATATGGTGTCTGCACTGATTCATTGTTCCATTGAGCCCATAACTCTGTTCAAAGTTATGCATATACACATTTGCATATGCTGGTGCCATGGTGCTACCCATGGCTGTTCCTCTGTCCTGTTGGTACAACTGTCTGTCAAATCCAAAGCAATTATGTGTCAAAACAAACTGTGCCAACACTTGTAGAGTCAATGTTCTAGGAATGCTACCTACTGGTCTGGTGTTTAGTAGTTTACCCATATTTCCTATTCCCTCTTTACGTGGGATTGAAGTATACAGATCTAAGACATCAAAGATAACTAACAATACATTCTGTAATTCTCTATTCTTGCATAAAACATCCAGTTTCAACATTATGTCTGTGGAATCTCTGACATAAGATTCTGTCTGTTCCACCAATGGCTGCAAATAAAAATTAACATATTTAGAAATTGGATCAAATATTGAACCAATATATGCCCTGGTGGATCATTTAGATTCTTGTGTATCTTTGGTATACTGTAAAGAGTGGGTAGTCTGGGGTATTGTTGTATCAACATACTTATTTTCCAATCCTGCAACCAGTTCATATCAACAAATTCTGCTAATATTTCCCTAATTTGACCTTGTAGTTTAACTGTAGGGTCCTGTGATAAAACCTGGTAGTTCTGACTATCATCTAACAATTTTAAACACATACTTTTGTACTGATTTGTATTCATTATTACTATGCCACCCCCTTTATCAGCAAGTTTAATAGTTATAGTATTATCTGAGCTTAACATATGAAGTGCTTGTCTCTGTTGATAATTCAAATGATGTCTTTTCAGACACCTTTGTTCAGGAGTCTGGTACAACATTATGATTTCCCTTTCGACCACTGTACAAAAGGTTTCAGTCCCATAATTTCGACCCACTGGTGGTGAAAATGTAGATTTGATGTTTAATGCTGACTTTAGGTGTTGCTGTTCCTGGTTCCCTCTGGTGTCTTGTGAAAACATATTTTTGAGTCTCAAAGTCCTAAAAAATCATTGTAAATCAACCTCTAATTCAAATAAATTGACTGCTTGTATAGGAGCAAAAGATAAACCCATCCCTAGCAATTCCGTTTCTACCTCTGATAATGTCCTACTACTTAAATTAAATATTGGTATTATTTGGGACTCTCCCTGCTGCCCCCTCTGTTTAAGGTTTCATGAGAATACCTTGTTGTTCTTCCACCTGTCCCTCTTCAACCCCCCAACAACATCCCCGAAAATCTGACTTGTGATCTTGGGAACCCTTATTGGTATATTGATGTCTTAATTGATATCAAGGTGTTTCTGACTTTGCACTTGATGTGCTAGGTTGTTGTGATTCTCCTGTGTGTTGATATTCCTCCCTGGGCAGTGACTGTGAATCTCTAATATAGCTGTTGTCACTCTCTGTGCCACAGTTTGATTGATATTGGCCTATAAGAGCCCTTAGCTCAAGTGCCTTGTGGGAAGGAAATCTGTAGTTTTTAGGTTGGCACCTAAATTGAACTGAAGGGGGCATCCAAACTGTGACTGACAGCTCCCCAAAGCCAAATAGAACTCAAAAAACCAAGGGAAATTCCCAAAACTGTTAGAACCGTTAGAGACAGTGGGTCAGTTTCAGTTAGAGCTTGAAGAGTGAGCAGCTCGAGCTATCAAGAAGCTGCTTCAGGAAGGAGCTTAGGAGAATCGATGGGGGAAAGGCCTGACTTGCCTTCCTGCTGAAATTCTCCTGCTCTGGACTGCCTGATTACAGTAATTGGAATAATTTGAAAAGTAACTTTTATTTGCGGCAGAAAGACTGCAATAGCAACCAGCTTGAATACCAAATTGAGAGTTAGAGAAGTTAGTGTTTTTCCTGTTAAATGTGCTGAATGTTTATTGTGGATCATGGCCTGTTTTGCCAGTGACTGAACTGTGTTGCCAACTGGAAGCAGTCACCCGAAAACAAACTTAACTTTGCCAGAATTGTTTATTCAGCCTTGGGTCTATGCCAGTCTCAGCTCAAGCCAACCATTCCTGCTCCAGAGACTGTTTTTCAGTGAGAGAACGGCTTTGGAGATCCATTCCCTGTGCAGAGACAACTTGCAGGTTGTAGCTACCTGGACGGAATGGCCATGAAGTGGGGGTATGTCATGTCGGCCCTGCTTTGCCATGCTCTTCAGTGAACTACATGATGTCTCCATATCACCAGACCCATCACAGCCAACTGGTAACGTGAGTAAATCCAGGGTAGCTCCCGGCAACAAATCATTTAATTGTCTTTAGTATCATCTAATTACTTCAGTGATTTTCTGGGTTATAAGAGACTGGGCCAACTAGCCAGTATTACAAGTAATCAAAGCTCTGTTGTGCATGCTGACTGCCTTTTCTTTCCATCAAGGGCCCCAACAAGCAGCTGCAATGCCAGCCACCCCCGGGCAATGCCTCTGGCTAGCCAAATATAACATCCTGGGTACCCAGTGTTGTAAGACTATTTGGGACTAAAAGTGCATGCAAAGCAATCTGAATTTAATCAGAATAGTAATCGTTCATCTAGATTCACACCCTTTTCTTGTTCATGATTCCCAAAAGAAATCTTATTTACTGTTCACGTTTAACCTGGCTAATGAGCATATTATTAGTTTGATTACTGTATTAAAAGTGTATACTTGCTTTCCAAGCCTTGCTTTTATAGGAGGTTCTAGGGAATTTGCTGAAGGCCAGACCCTCGTGGTAAGTGTTAAAGGTGAATGTATATTATTAATGTTAATTGCTAACTGTGTATTAACTGTTGCCAGAAGTACAAGATCACTAGGTTGGTTTGTGGGTGGTTGTAGCTTCCCAGAGGACTATACCAGATTAGGTATATACTCCATTATTGTTACTGTGGGTGGAGGCACATTAATATCGAACCCAGCCCCTCAACCTGTTGTTAGGAAGACAGGCAGGGGTAGTAATCCTAGGGATAGTGTCACCTAGGGGTTACAAGAACATCATCTCTAAAAAAGATATAAAGTTCACTTTAAAATTATTTTGGCCTTTTTAGTGGCAGCTAAAGTCATATAGAAAGAAAAGATGTTCTCCCCAGTTGTATGATTGTTATTAGTGTACTATCTCCCCACCAAAGGCCTGTACTGTAGTTCCTGCTCAAACTGTTCTGCTGTCAATGTTCCTGGAATTGCTTCACAACCAGGGTTGAACACTGAGTAGGCACTCATTTCTCCTTGCTGCTGTTCCCTTTGACTGCCCATTCCCTCATAAATCCAATAAAACATGGAGAGCACAAAGTACACCAGTCCAAATTCCAGTTTCATGAGGAGCCCAAGTAAAACCAACCAGAGAAGAATTTGGAGGAAAGTGATATTGCCAAGGAAGGAACAGTCCAACCAACTCCTGGTTAGCCAACCTTTGATAGTTCCAGTAGTTGACCTGCTATTGGTATTCATGCCATTTTTGATCCTTTCCCCATCGTACCCCTCTCACTACATAGCCTCCATTGCCCTACAGTTCTTTGACTTTTGTTATAAGCGCAAATACAATCCCTTACTCTCTCTCCTTATGTTCTATGCTCACACAAGACACAGTGACATTGCTGTCTCTGTCCTTCAGCCACTGAGACTCTGCTTTCCTCCAGTCTTGATACTCAGCTAGTTTCTGCTCCATTCCCAGCACTAAAAACCCATGACCGGAAATGCGTTGCACAGGTACCTGAGCCATGCTGGAACATCATTTCTGGGTAGCCAAATTTGAAAAATGCCCAGATTTAAAAACCTTCATTAAAACTTTACAAACTGACTTTGCAGGGGGAGCTTGTATAAAACTTTGCAGTACAGTTGATGCTGTTCATGGGAGAAGTTGCTCTTGTAAGTGCTGGTAGATTCATGAAGCATTATATCAGTGCAGATATCAATTTTAGTACAACATGATACTGATACATGCACTGATGCATCCGAAGAGGTTGCCTAGCATTTAGTTAGTTAGTTTAGTTAGTAAACAGGTGGGTGCAGTAGATGCTAAAATGAAAATTTTCAGGGGCAGTCTGGAAACACTTTTACAGTATATTGTTAATCTGGAGGCTGGGTTGGGTTCTGAAGAAGGGGAGGACTGAACATCAGGCAGCAGCATCAAGAGGCTGATGATTGATATTTACATTGGATATGGAGATCTCTTTGGCTTCAGGAGGAGGGAGATGGAGCTGCTGGCTACAGCTTTAGGAGGTTAATTGGTATGTATGCTTGATACAGAGGCTGGGTTGGTTTCAGAGGGAGGAGAAGGATGGAGCTTCGGACAGCATCAAGAGGTTGACTGGCATTTACACTTGATACACAGGCTGGGTTGCATAAGGAGAAAAAGGTCGACAAAGCTTCGTACGGCAGCATTAGGAGATTGACTGGACATATGCCTTTTTAAGTGTGTTTGTTGACTCCCTGTTACTACACATGTCGCTTTTTTATATCTATGCCCCCTAGTCTGACACAAATGACAAATGGCAACTATGTTATCCTCCTCATCTAACAAAAAAAAAATTCCAGACCAATGATTCTGATCTCCAGCTTGGACCTGAAATTGTGCAGAATGTGGAGGTTCTGTGGGGGAAGTAGGAACAGTGGGTTTTTGGGGTCAGATTGTGTTGGTGTACAGTACAATTCACATTAAACTGTTCCTCCAATGAGTTGTTTTAGCATTTCTGACTGAGTTGCATAAGTGTTGCTGGATCCAATACAAAGTGTTGTACAGACTGTTTCTTCAGAGTTAAAACTCGGTTTTGCATTGCATTGTGACTGGACTGCTGATGCAATCCAAATGAGTTGCAAAAGCATTTTACAAACATTGCTCTTTAGCTGGTTTAGCATTGAAAAACAATGCAATATGAGTTGCCAGTGCATTGCCAACTGTAAAAAACAATTCTAAACCAACTCATTGGTGGAACAGTTTAATGCAACTTGTATAGTGTGTGATTCATCAGGACTGGAAGTAGGCACAACAGAAAGAGCAGTTTGTGAATTAGGTTGTACTTTAGTGCTTTTATTTTGGTTGTCTTTATGACATGCTGTAACAGTCTTCTAGTTGTCACACTATTTTTTTTTTGGCCTGTACCTCAGGCTCCCATAATGAGTCCTCACCAACATCCCTGTCATCAGAAAATTATTTCTCCTGCTGTCCATTCTCTTCTACCTGTGCCTCCTCCACCTCCTGTACCAGACTACAACCTTTGATTCCTCAGATACTTTAGCCTTACTGTTACTAGATTTAGCTGCATCAATGCAAGAAAAAGACCCTTCAGCCTCATAGGCTTCATCTTGCTTGCTTGGAGTCTTCAACCCCAGCACAATATCATTAGGCAGAGTCTCATCCGTGGTCTCACATTCAAGTTCCATACTTGCATCTCCGACCTCCAACAGGCAACATCCAGGGAACAAAGGAATATCCTGCTCAGTCAGGGGGGTCCTCCTCCAGCTGAGCCCATGAAAAATGCTCCTCCAATTCTTTATCCAAACTCTCTAGTAGGAACATCTCGAGCACCTGGTACCAGTGTTCTGCCTCTCTGTGTAGTCGGTCTGCCTCCAGCCATGGCCCACTCATCCACTCGCACCTCCGGTCTGCCTCAACCTGCATCTCTTCATTGTCTTCAGGCTTGGCTGTCCTCTGAGCTCCCAGGTCCAGTCTATGCAATGGCTTCTCTCCATCTGTCAGCCATGGTTGTGGTCAGAACTCCATGGACTTTCTTCTCCGGGTTCTCCTCTGGCAACTCCTAGTGCATCAATCCACCTGGGATACCTGGGCAATATTCAGCAGAAAACATCCCTCTTCGGCCAGTCCAGACACTTCCAGCAAGTTATCCCACTTCTCACACCAAGTCTGTGAAGGAGTTGTGGGATAACAAATGGATCAGTCACCGAACTTCAGGTTCAACACACAATCTCTGTGTGATGTTTATTCAGAATACAGGAAATAAGCTTCAGCAATAGCATATTACTTCTTCAGTACATCAGTTTGCAGCAACAGACTATGAATGTCCTTTCTCTGCACTTAGCCAGCACCTATTGACACTGATCTGTGATCTAACAACTTTTCAGTGAAAACCCTTCATCCCTTTGTGGGCCCCATTTACTTGGGTAGTGGGGGCTCAAAAATAAAAAAAATAAAACAAGCTATAGACAAAGAACCTCAATGCAGAATCACGGAAAAAAGGGTTACCCCCAAAGGGCATTGGCAACAAATCAAGTTTCAGAGAAATACAACATAATGCATACTTCCATAATGCACAGCATCATGGGATACATGCAAATCACCGTGACATTTCAGACTTGTTCAAGTTACAGCAATTTACATGCATTTTAAATAGCACAACTAACTTAATTTCTATAATAGTCATCCAGTACTTTTTACCATTATCAAAAACACCTAGTGCCATGGTATTTTCAACATTTACAGATTTCATAAACATAAGGTATATACATCAAGGTATTTTATGACGTAGTGCTATTACATACTAAATCCAACAATGATAAACACAACCTGTTTTACATATGTTTGGAGGTCACCACAATAACCTCCATGTACGAGAATCTGAGAGGGAAAAGGAAAATGAAAGAGGACACTATAGCATAGTCAAGAAAGGGAAGGGGATGCCCATAGGTGGCCAACCTTATGGACTAGAAATTGTAAAGGACAGAGTAGGCTAAGAAATAGAAGAACTGTTGCAGCAGATTTTAAAAAAAATGGCTGGTCCTCAAGAGTGGCAGGAGTTCCCTGTCATAATATGCAACCTGCTGCACCTGCATTGATAACATGACTGCTCCTGCTGTTGCCTGATACGCCTGCTGCAGAAAGAAATCCATAGTAGCTATTGCTGAGAACAGTTGAGGTGCTGCTTTTCTTTGCTTATCCCCTTTCAGCTGGGACTGCTGCAGCCTGACCATATCTACTTTTCCCCATGTCACCACATCTGACTTCATTCACGATGTCCATTATTAATACTCAGTCAGATACAATAGTTGGAACATTATTGAAAGTTGACTTTCAAATGTATGGAATCACACAGTAAAATAAGTACCAAAAATTTTAAAACTAAAATTCAGCTACCAAAATAAAGAAATCAGCTGAAAAGTCCTGCAAAACCACCTAACTCACTTTCTCAAATAGAGCCCTGCCAGCTTGCAAACAGAGCATGAGACAGAAGATGCAGACTTTTCCCTTCTACATACACATACTCACGTGCGATCGTATACAAACACACACACACACACACACACACGGCATCAAAAACACACACACATATGCAGCATTAAAAATGTCCAAACTGAAACCTAAAAAAAAAGTATCAAATCACACTCCAAAACAATCAAAAATAGATACTCCAGGTGCTAGGCACTCAAATGAAGCAGATTTAGCAATCAGTATTAGGTTTCTGACAGAAACAAGCATTACTTTTCATAGCTACAGTACAAGATTCCTGAGAGCAATACAGGACAGTTTCTACAGTATATTCCTCAAACACCAACTAGGACTGCCTGGAAGTGAGGCTCAGCATGGTCTACAAACCGTTTGGCATACATTGTGACCTGAAGCTTCTGCAGCCTGATTCTTCCAAGATACACCATCATCTGATGACTCACTGACTTCTAACCTTTGCAAAGCCACAGCACCTGGCAAAGTTGGATCATGCACCATAAAGGTAGTATACAGTATAGCGCAGTGGTCTAAGGCTCTGAGTTGCAAATTTGGTGATATCCAGCAAACCAGTCCTGGGTTTAAATCCCACAGCTTCCACTTGCATACTGTGTGACTGTAAACAAGTCATTTAACCTCCTTGTGCTCCTGTAAAAAAGCTTTGAGCTTAGTGTGCTACACCTGGTTAAACAACTAAATAAAAAAAAATAAAGTGACTTCACAAAGTTGCAGAACTTTGCAGCCATTTTGCAAAGCGAAGTTCAGTAACTTCATACATCCGTACCACCTACCCCCCGACCTCATACCTTATGACCTATTTCTGAGCCTTAATGATTTCAAATTTTGGCATTATTCAATTATATTTCTCAGTGATCCAGTTGTCACTGACCAACCTTCTTTAATAATCTTATCTCTTGTGTCCAGTGAACCCCCATCCATTGCCCAGTACCCAATCAAGATGTCAAAGGAATGTGCGTGACCGCATAATAGCTTGTCAAAAATAGCGTATTGAAAAATGCTGCATGGTTGTTATTGCCTTGCTGGAGTTTTTGCCATAGCCAACTGTAGTGCAGTCTGGAGTTAGTATATTTATAGTATGGGGGGTATGGGGGATGCAGGGAGCAAAGTTCCACACATAAGAATATTGAGGTGTTGGTATGTTGTGGGTGTAAAGTTTGTAGTTTTGGGTGTAACATTTGTAATTTGTTTGCTTGGGCTCTGTGCTGGCTTCATGGAGTAGTGGACAGTGTGTGCCTTGAACTAGGATCTATAGGTGTGTTAATGTAGGGGTTGGTGGTTTGAGTCTAGTGTGGTCTGTCTGGATTACCTGGGGTTTGTAGTTGTGGGTTCTGTATGTTGTTTTCCAGTTTGTTTTGTTATTTTCGACCCCTGATTAGGGGGTTGTGAGGTTCACCTGTATGTGGTTGTTGTGACTGGCTTGTTTGTGTATGGTACAGCTGCTTCTTGTGTGCTTATTAGGGGTATTGGTAGTTTTAGCTGGATGTTTGGTAGTGTGTATAGTGTGTCAGGGTTTGGAGATTTCTCTTTTCCATTATGTCTTTGAATGTGGTATGGAGTCAAAAGGGATGTTTGCGTGGTTTTGACATGTCAGTATTTTAGCAGGTAGCTGTGTTTGCTGGCACTCTATTTTGTTAGTTTTTTGTCCTCGATGTATTTGTTTTAGGTATATTGACCCTGTGCCCCCTTGCCCCATTTCCTGCATACATAGTTTATCTGAAAGGTCTCTCATCATTCCTAGTTATTCAAGTCCTCAGGCAACTGCCAGGCACCTCTGGAGTCACTGCTTCTCACATTTCCATAGGGGTCTGAGGTGCTTTGGAAATGTGGACAACTGTTTAGGGTCTGGAAAACATGTATTCATACTACTGCACTTAACTTGCATGTTGGCCACTGCCCCTGTTCCTTTGCTGGCACAATGCCCAATATGCTGGTGCTGGGAAAATCTTGTAACCCCTTTATGTATAGCACAAAAAGGGTGCAAGTTAGAAAAGTGATACAAAGTAATCAATACGATGACTGTGTTCCACTAAAAGCAGCAGTATTTGTTAGCGATACATTTCATAATACAGCTTTTTAGCAAAAAATTATTTCTGATATTCTTAGATTCATTCTTAGAGTATTTTTAGTTCTCACATATTGTTAAAACAGTTTCTACATTTTACAACTAATTTTGTAATTAATGACTCATATCATTAAAGATGGCTGCCACTCACAATTTTTAAGAATCTCTTCTGCTGAGGTTACTCTCTGAATGTAAATGTTCGACTCCTACAGTAGATGTGTTAGGATGGTGCTACCACATGTTTCTGATGGAAAACAGTAGAACACTGTATCAAGATCTTTAATGATTTCATGACTGGCATGGCACAGGAGTAAGAACTTTTATAAACTTCAAAATCCCATATCTTGGTTCAGGAATTAAAGAAAATGAAAAGAAAAATGTGTATCATGATATTTTTGCCAGACAAACATAACTGCTGAAAAACTATATAGTTATTAACAAATGCTGCTGCTTTGATTATGACTGTATATGAGCCCAACAAGTAACTCCAGGCCACAGGATATAAGTTCTAACATGTTGGAAACAAACTAAATGTGGCAGCATATAAATGGATTTGGAAACAAACAGCAGGGAGGTCAACATCAGGGGATGAAAAAGAGTACAGACAGCAATAAAGACTATAAATCATTTTAATAAAACTGTTGCTTTACCTCCTGTCTAGGGTATCTGTTAATAGAAGAATAGGGGTTAGATGACTATTTATTATTTTTGATCAGAAAATGGGCAAGTAAATCCTAGCATTCTGATTGGCTAGGACACTAAGATTAGTGGGTTGATATCTTTGAGTAGAGCCTGGTAAAAAACAAGTCCCACTCCGGGGTCCCCCATTACTTAACATAATCTTGAGCCACCCTGAATTTTTTAACTTGCCAACCACCATTTTTTTCTGTCTCACTTAGTGAGACTGAATGCTCTAGCCACAACAACAGGACCCAATGTGCCACACTAAACAAAAACACTAGTGAGCTTTTGTTTCTCCAAAAAGACATAAACCCATCACCAAAATCCAGCCTGATTTGTTATTATGATCCCTTTAAGAAAAAAAAAATGGCAAGCTTAAACTGGCGGTTCCTCTCAGTGCTATGCTGGTGCGGCTACTGGTGTTCCCCATTTAGCCACTCAGTTTTCCTGTTAACCAAAAAGAAATGCAGAAACAACGTAATCTTTGCTTCTCTTAACATTTTATTTTATTCTAAAATGAATCGTCAGCACAGTCTGCTCCATTTCTTACAGCGCTTGTCTCGCACCCCCTTTCTCTCACTGCTTTTCTTGTTGGCAAACATATAAAAAGGCAGAAAAAATATAGCAGCTTCACCTTTTTTTCCTGAAAAATTTAAAGGTACCTCTTCTCTATCCTTGCCTTTAATTTTCTTGATGCTTTGCCGGCATTCTACAGAAACACACGGCTGGGGGGAGGGGCGACTAATGCCAGTAAAAAAAGAAAAAAAAAACATCACAACCAGCATGTCTTTCTGTGGGGAGGAGGGCGAAAGACACTTATCTTTCTCAAACTAAGCAAGCATCATTCACAGTCTCTGCCTGTGTGTGTGTGTGTGTGTGTGTGTGTAGGGAAGAGTAAACATGACAACCAGCTCCAGTCAAAACTATGGAGGCTCCTCAAAGATAAAAATCCCTAGCATACACACACACACACACACACACACACACACACACACACACACACACACACACACATATCATTAGAATACAGGAGGAGGAATTATTTTATTATGAAACTTAATTTAATCTAATTTTTTATTAAACTCTTTTTTTAACAGTGCACATTTTCTAAGTACAATAATACCCTCCAGGGTGGACACTATTGGGAAGTACTAGATTCTAGGGGCTATAAGGCCCTCTGCCTGTGGTGTTGGGCCTAATTATGCCCCTGGCAGTCCAGTATTTCCCAATACTATCCACCCTGTTGGGTATTATTGCTTACATCTTTGGTAAACAAAAAAATGCCCCAGCTTCTATATTTGTTCAGTCCACCAAGGCAATATTCAGAAAGGAGGTGGTTAATAGGGTACAATGGGGTCTGTTCACAACCAGGTGAGAATTAAACACTGAAGGCACGTATCCCGCCTGTGTAGCTCTGCACCCCTGAACAGGTGTGCACCAGCCAGAATTCACTAACAGCTGCAACCTGTCAGCGGCTCCATCCCCTGGCACACAGGCCCACACTGGGTGGCTGGGGGCAGAGTAGGAGACCCATGTGGGCATCCAATCAGATGCCCATATTGGGTCCAGGAGTTGATCCCCTACTCAGGACTGCACCAGTCAGGGTGCATGGATAGCACCTGCAGGCATCCGGACCCATGCAACCATGCTACTCTGTCCTGCAGCCCCCCTTCCACACAATACCCACCCTGCGGCATGGTGTCCCCCTCCAGCAGCATCCCAGCCACCCTCCCTGACAGGGACCCCACCACACACACAGCTGTGCCCTGACCCTGACAGGTGCTGGATGCAACCCCCAACACACCCACACCAACAAGACCCTGTTCCTGGCAGTGGCCCCCCCCCACATCTGTCAACTCCCCAGCTTTTGACAGCATGTCAGAGTGCCACCCCACCATCCTGACCCAGAACACCAGTGCTGACATATGTGGACAGAGGTATCCCAACCCTGATGACCATTGGTGCCCGCTCACACTGACCCAGTCCCAGTACCCTGTAATGGCCATCTGTGGACTGGAAGTGAGATCCCCCCATGGCACCGGCAACACCCCCACCCCAACTCTCTACTTGCATGCCGGTGCCGCGGTGATTGCTGGTGAGTGGCACAGCCCTCCACACACCTCCACAGCCACCTGCCACATGACTACTGCAGGGAGCATGCAGCCTATAAATAGGCAGCATGCTCCCAGCATTGGTTGTATGGTGGGTGGCCGAGGAGATGTGTGGAGGGCTGTGCCGCTTGCTGGCAATCACCGTGGCACCGGCATGCAGGTACAGGGGTGGGGGTGTTGTTGCCATGGGAGGGGGTCTATCCCAACATGGTGGGAGATGACTTCTCTACTGGGACTAAAGAAGAAGAACACTTCTGCTGGGACCTTTAATTTAGGGTAACAAAAAAATGTGTGTGTTTGTCTCAGTTAGCTAAAGTGGTTATCTGAACAGTTATCTAGGTTTAAATCTCAGGTGGCTGAAGAGGCTTGATTGCTGTGCTGTTTAAATTACTTGTAGAAAGATCTAGTAAGTAGGGGGAGTGGCTTAGCTAGAAGGAAACTAGATTTAAACATTGCCTTAGAAAGATTCTGTCAGAGGTTTGGCAGAGGACACCAGAAGGAAGGAGTGCTGTGTGACTGGACTTCTCTACTGGGAGTAAAGAAGTAGAACTCTTCTACTCTCTTCTAAAAAACTATATTGCCCACCTTTCCTCCTCTCCACCTTACTACTCAAAGTGAGTTCTACTTTTATAGGCACAGGATTTGACTGACAACAGGAACTTCCTGTTTGGGAGCAGGAAGTGAGTGATCACAGAGCCACCAAAGATGCACCATCCTAGAAGGGCAAGAGTAGCTCTCCAGCCCCCTCTAGCTGCTGGAGATCTGCCTCTAAGCAAGTAAGGGGTCTACTGAGAAATATAAGATCTTCTTGTCTCAGAACAGGACAATCAGGAGCTTAATGGGCACAGAGGCAGTAAGTAAGTAGAGAGAGAAGGAAAAAAAAAAAACAGAGGAAAGAGTAAGGATTCCAAACAATAGTGAAGGGGCCAGAAATAAGACATGATGGGAGTGGTGCAGTGCAGTGGCTGTTGAGCAGCAGTCTTCTAGGAGACTTCTGGAGGATGCGGTGTTGTTCCATCTGCAGACACCTCTCTGGGCTGAGAGGGGAGGTTGCTCATCTCCAGGCTGAGTTGGCCAGGATTTGTGGAACCTCCTCTTCCATCCAGGGACCACAAGGGCCACTGCCATTGCCTCAGAGGTTGCCAAGAAAGAGAAGCGGTTGGACCACAGTGGGCTCAGGGAGAGTGAGGATGGTGGAACAGAGGCATATCCCTCCAGTTGTACCTCTCCACAATTCCTATACCATTCTGGCAAAGTGTGGTTCCTCTATGGAGGCACCCACAGTGGAGACCAAGGAGGATGCTGGGAACCTCCACAAAGGAAACCCACAGGAGGGTGGCATGGGACCCCACAGGGGAAGGAAACAACTTCTGGTGGGGACTCCATCATTAGGAAGGTAGAACTGGGGGAGGAAGGGGAGAGGGAGGTAAGGTGCCTGCCTGGTGCCATGGCTTGGAGGGACAGGGAGCGAATCCTCAGGATTGCTGGAGCAGCTGCATAGGGGAGGTAGCTGGATGTCACTGTCCACCTAGGGACAAATGACCTGGCTAAGAAAGGGATCAGAGCAGTGCAGGAAGAGTTTGTGGAATTAGGAAGGGGCCTTAGACAAGTAGCACGCACGGTAACCTTCTCAGAGGTGCTGCCTGTCTTTGGTGTACGAGAGGCTAGGGTGCTCCACACCATGGGATTCAATCAGTGGTTGAAAAACTGGTGCGGAGCTCAGGGATTTGGCTTCATTGGGGACTGGGGGTCTGCCTGGAGTGATGCAAGCTTATACTGGCATGATAGGCTGCATCTGTCCAGGAGGGGAACCAGGATCCTAGGTGATAGGTTTAAATGCTTCATTGGCAAGTATTTAAACTAGCCACGGGGGGAGGCACTGGAAAGGAGTAGGGAAATCCTAGCCCCCCCACAAAAAAGTCACGGTAGTAAGTGCAGTAAACGCCAATGTAGAGATGTCGATAGGGAGAAGGGCAGGGGCAAATGGAGAAAGTGACAAAGGCAAGAAGGACAGGGATGGGGCAAAAAGGAGTAAGGCCATCAGGAAATGGAGGATAATGAATACCAATGCCTGAAGCCTGGGCAGCAAGCTCCCTGAACTGGTGGCCTTGATGGAAGAGGGATGCCTGGATATCTTAGCAGTCACAGAAACATGGTACACAGAGAACCATGACTGGGATGTTGACATACCAGGGTACGTAACCTACAGGAGAGACAGGGAGGGGAGAAGAAGGGGAGGAGTAGCTGTCTATGTAAAGGAAGAGATAAAAGCAACTGAACAAAAGAGTAAACAGGGAGGAGAGGAGGCACGGTGGGTCACCTTGGAGACTGGAAGTGGCACCACAATTCGCTCAGGGGTTGTATGCAGACCCCCAGGTCAGAGGGAGGGAATGGACAAGGATATGATAGAAGGCACTCTTAGGATGGCAGAGAAAGGGGAGATACTGTTGACGGGAGACCTGAATATGCCAGATGTTAACTGGAGCACACTTGTTGCAGCCATATCCAAGAGCAGGGCCATTCTCGATGCCCTACAGGTGGCATGCCTCAGACAGCTAGTTTCGGAACCCACTTGTGAGGGAGCAATCTTAGACCTCATACTCTCAAATGGGGACAGTGAGAGGATCTCAGACCTAGAAGTGGGTTGCCATCTGGGAACAAGTGACCATCAAACAGTGTGGTTCACGTTAAACTCAGCTACAGAGTCAAGCCATACAAAAGTGAGGGTACTGGACTTCAGGAGGGCTGACTTTGGCAAGATGGGAGAGTGCCTCAGAAAAGCACTAGCAAACAGGCTAGAAGGAGGGGTGGAGCAACAATGGGGAATCATCAAAACTGCCATCACAGAGGCAACAAGTCTTTGTGTGAAGCAAATAAATCAAAGTAAAAGAAAAAGCCACTATGGTTCTCAAAAGAGGTGGCGGGGAAAGTCAGGGAGAAAAAGATAGCATTCAGGAAGTATAAAGAAACACAGAAGGAGCAGGACAGAGAGCTGTACCAGTTAAGGCAGAAGGAAACAGGGAGGAAAGTCAGAATAGCAAAGGCCCAAACTGAGGAAAGGATAGCCAACTTAGTTAAGAAGGGGGATAAAACCTTTTATAGGTACATCAGGGAGCGTAGAAAGACAAAGGGAGGGATAGTGAGGCTGAACAGAATGAACGGTGGCTGGGCAGAGGGGGATAGTGAAAAAACAGGGATACTGAACGAATATTTCTGCTCAGTATTCACAAAAGAAGAGGGGGAGGTGCCTAATCCAATTAACAGAAGCACTCTGGATGGGGGGGTCGATCCCAGGCCTTTCACAGAAGAAAGGGTTCTGAAAGAACTCCTAAAACTGAAGGTGGACAAAGCAATGGGGCCTAATGGAATTCACCCCAGAATTCTAAAAGAATTAAGGGGAGAATTAGTGAAACCACTGACTACCCTTCTTAACAAAGTATGGGAGGATGATGTGGTACCCGAGGACTGGAGGAAGGCAGATGTGATTCCCTTTCACAAAAGTGGGACCAAGACAGAGGCAGAAAACTACAGGCCTGTCAGTTTGACCTCTGTGGTAGGGAAAGTGATGGAATCACTTCTGAAGGAAAGAATTGTTGAGTAACTAGAGGCCAGTGGGGCACAGGACCCAAGGCAGCATGGGTTCACAGTGTGAAGGTCATGTCAGATGAATCTAATAGATTTCTTTGACTGGGTGACCAAAGTAGTAGACCAGGGAGGGACTGTGGACATGGCCTACCTAGACTTTAGCAAGGCATTTGACACAATCCCCCACAAAAGATTAATAGTCAAATTAACCAACCTCAGAGTGGGTCCCAGGGTGGTAGCCTGGATAAAACATTGGCTGGACAACAGGACACAGAAGGTAATTGTAAATGGAGTCCACCCTGAAGAAAGAGGGGTTACTAGTGGGGTATCGCAGGGTTCAGTACTGGGTCCAGTCCTTTTTAATGTCTTTATAAGTGATATTGCAGAGGGACTGGAAGGAAAAGTATGCCTCTTTGCAGATGACACAAAGATCTGCATCAGGGTCGATATACAAGGAGGCGTGGAAAGGATGAGAAGGGACTTGGGAAGGTTGGAGGAATGGTCGGAAGCATGGCAGCTAGGATTCAATGCAAAGAAGTGCAAAATAATGCACCTGGGAAACAAAAACCCAGGGGAAGATTACACAATGGGGTGGGGGGAGGTAGTAACAGAAACAAAAAAGGAAAGGGACCTGGGGGTAATCATATCAAATGACCTTAAGGTTAGCAAGCAATGTGAGAAGGCAGTAGGGAGAGCTGGGGGTATACTGGGATGCATAGGGAGAGGCATCACCAGCAGAAAACAGGAAGTTGTTATCCCTCTGTGTAGACAGTTGGTGAGACCCCATCTGAAGTACTGCATCCAGTTCTGGAGGCCCTATCTCCGCAAGGACATAGACAGGATAGAGGCAGTCCAGAAGAGGGCAACTAGAATGGTGTAGGGTCTACAAGAGAAGCCATACAAGGAGAGAGTAAAATAACTTAATATGTATACCCTTGAGTAAAGGAGGGAGAGGGGAGACATGATAGAAACTTTTAAGTACCTCAGTGGAATCGCCAAAGTCCAAGAGGGTAACATCTTTCAGAAAAAGAGACATGCAAGAACAAGAGGACACAATTTAAATGGGGGGCAGTTCAGGGGCAATGTGAGGAAGTATTTTTTCACAGAGAGGGTAGTGGATGCATGGAACAGCCTTCCTGAGGAGGCTGCGGGGTCTAAAACTGTGGGAGAATTCAAGAATGCATGGGACAGACATAAGGCAATTCTAGTGGGGGGTAGGAAGAAATAGGCTGTTGGTTTACTAGGATCTGTGGCTTATCCTGTAAGTAGGGAAATGGGCAGACTAGGATGGCCAAGCAGTCCTTATCTGCCATCAAAGTCTATGTTTCTATGTTTTTATGATGTGTGTGGTGGGTGAGTGCTGGGTGTACCCCGGGATGGTTCAGACATGCTGGGGGAGAGTAGCACACATGTTGCCAGTGTCACTCCTGCATGGCATTGGGCCGGTGGAACTCCTTGGAAGTGTGGGCCTGGCCGCATATGGAGGTTATAGCACGGTCCCCCCAGCATATTGTTCTTAGCCCTATGCCCCCCCACAGAATGCACTATGTGCCTTTGTGCATACCGTGTAGTGCTGGCATGCCCCCCAACCACCCCCAGTGCATTGCTGTCTGTGCAGCCTAGGGATCAGGTGCATAGAGTCTGCATGCCCTGGTTAGTGTATCCCACATGAGGGGTGCAATAGGTGCAGATTGGCTACACACTACGTAGGCACTCAGCACCATCGTGCATAGGCCCCATTGTGATTTTCTGTCAAGTTTTGTAGCAAAACAAGCTCTGAATGCAGATGCTTTGCATAACTGAAACTGTATGCTTTTTTTCATTATTATATACTGGATTACATTTTGAGGGATTCTAATTGATATTAATATATTAGAGAATTAGGCTTGCAAGAACAATGTTCTAAATAACCTAAATATCATTCCACTTGAATGTAAACTTTCTTATGCAGGTCATCAGGCCTGAATGTTTCCAATCTAACACAATAGGCTGCAGTGGGAAACTCTATCAGCTGATCATTTCTTACCATTAAAGCACAAAGTGAAGGAGCAGGGCAGTTTCGGTAGCAATTGCCTTATACTGTTCCTACTTTTCTTCACATTTTTGTTGCAATCAATGGAAAAGAGACAATCACATGAAAGTAAAATATGAGGGAACATATCAGCAAAGAGCTTGAGTTGTTAATGGGGTAAGAGGCTGACAACAATTCTTTCAGTTTACCTGCCTAGAATAGATTAACTGAGATACAACACCCCATTTCTGTGGGGTTCTGCTTTACCCAATTTTACAGCTCCGAGGTTCTAAAACAGAGCTGGGTCAAGTGATTTGCTCAAGTTCATGCTGTGAGTCAGTGACTCTCATCAGATTTAAACTTAAACTTAGGTCTTCTGTTTCCCATTCCTGTACTGTTGTATAACCTTTAGAGCACACAGACGCCTACATGAATGTAATGAATTACAAAGGGGGAACAACAACAAGATATGCATCTTAGTTTTAGAGGATAATAATATGGTTAAATTTTCTTTACAAGTTCAATGAAAAAAGCTCTACTTCTACAGTCTCAATTATAAATCTAGGGAAAAAAATGTATTTTTGCAGTCTTGTTAAAAAAAAAAAAAGTCCCTGTTAAATGACAATGTACCTATAGCTGTTTATTCTACTTTAGATTGTCCTTTTTCTCTTGTATTGTAAGATACCCCTTTTCCCCATTTTGAGACTGCTTTAAAATTTTGTTTAAATTCAACATAATTTAAGGCTCGGTCCTTTCCGTATGACTATCCGCAAGCTTCTGTTCATACTCCCAGCTGTTTTTTATGCTTGATGCACTTGCACACCAAACATTTTGGGACTATATGGAATTTGAGAGTTGTGTCACTGCCAAGCCAATTATAGCTGAAACTGCAATGGGCTTGGCAGTGTACACCAATAACCAGGCACTCTGGTCATGATACAAGTTCTATTTTGATGACGTGGCGCATTGTCCAGTGAAAAGAAATGAACCGCTCCAGTGGGAGCACTTCATTTCTTTCTGTACTTTCTACTGAGACAGCGTTGATCTAGAACAGACACTGAAGCAGGCAGGGAGAGAAGGCTTTCTGTTCCCGTTGAACCCAGGCCCCATTCCAGGCTCAGTGGTGGATCCTCACTTGCAACCAGCTGACTGTTGGTATCAGTAGGAGGAGCTGGACATGCTGATGGCGCCACTTCTCTATCGATCCCGTCAGGGACCACTGTCACTCTCTCCTTTACCACTGGTGCCTGCTAGTGCATAGCCAAACCTCCATTCATCTGTCTTGCAGGAATGGCAGTATAGGAGCAGGAGCTGTGCACAGTAGAAAACTGGATGCTGATCAGGGGGAAAAATGACCAATGCCATGCTCTACTGTTTTAATTGATTAACGTGCTGCCACTCCCTTAGCATTTCTGTCCCTTCCCACATAACAGCTACTTGAGTCATTTCAAGTAGCCTCCATGACAATGTAAAACTTTTACAAAGGCAGCAGGTGTGAGGCAAGGGGCCAGTCTGGGGGGGGGTGCGCCTCAATCATCAATACCTCCCACACCACCAGCTGTCTCCCTTTCAACAGTACTCCCACCCACACAGATCAGGCCACAGCCTGAGCTCTGTACGGACTGGGAGTTTTGACTGCACACAGGAACAATCATTGAACTAGACTGGGAATCAAATAAAACAGTACAGCACAGCACCGTTTTTTTTTCCCCAATCAGCATCCAGTTCCCCACTGTGCATAGCTGTTGTGTCACTTTTCTATCTGCTATCCTCTTTAAAACAGTCTAGCCTGTTTATTTTTTTTTTGGGAGGGGGTTGCAGATAAGTAAGGTAAGGATGGAACCTCTGCAGCACATGGGGAGAGAAGCAAAGACCACTCCTCCTGTCCTGTGCTCTTGAATAAAAAAAAAAAAACACACACATTTCTCTCTACCTCTCTCTTACTCTGTAGCTCCTTCCCTTAAAAAAAATCAACAGTACATGTGGCAGTTTTATGCAGAAGTACCCATGGACTAGGAAGATTGTGGTTACGATTAAACAAAAGGAATCTCTCTCTCTCTCTCTCATCACAGGACAGAAACTGCAGCTCATCCTCTACCTCTTTGGTGTCACATGTTAGAAACTGCAGCTCATTCCCTTAAAAAACTCCACAGCAGTACAGGAGGCTGACTGGGATGTTACACACTTGTACATACTGGTGGTTATTTTGATAGTCTTAGCACTGTGGTGTGAACAATGACATCATTTTATAGTGGGCAGAAGGAATATTTTATCTTAAACTCACATAAGCACATCTGTTTTGTACATGTAAAAATGATTTTTCTAAATGTTAAAAGTAAAAAAAAAAAAAGTAGCCCATTTTATAAGTGCAATAAGACACTCCGGGGGTGTGCATGGAACAGATTTTACCTCACGTCTAGGGGCTGAAAGCATTCGGCCTGCAGCCTTGTGCCTTACTACGCCCCCTAGGCATGTGGCAAAATCTGTTCAATGCACACCCCATCACGTCCTACTGCTTACGTCACTGACAGAGTAGGATCTGTCACAGTGAGGGAGGCTGTGTCTCAGTGCACCTGGCATTTCTGCGCCCATATGGAACAGGTTCTACAACTTTATGTGGTGGAAGCAGTTCTTTAACAATAAAGGTTCATATAGAAAAGTGAAGATATGCATCTCCAAACTTCGCAGAGGGTTGGTGCAAAACCACACCTCGCAATCAGCAGCTGCCACTTGCATCATTACATATACCCACTATGTGTATGGGACCCGCTGTCAGTACTATCTTGGTTAAATCCTTCAAAGGTCTATTTAATGAATCTCTGCCAACTGCCAAGTTGTGCATATTTAGTGCCTTGAGGTGCTCCTCATAGGATTTACCCTACTGTCCCTGAATCATTTTTACGTTTGATTCACTTGTGTACCAAACGTTTTGAGACTATACGGCATACGAGAGGTGTGTCACTGCGAAGCCAATTACAGCTGAAACTGCAATGGGCTTAGTAGTGTACACCAATGACCAGGCACTCTGGTCATGACACAAGTTCAGTTTTGCTTATATAGCATGTTGTTCATTTAACAGAAATGAACCACTCCAATGGGAGTGCTTCATTTCTTTCTGTAGCCGTAAGTCTGAGCATGCACATTACAGCAAACACTAATGTGCATGACCAGAGTTATGGTTACAGCTTTCTCCTGCCACAATGGCTGCACTTTCTCCGGACTTCACTCCTTTGAACCCCCTCCCCTGCTTCAACATAAGCTATGGTGTGGCTTTCCAAATTGGCTGTCCTTGCCGCCATGGCCGCACACTCCCCGGTCTTCAGTCCTCGAACACCCCCGCTTTCAACATATGCCACAGTGCGGCTTTCTGAATTGGCGGCTCCTGCTGCCACTGCACACTCCCCGGTCTTCAGTCCTCTGCCCTCCTCCCCTACACACGTCCATAGAAACATAGACTTTGATGGCAGATAAGGACCACTTGGCCCACCTAGTCTTCTCATTTTCCTAGCTATTGGATAAGCTGCAGATTCTAGTTAACCAACAGCCTACTTCCTCCTACCCCCCCCCACTATAATTGCCTTATGTCTGTCCCATGCATTCTTGAATTCCCCCACTGTTTTTGATCCCACAGCCTCCTCAGGAAGTTCGGCTCCATGCATCCACCACCCTCTCTGTGAAAAAATACTTCCTCATGTTGCCCCTGAGCCATTCCCCTCTATCTTCAAATTGTACCCTCTTGTTCTTGCACATTTATTTTTCTGAAAAAGCCAGCCAGTCATTTGTGGAGACCAAGGAACACCTGACCAGGCTGGGACATAAACCATCATCCATTTCATTTGGCATCTCCTTCCCTGAGGTCCTGCTGGTCTAGGAGAGGGAGGCGGATGGGCAGAAGGTCAGAAAAGGGGGGATAGGGGAGCTAAATATATGGTTCAAGGGCAGGTGCCAGGAAAAGACACAAATTTGTAGGTAACTGGCAACAGTTTTGGGAGTGAAAGTTCTTTATATTCGGTGGACTGCATCTGACTAAGGAGGGAGTCAGTGCATTAGGGTAGAAGTTTCATGTCTTTGTAGAAAATTTAAACTAGCAAATGGGGAGAGGGGTGCAGCACCCGACACATTGAATGGGAAGAGCTCCCCTCCCCCCTGAGCTAGTGATCAATCAGGAGTTCAGCATGTTTGTAGTTCATTTGCATCACCAGGTAAGGAAAAAGGTCCAGCTCCCCATACGACATGCAGGAGAAAAGATGGACCTATCACTACAACTAACACACTGAAATCTGGCCAATGGAAAAATCATGTACACAAATGCCTGCAGTCTGGGAAACAAGATCCCAGACCTGGAGGCAAAAATGACAGAGGCTAAACTTGACATAGTAGCCATTAGCGAGACATGGTTCACCAGTAACCACACTTGTGAGATTTCAGTACCCGGCTATGTACTGTTCAGAAGAGACAGAGGTGAAAAAAAGAGGGGAGCGGCCCTTTATGTCAATGAAAATATCAAGGTTACAGAAATTCAGAATGCACATAGGGAGCCAGGACTGTGGGTCACCCTGGAAACAGGAAATGAGACAGCCATATGAACTGGAGTTGTCCACAGACCTCCAGGCCAGAGGGGGGACATAGACACATTACTGTTAGAAGATATACAAAACATGACAGCTAAAGGGGAGGTTCTGATAATAGGAGACTTCAACATGCAAGATACAGATTGATCAATACTAGCAGGAACATCTGCCAGAACTAGGCACATAGTGGATTCCCTGCAGGAGGAGGGCCTCAAACAAGTGGTACAACAACCCACAAGAGACAGGACTATCCTGGATCTAGTACTGGCTAACAGGGAAAGGATCACAGATGTCCAGACAAAAGGTCACTTGGGGGCCAGTGACCATCACATGGTATGATTCAATTTGGCCACTAGAACTAAATCATCCCATTCCAAGGCAAAAACATGGGACTTCAGAGGAGCTGACTTTGATAAGATCGCCAACAGAGTTAAGCTAGCCCTGAGAAGAAGAAATACAGGCGAGTGGGTACAGTCACAGTGGGCTAGCATTAAGGATGCAATACTTGAAGCAACATCCCATTGTGTTAGGGAGAAAAGCAAGAGCAAAAGAAGGAGGAAACCACTTTGGTTCTCAAAAACAGTAGCAGAAAATGTTAGAACCAAAAGGCTGACCTTCAGGAAATATAAGCACAGGGGGACGAAGACAGGGAGGCATAAGATACTTCCCTAAGTGAAGCAGGGAAGGTAGTAAGGCAGGCAAAGACCCAAACTGACGAAACACTAGCATGAACAGTAAAAGAAGGGGACAAGACTTTCTATAGATACATTAGTGAAAGGAGAAAGTCCAGAGGGGATATTGCTAAGATGAAAGGGGATAAGTGGGATTGTGTGGAGGAGGACCAAGGAAAAGCATCTATCCTAAATAGATACTTCTGCTCAGTATTACTGAGGAGAAAGTAGGGCAGGGCCCACAGCTCAGCACCATGAACACAGGGAGGAGGGAGGTGTGCACAAGTCCCTTCACAAAAGAAAGAGTCCTACAAGAGCTTGCTAAGCTCAGGGTGGACAAGGCAATGGGACCTGATGGCATACATCTCAGGGTACTAAAGAAGCTAAGGGTGGAACTAGCTGAGCAATTAACATAACTGTTTAGTGAGTCTCTGAGCACAGGAGAGGTCCCAGAAGACTGGAGAAGGGCTTATGTGATCCCGCTCCACAAGAGTGGCAGCACGGAGGAGGCAGGGAACTACAGACCAGTCAGTCTTACCTCAGTAGTGGGCAAGATTATGGAGGCATTCCTTAAGGAAAGGATAGTGCAACACCTGGAATCCATAGATGCACAAGATCCAAGACAGCATAGGTTTACAACAGGAAGGTTCTGTTAAACTGATCACATAGATTTCTTTGACTGGGGAACCAGAGTGATGGACCAAGGGGGTGCAGTTGTTGATGCTTACCTTGACTTCAGCAAAGCTTTCGATGCTGTTCCACATAGAAGATTGATTAATAAGCTGGGTAGGCTCTGGGTGAGTCAGAAGTTGGTCAACTGGGTGGCAAATTGGTTGGTGGGCAGAAAACAGAGAGTGGTGGTAAATGGTATACAGTCAGAAGAGACGCAAGTCACAAGTGGGGTACCTCAGGGATCAGTCCTGGGGCCAATCCTCTTCAACATGTTCATCAGTGACATCGCAGATGGACTGGAGGTTAAGGTTTGCCTGTTTGCAGATGACACCAAGATCTGCAACAGAGTAGATGGTCCAGATGGGGTGGGCAGAATGAGAAGAGATCTGGAAAAAGTGGAAAAATGGTCTGAAGAGTGAAAACTGGGGTTTAACACAAAGAAGTGCAAGATCATGTACATAGGGAAGAGAAACCCTGAAGCTGCCTATAGATTGGGAGGGGAGTTGCTGGCAATCACAAGGAAATAAAGAGACTTGGGCATCATCATCACAGATGACCTAAAATCATCCAAGCAAACCACTAAAGCAGTAGGTAAGGCTAGAGGGATGTCGGGGTGTATTAGTAGGGGTATCACAAATTGTAAGAGGGAGGTAATAATACCTCTTTACAAAACACTGGTTAGGCCCCCTCTGGAGTACTGTGTGCAGTACTGGAGGCCACGCCTGCACAAGGACATTAACAAAATGGAGGTAGACCAGACAAGGACAACCAAAATGGTGCAGGGACTGCATCAGAAAACATACGAGGACAGATTAACGGAGCTCAATAAGTATACCCTAGAGCAAAGGAAGGAGAGAGGTGATATGATCGAAACATTCAAACATCTTAAGGGCATTAACAAGGTGAAAGAGTCTAACATGTTTCATATAGGAAAAATAGCAGGACAAGAGGAAGCAGCATGAGATTAGAGGGAGGCCGATTAAGTGCTAATGTGAGGAAGTTCTTTTTCACAGAAAGGGTGGTGGATGCATGGAACGGCCTACCTCAGGAAGTGGTGGATAAGAATACAGTGCAGAGCTTCAAGCATGCATGGGATGGGTATAAGAGAGAAATACAGATGAGTATGAATAGATAGACCATTGTCAGAGTAAAGGCCTATGGCACATTCATATGGTAGAAAAAAATGAGGAGACTGGATGGGCCTTGGGTCATTATCTGCTGTCAACTTCTATGTTTCTATGTAACCTCACTGGCTGAGACCATGCCCACCAGGTCAGCCCTCATTAGATCAGCTGGTAAAACAAGCATCTTCAATATGCGGGGTCAACAAATTATTTACCAAGCATCAAAAGTTTGGCATTGACAAATGCTTGTTTAGCACCAGTTACTTCACATAACTTTTCTTGTAATTGAAAGTACAGCAACCAGCAGACAGTACAACAGACATTGCACCCTGATCTCAACAGGTGTCAGGGGCTCAAAAACAGCTGAAAATATTGATGGAAATAAGGGTATAGACATTTTTAAAGGAGTGTACCTTTTATTGTTTCATTTCTAAAAAATGCTAAAGCAAATTTAGAATGAAGAAAAATGGCATCATAAGACTGGAGAAAAAGTGCTACCTAAAAAGGAAAAAAGTTATAAGTAATGTACAAAATTGTCATGCGTTTTTCTGCAGATGTTGCAGACAAGTTTGATTTTACAGATTTGCAATCAATTTTTCAGGATGTCTTTTGGCAGGGCATCAGTTGTCTGCCAAATGTAAGAATTGCAATGGTGATACAATTAATAGTGTTCCTGAACAGGTCCCAAAACAGGTGCACTATAATTTATATTGCTATTAGGGCACAGTAGCATCATCTCCATGCTGCACAAGCCTACTGCTCGATATAACTCAACAGAGCTGGCAGGATCTGGAATTTATTTTTGTTCTGATATTTAGGAGTGGGTGGTGGTAATGGTCTTTCCCTTGCTGAAGAATATTTAGAGCTGGCATGGTTCCTCAGAAAATATGTGAATTATTAGTGTGTTAATCCAGTTTATTTCAGAGCCTTAAAGCTGGAATCTCAGCAGAGCAGCAGTGGAGGTCTGTTTGCCTCAATTGTGCCAAGCAAGAGAAGATGAAAAGAAGGGGGGTCATAAGTTTAATCTTTTATTCCTTGGAGGTGGGGCAAAGGGAGCTGTCACTTCAGCATTGCAGAATGATCTCCAGCTGTTAAAATTGAATTCCAAAGGAAATGCTTTGAATAGGTCTACTTACAGTATTTGAATGTAGAATACATGTAAAGCATGCAGTCACTTTCCAGTGGTGTGAAATGCATTTTATTCTGTCTATATCTGTATCAGTACCCATCTTATCATATTTCATGCAAAAGAAAACAAAGTACTGTAGAAACTGTGAAGAAAGAAAAATAGTCTTTACTATTAAATTATTATTTTTTTTTATTTCAGAATTTTTGGCCAGGATTTATATTTTTAGTGTGAGTGCTTTATTGCGGTTATATTTATTTAACCTATTTCATTTTTCAGTGGAAGTGATGACCTTTTCATTTCATTTGGCCTTGTGCAGAATGTGAGCTACTGTATGTTTGTTACTCTACAGTATTTCAGTTCAATAACACTTTCTCAATTAATACTGTTCACATGTATAAGATGTAAGGGTAATGCATAATGCTCATGGTAATGAGTACCAATGACCAGGAGAAAGGACTGCTGTGTGACTGAGACCAGGAGAAAGGACTGCTGTGTGACTAAACTTCTCTGCTGGGACTAAAGTAGAAGAACTTTTGTATTTGACTTTTAATTTAGGGTAAAAAAACTAACATACGAAAAAAAAAGTGTGTGTTTGGGTTAACTGAACTGAATGGGTATCTGAAGAGTTATCTAGGTGTAAATCTCAGGTGACTGAAAGGACTTAACTGCTGTGAGGTTTAAATTACTTGTAGAAAGATCTGGTAAGTAGGGGGTGGCTTAGCTAGAAGGAGCTACATTTAAAGACTGCCTTAGAAAGATTCTGCTAATAGCTTGGCAGAAGACACCAGGAGAAAGGATTGCTGTGTGACTGAACTTCTCTACTGGGACTATATTGTTCTCCCCTTCCTCCCTCCATCCAAAGCTAGTTCTATTTTTTATAGGCACAGAATTTGACTGACAACAGGAACTTCCTGTTTAGGGGCAGGAAGTGAGTGATCACAGAACCACCAAGGACCCACCATCCTAGAAGGGCAAGAGTAGCTCTCGGCCCCTCTAGCTGGAGGTCTGCCTCTGAGCAAGTAAGTGGTCTACTGCGTAAATATAGGATATTCTTGTCTCAGAACAGGACAATCAGGAGCTTAAAGGGCACACAGGCAGAAAGTAAGGAGAGAGAGAAAAAAACAGAGGAAAGAGTAAGGATTGCAAACAGTTGAGGGGCCAGAAATAAGACATGAATGGAGTGATGCAGTGCAGTGGCTGTGGAGCAGCAGTCTTCCGGGAGATGTTCTGGAGGATGCGGTGTTGTCCCATCTGCAGGCACCTCTCTGGGCTGAGGGAGGAGGTTGCACATCTCCAGGCTGAGTTGGCCAGGATTTGTGGGACCTCCTCTTCCATCCAGGGACCACCAGTGCCACTGCCATTGCCTCAGAGGTTGCCAAGAAAGAGGAGCAGTGGGACCACAGTGGGCTCAGGGAGGGTGACGGTGGTGGAACAGAGGTGCATCCCTCCGATTGTACCTCTCCACAATTCCTATGCCATTCTGGCAAAGTGTGGTTCCTCTATGGAGGCACCCACAGTGGAGACCAAGGAGGATGCTGGGAACCTCCACAAAGGAGACCCACAGGAGGGTGGCAGGGGACCCTGAAGGGAAAGGAAACAACTCCTGGTGGGGGACTCCATTGTTAGGAAGGAAGAACTGGGGAGGAAGGGAGAGAGTAAGGTGCCTGCCTGGCCATGGCACCGAGGGACAGGAAGTGAATCCTCAGGATTGCCGGAGCAGCTGCACAGAGGAGGGAGCTGGATGTCATTGTCCACCTAGGGACAAATGACCTGGCTAAGAAAGGGATTAAAGAAGTGCAGGAAGAGTTCGTGGAATTGGGGAGGGGCCTTAGTCAAGTAGCACGCACGGAAACCTTCTCGGAGGTGCTACCCATCTATGGCATAGGAGAGGCTAGGGTGTTCCGCACCATGGGATTCAATCAGTGGCTGAAAAACTGGTGTGGAGCTCAGGGATTTGTCTTCATTGGGGACTGGGGGTCTACCTGGAATGATGCAAGCCTGTACTGGCATGATGGGCTGCATCTGTCCGGGAGGGGAACCAGGATCCTAGGTGATAGGTTTAAATGCTTCATTGGCAAGCTTTTAAACTAGCCAAGGGGAGAGGCACTGGAAAGGAGCAGGAAAATCCTAGCCCCCCCCAAATAATCACGGTATTAAATGTGGCAAACATCAACATAGAGGTGTCGATAGAGAGAAGGGCAGGGGTAAATGAAGAAAGTGACAAAGGCAAGAAGGACAGGGATGGGGCAAAAGGGAGTAAGGCCATCAGGAAATGGAGGGTAATGAGTACCAATGCCCGTAGTCTGGGCAACAAGCTCCCTGAGCTGATGGCCTTAATGGAAGAGGATGCCTGGATATCGTAGCAGTCACAGAAACATGGTACACAGAGAACCATGACTGGATGTTAACATACCAGGGTACATAACCTACAGGAGGAGAGACAGGCAGGAGAAGAGGGGAGGAGTAGCTCTCTATAAGGAAGGGATAAAAGCAACTGAACAAAAGAGTAAACAGGGAGGAGAGGAGGCACTGTGGGTCACCTTGGAGACTGGAAATGGTACCACAATCCACATGGGTTGTGTACAGACCCCCATGTCAGGGGAAGGAATGGACAAGGATATGATAGAAGGCATTCTTAGAATGGCAGAGAAAGGAGATACTGTTGATGGGAGACCTGAATATGCCAGATGTTAACTGAGCACATTTTCTGCAGCCACATCCAAGAGCAGGGCCATTCTTGATGCCCTACAGGTGGCAGGCATTAGACAGCTAGTTTTGGAACCCACTGTGAGAGCAATCTTAGACCTCATACTCTCAAACGGGGCAGTGAGAGGATCTCAGATCTAGAAGTGGGTTGCCATCTGGGGACAAGTGACCATAAAACAGTGTGGTTCACATTAAACTCAGCTACAGAGTCATGCCATACAAAGTGAGGGTACTGGACTTTAGGAGGGCTGACTTTGGCAAGATGGAGAGTGCCTCAGAAAAGCACTAGCAAACAGGCTAGAAGGAGGTGTGGAGCAACAATGGGGAATTATCAAAACTGCCATCACAGAGGCAACAAGCCTTTGTGTGAAGCAAATGAACAAATCAAAATGAAAGAAAAAGCCACTATGGTTCTCAAAAGAGGTGGCTGTGAAAGTCAGGAAGAAAAAGATAGCATTCTGGAAGTATAAGGAAACACAGAAGGAGCAGGACAGAGAGCTGTACCAGTTAAGGCAGAAGGAAGCAGGGAGGGAAGTCAGAATAGCAAAGGCCCAAACTGAGAAAAAGATAGCCAACTCAGTTAAGAAGGGGATAAAACCTTTATAGGTACATCAATGAGCGTGAAAGACAAAGGAGGGATAGTGAGGCTGAATAGAATGAACAGTGGGTGGGCAGAGGGGAACAGTGAAAAAGCAGGAATATTGAACGAATATTTCTGCTCAGTATTCACAAAAGAGGAGGGGGAAGTGCCTAATCCAATTAACAGAAGCACTCTTGATAGGGGGGTCGATCCCAGTCCTTTCACAGAAGAAAGGGTTCTGCAAGAACTCCTAAAACTGAAGGTGGACAAAGCAATGGGTCCTGATGGAATTCACCCAGAATTCTAAAAGAATTAAGGAGGAACTAGTGAAACCACTGGCTACTCTTTTAATAAATCAAGGAGGATGGTGTGGTACCCAGGACTGGAGGAAGGCGGATGTGATTCCCTTCACAAAAGTGGGTCCAAGACAGAGGCAGGAAACTACAGACCTGTCAGTCTGACCTCTGTGGTAGGGAAAGTGATGGAGTCACTTCTGAAGGAAAGAATAGTCAGTACCTAGAGGCCAGTGGAGCACAGGACCCAAGGCAGCATGGGTTCTAGCGGGAAGGTCATGTCAGACGAATCTAATAGATTTCTTTGACTGGGTGACCAAAGTAGTAGACCAGGGAGGAGCTGTGGACATGGCCTACCTAGACTTTAGCAAGGCATTTGACACAGTCCGCACAAAAGATTAATAGTCAAATTAACCAGCCTGGAGTGGGACCCAGGGTGGTAGCCTGAATAAAACATTGGCTGGACAACAGGACACAGAAGGTAATTGTAAATGGAGTCCATTCTGAAGAAAGGGGTTACTAGTGGGGTACCGCGAGGGTTCAGTATTGGGTCCAGTCCTTTTAATGTCTTCATCAGTGACATTGCAGAGGGACTGGAAGGAAAAGTATGCCTTTTGCAGATGACACAAAAATCTGCAACAGGGTTGATACACAAGGAGGCGTGGAAAGGATGAAAAGGTACTAGGAAGGTTGGAGGAATGGTCAGAAGTATGGCAGCTAGGATTCAATGCAAAGAAGTGCAAATAATGCACCTGGGAAACAAGAACCCAGGGAAGAATACACAATGGGTGGGAGGTAGTAACAACAACAAAAAGGAAGGGACCTGGGGTAATCATATCAGATGATCTTAAGGTTAGCAAGCAATGTGAGAAAGGCAGTAGGGAGGGCTGGGGTATACTGGGATGTATAGGGAGGCATCAGCAGCAAAAACAGGAAGTTGTTATCCTCTGTACAGACAGTTGGTGAGACCCCATCTGGAGTACTGTGTCCAGTTCTGGAGACCCCATCTCCAAGGACATAGACAGGATAGAGGCAGTCAGAGGAGGGCAACTAAAATGGTGCAGGGTCTGCAAGAGAAGCCGTATGAGGAGAGACTAAAGGAGCTTAATATGTATACCCTTGAGGAAAGAAGGAGAGGGGACATGATAGAAACTTTTAAGTACCTCAGTGGAATCAACAAAGTCCAAGAGGGTAGCATTTTTCAGAAAAGAAACCTGCAAGAACAAGGGGACACAATTTAAAGATAGAAGGAGGGCGGATCAGGGCAATGTGAGGAAGTATTATTTCACAGAGAGGGTAGTGGATGCATGGAACAGCCTTCCTGAGGAGGTTGTGGGGTCTAAAACTGTGGGGGAATTCAAGAATGAATGGGACAGACATAAGGCAATTCTTATGGGGGGTAGGAAGAAATAGGCTGTTGGTTAACTAGGATCTGTGGCCTGTCCTGTAGGTAGGGAAATGGGCAGACTAGATGGGCCTAGCGGTCCTTATCTGCTGTCAAAGTCTATGTTTCTATGACAGAGTGTATGGTCCTAAAGGAATATATGCTGCCACACACATGGGGGTGTTAGGCAAATGGTGCAGCTGAGTGCTTTTAATCACAGAGATGTGAGTATACTCCCTACAATGCACACTCAAAGTTGTGTGTTTTTTTATATTAAATCAGCTTTATTAAATTTTTAAAAGATACATGTCTATAACAAGATTATATGGAACAATAAACAAGGAAATCACCCATCACCCCTTCCCTCCCCTCCAAGTTAACCCCTACCCCTACGGAGTGAGTAACTTTCTCTGCAATTAGGATTCTCAGCATAATTAAGGTAGTTTATTGTATATCATTCCAGGATGAGGAACCAGGGAGAGTCAAAGTCAAGACTTCCTCCAGTTAATGTGTTCACTGGGCTTCACATAGGTTATTTTCTCCTCAATCCATATTAGTGGTCATTCATTAGACTTGGTGCTTCTCCTAGGGATGGAGATATCTGACTTGGTGGTAGAACCAGTTGGGTGGTCAGACTATCACTCCATTGGGTTCAGTTTCATGGCCCCCCAGTAGGTAGGCCCTATGGATATGGTCTAGTACTGCCCATTGAGGGGTGTTTCACCTGATGGCGGTGCTGGGCCTATTGGGTTTACCGAGTGAATGCATGGATCCTGGGGACCTGGTACTTGCTTATAGACGATAGTAGTGGCCCTGGATTCTATTGCTCCTGTTTGTGTTCGTCCCCTCACTCTTCGCTCCAGGTCTCCTTGGTTTGATGAGACCTTGAGGGAGCTGAGGAGGGTGGGATGAAGGTTAGAGAGGTGTTGGTGGAAATCAGGCCTGGTGTGTGACAGACTTAAATCGATTGAGCATTATGGGGTCTATCAGTCAGCAATTACCCATAAGAAGGCAGAGTTCCTGTCCAGGGAAATTGCTGTGGCACAGAATTGACCAGCCCAGCTCTTCCAGACCATGGACAGATTGTGCAATCCAATCTGTCTCCAGCCTGGAAGTGCTTTTTCACAAGAGCAGTGTGAGGAGTTTGCTCAATTCTTCACAGATAAGGTTGCCACAATCAGGTCCGAAGTCCGCTTGACCCTCCCTAATGGGAGTTGTGGTGGTCAGCAGGAGATGTCAGACACCCAGTTTGTGTGGTCTGACATTGGCCTGCCCACAATCAATGACATTGTGATGGACATCCAGACCTTGCGACCAACCAACTGTAGTTTGAACCCTGGCTCTACACGCCTCTTAGTAGGCTGTGTGGATATAATTAGCTCAGTCCTTGCCGAGATAGTCTGGATATCTCTGGAGAGGGGGATCTTTCTGGATCCTCTGAAAGAGGCCATAGTTCAGCCCCTCCTTAAAAAGCCCTCCTTAGACCTGGACTGTCTGGCAAACTACAGGCCTGTCTCTAACCTACCCTTTGTGGGTAAGGTTATTGAGAAGGTGGTTGCATCGCAGCTGGATGATCATTTGACCAGCCACAATGTCTATTATTCTCTCCAGGCCAGATTTCGGAAGAGACATAGTACCGAGACAGCTCTTGTCTGGGTGCTAAATGACCTCCTAATAGTGAGAGATCGAAAGACCCATTCCATCATGGTCCTTCTAGATCTCTCTATGGCATTTGACACGGTGGACCATGGTGTGCTGTTGGATCACCTGCAGTTCATCTGTGGACTGTCTGGGATGGTCATTGGATGATTTTGATCTTTCCTTGAGGATAGGACTCAGAGGATGGTGTCTGGGATTTTTTCCACTGCACCAATCCCCCTATCCTGTGTGGTGCAGCAGGGCTCCGTCTTGGCACCCATGTTGTTTGCCATGTATTTGCTGCCATTAGGAGCGATTATTAGGTGGTATGGCTTGAGTTTTCACTACTATGCAGATGATACTCATCTGTACACGTCCTTTGTGCCCGATCAGGATGATGCTGTTTCGGTCTTTAACAACTGTCTTGCTGAGATCCAGGATTGAATGAGTGTGAGTTGGCTGTGGTTAAACCTGGAAAAAACTGAGGTGTTGGTTTTGGACCCAGGTCATCGGTCGGTGGGTTTGTTGACAGGATTACCTTCAGGACTATGGTTTCGGGGTGTTCAGCTATTGGCCTCAGACCGGGTGCAGAACCTGGGCATTATTTTGATGACTGCCTGACCCTTAAATCTCAGGTGTTGGCAGTTGTTAAAACCTCTTTTTACCATCTGAGGAATATCACCTGGGTGATGCACCTGGTTCCTTCCAATGATCTTCCAACTTTTGTCCACGCCTTCATTACCTTCTGCTTTGACTAATGCAATGCCCTTTACCTAGGGTTACTGGGGGTTGATATCCGCCATCTGCAGCTGGTGCAGAATGTGGCAGCCAGGCTTTTGACTGGTACCTCTAGGACCAGTCATATAATGCCTTTGCTCCGCGGACTGCACTGGCTGCCAGTACAATGGCGTATCACTTTCAAGGTTGGTTTGCTGACCTATAAAGCTCTACACAGCCAGGGACCTAGTTACCTATAAGATCTCCTTCACCCCTACTGTCCCCCCCACTGCTCTCTCCGATCCACTGATGAGGGATTGCTAGAGGGCCAGATCTTTTAATTTTATGGCCCTGACCCTGTGGAATTCTCTACCTTGTCAGGTGCGAGATTGCCCGACAATCCAAAGTTTTAAAGCTGCTCTTAAAATGCATTTATTTAGTATAGCCTATTCTGATTTTTAATACTGTTTGCATTGGTTTTAATATGTTGTAATTTTTATTTATGTATTTTGTTTATTTATAGTATTGTACAAGCGCCTTGCTTTTAGCAAGGCACTTTTTATAAAGTTTGATTTGATTTGATGGTCAAAAGGCACTAATGAAGATAAAGGGTATAAAGTTTACCCCATTTTTTGCTGAAGAGGGGAAAGCTGTGTCGGAAACTGGCAATCAGGTGCTCTGTCCTGAGGGAGAAGGATAGTGTATGCAACCACTCACCATATGAAAGGGGTGACTGTTCTAGCCAGTGTCTGAGAACCATTTTTTCAACAGTTAGGGAAATGAGTGCCATATGGTATCTCCTTTCCTTATCTGGAATTTGGTAATAATCCCCAATGATGCATATCTCAGGAGAGAACAGACCTGCTAGCCCCAATAGGGGATCAATGTGCTCTTGAATACTTGCTCAAAGAGGGGATACCCTTTCACATGACCAAAGGATGTGTAACATAGATCCATCTTCCTTACCACATCTGGTACAGGTGGGGGTGGGGAGGCGACCCATCTTAGCCAATTTGACTGGGGTGTTGTACATATTATTTAACATGTGATACTGAGTCGGTCTTAATCGGTCACTCGAAGTTCTGTTATCTCACCTAGAAAATGGACAATAGCATTATTTTATAATGAAAAAAGTTGTCTATTACATATTAGGTGTGTATGTGGTTGTAAGAAGATACATAATCAAGTGATATCTTTTAAACAGCATGTTTAGAAGACCTTTGCAGTCCATTTTATAAAGCCAAACTTGCTAATTTCTCCTTATCCATAGAACTGCCTCATATAAAAATGCACTTAAGATCCCCCTCAGATAAGATTCTAACCCCCCATAGGAAAACAAATAATAAAAGACTTTCTGTGATGGTGATATATGTAAAACAACTTAATGGGTCACATACAATGCAGAGTAAATTTCATTCTTTGACATTATCTTTTCAACTGCTATGCTTATTATAAAGGTTCAGTTGTTGCAATGGAAATGTCTGTAGTAAGGCTGCCTTATACAACCTGAACATAAGAAGTGTTGTCTGATTAAGAGGCAGATTCCTTTGTCCTGGGCCCCTGACCAATGGGAGGATGGCTCAGTAAGGCATAGGAAGGGGGAAAAGTGGGGGAAGGGTGTGGGACCAGAGGGGATGACATAGAAGGGGCGGGGAGTAAAAGGAAAAATCCATGTAGGGGATTGGCTAAGGGAGAAAGGGGAGAGAGAGAGAGAGAGAGAGAGAGAGTGGGAAGGGGGGATTTGAAAGATGCTGCACAAGAGCAGGCAGCCCTTCTTTACATTTGCTAGACATTACATTTTCTGGTCAGCACATCACTCGGTAGATTTCTTCAAGAAAACTCTAAGTATTTGTTTGTTTTAGATGGGTAAGTATGTTTTGGGAATAATTTTGCTAGGTAAAGTGGATAGCTTGTGGTTCAGGAATGTGAGTATAGAAAAAAATAATATACAGTATATATGGTACTGAATAAAGAGAGGTTTGACATTTTTGAATAGCTTTATTGTTAGTTGTGGGGGATTGATGCTGTGTAGTGGGGAAATTGCTAAGATCAATTTTGTTGCAACTGAATAAAGAAAGGAGAATAACTGCATTGTGTTTTATTTATTTATTTTTATTTATGACTTTATTAACTGGGTAGGTGCACTGATCCCATGGACCATTTTCAGGCACGACCTGGGCCACGTAAGTCAGCACAGAGCAGAAACATCAAAATAACAAGAACATAACAAGAGCAGGTAATACATAGCGAAAGGTTACAGTTGTTACATTTAGCAATACATGGTGGCAATAGCTGAGTGACAACAAATAACAAAGCAAAATAAGGCTCATGGAAGTAGTTTCAGTAAATAAGAGAACTTATTTGGCCCTACCCCTGAAACCTATGGGGGAGGCTAATCCTTAAAGCAGTGGCAGGTGGATACCAACAGGAGCCAGTCTTTGAGGCGAGTCTTGAACTGGCGGTGAGTGTTTATGGTGCACAGTTCAGTAGGCAGCTTGTTCCATAGTGTGGGGGCTGCTACAGAAAGGGCTCTAGCGCCCATGTTTGTGGCTTCCCTGGGGGTTTTCAGGGAGGGGATACTTGAGGAGAGTAGGCAGTGGTGTGAGGTTTGGATGGTGAGAAGGGTAGCAAGAGGGAATTTCTGGCCGATACAGATGGTAGAATCAATAAAACTGTACAGTGCAAGGTCAAAGCGGGCCTGTAGTGGGTGCCACCCCAGTGTAGTGTAGAGTGTACAGTGGTGTGTGGAGAAAGGGGCCAGCAGGGAGAAGGGGCAGGCACTGTTGCATGCTATGGGAGGGCTTTATGCCCGAGGTTCAATGTGGGGGAATAGCTTCTCCCACTTCCCCTTCAAAAGCACACCTCTCGTAGCATTCTTACATTATGCTGTCCTCTGTTAGTTCAGCATTCCGCATTCCTAAAGGATCGGCCGGGCGGCCGTTCGGCCCCCCTTCTCCCTCGGGTATTCTGCCTGTAGTCTCATTTTGAACTTCCTCTGGTAAGCTTTATTTTTCTTTCATTCCCCCTACATTGCACCTGTTTTCAGTTTAGTAGCTAACACCTGAGGCTGCGTCTTCTGTGCCACCACTCACCTGCCTAGTGATTTAAGTTTTACTTCATTTCCACTCTCTGTTCCTGCGGCACAGCCACCGCTCTGTCAGGCATCCACCTTTCAGCATTCAGCATTCTGGACCCTCCCCCATCTTGTCTTACATAGATACATAGATACATAGACAGTGTCAGCAGATAAGGGCCTATGGCCCACCCAGTCTGCCCATTTGAGCTTGTAAGTTCAGTTTGTTTTCCTAGAAGTCTGTTTCCCCTTACCCCTGACCTCTAGAATTCCTTTATGTCTATCCCATGCATTCTTAAATCCCGTGATTGTTTCAGCCCCCACCACTTCCTCTGGCAGGGTGTTCCACTTGTCCACCACCGTTCTGTGAAGAAATTCTTTCTCACGTTTCCTCTGAATAGTCCTCCCTCAACTTCATCCCATGCCCTCTAGTCCTGGAACATCTTTTCGCTTAAAAATAGTGTTTTCCTGCACCTGTTCCTCCCTGTAAGATGCTTTATGTCTCTATCATATCCCTCTCTCCTCCTCTCCTCCAGGAGTACATGTTCAGTTCCTTCAACCTGTCTTCATAGGACTTGTGATGCAATCCATGCACCATCTTTGTTGCCCTCCTCTGAACCTTCTCTACCCTGTCTATGTCCTTACGTAGGTATGGTCTCCATAACTGTACACTGTACTCCAGGTGGGGCCTCACTAGTGTCTTGTATAGCGGAATTATTACCTCCCTTTTCCTGCTGGTGATGCCCCTGCCCATACATCCCAGCATCCTATTTGCTTTACCTGCTGCCTTGTCACACTGTTGACACACTGACACACTGTCTTTTCTTCCAGACATTCCCCGCCATTTGGTCCAGCATGCTACTGTATCATATGTTCACAGTCCCTACTGATACCACCCTAGTCTACACTGTCCTTGTCCCAGGTTTCTTGTGTCCTGCTGCCACGTTCTGTGATTCCCATTTCTATAGGGCATCCTCGACTTTCTGGTGAATATTTTCCAGTCCAGTGATGAGTGCCTTACCCCATTCGAATCCTTGGAGTCTGGTAAGCTTGGACTTGGAAGTAGCAAAAGCTGTTCCTATGTGGACTTCCCTTTTTCTCTCTGGATTGCAATTCAGAATTATAGAATTTATTTGCCTGCTTACTTGTTATGACTGTCTTGTAACCAGATAACTACTATGTGACTGACTGCCACTGGCTTCCAATACTGCTAGACAAACAACAACATCAAAAAAACAAAAACAAATTCACTATGTCCAACATCATGCATGGTCTCCATCTGTCCTGCTTGCCCACCCATCCTTGCTTTCTTCCCTTTCATTCCTGTTCTGTAGTTCAAGCCTTCTGTCTATACTTCTTAGCTATGTTAATATTGAAGCCTCCCTCTCTTGCTTCATGGTCAGTGCTTTTGCACCGGGATATGCGCTTCCGAAATGTTTCTAGCATGGGGCTGTTTTGTGGTCTCCTTTCCTGTTTGGAGATTCATTGTTTCATTCCCTACAGTTTTTCTTAGGCAGCAGTTGCCCCCTGGAGCAGTCCCAAGTTTACCACCAGGATGGTAACCAGTTTCTGCAGTGGGCTCCACCCTCAGCTTGTGAATTTCTCTGCTTCTCCATGGTGGTTTTCTGCCTCGGCCTCATTTGCTGGTCCAGCTTTGTATTACTCATGTGTACTGTGAATCATTCCCCAAAAAAATCACAAAACCTGCATTCCCCCTCAAACTGCTTTCATAGTCCCTGCTGACTGCATTCTTCTTCTGCTCTGCCATGCTTGAGAGTTACAGCTCCTGCATCTCTTCTGTTTCATGGGTTCTCCGTGAGTGGACTTCCCATATTTCACTTGGTTTCTACATCCACTTACTCTGCATTTGTGCATATTTCCTCCTGTTTACTTTCTTTTAGCTTTCCTGCTTCTTCACACCTTGCTTCTTTCTTTCATGTCTGTGGTCCTTCCATCGAGATCATATACCGTGGTCCAGTGGAGCCCCTTGCCTAGAGCTCCCTCCATCCTCCCGCATCCATGCCAGGATCCCACCTTCAGTGGTAAGTTCCAGTCCCTTCCCATTGGATGTTCATTCCCATCCCTTCCATGTTTTCCGTAGTTCCCTGTCCTTGTCCTTCCTTACCTTCCCTCATCCTCGTCCTCATCAGGTTAATTTCCATTGTTTTCACTCTTTTCTTTCTCATCCCTAGGTCTCCTTCCTACCATGTGGTCTGCCAAAGATCCCTCCACGAAGATCCTTCAACATTTCCACCGCCCTCTGCAGCTCCCATCTGTCGCACACACACATATCAAAGTCCCATCATTCCATCAAGGACTGGAGCGTGCCTCAACTCATGTTGGAGTTAACCAGAAAGTGCATATCCTACTCTAATTCTGCTCAAACGTAGGTGCTCTACAACCTCCTCATGGCATCTATAGTTCAACCTGGGCCTATACCAGGCCCCAGCCAGCTTCCTCCTCCTACTCAGCCTGACTCTGCTCCTCTTTTGGACATTCGGGACTTCATGGCTCAAATGACCGCTTCTATCTCAGACACCCAGACTCGCCTTTCCTCACTTGAAGCCCACCCTGCTGTTCCTCAGCCTCCTCTTCTGGATACTGCCCTACCCCCTGGTGTGCCATCCACAAGCCTCATCTTCCCTCTGGACACCGGTCTCCATCTGGTCATGGTACCTTCTCCATCCCTGCCTCCTACCATTCCTTCAGTTTCGTTGCTCTCTCGTCAGCCTCCATTCATCTCCCCTGTCCATCTTGTGCCAGCTCACCTCTGCAAGGACATCCTGGATGGTAAGGATATCAACTTGGTCTCACTGCTCATCTCTTTCCATAATGTTTTGGACAATCGTATCATGTCCTGTGGGAACGTCTCTGTCATCCTGAAGTCCAAGGATTCTCATCAACTTCGCAAAATCATCATGGCCAAATTCGTGCTTGCATTCGGTCTCTATTGAGACATTATTTATTCAACCTTCCCGGCATGCTGAGAAGAACTAGACACCTGTCTTTATCTCCTTATCAACGTCAGTGTCAGATATGGTGGGATGCATTTCTATGACTACCATAGCTCTTTTTCAGCCAAGGCAGCATCTGCTTTATCCCACTACAACATCAAGCTAAGTTGGGCAGTTTTGGACAACAAACTCTTTTGTTGCCACCATGCCGGCCAATGTGCCCACTCCTGTTCTCTCTGTGGTTCATTTAATCATTTTGCTCCCCTTTTCCCAATGGCTGTGTCTTCTCATCAACCCTCCTTGTCCTTCCCCAGGCCTTCTTACCCTTCCGAGTCCTCTTCTTATTCCGGCCTGGCTCGCCCTGTCTCCAACCACCATGCTCGCCTCAATGGCACAGTCATCCTATCTGTAACGCTGGAAGCAAGTCCATCTGCAACAATTTTAATGACCATGGTTGTTTTACCCCCAAATATCAATTCCTACACCTCTGCTGCATTTGCAGTGGTGTGCACGCTCACTATATTTGCCCCAAAGCTCTGAAACATCCAGATGACACCAGGTCCATCCTTCTACCCCTGTGAACCCCCTTACCCTGGCTTGCCTGCTGACCAACCATCTTGACCAGGATTCTGTGCATTCTCTTATCTCAGGTTTTACTCATGGTTTCCATGGTCTTCATTTTCCCTACTTCCTCCTTTGTCTGTGCTACCTTGCAGTCCACCATTCAGGAACCCGATGTGGTCCACTCCCTCCTTCAAGCTGAAGTTGCCAAAGGCTTTGTCTTAGGACCTTTCCTGCACCCTCCATTCCCTATTTACAGGATCAATCCCACTGGCATTGCCACTAGGAAGTTTTCTGGTAAGAAGCTGCTTGTTATCGACCTCTCTGCTCCTCGCCATTCTTCCACCCAAGTATCAATTCCCTCATTCCGGCAGATGACTTTTCTTTAGCCTATGCCCACATTGATGATGCCATTGCCATCATTAAGCAATCCAGCCTTGGCTCCTGGCTGTCCAAAGTGGACATATCAGATACATTCAAGCTCCTCCCCATTTATCCTTCTCTCTGGCACCTATACAGTGTTTCTTGGGATTCTGTTTTCTATTTTTCTGTTTGCCTTGCATTTGGATGCTGCAGCAGCCCTAAGCTATTTGACATCTTTGCTGAAGTTCTGTGCTGGGCCCTCCTCAGTGTCTTCCGTCAGCCTGCCGTGCTCCATTTGCTGGATGATTTCCTCCTCATCGATCAGCCTCACTCATCCCCTGCCATTAGCATTTCTGTGCTTATCTGCCTCTTCGAAGACTTGTTGATTCCCATTGCAGCTGAAAAAAATGTCCGGACCTTCCACATCCCTTGAATTTCTGGGCATCGTATTGGATTCCGACTGCATGGAAGCTCACCTTCCGTTGGATAGACTATCTAGGATTCAGAAACTCATCTTTTCATTTTCTGCCTGAGAGGACTGCACCAAACAGGAACTGCTCTCTCTTTTGGGGTACCTAAATTTTGCAAAGAGAATCATTCTTCAAGGTCACTCCTTCATATCTTACCTCCTTATTCAAGCATCATCTGTTCTAGAGCTCCACCACCATGTCTGTATCACAGCATCTGCAAAATCCAACCTATCCATGTGGTCCCTTTTTCTTGCAAGATGGAATGGATGCTCTATTATTTCATAAAGATCTATTGCCTCAAACTCACCCTTGCATATTTACAGATGCATCTTCTACCAATGGATATGCAGCCATATTCTATCGGTCATGGATTGCCACCCCTTGGCCTCCAGATGTCTCATCATTGATGGATTTGACTTCTACTTCTCTGCTATTCAAAATATATCCCAGCATAGCAGCCACAGCTCTATGAGGGCACTTATGGTCCCATCAGTTTCAGTATACTCCTGTAATCAGTCTACAGTAGCCATCGTTAACAAAGGTCAAGCATCCTCATCTTCCATCATGTTGTTCATGCAGAGCGTAACCTGGCTTTCACTCATTCATGATTTCACTATTACTTGCTACTACATTCCTGGTGCTGAAAACCAAGCAGCTGATGCTCTTTCTCGATTTCATTTTCAGGAATTCTTCCATCTTTATCCTTCAGCAGATCCCATCATGACTCCTCCACCATCATACTATGACCTAATAATGACATAACTTACTGTTGAACTCAGGCATCTCTCATCATGTGGTCAATATTGGCTTCATCTACCAGAGCTGCATATGCAACAGTCTGGAACAAATATGTATTATTCTGTGCTTCTTCATCATCACAACCAACCTTCATTTCAACTGATCGAGTTCTGGCCTTCCTGACATTCTGTCATCAGGCCTTACATCTTGCACATGGTACCATAAAACTGTATCTAGCAGGCATCCAGTTCTTTCTGTCTCAGTATTCTCCATCTTCACCATCTTTATTCTCTAATCAATCAATCAAGCTACTCTTACTGGGCTTTCAACAACTATCAATTTCAAGTTCTCCTCTTCACCTTCCAATTGAAGGACCGCTATTCTGAAATCTACTAGACTTATTGGATTCAAATCCATTTGAGCATCATTCAAATATCATGATGTCCTCAGCTATCACACTTGCATTCTATGGATTTCTTCATCCTGGAGAATTTACTATATCATCAGCTCACTCATCTGCTTTTCTCAGAATATCTAACCTGGAAAAGCATAATGACAGTTTCATTCTAAATCTACCATCATCAAAAACTGAGAGAATTCAATCCAAGACTTCCATAACTTATTATTCTGCATCAAACAACTGGTGTCCATTCATTATACTGATAAAACTCATGAATTTTCACACCAATTCCAATCCCTCTTCTCCTCTACTAATTTCTGAGGCTAACATAACCATGCCATCGAAATGGTTCATTGACCACACAAGAAGCCTCCTTCAGAGACTCGGACTAGATCCATTGTCTTATACAGTTCTTTCATTCAGAATAGGAGCAGCCATCTCAGCGTCCCATCATAATATTCCCGTTCACACTATCAAAAGACTCAGAAAATGGAAATCATCTGCATTCGAAGTATATATACTCAATCCAACTTCCGAACTCAAAAATGCTTTTTCTATTATCTTCTCTTAGTTTACTCAGAGGATGAGCAGGTCAGTAGCCATGGGTCCTCAGAGGTTTTCCCCAAAGGTTTTTTTTTCTCTCCTGAGTGCTCCTGATCACACTCTCTGGAGTTGGAGGAAGTAATCTTTTTGGGAATCTATTCCCTACAGCTACCTAACTTATCTACCAAAGGTGGGAATAGAGAAAAGCCACATTATAATTCAATATCAAAATACTTACAAATCTCAGTATTGCCAAGCACTACAAATTTCACCAACACTGAATAGGAGGGCTTTAAGCCTGAGACTCAATGTGGGGGAATAGGTCCTCCCACTTCCCCTTCAAAAGCATACCTCTCGCAGCACTTTGTGCATAGGAATCAAAACTCGCCCTCCATCATCCCCATCGACCATCTTCTTCTCTGGTACTCTGTCCACTCTTGGGTAGGGCCTCTATTCCCTACAGCTACCCCACTCATTTACCAAGGGTGGGAATAGAGAAAAGCCACATTATAATTCAATATCAAAATACCTACAAATCTCAGTATCACCAAGCACTACATATTTCACCAACATTGAACTGATAGTTTTGCCATGGTGGATGCCTAAGGGGCCTGCTCCACCTCAACCACCATGCCCTCCAAACCTGGTCCCACCTCCTCTGCCTACACCCCGGCCTGTACCAGTGCCACCCAGTTCTGACTCCACAGCCATAGCCAGTACCAGTGCCACAGCCAGTCCTGATTCCACAGCCCCTGCTAGTATCAGAGCCATAGCTGGTCCACATTCCACAGCCCATGCCGGTACCAGTGCCTTGGCTATGGCCAGTCCTGGTACCACAGCCAATACCAGGACCACCACCACAGCCACAGCCATTACCACTACCTCAGCCACAGCCAGCACCAGTTCCACAGGCTCAGCTGTGCCCAGTGCCACAACCCCCTCTGGCTCCACAACTGGAGCCAGCATCACAACCCCAGCTGCTGACACCCCCTCAGCCAGTATCAGCCCCAGACGGAGAAGCACCCACGCCAGTGTCAGACCCAATGCCAAACAAACCAGGTACAATAGGGGTGTCATTGGAAAGTAATATTAAGAAATATGTGGAGCAGATGCTAGGCACCATGCGGGGGGGGAATGGGATCGGAGAGTTCAAGAGAGTGCTGGGTGAGATAAAAAAGGGAAAAACGGAGGTACTACCAGCAGCCACAGGGGTTGGGGAAAAGATGGGGGGGTTAGGTATGGAGGCAGGCTCACCAGCGGTGGGAATTGGAGACCACGTCCCACTAGCAACTAAGGAGAAATTTGTGAAGGGGAATATGTAGATGTATGCAGCTTGGTAAATAATGAAACAGTAAAGAAATATGAGGACAAGGAAAGCTTTGAGAAAAAGGACATGGCAGGAGCACTGGTGTTGTTAGGCAGAGGAAAGAGCACAAGGAGTTTAGGGGAAAAACATGGAATGCATGGTCGGTGGGTTTGATCTACTACAGCACTATTGTACAGGAGAAAAAAACAGAACTAGCAACTCCGCTGTTAGCATATTCACTCATAATTCAAAACTCATACAAGATGACGAAGGGCAGCAGCTGGATACAGTACGATGAGCTATTCAGGCAGAGAATGGCTTCACATGGAGATTTGAGGTGGGATACAAGGCATTCAGATCTGTGGTTTGAAAGCATGATGGTGCCAGAGGGTGTAGAATGAGACTGGACTAAGGCCACAGGGGAATTTCAAAAGTGTTGTTGGGGTTATAACAGGGTGCGTTGCTCTTGGCCTAATTTATGATTTAATCATACCTGCTCCAGGTGTGGGGGGTCACATCTGGCATCAAAGTGTAGGAGCTACTCTGAAACTATGGGAGGAAGCTGCTTTCAAGAGAAGTCCTTTTGGGCTGGCCACTCTGGTTATCAGGGATCCAGCTGGGAGAATGGAGGAAGAGGAAGGGGTTTTACTGGGGGCAGGTGCTACAGTCAGGGAGGGTGATAGAGAAGTACTGGCAGGGGACAGGGTAGGAACATTTAAATTGGCCCAGATGCCGAGCAGGGTGGAAGTGTTAAGGGACTGGGTAAAGGACTACCCGGATCAGAGGGCAGCAGTGATTTTTGCAATAGGGTTTCACAAGGGGTTTTAGTTTACATTTTCAGGGGGAGAGGGTGAAGACTAAGGCAAAGAATTTGGGATCGGTTAAGGGCAAGGAGGGGATACTGGTTAAGAAAATAGAAAAAGAGAGGGCTGCAGGTCGAGTGGAAGGGCCTTTTCAAGTGCCCCCATTTTACAACCTCAGTGTATCCTCTATAGGCCTAGTCCCCAAAAAGCAACCAGGTGAATATTAGGTCATTCACCACCTATCCTACCCTGAGGGTGAGTCAGTAAATCATAACATTAGTGAGAAGGATAGTAGGGTAACCTATGCAACACTAGAAGAGGCAGTAAGAATGATTAGGGCAGTGAAAGGGGCATGGTTAGCAAAAACAGACAACAAAGCTGCTGTCAGGCTGCTATCAGTAGGTACAGAGGATTTAGATTTGCTAGGTTTATGTATGAATGGCCTATTTTGTTTTGACAAAGCCACGCCAATGGGATGTTCAGTGGCATGTGCCACGTTTGAGACATTCAGCCCCTGGCTGCAATGGGTTTTCAGGTTTCAGTGTGAACATAGGGCAGTCATCCATTACTTGGATGATTTCCTTCTGGTGGGAGAAGGAGAAGGAAGAGTGAGGAGGAAGCTTAGAGAGTTCAGGGGGATGTGCAGACAACTGGGGGTATCATTAGCAGCTGAAAAAACTGAAGGCCCAAGTTAGTGCCTGGAATTCCTGGGACTTGAGATTGATGCCAGAGCAGGTGTGTTTAGGTTACCAATGCAAAAATTACATTAGTTGAAAGGGCTTTTGGGCAGTGTGAAGGGCTGGAGAAGGGTACTGTTTCAGGTGGTGCAACAGCTGTTTGGACATTTGAAGTTTGCATGTCATGTGATAGCCCCAGGATGAGCATTTACACATCGCCTGGCTAGGGCAACAAGGGAGCCACTAAGCCCTGCCACTGGGTTGACATCACAAGAGGGGTGAGGGAAGATTTGGAGGGATGGGAGGATTTCATGTAGATTTATAATTGTGTAACCTTTTTGCAGGAGGACTGAGTATTTAATACAGATCTGGAGCTTTATATGGACCTGTCCAGGGGACTAGGGATGGGGCCTATCTTAGTGAACAGTGGGTCTCAGAAGCATGGCCAGAAAAATGGGTACAGGAGGATGTGACATGGGATATCATGTTCCTGGAAATTTTTCCCATATGGGTAGCTACAGTTGTAAGGGGGAACAAGTTGCACAATCAGAAAGTGACATTTTGGTGTGACAATAGGGCAGTAGTGGACGTGTTTCCACAAGAGGGGAGCTATGTTGGAGACAGTCATGTGGGTCTTGAGACAATTGGTGCTGTGGGGTTTGAGGCTGAATATGTGCTTTAGAGCTAGGCACATAGAAGGGGTGCAGAACATGGTGGCTGACAGCCTCTCCCATATACAGTTGGACAGGTTTCGGGCCATTGCACCAGGGCAGACAGCAACAGAACAACAATTCCAACACACATGTGGGAAATTGGCTGGAGGGAGCCGAGTTGTTGTTTCACAGCTCTTGGTCAGCAAGGACCCTGAGGACATACGACGAGGATTCATGGAGAGTTTTCTAGGCCTTTCACACATCAAGACATGGAGGTAAATGGAAGAGTCACAGAAGAGCAGGTTGCTAAATTTATAGTAAATGGGTGGAGAACTGGGGTAGCACATTCGACAATGGTGGTACACCTGGCAGCCATAGGATGGGTCAGTAAGCTGTGTGGGTGAGGGGACCTGGGCAAGAGGCAGTTGGCAAAAAGAATGATGCAGGGCTGGCAGAGAGTAAGAGGGATGGAGCCAGATAAGATGCTGCCAATCTTGGAAGCACTACTGGAAAGACATGTAGGGGTACTGCCTAAGGTGTGTTATTCTGGGGCCAAAGTGATGCTATTTGGGGCTATTTTCACAATTATGTTTCATGGGCCATTCTGAGTCAATGAGGCACTGGGGCAGGGGAGGGGGAAGACAAAGGTGGACTGCAGTGAGAAGAGACACATTGGCAGGGCGACAGAGTGGACTTGCTACTGCAGATGTCAAAAATGGACCAAGTGGGGTAAGGGGTGATGATTATGCTTCAGAGATACCCAAGGTCCAGGCCCTGTTTGCTTACACAGCACTTAGGCCTACCAGTGCGGGACCGTTGTTTAAGCATGGGGATGGTTTCCGTGTAATGGGGGGACAGCTGGTGGTGGTGTTGAAAAAAGGGATGGAGTTCCTGGGGGAAGACCTCGGTGGCTATTCCTCACATTCATTTTGAATAGGTGCAGCATAGGAGTTGGCAGCAAGAGGGGGGACCTTAGAGGAAGTGAAGAGGGTAGGTAGATGGTCATCAGACAGTTACAGGACGTATATAAGAAAATGTGAATAACTGACCATCTTTTTGCTTTGTTTTGCAGGGCGAGACCAATGGGCTACAAAAAAAAGGAGGATGAAAAATGATGGGAGGAAGGGGGAAAAAGGGTTTTTGAGACACTGTCACTCACGATATTTATCTTTACTTAGGCACAGGTCTCGGGGAGTGAGTAGAGGTCTGAATCTTCAGCCATTCTTTTATTTACTTGGTGGAATGCAGAGCAGCATTGAAAGCAGGGGAAGGCAAATGTACCAGGAGTGGAACAGCCTCCAAATATGATGGAAGGGCCTGCGGGGGATGTGCTGAACACAGTTACTTCCATTACTAGAAGATGTGTGGACAACGAGACTGGAGCTACATCTACTAATAATACATCTTGGGGACAATGATTTAGGAACCAGGCCCTGGATGAATATTTTGTTTAAAATAAAAGAGGACATTAAGACAATAAAAGAATGGTGGCCTAATGTAAAATTGATACAGTCAGAAATGTTGCCATGGAGGGTGTGGCGTTATGATAGGAATCACAAGGCTATAGAGGTGGGCCCGTAGAAGGATGAATGCAAGAGTAGGGAATTTGTTTAGAAAAATGGGAGGAGAAAGCATGCAACATGAAGGAACGGAAGATGGTAGCTCATATTTATACAGGTCAGACCATGTACACTTGTTGGGCTTGGGCATTGACCTATTCAATGAAGATTTAGGGACAGCAGTAGAAAAATGGAGGCAGGAGGTTACCTAAGGCAGAGAGGAAAAAGATGAAGAGCCAGGGATAAGCCCACCATCCTGCGCAAGATGGAGATGGTCTGGTGGGAAAATGGAAACAAGAGGAGGGGAATAAGTTGGGGGAGAATCTAGCCTGGGTGTACACCAAGCCTGGGGGTAAGAGACTACTCTACATGTTTGCCCATGGGAGCTGTGGAGCACGGTTGCAGATGTACAACTTTACCCAGCAAGATAAATGAAAAAGGAAGACAAGGACCCCAGATGAACATCTGGGGGAGAAGACGAACAATATAATGTTGATGTAAAATTTGTGTAACCCTGGTGCCAGGTGTCTAAGGACAACACAACCCCCGCCTGGCTGGCCACACCAAGGTTGTGGGGCCTGGGTTCGTATTTCAGATTTTAAACTGGTTCTTTCCCATAGATTACAACATTGCACTGTGCCTCCACCCCAAGTATGCCTTTATGTGGGCTAGATAAATACCTGGTACAACCCCCTGGGATGCTGTACCCACCCACATAACCATAGTGTCACCCTACATGGCCCAATAACCAAAACCCCACATTTCAACATTTTTGAATTATTGATTCTCACTAATATGCTCATGACACAAAATTTATAAAAACAAGCAAACAATTTATTTACAAGAGGGTGAAGGTTAGGAAGGGCGGCTTAGATGCGGAGGTTAAGTATTTACTTCTGAGATTGATTAGCATGTAGATTGGCATTGCAATTAGCTTCAGAATAATCTTTTTGCATTTAAAGGCAAACATTAATCACAATGGCCACCCACTAACCTTCTTATCATTCAGCTATTATTTGTTCTGTCTTCCTATCTAGCTGCATAAATAATCAGTTGACACATCTCCCACACTGGTACCAGTCGCAGACCACTATAGAACCCTGCGATTCTATATTACAGCATGGGTACCCAGTACTGAGTTCTAAAGTTGCAGGCCTGATACAGTTGCAGCTGAGTTGGCTACTGTTGGGGCCCTTAAAGGAACGTCAGATTAATCTTCAGATGCATTCCAAACCTTGATTAGCCTTTGAACCAAACTCTGTAACAGAAAGGCAACTACGACACTTAAATGCTTGGACCTTGATTACTGAAAGTCTGCAGAACTTGAAATAATTATTTACAGTTTCTCTCAGATTGTGCAGAACCAGGTCTACAGTTACTCACAGTTCTGAGGTCATGAATGGTATAGAGAAGCTTTGCTGAGGTACCGGCTGTGAGCTTTTGCTGACCTTCTTTCCACCAAGCTCTTGCAGCTAGCAGACTGGAACTTTCTCAGCTTTAGATGGTGTCCCTTCTCTCCGGGCTTGCGGTCATATCAGGTACAGACCAAACCAGGACCGGGACAAGATGCCTTCAGACCCTCATGTCTAGGCTATGCCTCTCAGGAGGAATTTCATATAGCAGTGCATAGCTGGCAGACTACCAGGTTGACTCACAGGCCGCTCCGTAGAACACAGTCACTTGCATTCAGCACATTTTGTATTCAGCACATTTATATTCAGCACATTTTAGTCACTTCAGGTGGTCACAACACCCTTCAACTATGCACCAGCAGGGCAGGCATGGTCCTTTCAGCTTTTAAAACACAATCTCTCATAGATGGATGATTTCTCCTAAGGCTAGGGCAAACCCTGACTTGCACAGTCCATGTTAAGACAAATTCTCTTTTCTCTCAAATCTCAGATGGAGCTTGAGGCACGGCTTCCCAACACTTGTTAGCAAACTGATTCACTGCAACACTCTCACAAGTTCTTTTAGGCTTCTCTCCAGCCAGATCTCAATGTCCAGTCCCACCTGGCTATGCTGGAAGTTGCATCTCCAAAGGACATTTCTGACATAACAACAAAGTCCCCATTGGCTATGCTGGCATTTGCAGCTCATAATGGACATTTCACTATCCTCACAGGCACTGTCGAGAAAATCTCCATGTACATAGGGTACCCACCTTCCAGTCCTGTAGGCACTTTCAAACAGTCACATTTCAGGCATCTCAGACACTGGACCATTCTGTGGTCACTTGCAACAGGTGTCCGCCCAGCTGGGTGCAGACAGAACATGAGCACCTCTTGGTTCTCTGGGCTTCTCAGCCCCAATTAGGTCTCCAAATAACTTGAGTTTGTAAGCAGAAGTTTACTCACACAGAATCTTTTCAGATGGCTTTTCATTCTCTGAGGATTCAGGCTTCATCAGCACTCTCACTGCTTAGGCAGAACGTTCCATGCAGCTCCCTCATGGCTGAAAATGGTTCAGGTTTCTACCATATTTTCCCCAAAATATGGAAATACAAAATGCTAGTCCTGGGGGACAATATCTGGTAACCCCCAGGTCAGCGACTCTAATTTCTGCTAGCCACTTGTCTTCAGGCAGAGTCAGGGCCCCCTCCCCTATGAAGGGCTCCCACTGAATACACTAGGCCCATTCTTTTTAGCTAGGGGCCAGAGCCCCCCTCTCTCTGAAGGGGCTCACGCTAAACTGAATTCAATCAGAAAAGTCTCTGGGTTTGGGAGCTCTCTGAGGCTCCTGTTTGGCTGAATCGCATTGACTGTCTTGAAAATGAATATTCATTAGGACTCCTCAACACCTGATAATCTCCCTGTTTAGGTGCCTGATTAGGTCTCTGCTTTTTCCCCACAAGCCTTTTGCACTGTCCCACAAGTTTTTTGTCAAAGTCCCAGGATGCTCCACAGTAAATCCTGGCTTTCCAATCTGCTGCTGTGCTGCAAACATGGCTGTTCTTAATACAGTCTCCCTGCTGTCCGCACATTGTCCCAAATTCAAGGTCCTGGTACAGCCAGATAAAACATTTAAGTTAAATCATTGCCCCACAGTCTAATAGCCCCATTAGTGCCCTCAAACACGCTGCCTTTTTAAAACATTTATATGCAGTGCCTTGCTTGTCACTGCTGCCAAAATATGCAGTTCCCAGGCAGCAGACAGGCAACTCATAAGGGTCCCACTTTATTAGTGCTGTGTGCAGCCAGTATATATATTATTTAATTATGTGGCCCCTTTTATTCAATAGCCCCCCTTGTGTCCTGATGAGTGCTCACATTTATTTACACCTCTGTGCCCATTGCTAGCATTAATATGTAACATGCTTTTGTGCTAGGCTGGCCATGAATATTAATGCATGCCTCATTAATATTCATGAACCAAAATAATTAGATTGGTAATTATATAAAATACTGGAAAATAGCAAAAAAAAGCTAAAGCAAAAATATTTCAATGGGTAGTCAAACTACTAGCAGATTCGGCTCAAGTGATATACAACAAAGTGATGAGTAAATGGGAAGCTGAAATAAAGGTGACCTGTATAGAAGCACAATGGCTACAAGCATGTAAATCCATTCAAGAATATAATTTGTCAAGGGATAAATCTATCCACTTCAACATATTTAACAGATCTTATTATACACCATATAGGCTTCATAAGATGACTCCGGCCATAACTCCAACATGTTGGCATTGTGGCTATCACAATGCAGATATGCTGCATTCTTTCTTGGAATGCCAGTTGTGTAAAAGTTGGTGGCACACTCCTTTACACTCCTGAATCAGATAGGGTTCAGACCAATAAATTATAATGATTATAGAATCACTTTATTAGAAATGTACTGTGGTTTACATCTAGACAGTAAACAAATTATACTGAACGCCAATCTTATGGCAGTTAAAAGACTTGTACTTAAGAACTGGAAAGAACCTTCTATCACTTTGCCCTTCCCAGTATGGGAATGGAAACAAATATTCTTAAGTTATTTATATAATAATAAATACTTTACAAATTGGGAAAAAGTCTGGACCCTGTATGACAGGAAGATTCAGAACTGGGTCCCAGCAGATTTTTTATGAAAAATTCATGAACACTGTTGGACTTAAAAATTCTTAACAGAGGGAATCATTTCTTTGTCTCCCTTTTCCCCTCTTTTTTATGGATCATAATGCAGCTTGCAATATATACTAGGAATGACATTTACAACAAAAGCACAGTTGTATCTCTTGTTCTTGCTGATTGTCCTCACTACTTATAAGACTATAAAACCGTATATTTCTTTTCTGTATACCTTTATAAAATGCTGTACTTGCCCTGTCCAATTACCAGATGTATTAAGGTCAATGTGTGGTATGACATCTATTGAATAACATTTCTTGGGAAAAACATATTCATGAACCAGAAATGGAACGTGATGGGTGCTTTTTTTTTTTATTTACAAAAGAAATGGGCTTTCGAGGGCCTTGCTTTATTCACCAGTCCCCACTCAGCCTGACAGTGGGCCAGGACCACATGGAGACCATTTGCTGGACCGCGAATGTGGTCAGTCACTGGAGTGCACTTCTGCACATCTGTGAGCTCTGACTGCTCTGAAGGGCAGAAATAAACAGCAGCCCACACTCCAGCTCCTCTGCCGCCCCCCCCCAAGAAACTGTGAAAAGAAGCAGGGGCCGGACAGAGTCTTTCTAAGCACCAAATGGGACCTGGGCTGTGGCGGTTAGATCATGGGACAATACAGGGGAACCTGAGGCACCAATAGTCAAGTGGGAGATAACAGGCAATTATGGTAAGCCCCCATTTGGGTGGGGGCATTACATTTGAAGAGATGAAATGACTATGATAATGGTGGTTTATGGAAATTAATATAGTTTGTAAATACAGGGAAGATTTAATAAATTTATTGCCGACTGAGCAACCAACAAACAATGTGTGGTGAATTTATTGAAAAGGGGATCCGGTGAAAAGAACCCCTAATGTTGGGTATCATACAAGGCAATCGACTTGTGCCAGTCACCCCTGTAGCCGGGAATGCCACTTTTTCTTATTTTAAAGAACTGTGTTAAACATTGAAGTAATTCTTCTTGCAGATGCTGTTTTTAAATACTAGTTTAACTTGTGTTATTATCTTCTGGTGCTTTCACAGCAAAGCTACAAAATAGCAAGAAAGAGTAAGAGGTGCTAGAAGGAAATAAAAAAATGTTTATAATGCAATAATGGCATCTCTGTTAGTGCATTAGTAGGTAGCACACTCTCTTCTGGGGCTGGAGGATTGGAAGGTCATGTGATCTAGCCCAAAACCAGGCACCGAGTAATAAGCGTAACTAACATTGTTGTGCAGTGTGAAGGGATGCTGCACTGTTGAGGTGCTGTCCTTTGCAGAAGACGTTAAATAGAGGTTCTTTCTGCTCATTACTGGTCACTGTTTTGGTGGAACTTTGAAGAAGACTAGGGAAATTTATGAAAAGAGAACTCAAATAGACACTCAAAATATATCAGGTACAAAATTATGATATTCATAGTGAAACAGGGGATATGCAGTGGGAGACCTGTGTGATACATTCTATATCTGCACAAGGGCAGTTTGACATCAGGTAACTTCATGAGTGGCTTAAGCCATGAGTGATGTGCCTACAGCCAAACTTCTCAAGTGTAAATAAGTAATGTATCACACATGTACTTATTACATGTACCATTTATACAATAGGTTGGCAGGCAGGAAGGAGAATGATTGACAGGTAGTAGTTATCCAACATATGCATAATAAAATCTGAGGTCTAAAATTTCTCACACATATGTGGAGATAAAAATGTTTATGACATTGGTTTTGTGGCCACACATATTGGGGCTATGCACTACTGCAGCCTGGATATTTGTGAAAGGCATGTACCCAGCCCATTAGCTCCATACCTTAGTACAGGCTCATGGTGGCTGGCATTTATGAATGCTGGCTACCACCGGATGCCTATCTGTGGCCTCACTCCATGATGTGTGGAATTGCAGGGGGATGGGTTGGAGGACACAGGTGGCTATCCAATCGGATGCACATCTTGGTTCTGTACTGGATCCCCCACTTCACATGCAGCAGGGAACTATGGGACAGAACAAGACCATAAATACTAAATCTGATGGGAGAATGCCCAAATGGCTTCCCTCATCCTCCCTAGCCTGCCCAGAGGGCTGGGGCAGCATGGTAGAGGGGATGGTTCATCCCACTGCAATCTGCAGGTGTAATCTGAGAAGGCACACAACAGATACTACAGGGTTCCTGCTGCCCAATCTTATATCCCATTTGCCTGACAACCTGTGCCTATGTCAGTGACATTCCCCTTTTTTGAGACCCTGGCTGCACACACTTTCAGGGATTCCTGAGATTGTTTTACTTAGCAGCCATCTTTTCTGGTTTGCAGGTTTCCATTTCCATAGTATGGTAGCTACCTTAACCTGCAGTTGTTGGCATGTTTAGTGCTAGTGTTTGCTCATCCCTCCCTAATCCCCCTCCTGGGCTCCCCTCTTCTCCCCCCCCACTCCTTCTTTAAACTATGCCCCAATCTCCCCCTAGCTGCTGTATGCCCCTGCTACGCTGCTCCACTACAGTTATTGTATTGCATTGTATACATGGTACAATTTGTGCTGTCATTGTTGTAAATACTTGTATATGCTTCTTCCTATTTTTATATTATATATTTTTTTCTCTATGTGTTTTGAGTCAGTAGTGTCGCATGTTAGTTGCTCTTTTTGAGTTTTGCTGCTTGCATACCTTACTCTTTGTAAATTTTTCGATGTCTTATGTTCTTGAATAACTGTGTATAGGTGTACTACACAGGTCCATCTTGCAAACGAGCTTGACTCAATGGTGTTTTACCTGGTAAAATAAAGATGATTGATTGATTGAGTGATGCAGGGTGCAGGAATGCCCCCAGACACTCCCCCAGCCTGTCCACACATGTAGCTGTATGAACAGTTGGAAGATTGAGTGTGGAAGGGGAGCATATCCCTTCTTTGAATGCTGCCAGGGGTGCATGGGACCTCCGGTGTGCAGCATTCTAACTTAGGATTGCTTACAGGGCTAAGATCTGTGGCTCATGGGCAATCCACCCCTTAATGCATAAGGACCATTATATAAACAAATGCATACATATAAAAAGAAAAGACAAAAAGAAAACAAATTGAGCTTGATTCTTGGATGGGACTGAGATCGGTGCAAGCTGCAATAAACAGCAGCTTGCTTCAAAGTCCGGTGCACCAGGGACTCTGCACCAGATTCTGGTATGGGGGGGTCCTGGTGTTTAGAGTCCCCACACTTGCCGCAACCTCTCAAGTGCAACAAACACAAGGCACACTGGAGGGGTTTACCGCAGGCTCCCTTCAGCAAAGACTACTGCTACCACCATCCCTGATTCCCTGTTACATATGTCACAACCTGCCCCGGTGGTCTAGTGTCCTCCTCTCTGATCCCTGATGGCACCCCTGAAATATACATAAACTACTCCCTTCCCTGGTGGTCTAGTGACCCCAAGCTCACCCCAATCCCCAATGTCACCCATTTTGATCCCCGATGTCACCCCTTGCAGTATTATAATTAGAGTCCCCTTTACCTGGTGGTATAGTAACCCCCTGCCTGATCCCTGATGTTGTCTGTTGCAGTATTATAATGACAGTCCCCCTTCCCTGGTGGTCTAGTGGACCCCCTCCTCCCTTCCTGTCAGGTAGTGCCCACCACCATGCTCCCCCCATCCTGAAACCCAGAACTGGCAACTGGCACAGCCCTCCTGTCACCACCATGGCCGGTTGCTGACTGACCCATCACAAATCCCCGAAGGGGGTGAAACATCAGGAGGTACTGGGCTGACACTGCTGGTCTTTGTGCTACAGGTGTGTCACTGAAAATGAAACAAGAAATTTATATTGCAATATGGTGTGGACTGCAGTACTTTCCTTTAAAAAGCAACAGTGATGAGTGCAGAGACACATTAAGGCTTCTCATGTATGTCCTGTTAACCCGGAATAATTTTTGTGGTTATTCTCTGTACTGCCTCAGAATTACTTATATAGTCACTAGCTTTTTGACAGTGGAGAGAGTCCTAAGGGAGTTGTTAAAGTTAAATGCAGACAAGGCAATAGGTCCAGATGCAGTGCAGCCCAGGTTGCCGAGGGAACTCAGGAAGGAGCTGGCTGCAACTCTGACAGCCCAGTTCAACCAATCACTGGAAACAGGGGAGGTACTGGTGGACTGGAGGATGGCATATGTAGTCCACTTCAAAAAAGTGGAAATAGGGAGGAGGCAGGAAATTACAGGCCAGTCAACCTGACTTCAGTACTGGGCAAAGTAATGGAATCACTACTAAAGGAGAGGATTGGATAAACATCTTTGTGGGATATATACAGAGTCCTAGTGTTGTCGTCAAATTGACCTCCAGGTGGTACTATTTGTAATAAGAGGGTCATAAAAGATTCCTCTAAAGTACTGGACCCACTGAGTTTCTGAGATGTAGGAGTCAATTCCCTCTTTAAAATTATTTGTTCCCTTGGCGACTAAAAGCCAGAAACCTTTGACATCTTTTTCCCTAATAACTTTTTTCATTCTATTCCATTGTTCGTATTGGAATGCTCATTTTTTATTATTCAGAAAAATCTTGTATTTCTTTCTTTTTTGGTTTAGCTCCCTAACTTTGGATTTGAGCCCAGTTTTTTTTTGCTGTCTCTGTCATATTTATCAATTTTGATTTAGATGGTTTACAATCAACATCAAACCAACCCTGCATTTTTCCATTTTTTTTTAACAGGTGTCTGTTTATATAGGTTCTCTCTCAGTACATCAAATATTGCAGTCCTTTTAAACCACATCTCCTATGGGTTTAATAACCAAAATCTGTCATTTTGTTTGGACACAAGTAGGGTCCCAATGAGCATCCTTGTGTGATCTTCTAAAAGAGAGTGCCACCTAAGTGTTTTGTTCACTTTGCATTCCTCTATTTGATATGGTTATCCAGCCTCCCGGTTATATTTGGTGGAGAGGTCCCTTAGAACTAGTGGCATGTGATCACTTTCTGTTCTTGCTAAAATGTGTATGCTGTTCCATACTTCAGCTTTCCCTGACCATATAGTCAAATCTAGCGGAGAGGTGCCTAGCAATTTATAATTGGTAAAGTGGCCCTTTAAATCACCAGTCAGTCTGCCATTCAGCAGGAAAAGATTCAACTCTTAAAGTATGTTTAATAAAATTGAGCCTGTTTTGTTTACAGTTTTGTCCATAGAGGACCTGCAGGAAATCTCTGGTAGTCCGTTAATTAAACCAAGCATAGAGTTGTCATTTAACCCATCAAATTCTCCAGCTCTGGAGTTTGTGTCCCCTAGAATAGAGAATATCACACTCAGGATACCCAAATTTCAATTCCATTAACGTTTCTCTGAAAGAGTTCCAAATAGTTTGTGTACAAAACTTGGAGCCATATGGTGGCTCATAGGTGTTTATCACTATAATTTTACAATTTTGCCTCTCACATAATGTCACAATAAAGTAAGTGCAATATCTGGACAGTTTGCAAAGCTCCGATTTTGAAATAAGAAACTAAGCCTCTGGAAGGTCTGCCATATTTTGCCTCTTTTATCCCTGGGCAATTAAATGACTGAAAACCATTGATTGAAATATTACTGTTTTTGTTATGCCATGTTTTCTGGAAAAATAGAACATCACATTGAGTAAATAAGTTGGAAACTAGCGGAGTGCTCGGATGCATAGGGAGGAGTATCACCAGTGGAAAGAGGAAGGTAATAATACCCTTGTATAGATTGCCGTTGAGACTCCTTCTCAAGTACTGTGTACGGTTCTGGAGGCCCCATCTCTGAAAGGACATAGACAGGGTGGAGGCAGTACAAAGGAGGGCAACCAAAATGGTACAGGACCTGCATCAGAAGCGCTATGAAGAAAGGCTTAAGGATTTAAATATGTACTCCCTAGAAGACAGGAGGGAATGGGGGGATATGATAGAGACATTGAAGTACCTCACAGAAATAAGCAAGGTGCAAGAAGGGAGCATTTTCCAAAGGAAAGATGCTAAAGGACAAGGGATCAAAATATAAAGATGGAGGGGGGACTCAAAGGAAATGTGAGGAAGTATTTCTTCATGGAGAGGATGGTGGACACTTGGAACAGCCTCCCAGAGGAAGTGGTGGGGCAAGAATGGTCATAGGATTTAAAGAATGCATAGGATAGACACAAGGGAATCTAAGAAGCAAGAGGGGATGTAAGCTGCAGTCCAAGTAGAATCACCAGTGACACTATAGGTAGGGAATTTGGGGCAGACTAGGTGGGCCAAGTGGCCCTTATCTGCCGACAACTTCTAAGTTTCTGTGTTTCTATCCTTTTTATGGCTTCAGTGGGCAGAGCCCTTCAGATGTCTTGGGATCAAATGATCAAAAAAGGACTCACCAGATTCCAACCAAAGAACAATTATGGAGTTCCACCAGAGTCTCCTCTGTGGAAAGTCTCCTCCACGGTATGTGAAGTACTCCATTGTCTCCATTCATTGCAGCACTCCCACAGTCACAGCAGAGAAATATAAAAAAAAGCCTGTTTCCTCTGTCTCTGTCTCTCTCCCTCTCTCTGTCTCTCTCCTGTGACTTGTCTCTGCATGCCATAGCCGATACAGCTGCAGTTGAGCTCACAGAAGTCATGGCAGAACACGGCACAGTCCATCACATCCAAGATGGCCACCAAACTGTGCTGCACATGTGCACCTACATGCCCATGCCCCACACAGTTTGGTGGCCATCTTGGACTTGGCAGACTATGTTGTGTTTCTCCATGAGCTCAGCTGCAGCTATATTGACTTTGGACAGAGTTTGTTATTATAGGGACAGCAATACTGCACATAGTGTTCCAGGTGCACCCATACCATGGATTTGTACAGTGGAAGGATAACCTCCTTCCTTCTGCTTTTGAATACCATGGCTATACTGTACATATCCAGCATCCCATTTGCCTTAGCTACTGCTCTTTTACATTGCACATTCTGCTTGACATTGCTGGTTTAATGGGCATAAGCAAACACAATGTGGTGTAATATTTGTACAACTTGTTGGTAGCCAAAGGCTAGCTGTATGGTTGGATGTTGACTAGTTTGGTAGTTACTTTGCCCAGTCACACTGTCTGTCCTCTGAGGGACTACCACCCTGTTGGGGCACTGAAAATGGAAAGGAGCCCTCCTGAGGAGAGTTCCTCTTCTAGAGGTGCCATGGCAACATGAATCCTTTGACTATGTGTACCTTGAGAGGAAGTGCAAGGAACTAAATGAGCCACAGGAAAAGGAAGAATAAATGTTGAGAGAAAGGGGAGCTTCTGAATGAGGCTGAAGGAAGCTGGTTAATAAAGTACAGGAAGTAGGTGTGACTGGTTTCTTCCACCCATCAAAGCACAGGTTTTTCCCTTTATTTAATGGGCATACAGAACATAACCACAATGTGGTGTAATGCATGGGAAACTTGTTGGTAGCCAAAGGCTAGTTATATGGTTGGATGTTGACTGACTTTTTGGTTACTTTAGCCATTCACACTCTCTGTCCACTGAGGGACAACCACCTTGTTGTGGTATCAGGAAGACAAAGGAACCATTTTGAGGATGGTTCCACCCTTAGAGGTGCTACATGATTCCTTTGGCTAAAGGTACCTGAGGAAGGAGCCCAAAAGAACTTTGTAGCAGGAGCTGCAAACACAGAAGAGAACAGCAATAAAGAGATGGCTGATAGCTAGTTATAAGTGATATACTGAGGTGTGCCTTCCACAGAAGAGAGGAATGGAAGGATTGTAGAAGTTGGCAGACCACCATCTGACCCCAAATCACAGCAGAAATTTATAATACTGGGAAAATGGTACTGGACAGGTACTTTATGGCCTTTGGCACTCAGGAGAAAAAAAAAACATTGGAGGAATTCTCTGGGGATCCATTGTCTTGGTTGCCATCACATCTGACTAGGTGCTATTATTAGGTTTACTGCGCTAATTTGAAAATTCCAGTTTAGACAAAACATTTGGAGGGATACCTCTCACTCAATCTCTCTAATGGAGTAATGTTGCAGGAATGCCATGATTAGATCTTGAAGCCAAAGGAGGTGCTGTAGTGAAGAAGACCCACCTCCCGAAAATGTGGACTGAGGAGAGAGTGACTGTTGATAGGCTAGCACTCAGCCCCAAGACTGTGTGGAGGCCTACACTTGACTGGAAACTGAAGGAAAGGGATACAGAATGAGACTAGATGTACCATAGGCAAATGCAGGGAGAATAGCTTTCAGAGGTGCTTTTAATGTGGCCTGAACAGCTAAAGGAACCCATGTAGGCTCAAGGCCCCACCTTCCAGTAGTTGAAGTCTTAAATACAAGACAGTGAGGTGCCACTGACTATAGGTCTGCATGGCTGAAGCTTCCACTGGAGTGGTGGACATTCTCACCACCCAGTGGGACTGCCGTGAGGTGCTGTGGGATACAAGTAGCCTGAAAAGGACCCCCACCCTTGATGAGGGAATCATCCTCCAGATGTGGGCTTCGCGAGGAGCTAGTGAGTTTGACTGATGATGATGGCCAGTAGGAATGCATTCATAGAGCCAGATGGTATAATGCAGAAATGGACTGATAGGTGAGCAGTATGATAAGTCTGACAAGCCAAACACTTTTGAGAATTATGATAGCCAGCAGGCCAATTACTTGTTAACAGTATGATGTGGTCAATATGCCAACTGTTGACTGAAGATGGACTGGTATGATAGAAAGAGAACTGAATGACAAGGGACTAAAAAAGTGAATGCACATCCAAGTCTAATATCTTAGAAAACACTAAGCCATGAGCAGAAATGCTGGAAAAGTAGTACAATTAGGTCTGTGGGAAAATGATGAAACACACTGACTGAGAAGGACTGAGTGAAATGGTTGCAGCTGTTGGCAGAACAAGGTGGAGTAACCGTACGCAAAGCATGCAGAGGAAACTGCATAGAAATGTTTTCAAGTATTGGTTATAAACAGCAATGACCAGGTAGCAAGGGTTTGGATATAAAAAACAGGTAAAACAGACCATGAAACGGTAGCACGTCAATTGAGCAATGCAAAATTAGCTAAGGAATTTGAGCAACTACAAATGGGCGAACACAATATGATTGACCAGCACTGTACAGTGATGATACAATTTGAGTGCACCCACAAATGCAGCAATTCCCAGACTCAGTGTGGGCTGTGGTGTGAGAATATTAGAGATGGGGGTTCCAGGGGGCACAGTCCCCTGCATGAACACAGACAGAAGAACGTGAAGAACTGGAGTGGTGGTCCCAAGAGGAGTAGAACACTAACAAGGAAAAACAGGAGAGCAGGGCTAATGAACCTGGCCAGGAGGTAGGGACAGGAAAAGACTAATGGAGGACAGGCAGGAGGTGGAAGGGAATGAGGGGTGGACAGGTATATGGGTGATGTACAGTAGTAGCTGTAATGTGCCTCACTGTAATTTGGTATTGTCTGAATGACGGTTGCTGTAAAAACCCACCCAAATGAAACACTACAGCATAACAGAGGCAGGACACAGAATCAAGTAGGCACACTGAAAGTACATTGAAATTAAACACTTAGTTGCATGAGGACAGAGAGCAGCAGGATTGGCTGCCCTAAAAAGGCAGTAATTGAAATCAGACTTTGTATCCTCCTACCAATGTGACATGGTATTGTAGCAGACCATTATGGAAAAACTCATGCTAAATAAATAAACCCATTTTTTTTGTTTCCAGATCTTATAAAGCAGACCCATAAATTTGTCACATCTGATTACCAACTTTGGATTCCTCTTATAAAACATAAGTACAGTGGAGAAGCGGGTAATCCAAAGTTTTGACCACGTTAGTTTCTTCTGAGCTTACTTTCAAACTTTGAAGAACAAAAATATATGTCAGTTTGGGTTGACGGATTCCCTCTCACATAGGGACATCTTCCATGCATATATGCATCTGTTAACCCAGAAGTTGTTAAGCTCTGATTTTAATAGTTTGAGTCACAAAACAATTTGTCAATTATGAAGGAACCATCCATTACTGCAATTTTAGAAGTATAAAAGTATGGTTGAACTTTTTTTTTTTTTTTTTTTTAAAACAGATCGATACCAAGAGCTTTAGTTTGTGGATTCTGTGTGTTAATGTGTTTTTTATTTATTTATTTCTTGGAATTGCAAATACCTTTGAGTCAGAGACTCATTTACAAAGGCTCCATGTCTGAGCATACAATACATTAGAATACAGAGAATGTACAATAAAATAGTACAGACAATGGCATACTGAATCACAAGGCAGAATTATGTGGTAAATGAATGCATACACATTTGGGTAACAGTTGGCATTGTGTACATTTGTGGATACAGTGGGTGCAGATGATAAGAGGGCACAGACAATGAGAACATTAGGTGACACTTGAGCCATCAATGAGGATATGTTAGTGTGTTGAATTCTGTAGTCATGGTATGCTACACTTTGCATTAATGTTCTTCTTGGGTAAATTTTCACTATTTTAATAATGGAAAAAACAGCATTTGTAAATAAAATTCCCACTCCATAATACAGATCTTCTCCTGGGGACCAAAAGGAACAACCTTGGACCCATTGCTGATTGGTCTAAGAAAGTTCAAATAAGAAGACAGATGGCTGCTGAACATTGCAGAGTCATGGAGAAGCAGGACAGCATTATATGTATATGACTAACTATTTACAAGAGGTATGCCACTGTTGCCCTACTAATGTTTCAGTTTGATTTTACTATCAGTTATTTTTAAAACTATGTGGCCTCCAGAAAGTTTTGTGTGCTTAATTTTAGGTCAGTTGGATCTCTGGATCTGAGGATTGCTTTGTGTTTCAAAAGGTGAGGAGGTCATTCTGAACTGCAAAGACCTGAGGCTTGAGAACCATGCAGTTTTGAAGGAGTTGATCTGGGAGTGTCAATTGTAACCTATGTGGAAATGGAGGACCCCAAGGCCCAGTTGTGCACTAAGGAGGGAAACAGACAACAGAGAGTGAATGGAAAACTGATAGATATTGAGACGCAGAAGATATTTCACTGTTAAACTAAGAGATACACCTGATTGAGAATTATGATTTCACCTTACTTGGACACTGTTGAAAAAGTTAACTACTCAGTCCTTGTGAGAGAAAATCCAGCTTTGAGCCGTATATTTTGTATCAACTGTTATTTATTGTTATTTATTACTGCCTGTGAATTTATATAAACAAAAATTGGGAAAATGTTTTTTTTAACTGAGTATTTGTGACACAATAAAGATATAAGTGATTTTATAGATAGTGAATGTGGTTGTTTCATATATTGTTCTCTTCTTAGGATTGAGCAAGACTGGCAAACTAAGATATATTTAGGAGGCCATAGAATGCCAGTATGCTCTATGATCAAAAGAAGTATGTCACTTGCTTTTTTTAACAAAGTTATTAGTAGTATTCTACTTTTTATTAAAATATTTGCTCAAAGCTGGCTTACTAAGAAATGTTTAGCCCATTGTTAGTGACTGTGAAAAGACATTGAATAGTGCCAGTTTTCTAATATTTTTATTCTATTACTCATGGAAAAGAGAACATCGTCATAGAGCAGATAAGAGTTATTTGGGACACTACTTCTTTGAGAAGCACTTTATTATAAAAACACTTGTGCCTGAAGAACTTAAATTAGAAAAATTCTGATCCATTGCCATATATTAAAAGGGCTTTGCTGAAGAAATTGCACCATTGCCTGACATAAAGCTGTGCTAAAGCTGGCAGATGCCAGAGACACCAGATCTGTGTGTGCTGATGATGTAAACGTGGTATTGTAGCAGACCATTATGGAAAAACTCATGCTAAATAAATTAACCTTTTATTTTGTTTCTAGGTCTCATAGAGCAGACCCATTAATCTGCCACATCCCCTTTTCAACCTTAGGTTCCCCTTGTAAAACATAAGTAGAGTGGGGGAGCAGGTGATCCAAAATTTTGATCACCTTGGTCTCTGCTGAGCTTACCTTCAAACTCTGAGGAACAAAACAATATGTCAGTTTGGGTTGGCAGATTCCCTCTCACATAAGGATATCTTCCATGAATATATGCATCTGTTAACCAAGCAATTGACAAGCTCTGATTTTACTAGTTTGAGTCACAAAACAATTTGTTTGCTTTGAAGGCCCCACGCATTACTAGTATTTTAGAAGTGTCAAAGTATAGCTAAACATTTTTTTAAACAGATCAAGAACACGAGTTTTACTTTATAGTGTGTACATGTTATTGCATTGAAGTCCGTAGTCTTGGTATGCTACATCTTGTATTAATGCTCTTCCTGGTTGAATTTCCACTAATTTAATTATGTAAAAACAGTATTTGTTAATAAAATTCCCACCTCATTATATAGCTCTTCTCCTTGGGACCAAAATTAATTACCTTGGACCCATTGCTGATTAGCCTGAGAGAGCTCATATAAGAAGAAGACAGATGGCTTCTGAACATTGCAGAGCTGAAGAGAAGCAGGACAGCATTATGTCTATATGCCTGATTATTTATAAGAGGTATGCCACTGTTGCCTTACTAATGTTTCAGTTTGATTTTACTGTCAGTTATTTTTAAAGCTATGTGGCCTTCGGAAATTTTTGTGTGCTTAATTTTAGGTCTGTTGGATTTCTGGATCTGTTGATTGCATTGTGTTTCAAAAGGTGAGGTGGTGGTGACAACCACGGGTTGGGGCAGAAGAAGCCAAGCCGGTATCTGGTATGCATGTGCACCTCCATGCGCATGCATGGCCATGTCTGCTGGGGTCTCAGAATCAGGGAGAAAAACTAGGGAAAAAACTCAAAAATGTAAATTAAAAAAAAAAAAAAAAAAAAGGGTGAGGTGGTCATTCTGGACTACCAAGACCTGAGGGTTGAGAGACATGCAGTTTTGGTGAAGGAGGAGATCTGGGACTATCAAATGCCAACCTATGTGGAAACGGAGGACCCGAAGGACCCGGCTGTGCACTAAGGAGGGAAACAGAGAACAGAGAGTGAACAGAACACTGATAGATAAGGAGATGGAGAAGATATTTCAGTGTTAAACTAAGAGATAAATCTGATTGAGAATTACAGTTTAACATGACTTGGATACTGTTGAAAAGCTGACTAACACTACTCAGTCCTTGTAAGAGTAAATCCAGCTTTGAGCCTTATATTTTATATCAACTATATTCCATTGTTATTTAGTACTGGCTGTGAAGGTATATAAACTAAAACCAGAAAAAAAAATCTATTTTTTAATACTGAGTATTTGGAACATAAAAACGATCTAAGTGATTTTATAGATATTGAATATGGTTGCTTTATATATTGTTCTCTTCTTAGGATTGAGAAAGACTGGCAAACTAAAATACATTCAGGAAGCCATAGAATGCCAGTATGCTCTCTGCTCAAAATAAGTATGTAAGTTACCTTTTTTAACAAATTCATTGGTAGCATTCTACATTTTAAATTTTTTTTCTCAAAGCTGTCTTACTAAGCCATGTTTAGCCCATTGGTAGTGACTTTGAAAAGACATATTGGCCCAGATATTCAAAGCATAGCACGGTGCGCAAAGCAATAGCACAGGAATAGCGCAGAGCCGCCATATTCAAAGGACCATTTAGCGCAAGCTAACAGTAGTAGAACGGGGCAAAGCACTAATGTATGCAAGGGGCAACAGGAAGGGAGGTGGCTCATGATGTCCGTGCAAAGGGATATTCAAAGGCCCAGCGCTGCGCTAGGACACATAGCGTGACACATAGCGCTGCGCTACTCACCGCCTATAAAAGGCTGGTCTTAACCCAGGGCAAAACACAGAGGAGGAGAGACCACAACAGGAAGTGGGAATGTGTGCAGTGCCTGTAGCAGTGATGCTGCCATTGATGGCAGCTGTAATGGAGGAGGAGGTGGAGAGGGAGCAGGCACAACATGGGCCACAACACAGGCCAAGGAGACGGTATGCTCCAAACAGGTGGTACCGACCCAGGGTCTCCTTCGAGACACTGCCTGATGACCACATCATTGGCCAGTACAGGATGAACAGGGAAATGTTGAGGCAGCTCTGTGAACTCCTGCATGAGCAGCTGCACTCAAACACCAGACGCAGCCATGCCATGATAGTGGAGGAGAAGGTGACAGCAGCGATGTGCTTCCTCACCACAGGGACGTTCCAAAGACCAACGGGGGACACCATCGGGCTATTGCAGTCTGCCACCTCACACCTCCTGACCCAGTTCCTAGAGGCTTTCCTGCCACATGCTGGGGAGTTTATAGTATTCCCCAGCACAGCAGCAGAGCACAGAGAAACAATGCAGTGGTTCCATCGGGTTGCGCACCTACCATCCATACTGGGTGCCATTGACTGCACCCATGTCCCCATCCGTGCACCACCTGGTGATGGCAGTGATGTGTACGTTAACAGGAAGGGGTACCACTCCATCAACTGCCAGGTGGTGTGTGATGCGGCTGGGTGCATCACCAATGTCTATGCACAGTACCCCGGCAGTGCCCACGACGCATTCATCTGGCACCAGTCCCAGCTGTGCCAAGCATTCGAGGAGGGCAGGATAACCACTGGTCAACTAATCAGTGAGTAGTAGCATACAAGGCATACACACACCAGCATGCATGGGGGTAGGCATTGCAGGCCAAGAAAGGGGTGTTGGAGGGCTACACAGGGGTGCAGGACAGCATCCAACAGACTGCCGTATGTCACTAACAGGTATACATCCTTTGACAGGGGACAGTGCCTATCCCCTGTGACCCTGGCTGCTGACACCAGTACTCAGACTGGCTACAGTGGCCGAGGAGATGTACAACAAGGCACATGCCAGCACAAGGAACATCATAGAGAGGGTGTTTGGCATCCTGAAGATGCGATTCTGATGCCTAGACACATCAGGTGGTGCCCTACAGTATACACCTCAGAAGGTATGCCCGAATCTTCCTAGCCTGTTGTATGCTGCACAACATGGCAATGAACCATGGGATACAGGCACCTGAACCTGAGGGACAGTCTGACAGTGAGCCAGAGCCAGGGGTCAGGGGGGGATAGTCAAGCACCTTGAGAGAAGGGACCCTCGCATGGCACGCAGGGCCATACAGCACAGGGACAACATCATCAGGACACTGCAACAGACAACAGGGTAAGTACAGACTGCACAACAACTTGAAAAGGTACAATTAATAATGACTTTAATGTGCACATGGACACACATGAGTGACAACAACAATACCAACAGTAAACCTACACAGTGGATCTGACAACATGTGTGCATGTGTTGTGAGTTCGGGGTTGTGCAGGACACGCGTGGGGGGGCCAGACAAACAGTGTGGTGTTGGTGGGGAATTGTGATGTGTGCTGTGAGGGTAAGTGATGCAACCGTGGCAGTGGAGGTGTGTGTGTGCATGTGTGAACGTGCATGTGGGTGTGCCTATGTGGCAAGTGTGGGGTGATGAGTGCGCTGTGCCGCATAGTCAGCATGGCCATCAATGACACCTCCCACCATGCATGCGACGGTGCCACCACTGTGGGACACAGACCCTGGTGTGCTCTGTGCAGAGGACAATGCTGATGTGAAAGGCGAGGCAGGAAGAGTAGGCCTTCTGTGCCCCCGGGGTACGGTGGAGCCTGACAGGGTGGGTGGACATCCACAGCGGCACTGGGTCACAGATGGGGTGTGTGATGCTGTTGAGCTGAAGCCACTGGCAGCCCTGCATCCACAGCCTGCTGGCCTGTGTGCCCCTGTGCCATCTGCACCACAGCCAAGCATCCCATGCTGGTGAACCCCATGCACCCCACGCAGGACATTCCGTATGTCAACCACTGCAGCCGACAGACCAGCAAACCCACCCACCAGGCAGCCCATCCTGTCCTCCGCCCGCTGTTCAGCATGGGCAAAGCCCACTGTGATGGCCTCTCTGATCTGCGCAAGCTCATGGCGCATCTCCCTCTGCATGCCATGAAGGTCCACACATGCCCCCTGCTGGGAGGTGAGAGCAGCCTGCAGGAGTGGGCAGGCACCATGGGAATCCTGTCCCAGGGGCACATTACCCTGAGCTGTAGCTGGCAGAGGTGCCTGCTGCACAGGAGCAACTGGATCCTGGCACATGGCAGGCATGTCCTGCTGCTGGCGACTACAGGTGGTGGTCTGTGGAATGGTATGGGCATGGACACCAATTTGCGTTGTACCCTGCACACCCTGTGGTTCTGTGTTGTTCCCTACACTGCCCATCACCATGTACACAGGTACAGCCACACCGGTGATGCTGCATGCACCACTGGCACCTGTCCCACAGCCTGCCGGCAGCCCCTCCCCTGCATCCCCATGCACAGGCACAGCCAGGTGTTGCGCCAAGTCAGACACATCAGTGTCCTCACCACTGGTGATGGTGAACAGTAGGACATCCCCTCCACCACCTTCCTCCGACTGTGCTGCATCCTGGTATCCGGTGTATCCCAATACCCCTACCGACCCCTCCCCAGTCAATAGCTGCCCTTGGCTATGTGTGTGCCACACATGCATGGCGTCTGTGCGGCCATCTGTTGCACCATGCCCGGATGTTGAAGGTCGTTCCCCATCATCCACCTCCACTACTGTTGGGACCTGTCTGCACATCCTTGTCAGCCCTTGTTGTCCTGCAGGCCAGGCAGTCACCACTGTGGAGACAACAGGGACAGGGTCGGTCACCCGTACATAGCCACTGTGTGCAAACACCACCACCACTACCACCACTACTCCATGCACACCCCAGGACATATACCCCCTTCACACAGGCCCGTGACACCATGCACTCACCAAACCCACAGTGGCCATGCCCATACCAGGCAGCTGTTAGGCAGGCCACTGTGCACCCTGTGTAGGACACCCACAGCATGACCGTGCACCCATGGCAACATAACATAGGGTATACACATGCGAATACTGACCTGTCCTTGGCAGTGCAAGAGGCGTCTCACACCCACTACCCGGCACACCTGTGACCGCCACCATTCTGAGGGTCGATGCCACCACAGCCATGTGTGGCTCCTCCACCCGCTGCTGGTGTTCAGGTGGTCCACCACTGGTCCTCATCCTGTCCCTCAGTCACTGGGCCTCCTCCTCCTTCGCACGTCGCAGGAGGTCATTCCATCTCTTCCGCACAGCTTCGGTTGTCCTGCCACGTCCCCCTATGGCACTCACAACTGTAGTCACCTCCTCCCAGTTTTGGTGCACCACTGCATCAGTGGCCCTGTGCGTGTGGAGCACCTGCTCCTTCTCCTTCACGGCATGCACAAGGGTGTTTAACTCCTCTTGTGAGAAGTTGTGTGCACGTATGCGCTCCTGGCACTGCCGAACCTATGGGATAGTCAATAAGGGACATGTGTCATCAGCCGTGTTGGTACTGCATTGCATTACACAGACATCACAATGCCCCCCCTCCAGTGCCACAGGCCACATGGACATATGGGAGTGCTGCATGTGCATGTACAGTGCACACGCCACTAGAGTCACTGTGCATCCCGTGTCTGTACAGTGAGCCCTGTACACACATGTGCACTACCCCTACCCTAACCACCTTGCACTGTACTGTGCCCTTTGTGTTCACTACAGTGGTTGCATGGACAAGTGCACTAGTATGTACACAATGTCAGGACCCAATGCAATTACCCCATGGTGCATGGGCTGGCACAGTTCCGGGACACTGCGTACATCCTGCATGGGTGCCATGGCCTGTCATGCCACATATCCAGGGAGTCATGTCAGTGGGTAACTGTTGCAGGACACACCCCTGCAGGGGATTGTGCACAGTGCACTGTACATTTGGTTGCAGATGTCTAGGGATGTGCACCATCACCAGGCACAGTGCTTGCCTGTGGTCCAACATGGGTCAGACCATTCACCAGAGACTGCATCTCTGTGCCTCTGTCCATGCTGAACCTGTTCTGGGATACTGACATTCAATAGTGTCCTACAGCAGTCATACACACCTGCCTCACGCTGCTCTTCCTCCTGTTGCATCTGTACACCAATATTATTTATTCTTAGATTCCTTATCAGGCTGCAGTACCACAACACAACACAGGTGGTGCACCGCACTCCCTTTTATAGCCCATCCAGGTAATCAAGCATATCAGTCATGCAAATGAGTGCATAATGATATGCTAATCACACAGTTTGCCCATGCATGCATAAGTACCCTCATTGCATACCCTGTTTGAATATGGCCCGATTTGCCCGTGCTAGCACAGCCACACTGTGCAAATGGCAGTGCAGGCAATTGGTGTTGCAGCACCACGACTATCCAGATAGCGCAGCGCTTATGTGCTTTTAGCCGCAACAACACGCACATTCTGCGCGCCCCCATGTCCGCCGCTATCACCCAGTTATAGTGCGACGTAGCGCCACGCTGGACAGCATAGCACGGTGCTATACGCATGCGTGGAACACAACCTCAGGGCCATGCTGGGGTCACGCATGTGCAGTGTCATTGCTTCCGGCTAGCGCCGCGCTATGTCATGTGATAGTGCAGCGCTGCAGGGATTGTTGAGGTGCATTCCTGGTAGGGCAGAGTGTTTGTGTCCAACAACAGTACAGTGCCAAGTCTGGACGTGCAAGACAGCGTGCAGTTGTGCACAGGGCCAGGCACTGGGGGACATAGAGTCCGCGAACCTGGTTCAGCTGGTGATGAAACGGCACAGGAGGCTGTTTGGGGAGGTGAGGGAGGGGGACCTCCCACGAATGCAAGTGTGGGAGACGGTGGCTAGGAAGCTCAGTGAGCGTACCGGCATACCCTGCAATGCAGAGAAGTGCCACCACAGGTACACGGACCTGAGGCGCAGGCAGAGGCAGTGGCTAGAGCGATACAGGTGCATGGTGCATGATGGCACTGTGCCTGTGCCAGGTGAGTTGTGTTGCATGTGGAGTGTGCATATATGTAATGCTTTGTGTGCATGTGGGTGTGCGTGTGGTTGTGCAGAGGGGGTGGTGGTGTGGGGGGGCTGGCCGTGGGTGAGTGGGTATGTGGGTGTGGGTGTACAGCGGGGGTGGTGGTAGGGGTGTGTGCTCTGGGTGTGGGTGTGTGGGCGTGTGTGTGTGTGTGCACAGTTGTGCGCAATGGTGCACTGTGCTGTTGCACACTGTGTACAGGCACAGTGGCATATGTATTCCCCATAGGTGCACAGTGCATGCGGTGACCATTGCTGTGGGTGGAGGGTGGGGTGCATTGAGTTTAGGGCTGCATGCGCATCTTGCTGTGTTTCACGATGTGTATGTTGTGTCATGCTCTAACAACACTTTCACATTTGTCCACTGTAGAGCAGATCAAGCAGCCCATGCCTGCAGGTGCGACTCAGCCCAGGACACAGGAGCGGAGATGAGACAGCACGAGGGCCTCATCACTCCCACAGCATGCACAGGAGAGTGGCACTGATAGCGGTGGCGTGTTGCGTGAGTACCTATTACATTGTTCTGTGATGTGTACACTTTCATGACGCTGTGCACGACATCTGGGTGTCCAGCCACTCACTTGTCTGCAAAGGTCACTGGGCTGGTGTGGTGTAGCAGTGTGGTGTGCGGTACAGGTGTGTTTCACACCACAGCTGGGTGCTATCAGCCTTGCCTGGGGAGCGGTCACATTGCAGTGCTATGCATGTGGCAGATGGTGTTGCTTGCTTGGGTGGCGGGTGTTCCGTGGGGACACCATGCTGATGGATGACCTTTCCACCTCTGTGGTGCATCCATACCACCACCCACAGGACGTTCACAATTGCACAAGTGGTGGTTGCTTGTTGTGCATGCGGGACAATACGGAGCATGCCTTGCAGACTTACCTCTCACCCTTCTGGACACCTGCTGTGTAGCACTGCCTGTCACACTGTGCTACATACTGGCACTGTGCCGTATGCATTGTACGTCCATCCATGTGTGTGTCTCATTGCGAGGTCACTGTGTTGCTGTTTAGTTGCAGGATACGGATATCACTGCTATTACATTATGTGCATCGTTCCCTGCCAATGTTGACTGTGGCTGTGGAGGTGGTCCTCACTGTGTGGGGGGGGGCCCTGTTATGTGGGTTGGGGACACTGACATGTACCATGTCTCCATTGGGTGATATGCTTTCAGTGGTATTGCCTGGTGGCATGTGAAGGCCCTTCAGTGACAGCGTCTGTGCCCTGGCTGACTGTTGTCCCCTGGCCTGTGTTGGTCATTGCCAGGACACTGTCATGGTTCATTGATGCTCCTGCATGCATGTCGTCATTGTTTGTTCTGCGCTCTGCATTGCTGTGCATTTCCATGTGTGGCTGGGCAGCATGTCCCAATGTGTGGATGCCCTTGTGCATGTCCTTGCATGTCCCTTGCACCCAACTCACCGGGTTTCAAGCTGTGTGTCTGCCATGTCTAGCGGTGTGCTGTATCATGATGGGTGCTGTCATATGTCCCCTGGTGCTGTCAGGATCACTGTCATCATCCATGTTGGATTCTGTGTTGGTGCCTGTGCTGCATTGTGGGATGTTGCCATGTTGTCATACCACTGCAGAACTCAACACCGCCAGGGATAACCCATTGGGACATGCTGTCCATCTTTGTATGGCAAGGGTTGGCTGCTGGTTGCCTCCTGTGTGGTGTAACATCCTCATGGTCTCACCCTTCCTCTTGTAGGGCCACTATGGGCATCGCTGTGGGCAACGCATCCCGAGGAGACAGAGGGAATGGAGGAGCTGCTCCACAGGATTGTGAGGCAGCAGTGGACACAGATCGAGCAGCAGGCCATCATAATTACTGAGACTAGGAGGGTGGGGAACATCCTGGAGGCTCGTCTCCTTGCTGCTGCGGACACACAGTTATCTCCCCTGTTGTTTTTAAGTCAGCCCTCACCACCCCCCTCACTGGACTTGATTCTCCCTTTCTTGCACATTGTCTTCTGTCCCTGTGTGCGTCCTCCTCCTCCACTTTGCACCCTTGGCCTGTGTCTTCCAGTCCCTCCATCTGTTGTTGTCCTTATGTTTACCTTTGTGTGCCTTTCCCTGCTACTGATGTTGCCAATTTTATCCTGTGGTGAGCATCTGGGGTTGTGTGTTGGGGGGGCTTGGTGGGTATTTTCTAGTTCTGTTTCAGTGTTGTGGGGAGGGTTGTTCAGTGGTGGCTGGTGCATTTTGTACTCTGGGGTTTGTTACTCGTTATGTTCTGTGTTATATTTGCTGTTGTGTTTCCGTTTGCTTTCCTGTTCATTATTGTTTATTACACTGGTTAATGACATTTTACGGTGTCCTGTGTCATTCTTGAGTGCTGGGGTTCCACATGCTTTGTACTGTTGCTGGTGTTCTCCACATGGGTCTGGGTTGTTGCTGGACTTTCCCGTGGTTGTGTGGCATCCTCATGGGTGGGCGCTGTGGTGTGCTCCTGATACCTCATTCCAGCATGTGTTGCCTTGCATGTGTCCCAGGGTTAGGCTGTCTCTGCACTGTATTCCATTGTGTGTTTGCACTGCCTGCCTGGTGCTATATTCAGTGCTGTGTTATTCCTGGGCTTTTTTTGCACTGCACTTCTGGGCCTGTTTGCCCAGTTTCTTTTGCTTGCTATATTCAGTGGGGTTTTCCCCAGGCTATTCGTTTTGAATATGGCTGGCCTTTTGCTCTGGGCTAGGTTTGCATGCCAGACAGTGCTATTCACTGCCAGGGGCTAACCTTTGAATATCTGGCCCATTGAGTAATGCCAGTTTTATAATATTTTTATTGTGTTATCCATAGAAAAGAGAACATCTTCATAGAGGAGATAAGAGTTAATTAAGATACTATGGTTTTGAGAAGCACTTTATTACAAAAGCACTGGTGCCTGAAGAATTTAAATTAGAGAACTTTGATCCACTGCAGTGTACTAAAAGGGCTTTGCTGAAGAAATTGCACCGTTCCCTGACAAAGTTGTACTGAAGTTGGGAGATGCCAGATCTGCGTGTGCTGATGACTTAATTCTGAAGATCTTTGCCCGAGCAGAGAAGTATGATTTGAATCTTTGGCACAAAAAAATACAGGATAAAAGCAGCAGCTGATGTGAAAAAATAATAAGTTAGAACAGGAACAAACAGAGAAAAGCTGATTTCTGTACTCAACCTTGGTTTAGTTTTATTTATACAAGTTCTACTTTAGGGACTAAAGAAGACATTTAAAGATTTTTGAACCTATGAACACTTTTCTATTTTAAAGGCTGTTTGGGAGGAATTTTTTTTTTATTATGACAGTATATATTTATATACTGTGATACACTATTTTTATTATAAAAATACTGGCTGGAAAATATGAGACTAAGAAATACAAATGTATTGAAGGAGATTCCAGCTATGAAAAAATGGCAATAAAAAGATTGCTAAATGTATTAGATATTCAAGCAATTTTAATAGTTTAAATTCATTAGGCAGTGTGCATCCTCGGACCTCATTCCCCCCAAAACTGAGCACACTGTTAATGGAGACACAGAGAGAAAACTTTTTAATGCAAGCAATCCACAATCTAGAAACTCAGCAAAAGATAAACAAATTGCACAATAAATCTTAGCGAGGATCTGTTAATATGCTGTAATAGGGAGACAGAGCCTAGTGATGTTGAAAACCTAATAATGATTCACAGTATCAAAATACATCTGGGGTAGCAATGTAGAAGATTCAAAATAAGGAAATTACTTTGTGGATATATATATTTTTTTTTACTTCATAATTAGCAATGCAACAGCTTGATACACTATCTAATGGCTCAGATAATCCATTCATATAGGTAGGATTGCAAGAAAGTTAACAGAAAAAATAAATTTAGGAGCACATACAGTAATGAGAATTAGTAACCAATTAAAACCTTTTGCAGAACAAAATAACATTTCAATGGATAGAGAATTAAACGCAATTAAACATGCTCTTCTACAAAATAAGTTTCTTCTAAAAGAAATGTTGACTGCACTAAGTATGCAAACTAAGAACATAACATTGTCTACTAAAGAGGGATGGAGTAAACCAATGATTATTACCATGAGAGAGGAAAAAAGTAATGCATGAACAAAATCAAAACATTACTGAGCAGATAGTGACAGAAAATATCAAGGAAATATAGGGTGCAATTAATTAAAGAAATTACAGAAATAATTATAGAAAAAGAATCAGAACAGATAACAAAACTGGTCAAAGAAAGAAAAAAACCCAGGGGGAAGTAAATCCAACTGCTGAGTTCTTAATGCAGAATAAAGCCAAATAAGAATAAACTAAAAACCATGGAGTACAGAGTATTCCAAGTGGCACTCAAAGAAAGCAAATCAGAAATTAAGGAAAAATGAAAAAGTAGAGATACACCCAAATGATTCAAATACAGATGTAGAGCAAAGTGAACTAGAAAAAGCTCAAAAGAAGAAAAGTATGATAAATAATAACAAGAGCCCCGAAACTAGCATGTTAACAATGGTGTCATGTATATTCTCTGCAAAAAAAAAAAAAAAAAACGTGTTAATGGACATTAGGGTTCCAGTATCAAAAGTAGGGAAATTACATCTTAGGGTTGGAAACTGAGGGGGAGGGTGGGGTCTTATGTTTGGGAACCCTAACACCCACCCATGTAGGAACAGGTATGAAGGGTGTGCTTTGGGTTTTGAACCCTGATGCTCACCCCATTCCAAGAGTAAGCATGCTAAGGTGGGTACAGAATAAGAGACTAGGGTGAGCATTAGGGTTCGCAACCCCAAGGCACATCCCTCACGCCTGTTCTTGCATGCAGGGTGGGGTTGGAGTGTTAGGGTTGGAAACTGAGGGTGAGGGTGGGGTCTTAGAGTTGGGAACCCTAAGATGTTATTTCCCATGTTGTGATCAAGAGTCCTGTTTTGCAATCAAAGAGTCCTGTTTCAAGCCTCACATCTAAATTTTCCTAAAGGAAATAATGGGAAATTTTGAAATTGAATAACTTTGGAACAAATTAATATGTTTTCACCAAACCTTCAAAAGGCACCACTGTGACACAAAACCTATATAACCTAAAAATTTCAGACCAAAATTCCATATCATTTTTGCACAATGTGGTGACAAAGAATTTGACAAAAAACTGTAATTTACATTTTTTTTTTGCTACTCCATATCTCTGCATCCACACATCCAACCGAAATGAAACTTATAACAGCAAGAGATCTTTGCTGACTGATGGAGCGTACTACATTTCATGCAAATTGTGTGAATGACTATGAAGTTATTAAAGCACAAATTGCAATAAAGAATCTGGTTTCACAATCAAGAATCCTGTTTCACAATCAAGATTTCCCTGTTTAGAGCCTGGCATCTAAAATTTTCTCTTAGGAAATAATGGGAAACTTTAAACTAAACTTTGGAATGTATTAATATTTTTTTCACCATACCTTCAAAATGCACTACTGTGACCCAAGACCTATATACCCTATAAAGAATACTGGACAGTCAACTATGCACAGCCAGTGTGTTGGGCAACAGAGGGGTTCTGATTCCCTCTGACATCAAGAGTGAAGCTTGAGAGGTCAATGGGAATCAGAATCTTGAGGTAGCAGAACACAATGATTATATACAAAGTTGCTCATCCTGTATATTTTACAGTGTATAGTATTATGTGAAATGTGTGCATTTTGTTTTTTTCTCTTTCACAATGAAACTGGCTTGTGCAGTCTCTAGGGGTTGTAGAAAGCTCAATTGTTAGGAGGATAGATTTGGGGTCAGGGAGGGAGGGGGAGAAGGAGGTTAGTTGCTTACCTAGTGCCATGGTTTGGAGTGATGAAGAATGGATCCTGAGGATTGCTAGGGCAGCAGAATGGGAGTGAGAGCTGGATGTCATTGTCCACCTAGGAATCAATGACTTGGCTAGGAGAAATCAGGAGGAGTTCATGGAATTGGGGAGTGGTCTTAGGCAGGTAGCATGCTCAGTGGCCTTTTCTGAGTTGTTGCCTGTCTGCAACAGGGAGGATGATCGGGTACTCTGTACCAAGAGCTTCAACCAATGGCTGAAGGTTTGCTGCAGAGAGGAGGGTTTTGGCTACATTGGGAACTGGGGTCCCCCCTGGAAGGATAAGGGATTATACAGTGGAGATGGCCTGCATCCATCTCAGAGGGAGACCACAGTTCTCGGTGGATGGTTTAAATACTAAGTTGGCAAGCATTTAATCTTGCCAAGGGAGGTGGTGGAAGGAATCAGGGAAACAAACTGTCCATCTATGCAAGCTGAAGCAGTCAGCAGGGAAAACCCTAAGGGAGGGAAATCCCCAAGGGTTTCTAATAGCAGGAAAAGCAGAATGGACGAAATGAAGATGGATGGGAATGGGGCACTGACAAGAAGAATGGTAGAAGAATATGGAAGACCATGTGCACAAATGCTCGAAGTCCAGGAAATAAAAATCCCAGACCTTGTGGCCATCATGGCAGAGGTTGACCTGGGCACTGTCACCACTACTGAGTTATGGTGTAATGACAACTATAACAGGGATATCACTATACCAGGTTATACTGTCTTTAGGAAGGACAGGGAGGGTAAGAAAGGAGGAGGAGTGGCTCTCTACATAAGGGATAGCATAAAAGCTACAGAGACACAGAGAATACAGGGAGTGGAAAAGGCACTGGGGTTTACCCTAGGGACAGGAAATGGAACCACTAGATGCACTGGTGTAATCTACAGACCTCCAGCATGGGGGGGAAGAGATGGATAAGGTACTGGTGGAAGCCAACCAAAAGATGGTGACCAGGGAGAGGTGCTGCTTGGGGGGCACTTCAATCTGCTGGATGTAGATTGGAGCATCACAGCTGCAGCTTCAACTAGAAGCAGAGACATTATGGACTCCCTGTAGGGGGCATTCCTCAGCAACTAGTAAAAGAGCCCACTCATGAGGGAGCAATATTGGACCTTGTACTCACCAACAGAGAAAGTGTTACAGACATCATGGTGGGTGTCCACCTGGGGACTAGCGATCACCATATGGTGTGGTTCAATATATGTACTGGGCCACAGTTGAACCACACAAAGGCAAGGGTCCTCAACTTCAGGAGCACTGACTTTACTAAGATGGTGGAATGCCTCAGGGATGCCCTGGTTGCAGGGGAGGCATGGGTGGAGTGGAGATACAGTGGGGAAAAAAACTAAGAGGCCATAGTGAAGACAACAAACCTCTGCGTCAGGCAAGTAGGCAAGAGCAAGAGGAAAAACAGACCGCAATGGTTCTCAAAATGGGTTGCTGGGGAAGGTAAGGGAAAAAAGTTAGCATTCAGGAGGTATAAGGAGACACAAAGGGAGGAGGATAGAGAGGTGCATCACAAAAAGCAGAGGGAGAAAGGGAAAGCAGTCAGGAGTGCAAAGGCACAAATGGAGAAGAAAATAACCCAGGCAATAAAGAAGGGGGATAAAACATTTTTCAGATGTGTAAGCAAAAGGAGAAAAACTGGAGGAAGGACTGTAAGGATAAAGAGGGATGAGGAGGAGTGTGTGGAGGGGAACCAGAAAAAGGCAAACATACTGAACAAATATTTTTGTTCAATGTTCACAGTGGAATGGGAAGGTGAGGGACCACAGATAAGTGACAGGAGTATCAAAAGTAGGGAGGTGAACACTAGTCCATTTACAGAGGTGAGAGAGTCCCGAAGGAACTCACAAATCTGAAAGTAGACAAGGAAATGAGGCCAGACAGGATACATCCAAGGATATTGAAGGAGCTCAGAGATGTGCTGGCTGCACCACTAACAGTCCTGTTCAACCACTCACTGGAGACATGACTGATACTGGAGGACTGGAGGAGAGCAAATGTACTCCCACTTCACAAAAGTGGTAGCAGGAAGGAAGCTGGCAGCTACAGGCCAGTCAGCTTGACGTCCGTGGTGGGGAAATTAATGGAATCACTGCTGTTGGAAAGGATTGTGGAATATCTTGTAACCAGTAGCTTACATGATCTGAGGCAGCATGGATTCCTTGGGGGTTGTCATGTCAAACAAATCCGATAGATTTCTTTGCCTGGGTGACCAGGGAAGTAAATCAGGGTGGAGCAATGGATGTGGCCTTCCTAAATTTCAGTAAGGCTTTTAACACTGTTCCACAAAAGAGACTAGTAAACAAGCTAGGCAGCCTGGAAGTGGGTCAAAAAGTGATGAAATAGATAAGGAATTGGTTGGGGGAATAGGCATCAGAGAGTGGTGGTAAATGGCGTTCACTCTGAGGAAGGGAGGGTGACCATCGGCGTGCCATATGAATCAGTACTGGGACAAGTCCTCTTTAACCTCTCTAATAGTGACATTGCGGAGGGGATAGAAGGGAAGGTATTCCTTTTTGCAGATGACAGTAAAATCTGCAATAGGGTAGACACTCCAGATGAAGCCTTAATTGGTGAAGCACCAGTACACCTGCAAGCAGATCACTCATGTGTGTTGGAGTGATTCACAAATAAAATTCATTTTCTTTGAAGTTACAACCTGATTTTTGGCATTTATTGCCTCCTTCATGGGGGTATCACTCTCCTGGATCTGGAGTGCAAGTTATTCTCATTTCTATGTTTATTGGGGCCGGCAGCCCTTAACTCGGACCCTGCCCAGTGTTGTAGAGCAGCACTAACTTTGTCTTGCTTAGACACTCCAGGGGGGCTGGAGAAAATTACTAGGGATCTAAGAAAGCTTGAGGACTGGTCAAGAGTGTGGCAGCCAAGTTTCAATATGAAGAAGTGCAAAATCATGCATTTAGGGAATAGAAACCCGGGTGCAGAGTACAAGATGGGGAGAGTGGTACTGACAACCACCAAACAGGAAAGAGACCTGGGGATAATCACATCTGATGACTTAATGGTGGCCAAACAGTGTGACAAGGTTGTGGGGAAAGCTGGTGAAATGCTAGGGTGTATATTTTATTATAAATAAACAGTAAAAAATGCAACAGATCCTAAGCATTACTGGAACGTCATAAAAACTTTAAAAAAAAAAACAAAAAAACAATAGAGATAAAACTGACAGAAAACGGAATAACTCCATCACCAAAAAAAGCAGCTGATATTCTAAATAACTATTTTGTAAATCTCCCTGATTTGAAGGATAAACTCAAATCAAACACTGAAAATGGGAAAGCAAAAACAGTTCATAAGGAAATTATAAAAGATGAAACCACACCAACGTTCAGATTTTTAAAAATCATGGAGAAGGTTGTAATTGTAGCAATAAATAAGTTAAAATCTAATAAAACCAGCAGGATGGACAGCATATAAGCTAGATTCATTAAAGATTTGAAGTCTGAAATTGCCCCAACATTAACGGAATTATTTAATAGTAATATGTTAGAAGGCATTTTTCCAGATATTTAGAAATGGGTGAAAATCATACCAATATACAAAGGTGGCAAAGCTTCCAACCCCTCAAATTATAGGCCAATTGCCTTGCTATACATAATTTCTAAAATAATTGAAAGCCTTGTTCACAGCCAACATATGGAGTATTTGGAAAAATATAACAAACACAAGATTCCAGTCGAGGTTTAGAAAGGGGCAGTCCACGGACCCAGCGCTCACAAGCTTCATTGATTTGGTTTCTTCGCCATTTGATGGGGGAAGGGCCATGGGCACGGTATTCCTGGACTTGTCCAAAGTGTTCAACCCTATGGAACATGAAATTCTATTAAATAAAACAATTATGGCTGAGGAATCACTTAGATGATGTCATTAATATTTAACAAATCGATTTCAACTAGTAACAGTGGGAGGAAAAAACTCAGACCTAATTCCAATAATTTATGGAGTCCCACAATGATCATTTTAGGACCCCTGCTGTTTCTCATTTACCTCAATGAACTTCCCAATCACATTTACAGTACAGATATATGTTTATACACTGATGATGCAGTGTTAGTAGCAGAAGGAAAAGATATAGATGAAGTGAGACATTAATTACAACCTGATTTCTACTTTCTCCATCAGTGGTTCATGTCCTCTAAATTAATCTTAAATATTAAAAAAAAAAAAAAAAATCAAACAACGTTTTTCAGTACTAATTATAGAAGCAAAACTAAGGATGCAAATAAATTAGAAATGAAAACATTAGATGGCTCAGTTGTTACACAAATGTCTACATGCAAATACTTGGGACTTCAAATTGATCAAAACTTCACATTTGAATATCATATTGCACAATTACAAATAAAATAAATAAAAGGATAGGAGCTTTGAGGCAAGCATCGAACTGTTGAACTAAAAAAGACTGTTTAATAATAGTAAACCAGTTGATCCTACCACTTTTGGACTATGGAAGCCATGTTTACAATAATGCTAGTAAAAAAAGCTTTACAAAAACTCGATACCATTTATCACAGATTAGCTTGATTTATCTTAAAATGCAGTTACAATACTTACCACTGTCAACTATATCAACAACTTGGATGGAACTCACTAGAGACCAAAATAAATGGACTAGGGAAGGTTTTATTATGCAAAATGTTAAAAAATGGTAAACCCTAAGGACTCATTAACAAACTTCAGTGACCTAATCATAATTTCCAGTTGAGGAAAAAATCTAAGGAATTGGTGATACCAAAAATAAATAACTTTAGTAAAATGACATTTAAGTATTAAGTAGACAATACATGGAATAGTTTGTCTTCTGAAATGAGAACCCTAGAAATGTCTATAAATACATTTAAATCTCATTTCAACTCATTTGCACAAGTGTACATGTGATGAATAAATCTTTTTGGATTTTCTTGCAAACTGCGCACAAATAATTGAAATATTGGATTAAGTATGCATGTGTGCACTTGTACGTACTGTATATGTATTGGAATGTATGGTTGTTAGAGATGGAGCAAATTTTTAATCCGCTGGCGAAGTGAACACTTTGCGTTGGCGGAGCACATTGCTAAGTGGGCACTGTAAAGTGCTCACTTCACGTTGCTATTATGTCTTAACACAAAGTAAGGTGAAGGGACAAGTAAATAGGCAGCCCCCCACACATCACATGGCTTACAGCACTGTAAGTCACATGCTTTAACCAGGCAGGAAGGAAGTGAGTCAGAGAAGCAGTTTCACTTTCTCCTTTGCATTCGTAGAGGGAGAAGGCTTTGTGTAGAGGACAGCAGTGTAGAGTCAGTGACTGAAAGTGCTTTATTGCCTTCCTGTGAAGAAAACAGCAGCATTTTTAAAAGCTATGTATTTATTTAGTTTTTATATTGTGTTTGTGATTTTTTTGGTAGTGAATTTATTTTTATAAGTTTTGTTGTGTGTGTGTGTGTGTGTGTGTGTGTGTGTGTGTGTGTGTGTGTGTGTGTGTGAGACTTGTGTGGGAAGGATGGACCCTGGAGAAGGTGAGTTGCTAGCCCATGGGCATAGTCAGAGGAGGGAAGTGCGGACATGTGAGGGTGGTCATGTGAAGCTGAACCGCTCCCGACTCCTGGGTGTTGCTTCCCTCTGAGTGGAAGCAACAACAACATCAGCAGCAGCAGCACCACCACCACCAGTACCACCGGTGGCTGCTGTGCATCCACCTTCTTCACCACTACCACCACCACCAGTAGCAGCTGTAGGGGCCCCAACAGCACCACCTCCTCCGCCACATTAGGTGCGCCTGGAAAACATAGGTGGTGCGAGGACTGTGTCTGGTCCCCCCCACAGCTCCCCAATGTGGGAGTTTTTTTTAACTCTGTGGGGGGTAGACAGCACAGTTGTGGTGTACCATCTGTGTGGTGTGCTGGTGCATGGTGGCCCCCGGGGGACACAATTGGGGACCGGTGGCCAGCACACCCACATGTTCAACCACCACAAGGTAGAGTGGCAGGCCACCACGGAAGGGGCCAGGTATCCACCTGCTGGCCCTTCTGTGGCAGTAGCCGAGGGTGCTGCTGGGGTTGAAGTTGTGCCTCACCGCAGCAGGAGGAGGGCCAGTACAGCAGCTAAACCACCACCCCCACCACAGCCACCAGCATTCCCATCTCCACCACCACCACCACCACCCACCACCACCACCACCACCACTACCTGGATTTCCACCTGCAGTGGACCCCGTCATAGTCCCTGCAACAGAGGCCGACATCGCCCTGGTGTGGGAAGCCCTGGAGGAGAATAATCAGAGGGTCGGTGCTTTGCAGCAGCAGGTTGACACAATACAAGAACAGCAGCAGCAAATACTGACAATGCTGCACCTGCTGCTGGACCACCATGGCATCCCACGGCCACATTAAGGGATTGTTTTCTGGACCCCCCACTCCACTATTGTGTTGTACTGTTTGTGTGTGTTTTTTCTTTGTTGTTGTTTAATAATATACATTTTCCCTTCCAGGGGAATCTTTCTTGCTCCACATAGTGCAATACATTTCTGTGAAAACCACCCATAATTTCATTACAGTGTGTCACGTGACTGAGGAATTCCCGTTCTGAAAATCCGCCCACATTCTACCCCCCCTTCTCAGCAACGTTAGGACATGATGCCAGGGAGAGCACAGGTGCATGCTCCATTACAGTGAATGTCCGATTGTCTGGCAGCTTTCCGAATGTTTCTTTATGTTACAATGGTAAGTTTGTGGTGAAATGTGTGGGCACGTTTCCAGTAAGGAGAGCCTTGTTAGTGGAAATATTCCCACATTTCACCACAAAGTAAACCTTATAACATACTGTAATGAAACATTGGGATAGCTGCCAGACATTCACTATAGTGGAGCATGCACCTGTGCTCCCCCTGGCATCACGTCCTAATGTTGCTGAGAAAGGGGGACAGAATGTGGGTGGCTTTTCTGAACGGAAATTCCTCCATCATGTCACACACTGTAATTAAATTATGGGTGGTTTTCTCAGAAATATATTGCACTCTGTGGAGCAAGAAATATTCCACTGGAAGTAAGGCCCCCACATATTAGGTTATGTGCATCACCATAACTATGTAACATGGTGAATCTCTGCAAAGCAGCAGCACAACAATCTGCTGAGAACTCTGACCTGTATTTTTTTTTTAATGCTATGTTACAACTTCCTTTACTTACATCCTGACTGGAATGATATGAGAATTTCCAATAGTTGAGTCTGCTGTACTACCTTTTTTCATGTGTGAAATAATGAAAGGAGCATTCCTTTTAAATTGGTGTTTACCTGGTCTTTGTCATTGTTTTCCTTTGCTTTTCTCCATCACATCAGTTAGCTGTTATATATCACTTCTGTTGTAAACTAACAGTTATGCAGCAGGCAGTGTTTTATGACACCATGGAATAATATTTATTGAATAGCAGCTGCAAATAAATACAAACCTGGTCAGAACAATATTGAAAGGCGCGCTCATTTCTTTTTTCATACATGGAAAAAAGTAGTCAACTAAGTAAAGCAGACAGAAATTGTGAAAAGAAGCATATCGTTCAAGTCACAACTTGGAGGTAACTAGTGGCTGTGGCAATGTAAAGTAGCATAAAAAAGTACAGTTCAAAATTGTCACAACATTCTTGCAATGCTGCTTTAATTGATAATGTCAGTCAGTATGACATCATGAGCTCACAACAATCACACAACACACAAAATGCATCCCTAGAATTAATGGTGCACTCAGTCATGCATGCAGTGGTGGCACAGAGTCCCCAGATTTATTCTGCAGGCCCAAAATGCATCCTCCTTGTGTGCAGAAAATTGACAAGTGGTAACACAGTGAAATGAGACTGTTTCAGCACATATAAAGTCCCCCAGAATTAATGGTGCACTCAGTCATGCGTGCAGTGATGGCACAGAGTCCCCACATTTTTTCTGCAGGCCCAAAATGCATCCTCCTTGTGTGCAGAAATTTGTCAAGTGGCAACACAGTGAAATGGGAGTGTTTCAGCACATAGAAAGTCCCACAGAATAAAATAATGACCGTGAGCGTCCTGTTGCTGGTCCAATGTGTTCTGCAAGGTGATTCGAGCAAATGCAATGTGATCATCTCAAGTGGATGGAAGGGTGCCCTTTGGCTGTACAGTAATAGTAGCCTTCGTGAGTATATATATATATATGTTTGTGTATTTTGTAGGTGAGGTGGGGGGTTGACATGGACATGTACTCATGGTATTGTTCCATGTCACAGGTCACAGAAAGTGTTGGTGTACACAGTCCAGTGCTCAATGAGAATTTTGCATTGAAATTGGGAACGGATAATTCTCAAGCAGATGAAGGCAAGTATTTTGTTTTTGGGGGTGGGGGAATCATATTTGCAGGTTTGTCTGTAATGGTTTCTTATTTTGTTACTTCTTCACAGATTTCATCTGCATACTTCTGGAGTCCAGTTGTTAATGATGGTCATGGTCATCTAATGAAATGACTTCTGCGTGTTGCATGTGTGCCCAAGCCCAGGGAAGGGGGGTGCCTGATGTTGAAGAACTTTTTTGAATAAGGTCACTTTGACAGAACAACAAAGCATCTGGAAGTTTCCTAAAAAAAGGAACGAATGACTTCTTACAACTTAATTGTTATTTGTCCCTCCCTGGTTCTCAATCTCAAGTCAAGTTACATTTCAAACCCACATCTTGTCAACTAACACAACCTGTGTGAGATATTTGCTGCAGTCTTTCCAGAACAATGAAACAGATGAAATAAAATCTTCATTCTTACCAGAATGGATTTCACATGGCTATTCCATAGTTTCCTCTCTGTACGGTACAGCTGCAGTATCATTCCAACCGAGTTTTAGTGATGGAGACTTTGTTAACCTGTAAAAGAAACAAAATAAGTGTACCATATGTGTTTTACCATTGCAGCTCTGAAAAGCTACGGAAAACAAAACATACAACTAAAGGACGTGAAACAGCATAACAAACATGAGTACACATACTCACTTTATGGTTTAAATATTAAGAAGCTTTGTGTCTGTGTCTGTGGCTGATGGATGTGGTGGTCTGGACAGACTCAGGCTCAGTGGTGGCAGTGGCTAACATCAGTCCCAGTGGTGGTGGTGGTGGTCATCCGGGGGGCGGACAGACTCATGCTCAGTGGTGGCAGTGGCTAACATCAGTCCCGGTGGTGGTGGTCTGGGGGGCGGACAGACTGATGCTCAGTGGTGGCAATGGCTAACATCAGTAGTGGTGGTAGTGGTGGTGGTGGTCCAGGGGGGTGGACAGACTCATGCTTAGTGGTGGCAGTGGCTAACATCAGTCCTGGTGGTGGTGGTCCGGGAGGCAGACAGACTCATGCTCAGTGGTGGCAGTGGCCAACATCCGTCCCAGTGGTGGTGGTGGTGGTCTGGGGTGGCACACTGCCTTTTAACAACTTCAGATATACTGCCACATTAACCACATCATCATCCTCATAAAGAAAGCTTCCCTCACAGTCATCTATGTCTGAAGTCTGACCACTGGCAAATTCTTTCTCCATTGTGTCATCATCTATGTCAATGGTGGGCCATTTCAGGCAGCCACTGCCAGTGCCACCAGGATGCTCCATTTCCACATCACCAAATCCACCATGACTAGGCCGGGGTATGAATACCGAGGTTGCAGTCTGTGGTGGTATGTACCTCTCATTCATTTTAATGAATGCTAGCAAACTAACATTTGCAGGAGACAGGTTTTTCCGATAATCTCTGACTATTGAACCTGCTGAGCTGAATACCCTCTCAACACTTACACTGGAGGGTGGGCATGTGAGGTACTTCAGTGCCACTGCAGTCAGCTCAGGCCATTCACTGACCTTTCCACTCCAGTACAAAAAAGTATCTTCAGTTATTGTCAGATGCCTGTTTTCAGACAAATATGACAACCATTCTCTCAGCTGCACTAAGTCCAGTTGTTGATGCATCATCCTGTTCTCCCAAATCATTTATTTCACAAATACCCACTTGGGACAAAGCCTCCCAAGGTGGGTTGATGCCAGACACTTTGGATGACAGACCACCTGGAGCTGCTGTCCCCTTCCCCTTGCAGGATATGCTTGATAGTCCTACAGGTGCACCTTCAGCCTGATTATGCTGCTGAGATTTGCTGACCTTGGCACATGACTTCCGTGCCCCATGAACCAAGTGCACCAGTTGACCACTGATATTTTTTTTATCTGATCAGACCTTCCCTCCAGTACTGATGCAATTCCACATTTGTATCATGGGTCCAGCATTGTTGCTATGGCAAAGTTGTCACTACGCTGAATGCTCACAATGTGACAATTCTGGTTGAATAATGTCAGAATGTGTTGCAACAACAAACTGATATCACCGTCTCCAGCAACATCAAGGCCATTCTGTACATTCACCAATGTCTGCCTCAGCACCCGTAGCAGTGGAATTGATTGGCTAATGGAGGTAGACTCGCCACTCACTGCCTGTGTGGCATGTTCAAAAGGCCACAAAACTGTTATTACAGAGTCCATGAGGCACCACTGTTCAGTCGTCATAGACATGAGGGCCCCGGAACTGTCACAGCTAGTGTACATCACATGATATTCTGAGATGGCTTTGTATTGTTTATGCAACTTCTCTGCCATGCATAAAGTGGCGTTCCATTGGGTGACAACTTCCAGCTTCAAGTGGTGCTGAGGCAGGCTGTTTTGTATCTGCAACTGCCACAGTTGGTCACGGGCCATTCCAGATCTTGAAAAGTGAGAGCAGCTATGTCATGCAACAGTCAGCATTTCCTTTACAGTACATCAGGGTGCTGTAGAAACTCCTGCACCACAAGATTTAAACAGTGGGACATGCATGGAACATGGAAAAAAAAAAACACCATTCATGATGCATGTCACCACATTTGACCCATTGTCACTTGCTATGAACTCAGCTGTCAGGGACAGAGGGCTTAGCCATTTGTCAATTTCAGTCAGTACCACATCAAACATGTTCTCACCAGTGTGTGAACAGGTCACATTGCACATAGCAATTGTTGCATGCTGTCAAATTCCTGGAAGATTGTTACTGTGACAATCCACCTTACTGCACTGATTAGTCACACTACCAACATCACAAACAACCCCTGGCACCCACGCCCAGTGTGCAGTTATACACAAATATGAACTCCCCACTGTTTTTCCACTTGTCCACATATCCATACTTGAATGGATGAATGGAGAGGAGGAATGTTGAAGGGCATGTCTTACTGAGTCGGACACAGTGCGGAACAACTTGGGGACAGCACGGATAGAAAAGTATGTCCTGGATGGGACTTTCCATTTTGGACAGGCACGTGCAGCAAACTGCCGGAACCCAGAATTCTCCACAAAGGAGAAGGGCAAAATATCAATTGCCAGCATTTCCAATACAGCAGCATTAAGTTCATGTGACACTGTATGATTCGGGGGGTACTTCAGCTTATGTGCAAAAACACTCTGTAACGTGGGCTGACAAACATTTTACATGTGGTGTGATCTCAAATGGTTGTGCTCTGTGATGAATGGCATTGTCAGGGGGTGGAATGTGGACATTTGATGAAGACAGTTGCACATGTGATGATGACAAACCCAGAAATGCAGTTATTTTGCCAGATTTGCCAACATGGGTTGATGTACCACTTGCACTAGACATACTGCATTCACCACCACCACCACAGAAACTGCTACTCTCATCAACACTGAACAACATTTCAAAGTCATTATGGTCCTCCACCTCATCATGCCTGTAGTAATCCTCTGCTCTTATTACCTCAGTACTGCACACATTTAATTTACTACTGGACTTAACAGTCATGGAAGGGGATAACATGCTTGCTATGGTTGCCAGTGACTAGAGTGAACGCCCCACTGTGGTATTAGCTGCCAGCTTGTGCTGGGTCCACAGTGCCAAGTGCCTATTCTTAAGATGCGTATGCTGTCCTCCTGTGCCCAGATGGCTCCCCTTTTTACCTCAACTCACACGCACATGGCAAACCTGACAGATTCCAACTGACTCATCATTTGCATCTTGAACAAAAAAATCCCAAACAAGGGATTGTGATGCTCTGCTTTTAACATGTCCATGATGTGGCTTATTTAAGTCTGTTATTTTAAGCACTGAAGTTGGGGGGGCATGTGATGTTTCGGGCACTGCACACCTGGACTGCAACTGACCACCACGATTATCTATCATATTTATTACTGGGTCATCATCATCATCATCAACTAAAACTGATAAATCACAAGTTTTTATGGGGGGTTCCTGCAAACAGACTCAGACACAGCCATTTTGAATTTCTTTTTCTCTGGTTCCCAACTGGGGTCAATTACATCATCATCATATTCATCAATGTCACACACATCTACATCTTCTGCTTGGATGCTAGCATGTGGACTGCATGTTGCAACAACAGCAACATCATCGTCATCATCACATTCCTCATCAGCATCTACACCACCACCTGATATTTTTTCACCACACTGTGAATCACTGCATGGAAAATGCGTGACATTAACTGCCACGGTGGATGAAATATCGCATTGTATGCTGTTGTTGACATGATTATCAGAATCCTCCGGTTCAGTTACTGGGATGTTAATGGAAAATATTACATAATTTATGCTGCCACTCACTTGCACTGCTTCACACTCAGTATTTTTTGGATATGGTACACCGGTCAGAATTCAAACTTGACGCACCAATACTAATACTACCACCACCACTAACACCAGTAACACTAACACCACTGGTTGGGAAAATATCATCTCCTCCAACTATGAGTGAAGCTACTGATTGGGCTGTAATAAACATTGCAGGAGAAATACCTTTCCTTACATCAGCAGTGCACTTCTGCGTCTGCGTACTACCATGCCCACAGACTATCTTACTGCCAGCATTGCCATGGCAAGAATCAGCTTTGCTTGCAAGTTTTTTTGAGGGCATTTTGGGAGATCAACCACAATATTATAACCAAATTTAGATTTTGATACGTTCACTCTCTGATTGGGGGATGCTGGATGTGAAGCCCAAAAAAAAAAAACACAACCGTAGCTTCAGCAACAGATAAGAGATCAGCCTGTCAAGCAATGAAAACAACTTCAGTAACCAGTGATTCTGATGAGGTCACAAAAACAATCCAGTCTGGTAAAAAATTCCTTTTGCTGGTGGGGTGGGGGGGGGAAGCACTGACTGCAGATTTTTACAGCAGTACAAGCAGCAAAACAAAGAACAGATACCACGATCACAGTATACAATCAGGCAGCTGCAGTGGATAGCAGGTTCACACTGCTGCACCTGCAATTACACTAGTCTGTGGCACAATAAAAGGTGTATTATTTGATGTCACACAGCACTGCACACACACACACACACACACACGCTTTTCTACAATGCTGAACGAGTAATGAGTAGCAAATTCAAAAGTTCAGTAATATGCCACGCATTGTAATGTAAACAACTTGAAATTATGAACTGCTGCACCAGATCCACACAACACACAAACAGCAAGAAAATTTCAACAACTACTGACAATATTACTGTGTGTACATTAACACAGTTAGTTATATAACAAAAATATAACCAAACAACAAAGAAATCACTATTTCTACAACTTAAATCTACCTACACCACAAATACGCCCTTCCCCCAAAGCACATGTTCACTTTCTTTCACTACACACATTCAATGTTGTACATTAACATTCAAAATCCACACAAAACAACAATGCTTGATGATATGAGCACAGGAAGGTTTCCTACAATCAATGAACTATAGTTTGAGCCCCCCCAAAAATGCAACAATGCTCTTTTAACAGCTTTTAGAAGGTTTCAATCACAGACAGCTCTCACAGCACACTGTCTCCTACTCCTTCCTACACATACTACCCCGAACTGAGGCTGTGCAGATCAATATAGAGCCCATGTGACCTGAAATCCCATGAATCACTGCAAAATTCACCTTTGGAGCTCCAAAACAAAGCGAAGTGAGGCAAAGTGAATTGTCCTCAATGTACTTCACCTTAAATTTGGTGGAGTAGTGGTCTGGAGAGGTAGAGTAACGTGAAGTCATTGTTTGTAATGGACTTAGCATTACTCATGATAACGCAAAGTACTCCACTTCGCGTTGCAGAGCACTCTGTGAATCCACCTTTGCTTTGTGAATCACTTCGTGGAGCTGATTGAGCCCACTTCGCCCACCACTAATGGTTGAGTGTTCCTCTGCAAGCATGTATAGGGTGTAGATGTATGTGTGCATTGTTTTTTGTACTATGTATCAGTGCACACGTGAATGTTAGAGTGAGTTTAGAAGTGCAGGTGTGAATATGTATGGTTAATGGGTATGAGGGATGGGTGGACCTGGGTTATTTGGGGCATTATATGTTTGTAACCTGATTAATTTAAATATTGTAACTTGAACTCTGTAATTTGTATTTTCTTCATGTTACAACCACAGGAGCACCTTATAAACAGGGTTTATGCACCCCTAATGGTGTATTTGTAAGTACAAATACGTCTCTATAAATAAAAACATTTTTACTACTTGCTACTACTACTATAAGGAGTGGTATCACCAGCAGAAAGAGGGAGGTGGTGATACTGCTCTATAAATCATTGGTGAGACCTCACCTAGAGTACAGTGTCCTGTTCTGGAGACCAGATCTCTGGAAAGATATATAGACAGAATGGAGGTGGTCCAGAGAAGTGCAACTAAAATGGTGAAGGTCCTTCACCAGAGACCCTATGAGGAGAAACTAAAGGACCTCAATATGTACATTTGGGATGAGAGGACGGAATGGAGGGATATGATGGAGACTTTCAAATACCTAATGGGTATAAATAAGGTGCAAGAGGGAAGCATTTTTCAGAAGAAAAGATGCACAAGAACAAGGGGACATGCTATGAAGCTGGAGGGGGTAGTCTCAGGGGAAACATAAGAAAGAACTTCTTCATAGAAAGAGTGGTGGATGCCTGGAACAGCCTTCCAGCTGAGGTTGTTGGGGAAGAAACTGTAAGGGGATTCAAGAATGCATGGGACAGATATCAGGGAACATTAGTCATTAGGGAAGGAAGGGCTAAGCTAGAAATCAAGTAGGGTCTACGTTATTACAGTAGGTAGGGAAAATGGGAAGGCTAGTTGGGCCAAGTGGTCCTTATCTTCTGTCAAATTCTCAGTTTCTAGTATGAAACATGCTGTATAACTTAATAACCTGATGCTATTTGATAGTTAGCTGCTAACGGGACTGAGGGCATGGAAGGTAGACAAGGCACCAGGGCCAGATGGTATCCACCCCAGGGTGCTGAGGAAGATGGCGGAGGTGTTGGCAGAGCCACTGGTGGATCTGTACAGCACCTCACTGGAGTTGAGATGTGTGCCACTGGACTGGAGGATGGCACATGTAGTACCATCACACAAGAGTGGACCAAGAGATGAACTGGGTAATTATTGTCCAGTAAGTCTCACCTCCATAGTGTGCAAACTCATGGAAATGATACTAAAGGAAAGACTGGTGTTGAACCTGGAGGACAATGGCCTCCAGGATGTGAGGCAGCATGGGTTCATTTCAGGGAAATCTTGTCAAACCAGCCTGGTACAATATTATGACTGGGTGACAGGTGAGCTGGATAAGGGTCATACGGTGGATGTTCTTTACTTGGACTTCAGCAAGACCTTTGATTCAGTGCCTCATGGGCAGTTTGGGGGGAATCTAACTGGTATAGGGTTTAGGGGCAAAAATGATGAACTGGATTACAAGCTGGCTGAGTGGGAGGTTGCAATGGGTGGTGGTGAGAGGGGAGCTCTCAACTCCAAGGCCGGTGATGAGTGGGGTGCCACGGGGCTCTGTTCTGGGGCCAGTATTATTTGGGTTCTTCATATCAGACAGTGCAAATGGGGTGGTGAGCAAGGTAAGTCTGTTCACTGATGAAACCAAAATTGGAGCAGCAGTGGTGGATGGAGGGAAGGGATGGAAGCAGCTGGAGGGGGACCTAAGCAAGCTAGAGGAGTGGTCAGAGAAGTGGCAGCTGGGGTTCAGTGCAAAGAAGTGTAAGGTTATGCACTTCGGGGCGAAGAACCCAAGGAAAGAATACTGGCTGGGGGGTTAAGCTGGGAATCACTGAGGAGAAGGACCTAGGGGTAATGATTACAGGCACCATGAACAACACTGCCCAGTGCAGGAAAGCAGCTGCAAAACTGAACAAAATGCTGGGGTGCATAGCGAGGGGGTTTTCATCCAGGTGATGAGAGGTGATCTTGCACCTCTGCAGATCTCTGGTAAGGCCACACTTAGAGTAGTGTGTGCAATTTTGGAGGCCGTACCTAAAGCGTGATATCAGGCTACAGGAGGGAATGTGGAGGAGGACAACAAAGATGATATGTGGAATGGAGAAGAGAGACTATGAGAGCAGGCTAGAAGACCTGAATATGTATATCCTGGAGGATAGAAGGGACAGGGGGGACATGATAGAGACATTCAAGTATCTGAGGCTATCAATAAGGATGGGATCTTTAAGCTAAGAAGGGGAAGGGACACCAAGGGGCACGGACTAAGAACAGACGGAGGGAAATGAGGAGACACTATTTCACAGAGAGGATGGTAGCAAAATGGAATGCACTACCAGAATGGGTGGTATCATGTAAATCTGTGAACAGCTTTAAAGGGCATGGGACAGGAGCAGAGGAGAGTGAGGGTGGGGGAGGTGGGGAGTGGCAGTGGGATGACAAAGGGGGTGGGTGGGGCAGCAGAAAACTAGGGGTACTAGCTGCACACTCGAGCAGACTTAGATAGACTGGGTGGTCTGTTTCTTCTGGCACATTCATATGTTCATATGGTCGTATGTTAACTACTTGTAATATTTATGTACTGTAAGTTAAATAACTCCTCTTCCTCCAGTTATGTTTTGGGCTAGACTGACACACCATATATTATAAGTAAAGGTGGGGATTATACATTTCTGTTTTTCATGGTTGTTATAATGTTTCTACCACTCTTTATGTTTTTATGTATAAAATTGTCAGCTTTTCTGGACTGTTGACAGATTGGATTGTGCAATCTGTCTCCAGCCCAGAGAAGCTTTTTCTCAGCTGAGATGCGAGGAGTTTGCTCGTTTTTTTTTTTTTACAGATAAGGTTGCCAGCATCAGGTCTGGCATTGGTCCTACCTCTCCTATGAGGAATTGCAGTGGTCGACAGGAAGTGGCATGCACTCAGTCTGTCCAGATTTTCACCAGCTGGAGTGCACTGACATTGTGAAGATCATCCAAACATTGTGACCAACCAGTTGTAGTTTGGATCCAGGTCCTACACCCCTTCTAGTGGGATGTGTAGAAGTTATCTGCCCGATCCTTGCTGACATTGTCTGGAAGTCTTTGGAGAGGGGGGTCTTTCCTGACCCCCTCAAGGAGGCGGTCATTCAACCACTCCTTAAAAAACCCTCCTTGGATCCAGATTGTCTAGCCAACTTCCGGCCTATCTCTAATCTGCCTTTTGTTGTTAAGGTTATTGAAAAGACAGTTGCGCTGCAATTGGATGATCATCTTACAACTCACAATGTCTATGATACTCTCCAGTCTGGTTTTAGGAAGAAGCATAGCACGAAGACTGCCCTTGTCTGGTTATTGAATGACATCCTAATGGCTAGAGATCAAAAGGCACGTACCATTCTGGTCCTTCTCGATCTCTCTGCAGCATTTGACACTGTAGACCATGGTGTGCTATCGGTGCACCTGTGGTTCTTTTGTGGGCTGTCTGGTACAGTCCTCAAATGGTTCCATTCTTACCTCACAGACAGATCTCAGAGAGTTGCCACTGGAATTTATTCCTCTGGCACTCACTCTCTGCCTTTTGGGGTACCGCAGGGTTCCATTCTAGCCCCCATGTTGTTTGCAGTGTATATGCTGCCAAAGGGAGATATCATCAGGTGATACAGTCTGGGTTTTCACTGCTATGCAGATGATACTCGGCTGTATTTGTCCTTTCTGCTCGGACAAGATTATGCACTGCCCATGCTAAATAACTGCCTTGCTGAGATCAGACTTTGGATGAGTTCCAGCTGGCTGAGACTGAATCCGGATAAGACTGAGGTGCTGGTAGTGGACCCAGGTCATCCGGGGGCGGGTTTGAGGGCTGGACAACCATCAGGCTTATTACTTGGTGGTATGTCGCTCACTACCTCCGATCAGGTGCGTAACCTGGGTGTTATTTTTGATGATGGTTTGACCCCAAAATCTCAGGTGTCAGCTGTCATCAAATCCTCTTTTTACCATCCGAGGAATATCACCCGGGTGAAACACCTGGTTCCTCCGGGTGATCTCCCAACATTGGTCCATGCCTTTGTCACTACCCGTCTTGATTACTGCAATTCCCTCTACCTAGGGCTACCTGGGGTTGATATCCGCTGCCTGCAGCTGGTGCAGAATGCGGTGGCCAGGCTTTTAACTGGGACTTCTAGAACCAGTCATATTACACCTGTGCTCCACAAACTGCACTGGCTGCCTGTTTGATGGCGGATCACCTTTAAGGTTGGTTTACTAACCTTTAAAGCCCTACATGATCAGGGACCCGGTTACCTGAAAGATCTCCTGGTACCCTACTGCCCGCTCCATCCTCTCCATTCCGCCAATGAGGGATTGTTGGAGATTCCCAGGGTTCAATTAAAGACATCAGGATCTTGTGCCTTCGCTTTTTCAGCGCCAACCCTGTGGAATTCTCTACCTCATTGGTTGAGAGAATGCCCAACTGTGGATAGATTCAAAATGGAGTTAAAGACATATTTATTTAGTTTAGCTTTTCCTAGTTATGGATGATTTATTTTAATGTTTGTTTTAAAATGTTATCTTTATGTATATGTTTTTATGTACAGCGCCTTGGTTTTGAAAAGTGCTATAAAAATAAAGATGATTTGATTTGCTTATGAAAGTCCCCAAAAATATCATTAAAAAAATAGTGCATATGCTTGTACACAGTGAGGCTGTTCCGGTATGTCTCCTGCAGTACTGTACCAGCCTTTCATGTGATTTCTTTGCACTGTAATCCAAACTTTTTTTGATGGCTCAAAATCATTAACTGATCAAATTTCATCATTCATATGCTGCTATAATTTTTAGGGCTGTTGGCGGAGCCTACAGCCCTTCTGTCATCTGTAGCTCTAAAAATGGCTTTTCTAGAACTTCATTTTGAGACTATTGTATGTAATTCTTCACAGCTGCTAAGTAGTGTACTCCTCCTCTGATTTTTGCTATTTGTTGCTCTATGCTAAAGGCATCTGAAAGGGGAAGGGGGATGGTACTGTATTGTACCTCAGAACTTCTCAGAATATTAACAAAAAAACATTTTTAAACTGCTGTTTCTATCATCTGTCTAGCTCAGTCTGACAGATTTGTTCTATTTCTCTCAGCAGCCTAGGGGTTAACTCATTTCCTTTTGTTTTTTGTGAAAACAAAAGTCAGAATCAGTGTCACATTACAGACAGTGGAATTGCAGTTTATTAGCTGACATTCCTTTCCATAGGACAGGTTGGAGGCAAGTACTGGAAACAGAAGACTGTTTTTTTTTCCTCTCGTTTTATAATATGATGTACTGAGTGTGTATTTAGTTGCAGGGTCAGGGCCTTGAAGAAAATAATAACATTTATGTAACTCATTCAAGATTCCATCAGCTGGTCAGAAAAAAGTCTGAGAGAATTTGTGTAAAAACTAACAAATGAAAGATGCAAAAATAGCATGCACACTGGCCTCTGAGACTGGAAGATCAGAAGGCTGTGGGTTCTATCCTTACACTAGGCATGTGGGTTAAACAGCTTGGCCCAGATATTCAAAAGGGTTGCACCATGCGCAATAGGGTTGCACCAGCGCAAGTTTGAAAATGCGCCATTCTGCGATATTCAGCGGGAGGCAGTTGCACCCCCAAAGCACGCTGAGCAATAGCGCAATGATAATGAATGTATGCGCAACTGAAGGGGGAGGAACCATGCATAAATGGCACAGTGCAATATTCAACAACATGCACCCTGCGCAATAGGGGAGCAAGCGGAAGTTGCATGATAGTGGAAATTATCCAAAATAAAAAGGAACAAGGGAGAGGCACAAGAATACTACAGGGAAGGCACATGAGGCTGAACCATAGCTGCACAAAGTGGGCAGGAGTGACACACAGGGCAGGCCAGAGAAAGTGCACCCTGAACAGAGAGGCACAGGGAAGATGTGGGAAGACACAGCCACACAGCACAGAGGCCACTACATTTAGGTGTTCCCAGTGCAGGGGAAGTAGCAGCCAGGACAGCAGGTGGGAACAAAGAAACAGCTGCCGGGGGGGTGAACACAAGCCAGGGACATGGCCAGTGCCAGCATCCAGATGGAGGCAGTAATGAGGGGGGGTGAGAAGGCAGGCAGCAGGGGGGCGCGGCCATGGAAGGGCCTGTCAGCGATATGCCCCCAACAGGCAGTACCCAGCCTGCACCAGCTTCAAGCTGTACAGCGATACTGAGATCGTGGGCTGGTACCGCCTGAATCGGACAATTCTGAGGTGGCTCTGTGAGCTGTGCAGTGATGTGATGCAGGCAACCACACGACGGAGCCATGCTCTGTCAGTGGGGACTAAAGTGACAGCTTGCATGTGTTTGCTCACCACGGGTACCTTCGAGAGACCAACAGGGGACACCACAGGCATAACCCAGTCAGCCGCGTCATGCCACCTCACCCAGTTCCTTAGCACACTGCTGTCACATGCTCTGGAGTACAACCATTTACCCAGCACACTGGTGGAGTGCACAGCAAACATACAGGAGTTCCACAGGGTAGCACGTATGCCTGGTATGCTGGGGCAATAGACTGCACCCATGTGGTCATCTGCACACCACCAGGCCCTGAGGGGGTCGCATATATTAATCAGAAGGGCTATGCTAGCATCAACTGCCAGGTGGTGTGCGATGCCAGGGGGTGCATAATCAATGTCTGTGCCATGCACATTGGGGGAGCACACGATGCCTTCATCTGGCACCAATCAGCACTGTGACACAGATTCGAGAGTGGGGACATCCCCACTGGCCACTTAGTGGGTGAGTATGCAAACCACATGGACAAACTTAGGGCTTGGGAGAGCATGGTCAGAGGTGACATGGGTAGTGGCCTACATGGCCCGGGGCAGGGCGATGCTGATCACCAAACTAACCTCCACCCTCTACACACAGGTGACAGTGGATACCCACTCCATCCCTGGCTGCTCACACCATTCCCGTGGCCCGCGACCCCATCGCAGCAATGCTACAATGAGACACATGCCACCACACGTAATGTCATCGAGTGGGTGTTCGGTATGCTGAAGGCATGTTTCCATTGTCTGGACACCTCCGGCGGTGCCCTACAGTACAGCCCCTCAAAGGCCTGCAGGCTATTCCTGGCCTGTTGCATCCTGCACAACATGGACAATGAATGTGGGATAGCTATACAGGTCAAAGAGGGGACAGCGATGGGGACAATGAGGATGCCGGTGACAATGGTGATGGGCAGCCCCCACTTGGGTGATAGGACCCCCAACTGCTCCGGCTGGCACAGCTGCACCAGGACACCATCACAGAAGAGCACTTCAGCCAACCCTGGTAAGTCATGGGGCCATGTGCAACCACCAGTGGCAAAGGCATAACCCACAAACACGCATGGACACACACCAGGGGTGCATGCCATCAAGGGAAGTGGCCAGGCATGGAACCACACACACCACCAGGGATAGGCGAGGTCTAACATGGCACGTGATCAGACACACACACACACCTCTCACCAGACATGCACAAAGGGTAGGAGGCACACCGACTCAGAATGCCACCCCTGGCCACATACATGTCCACAGACCACCACGCCCACTGCCAGTCATTGTGCATGTGTCAGATGCTGGGCACCTGCACAGTGGTGTACAGCGCAATGCAGGCATCATCATGCACATGCAACTGCGGACAGCAGCCGGGAGGGTGTGCAAATGGACTGTGTGTGTGCGCGTGCAGGGCCGGGTACCCACCTGTGCATTGCCTGCTGAATGACACAATGCACACAGGGCAGCATCAATCAATCAATTAATCTATCAATCAAAATCTTTATTTATTCAGGCGAACATCATTGAGCATAGCTCATTTACAAGATGGACCTGAGTGGTCATAACAAAAAAGGTTACAGAGTGTATACAAAAACATGATATTGAAATAGCACAAATACAAACATTTATGAGTGAGATAGATGTACAATTATTTACATATATACAAGGCAAAGGACAGTAAACCAAAAACCTATTAAAGGTGAGAAACAAACAGTCTGGTAGGGATAAGGCTTGGATAATGGTACATGGGTGGGCATATATTTGAGGTTTGATGTGGAAAGGACCAGAGGAATGATAGAAGAATAGGGAGGAGCTTTAGAAGGGGTGGGAGAGAGAGGGTGTGGGGGTGGGAGGACTAGGCCTTGTGGAAGCAATTGCATGAATCTGGGATTAGGCTGGTGTACAGCTTTTTGAAGGATGTAAGGGGGATCAGTGTTTCCATTTTCAATGTCTTTTGGATAGAATTCCAGAGAAGTGCCAGGGAATAACTGATTGCAGCTCTTCCATACCGGGTGCAGGTGATAGGAATCTTCAGCAGGATCAGTTTGTTGATCCTCAAGGTGTAGGGCCTGGATGTGATCTGGTTGAAGCAGTCTGAGATGTAGGAAGGGAGTTTGTTTGTCAGAGCTTTGTAGATCCAGGTAGCAGCATTTTGCTTCTTCTATGTTGCAGGGATGTCCAGCTGACTGCATTGTAGAGAGAGCAATGATGGGTGCTAGAGGAAGGTCAGTAATGAATCTAATAGCTCTATGATACAGGGTGTCTAGTTTGTTTAGATGGGAGAGGAGCAATGACCATAGAAAGTCAGCATAATCAATGAGGGACATGAATGATGCAAGGATTAATCTTTGTTTGGAATCTTTGGTCAGGTAGTGTTTGATTCTATAGAATAGACCAAGTCTTTGTCTTAGCTTTTTCAGGAGCTCTTCAACGTGGGTAGTATAGTCTAGTTTATTGTCTATCCATACTCCTAGGTATTTGAATTTGTCAACATATTCCAGATTTTCACCAAGGATGGTAGAGAGTTGTGGGAGGTGAATGATGGGATAGTGGAAGAACAGTTCTTGTGGGCAAAGAACATAGCTTTGGTTTTCTTAGCATTTAGTAATAATTTCTTTTTAATAGGTTATGCTGGAGGAGGAGAATTGAGACTGTAGGAGCTCACAGGCTTTTGATGGTGAGGATCGCTCACATAAAGTACAGTGTCATCTGCAAAAGATGGATATTAGAAAGAGAGATTGGAGTCAATATTGTTGATGTAAATCGAAAAAGGATGGGACCCAGGATGGAGCCTTGCGGTACACTCTTAGGAGTGGCTTGGGGTAGATAGATCACCATCATTCTTTACCAGTTGTAGCCTTCAGAGAGATAGCATCTGAACCATTTAATAGAGAGTGAGTCAAGGCCTATGGAGTTTAGTGAGGTGATTAGAAGATCATGATCCACAGTGTCAAAGGCTTTGCTTAGATCCAGAAACACAGCACAGGTATTATTCTTTTTGTCTAGGGCAGTCTGCCAGTCATTTGTGACTTTGCTAGTGCAGAGATGGTGCTTATGCATAGATCTAAACCCAGATTGAGCTGGATTTAGGAGATTGTTGGTATCAAGGTAGGCAGTTAACTGAGAGTTTACCAGCTTCTCAAGCATCTTGGATAGTATTGGTAAGATGGAGATGGGCCTATAATTATTGAGGTCCATGGGATCACCTGCCTTAAGTAATGGAAACACTTGAGCTGTTTTCCGAATTGAGGGATAGTACCAGTGACAAGTGATAGATTGAAGAGGTGGGTGAGGGGTTAAGGCATACAGTGCTACTTTTAGAAAGTAGGATCAGGGAGTCTGCACCTGCACTTTTGGTGGTATCTAGTTGGAGTAGGAGGTCTTCTACTTCTTTGAACAATATTGGTTTGAATGAGAATGTGGAAGCAACCTTTTGACTCTCAGTAGATTGTAGGTTTAGAGATGATCTTAATAGGTTTGCAGGAGAGGTGTAAGCCAGGCCAGCTGTAGTGAAATGGTCATTGAAGGCATTCAAGATATTTTGCTTGTCGGTGATTTCAATATTATTTAATTGAATTTTGGATGGTAAGACAGGGGTAGAGGTTTGACCTAGGATGCCCTTTATGGTACCCCAGAACCTGGAAGGGTTGTTATAGGAGGCATCTAGTTCAGCTGTGTAGAAGGTTGCCTTGGCTTTTCTTACTTGTTTTGTGCAGGAGTTTCTGGCTTTTCTGAATTGGAGCTAGTCATTTGGGTCCTTTGTCTTTCTTGCCCTTTTCGAGTTTGTCTCTGGCAAGCAGTCTTGATTTAAGGTCGGCAGAGAACCAGCGACAGGATTTGAGTTTGGTTCCGACACTGGTGAGGGGTGCATGTGAATTGAGGGCACTTATGATTATATCATTTAGGATTTGAAGAGCTGACTCTATTGAGGCTGTGAGATAGAATTCTTGCCAACGTGTGGTGTGGCACAGATCATGGAGATATCCTGTAATATTAAAGTTCTTTTTTGACCTTCGTGGGAGGAATTTTGCAGGATTGGGTGGCTTGATTGTTGATCTAATGGCAGCTATGGGACAGTGGTCACTTATGTCACTGAGAAGTACTCCTGCATAGGGATAATGATGAGGTTTATTTACCAATATAATATCCAGGAGTGTGCTGTTGAGAGTATTCTTTGGGTTGATCCTTGTTGGTTCTTTGATTAATTGAGAGAATCCATAGGTGTCACAGAAGGTTACCAGGGTGCAGATGCATTAGTCAGCCAATTTAAGTTCATGTCTCCTAAGATGATGGTGTCTTCAGGGCCCAGATTAAGTATGGATCCTAAATGGGATAGGAGTTTGAGGCCTGCAGAGGGGGCCTATAGCAACCAACCAGTTGAAAGGAAGATGTGTTGGGAAGGGTTATTTTAATAGACAAGCATTCAAATTCCTTTGGTTGAGATGTAGAATTGAGGCAGGATGCAGAGATATTTGCTTTGACATAGATGGCTACCCACCGCCCCTGGATAGACGGTCAGATCTGAAGAGCTGATAGTTGGGAAGGTTTATTTCACTATCTTTTGTTGCAGATTTGAGCCATGTTTCAGATATAACCAGACAGTCTGGTAGGGTGTGTGCAACCCAGGCCTGTATTGATGAGAACTTTTTTAGGAGGCTGCAGGCATTGAAGTGAAGAAAACTCAATCCATTTATGGAGGTTAGGTCAGTTGGAGAGATCGAGCTTTCAGTGGGTCCAGGGTTGATTTCCACAGTGCCAACACAGACCAGCAGAAAGAAGATTAACTTGATGAGGGCACCAAGTGATAGGAGTAGTGAGCAGTCAGGCAGTTTTTTCTTCTTTTTCTTGGGATCCAATATATAGTGGGTGATGATCCTGCTGCATGGTTATCGAGATTATCATAGATTGCCAGCTTAATGGACAGGCGTAGGGAGTAATTGTAGTGCCAGTATGGTAGCAGGGGGATAGAGGAGTTCCAAACTGGTTGTGAGCCTTTTTTTGGGATTCCCCAAGGATTATTGTGCAGAAGCGGTAGTATAAGTATGTATAGTTTAGGGGTATCCACTGGGGACAGTAGAGGGGGGCAGTGTTGAGTGGTCGCCCTAAGCACCTCGGTATGGGTTCCAACAGTTATCTCATCTGGATCTAAGGAAGGTGAGAAGCAAAGCAGCAGTAGTAGGTGCAGTAGCATGGTGGAGGGTAGGAGAGGGTTAAAGAAAGTAAGATGATGTGAAGAAAATGAGCTCGGGAATTGGCTGGGAGAATAGCTATGGGCGGGGATGAGATTTGGCGGGAAGGTGTGTATAAAAGAAACACCCTGAAGGGGTGGGGGCGGGCAAAAATTTTGCGGCTTTCCCGTACCTTTCTGGCTTTCTCCCCCGGCCTCCTGGTTCCCTTTTCGGCTATGCGGTGGCCGCCCGCCCGCTGGCGGCTCGGAGCCCCTCTGGTGTGTGTGTCCTCGAGGGCAGGCCGGCTAGAAGGGAGGGGACAGAGGAGAGGGCAATCAGAAGAAGCACTTTCAGGCAGTGGCTTGCTAGAGGTGCTAGATTGTAAAACTTTGCACAACAAAGACTGGGGGTTAGGCGCCTGAGCGTCTAGCCCAACACAAAATTGACCCAAAAGACTGTAATTACTATCTAAACAGGTAAGTATGCATTTCACAGAAGTACACAGTAAAACAGCAAAAACAGCCCTTTTTTAGAGAAGTTAACTTTACAGTACAAACATAAGCAATCTCGACCAGTTTTGGTGGTGCAAAGATACAGCAAAGTCAATGGGAGAAGGCGCACCAATCAGAGGCTGGCAAAGCATCAGACAGTAGCTGTGCTGGGAGATAGGTCAGTCATGTGCCACAGTACCACGGCTGCCACAGATGCGTGGGCGGCCCCACCGAGACCCACCAGCAGTGACAGGCTGACCACTGGCCTCATGGAGTGGCACCGATGGTCCCCCAGGTGTTCCACTGCATGAACACAACTGTGCTCGCGCAGGGGTCTGCAGTACACCGAACATGCCTGCACCAGGCGTGCTCAGGATGCCCACAGCTGAACCTGGTGTCGACAAGGATGGTGTCACACAATGCCGGGAATGGGGGGTGGACATTGCACTGCATGGTGTCTGCAACACATGAGCAAATAACTGTGTACCACTGTGGCTAAGGCAGCTGTGATTGTCTGTGTCAGCCTGCCAATGGCAGCAGTCACATCCTCCCGCATCCAGTCCATCCCTGCCAGGAGCAGAGCAGTGTCTCTGCTGTGATGCTCCTCTGCCTGCCGCAGAGCCACACTCAGTGCATCCACCACCGTCACAAGCCACATCTGCTGATTGACTGATGCTTGCAGTATGTGGGTGTGCTCATCCAAGAGGTCATCTGCCTGATCGGCATGCTGTCCCTCAGGGCGTTTGCAGCCCTGATGCTCATCATCCCTTGAGGGTGGGCACTGCACACCAGGACCAGGCCTGGGCATGCCCACAGGTGGTGCACTGATGCCGCCCCCTGACAATGTACCCCCATGCCCATTGGCCAACTTCTGATGCTGCCCCTCCGGCTGCCGCTCCCCAGGGCTCAATTGTGCTGCCACAGTGGCTGCAACAGTCCCACTGTCCTGTACACACACCAGTGCTGCCCCACCGCTACTGACAGGCAGACCTCCACGGCGGCACCACCCACAGCTATGGCTGCGATGTAACCTGCTGTGTAGCCATCCTGTGGCACACATGTGTCACTGCTCATGACATTAGTGACATCATCATTGGTGATGGATCCGGCACCAGCCCGAGTCTCAGCATGCTGGCATCCGTGGATGCTGGCACGCTGGGACATGGGCAGGGCCTCCTCCGCACCTGCTCCACCAACATCAGTCTGGATGTCCAGGCGGGCCCACTGTCGCCCTGAGCCACATATTCCTGTGGAGGTGGATGGTCCCTCCTCCATCTCCATGTGACCAGCCTCAGTGGAGAAGCCCACCACCATTGACCCATGCAGATGCTCAGGAGCTGTAAGGGAAAACAAAGTCGCTTTACTACATGTGACCTTCCCGGTCCTCCCCCAATAGACAGACCATGACCTATCATGCAGTGACGGGCTACCACCCGTCTGGAATCCACCACCTGGAACACCCTCAATGGCACAACGCTGCATGCTGCCAGCAACCACTCCTCCTGTGGGGTCAGGCGTAGCACCTCCAGCTTTCCCCCAACTGTCACTGACCATGCTGCCCTGATGGCAGCCACCTTCTCCTTAATCCTCCGCCTGTCTGAGCCCATCTTCTTCTTGCACTCCTACATGGAGCACTGGTGGCTGCCATGCAGGTTTACAGCATGCTCCACCTCCTCCCATGCAGCAGCACGGACCTGTGGTGTTCCCTGGTGTCCACTGAGAAGCGGCTCCTGGTCTAGGTAGGCCTCGAACAGGGCATCCGTCTCTGCCTTAGTGAAACTTGGCCTCCTCTTCCTCCCACGACTCTGTTCCTCTTCCTCCACAACACACTCGGTCATGATTCAGCCTGTGAGAATGACAGGTGTTACCTTTGGCTGTGCAGTCCCATGCATGTCCCAAAATCCACAGTCCACACTCCCAAACAGCATGCCACTCACCGCAATAGACTGCAGTAACCGACTATGGCTAGTACAGCCCAATGTCACACTTTTATAGTGCAACCCATGCAAATGAGGAGAGGCGCATCTTTAAGTGGATGCAGATGCAGTGACTGCACCATTGAATGGCTGATTAGCTGATTTGCATATGCCGGCTGAATATCGCGGTATGCGCTTTGCGCAATTGTGTTGAAAGTGCTGAGCCAAGGGTGCAGTTCTGTGACATGCGCAGTACACACCTAACTGCACATGCCCGGGTTGATGACGCAGGCACCTGCCACACTGCTGACGTGCTGTGTGCGGGAGCCAATGCAGGGCATGGCCACCATTGTGCCAGTGGCACTACAGCTCTGTTCACCTATATTGCGCTGTGGCACTGGGGCATTGTAGGCGCACTGGGGCAACAGCGCAGTAGGCCACTACAGGAGGTGGCACACAGTCACCCAATCACGCTACACACATTAGGTTCCAATCGCGCTGTGGCTGTCCATGCACCAGAGACCCTTGACCCTGTGCCTGACCTTTGCCCCCTAGGCACCACGCATCAGGCATGGGTGCACCACTATCGCGCTTTTCGGTGACTGCGTGATAGGGAATGGCAGCGCTGTACCGCGCGGCACCTGCACGTGTCAGGACCACGCTGCAGAGCGCCATTTTGACTGAACTGAGCAGCAGAGATGGCGCAGAGGTGTGCTGTGCAGTGGAGCCAGGTGGAGCTGACAAACCTTGTTGCCATTGTGGAGCCACATGTTGGGCCTTTATTTGGGGAGGCACTCCTGGACAGGGTCAGGAGTTAGGTGTGGCAGGAGGTGGCTGACGCCCTGGAGGAGGCCACCGGTATGGGGTGGATGGCAGAGCAGTGCTGCCACCAATATAGGGACCTGAGGCGGAGGGACCCGGACCTGCTTGCCCACCTGCGGGCACATGCCAGGAAGGGCACGGTGTCATGGCCAGGTAGGTGCAACATCCATACACTTTTATCATCCATACGGGTATCATGGTTGCATGTGTCCGGCACATGGGGGGGTCATCCAGTGTTGGTCGTGGTGGCGTTATCGGGGTGTGGGGTGGCTGGGTCTGGTTGTGTGGGATTGCACACACATGGAGTGGGGGGAAATTGCTACAGGATTTTACTGATGTTCCTCTCTCCATGTTTTGCACATTAGGGCCCACAGAACACCAGCAGGCCATAGACCGAAGCCGCAGCCTGGAGGAGCAGCAAGCCAGGAGGGGTGATGGTGGTCAGCGGCTCATGGACCACCCTGATGATGGTGAGTGCCCTACATCCATGATTACTATTGCATGCTGTATAATTGGGTGGGCAGCGGGGCATGGCCACCATCCATTGACACCACTGCCATGCACGCAACTTGTTACAGTCAGCACTGTCCAGTGGCACTGCATGTCTGGGAGTGAGTCAATGGTGGTCCATACGTGCACCAGGCACATGGCTGTGCCACTGCCTTCACACCACATAGCCAAGTAACTGTACGGCCACGGTGGTGCTGTGCAGGACATGGGCGGTGGGTGTGTGCAGTGGTCCACATGGCTGTGGCTGCCTGGGTAGGCAGGTCTTGTGGACACAGTCACTGTGGGTGGTCGCACACCATCACAGAGGCATTGCACATGGCTGTATGCCATGCACAATGGGTTTGCTGCAACGGGCTGGACAGTCACACGTATTGACTCTGCTCCCTTGTCCTAGGTGGACAATGCTGGATGGCCCTGGAACAGGGCATACAAGAGCTTCTGCAGCTGGCACAGGCATCTCTGGCAGTGTTGGAGTGCATGGAGCAGCATGGGGTCCGGAGGAGAAGAACCCAGAGGCGCCACAGGAGTGGACAGCGGGGCACAGAATAGGCCCTCCATTACCCCCTGACACCCATAACCCCCTGGACCCACCCTCACACCCCTTCTTCCCTCTCCCATTTGTACATCCCTGCCCCATGCCCGCCCCCACCTGGTTTGTGACCCTTTCCCCCCACCCTTGTATATATTTGTACATATGTTTGAGAGTTGTTATTTTTTAATACATACATTTTGTTATAACAACTGTGGTGGTCTCTGATTTGCAGTGGGCTACAGGTGCTCAGCTACAGTGGTGTGCATGGTATCAGGGTGGTTCACGCATGGGGGTGTGTGTGTGTGTGTGTGTGTGTGTGCGCGCGGCCAGGAGGTGAACTGCCTATGGTGTGGGCAGGGGGATCAGTCAGTCACTGTCTGTGGTTTGTGTGTTGTACTCTGTGCACTGGATGCCTGTGTGCAGTGGTCCATGGGGCCTGCACTGTGTGCATGGCTCCCTTTTCAGACCGTCCATGGCCTGTGCAGCTGACACCCTTGCATGTCTGTGATATGCACGGTCTGCTGGTGTATCAATGGTGGCTGCTGTGGCTAGTGCTGGGATGGGATGTGTCCTTGGAAGGGTGTGCAGGATGCTGTACCGCTGGAGGTGGGGTCCGGGGCATGCCCTGTCGCATGTGGGGTACCCCGTGTGCTGATGCATGGTCGGTCTCTCAGCTATACCTCAGGGGGGGGACGTGCAGGGTGGCACTGTGTATGCATCTGTTGCATCACTGTCTACTGCTGCCTGCTGCAGAGTGTCCATGGTGGGGCTGCCTTGCATGGCTCCATGGTGCACAGGGTTGCATTGTCACAGTGGGGGTGATGGCATGCATGGGGTGTCCTGCACTGTTGAGTGCTACTCCTGGGCAGGTGTATGGGGATCATGGTGCAGGGTGTGCTCTGCATTTGTGGGATGGTGTGGTACGGGGTGGTCGGCCATCCTTGTGTGCCAGTCACAGCTTGCCAGGGGGTGTGATGGGGCACCATGGCCCGGCTGTGGGTTGGTTGCTGGTCTCCATGGGCCAGTGGTTATTCTAGCCCTCCCCCAGTTGTGCAGTGCATGGGGTGTGGGGGGACAAGGTCTGTTCTGCTGTGTGTTCCTCTGCCCATCTCTGGCATGGGTGGTGGGCCCCTGCATCCCTGGTTGTGCTGTTGCATTGTTGCCCTGCTGCTGGGAGGCATCCCTGGTTGCGCTATGGTGCATCTGGACTGCTCTGCTGAACATCCCTTGTTGCACTATGGCGCATCAGATATGCTCAGCTTCACCTCCCTAGTTGCTCTATGGTGCAGGTGGTGCGATAGTCGTCGGCCGTAGGCGCATCTTGTCCTGCGCAGTTTTTGAATATCACACTTCTTGCACATGGGCGCAGTGGACTTGAGCTTGCTCCTGCTGTTGCACACGTTTTGGGTGCAGTTTGAATATCTGGGCCCTTGTGTACTGCCTAAAACTAATATTAGATTTTAAAAGCAGTCAGCCATTATCTTTTATATATTTTTCCCTTTGTTTAATTAGAAGATTGTTTACCTGTTGTTAATATGTGTGATGTGTGGGAACAGCACTCTGTGTGGCAGCTGACATAGCTAGCTATACTGCCACCACTACATCACCAGCATTGTGACCTCACTGACTGTGACATCACTGCTACTTAGGAACAACAATTCAGTGACTGCCAGGTCATTCACCTGTGATTTCACTGTCAGCTTGACTGTAATTTTTAATACCTAACAGCAAATCAGAGCCCTTTTCCTGATAAAAGGCTGCCAACATATTACATTTAAATAAACAACAAAGGCACAAATAAGGAACTAGTGGCTTATGAAAAAATCTACAGGGATTTATACAGGGATTTGATACTGCCTCTACAGGGAAAATACAGGAAAAATTAGGGTTTGTTACAGGAAAATGGTTATTTGTATCTAGGAGCACTGTGATGATTGTGACTAAATAGCACTATACGGCACCAACAAGAAAATGGCTTTGGTCATCTGGTAGCTTTTCACAGCCCTATCAGCTCTGGCTAGAGTTTGTTTTAATGATCCATGTGTATTTGAACAATTTTATTCCATTGTCGTGACTGTTACTTGCTCTTTCTATTTTACCATGTGACTTCTTTGGCTAGCAATTGTCTTTGCTATTATTCACTACAGTGTTAATATTGTAATGTATTTCTGCTTTTGCGTATGATTCTGTTTACATGTTATCTCCATTCATAATGCTTTATCATCTTCTACCTCACATTTTAATCTCCCAGGTCATACCTGTAATTAAGCAATTATCTGTCTAGTTTCCTTACCTGATTAACAAAGTTACTGTGAAGAAACAGCCAGTTCCCACAAGTAGGGGAGGTGGTTGGTTAGTAGTGAGCATCATGTTAAGACTGGCATTTGTGCTTTAGTCTGGCTGACATTAATGTGAGTGGGAGGAACTTAGATACTAGTTTAGTCTGGGCAGACAGTTAAGATAGTTGGTTGGGACAGAGTCAGATCTGAGGGTACCTGAAATCATGAAAGGTGCAGTGAGGCCATGATCCTGCAATGAAAAAGAACACAGGAGAGGTTTGCTCCAATAGCCTGCCAAACTATTTATCAGATTGGAATAATACCATACTCATCAAATGCATATTTGACAGATTTTCATTGTTTGTTGAGACATGAAACACAAGACTGAAAACTGCCAATGTTTTGTGACTAAAACATCATTTCCTCAGGGCCCAATATATGTATTTCAGGCATTTTTTTCTGTGTCAAGTTTTATTTTCCAATTTTCTACCTGGTGCTTAATTTCAAAACAAACAGTCGAGTAACATTTATCATGCTGGCATTTTGCAGTTCATTTGAGGTTGCAGATATACTATATGATGCCCGATGTGAACTTTTAAAAAGCTGTCTTCAGAACTTTCGCTTTTCCAGCTTTCTGACCTCGGCTCTAGGCTCAAGTATGAAATTGGTAAGTGGGTTGGTACTCCACTCTGATAGCTAATCAGCAAGATCAGATGGACAAATCAGACCTCCAGGTGAGTGACCTCTGGAGGTGGGGCCCCTCAGGTCCCTAGGTAGAAATATCTTTACGGCTAACATGCAGTAGGAGCACAAGAGGGTGTGAGGACTGTTGGAGATTTCCCCATTAGGGAGCACCCTGATGATTGGATGGCCTAAGAACAGTTTCCCTGGAGCTTGCAGGAAGATCCTGGTGGAAGGGAGTTTCTGGTTGGTCCCTGTGCCAAGAAAGATGTCACATAAAGAAGCATGTGGAGGACCCAGAGTGTGAACTGCCTGAAATAAGGTAAAAGATGCCCAGTCTCCGGACTTAACCAGTCTTGATGCGGAGGGACACCCAGGTTATGGCCTGCAATGAGGTCTGAGTTATGGTAAGAGATAGCAGGTATGCTGGCCTGATCTTGATATGTAGATTTTATTCTGCAAAGACTGCATGGCTGTAAATCACCCCATGTAAAAAATCAATTGCAAAGTTAAAGAAAGAATTTAAAAGGAAGCCTAAGCTTCATAGTCACAGTGGTATACTCTGATCTTAGAGTTCCAGTGGACATCTGGGAGGGATACAATTACTAGAAGAGCATTATGGTCCTTATTGCGTTGCACCTTTATGTGAATAAATGCTGATGGTGGATTTGACAGACATAAGCTCTAAGGGGAAAAATCATAGAATTGCAGATCTCTGATTTGAAACCCTGTTTACACACTGATCAGGCTGTTGTGTGTGGCTCACACTGGTGTCAGTCTGCTTCTGGTCATTTATGAAGCCATTGGTGTACACCACTTAAGAACAATGCTTTCCACACCAGTATCACACTGGTGTTTTGGGAATAGAGATGCAGTGAATTTAAATTCTGCCGGCGAAGTGAACGCGAAGTGGGCACTTCGCGTTGCACGGAGTGGGCAATGCAAAGTGCTCACTCGGCCTTGTCATTACCACTTCGTGTTAAGGCGGAATGGCAACGCGAAGTAAGGTGAAGTCATTGTTTTTATAGGACTTCGTGTTCCTCATTATGATTCTAAGTGATCCACTTGGTGTTTCAGATTTGGCAGCCCCCTCACACATCACATGGCTTACAGTACTGTAAGTCACATGCTCTTTAGCTAGGCAGGAAGAAAGTGAGTCATACAAACAGACACCTTTACTTTCTCCTGTGAAGACTGAGAGAGAGTAGTGTGTTTTGTGACTGCTGATACTTTGAGATCAGAATGAGGAGGAAATTTAAACTTTGATTTAGACCCAACAGCTTTTTTAAAAGCTACATTTTTTTGTCTTTTCTGTACTTTTTTTTTTTTTTTTTTTTTTTACTTAATTTGTTCTTTGTCAATTTTATTTTTCTTACCTTTATAAGTAGTTAGTTGTTTGTCGGTATCTGTGTGTGTGTGTGTGTGTGTGTGTGTGTATTGTGTGACAGTGTGAGTAGTGATTGCTTGGACTGAGGGAGCTCAGTAGCAGAGGTGGACCTGGGTGAGGGAATTTCTGGGGCGGGGCAGCTCTGGGAGAGCATAGTAGTGGTAAGCGTCATACCGTGCGCATGTGTGGAGGGCATGGGCTCCCATTCCTGTTGGACCACTCAAAACTTGTAAGTGCCACCCCTGAAGCTGGACCAGCACCACCTCCTGTCCTGACTCTGAGGCAGTTGAACCACCACCACCACCACCACCAAGTCCTCTGGAGCAGGATGTGCTTGCTGCCCCGGGCCCAGGTGTGGATCCCATCCCTGTTCAGCACCATGACCGGCTGGCTGCCAGTTCATCTGGCCATCCCCTGCCTGTGCCTCATCCTCCCTACACCTCTGTTTGGCAGTTTTTTGACTGTGTCAGGGGGGACAGCAGTGTGGTCAAGTACCGCCTATGTGAGGTGGAGGTGTGCCGTTGCCCACGGGGGACTCACCTGGGGACTGGGGGCCAGCATACCCTTATGCTCAATCACCAGCAGTTGGAGTGGTGGGCTGCCACAGAACAGACCATGCCTGCATCTGCTGGCCATTCTGTGGCAGAGGGTGCAGCTGTGCATTGCAACATCTTTAAGAAGAGGAGGGCCACAGCTGCTACTCCACCAGCACCCCCACCACCACCACCACCACCACCACCAGCAGGTCAGCCTGTAGAACGTGTGGACCCCAGAGAACTGTGTGCAACACAAGCTGACTTGGCAGTTCTCTGGAGTGCTGTCGAGGAGAATGAGAGGGCAAGTGCTGTGGAGCAGCAGCAGCTGGATCACATAGAGGGACATCAGTTGCAAATTATGTCCATGCTGGAACTGCTACTGGATCATCATGGGATCCCACATTAGTTTTTTTTTTTTCCTCACACCATGTGCCCCCCACACATTCCTTGCTGTGTTAGAAAATGTATTCCTCCACCATCCCCGACCCTTGTATGTAATTATGCCCTTTTTTTCTTGTCTTCCATATGTGTGACACTTTGTATTCTGAGCAGTGCAAGTATACTGTGCTAAACTGCATGTGTGCAGTCAGTCTTCTTTCCAGTCTGTATGTACTGCAGACACTGTCCAACTCCCTGACTTAAAAACAAACATTAATGAGTACAATGGTTGGGTGGTGAAGCATGGAGAGATACTACAAAACAGGCTTACAATACATCCAAGTAACTATTAAAAAAAATCAATGTTGTGATTCATGACGTGATCGTAAATCATGATTTGTGACTGCATTTGTGACCGTGATGATGATGAAGAAATGTAAATGCCTATGGCTGTACTTCCCCAGGCCCCAATGAGGTGAGGCACAAAACTTTCAGACTTAAAAACACATATCAATGAGTACAATGGTGTGGGTGGTGAAGCCTGGAGAGATACTACAAAACAGGCTTACAATACATCCAAGTAACTAGAAAAAAAATTAATGTTGTGATTCGTGACATGATCGTGAATCGTGATTTGTGAGTGTGACTGCATTTGTGACCGTGATGATGAAGAACATAATTTCTATCATGAGTGATTCGTGATGATGGTCCTGACTTAAAAACACATATTAATGAGTACACTGTTCATGCAGAATTAAGCACCACACCTATCCAGTACTCTGAAGGGAAGCCAAAGAAACAACTGTGACTTAAGTTACAGATGGAGATTGGTCCCTAAAGAGATGCAAATGCACAGACAGATTAAGATTGCGCTGTGCACTGAAGAGATGCAGAGACAAAGGCACAACACCTAACCAGTGCTCACCATCAGAAATTCAAATCTGGAAAAGAATACCTTTGCCAGTTGGGGCGGGCCGCGGAGGAGGGGGGCAGTGTACTGCACTGCTGCTGTAACAGTCACTAGTACTAGTACCAGTAAAGATACCACAAAGAAGTACAAAAATCACACAGCTGCAGTGTATAGTAGCTTCACATTGCTGAAATTATGTGGCACAATAAAAGGTGTCTGATTTGGCGACACGCGTCACACACATACTCACACACACACTAAGTAATGCATAGCAAATTGAAAACTTCAGTAATATAACCACATATCTTAAACAAACTAAAATTATGCACTGCTGCACCACAACAATCAGCAAAAACATGGCAAGAAATATTGAAAATATTATTGTGTGTACATTAACACAGTTATAAGAAAAATATCACCAAAACAGAAAGCACTGTCTTTTTCTCCAAGTTAATCTACCTACACCACAGATACGCCCCTTCCACAAAGCACACTTCCACTGTCTCTCAGTACACAGACTGAATGTTGTACATTAACATTCAAAATCCTTACACAAACAATAAACGCTTGATGATATAAGCACAGGAGGGTTTCCTATAATCAATGAACTAAAGTTTCAGCAAAAAAAAAAAAAAAGACTCAAAAGGCTTTTTTAACAGCTTTTTGAAGGTTTGAATCGCAGAGAGTTCTCAGAGCAGATTGTCTCCTACAGCTTCCTACACACACTACCCCAAACTGAGGCTGTGCAGAACAATCTAGAGCCCATGTGACCTGAAATCCCATGAATCAGTGCTAAATTCTCCTTTGGAGCTTAAAAACAAGGCGAAGTGAGGTGACGTGGAAGGCAGAGTAACATGAAGCCATTGTTTTCAATGGACTTCACGTTATCCATTATAACGTGAAGTACTCCGCTTCGCGTTGCGGAGTACTCCGGGAATTCGTCTTCACTCCATGAATCACTTCACGGAGCGAATTGGGGCCACTTCATCCATCACTATTTGGGAACTGTATTGTGGGACCTAGGAACATACAAAATTGCCAGCAGAAAAAGGCCCACAGGTCTATCAAGTCTGCCAGATTGTGCAGCTCTTAGTTTCATATCACTACAGCTGCCCCACCCCACCCAAACCCCTCCCTTTTCCCAGTCCTTCCCCTTTGCATTCCTGTCTGTACTAATCCTGCCCTCGACTGTATCCCAACCCCGCTTAAAGCTATTCACTGTCCTTTGAGTGATTTACACTTCCAGCAGTGCATTCCAACCCACCATCTCTCTCTCTCTCTCTCTCTCTCCCTCTCCCTCTCCCTCTCGCAGTGCCTCCTCATCTCCCTCCTAAACCTTCCCCTTCTAACTTCAGACTGGGCACCCTAGTGACCCTTCCCCTCTTTAAGTGGAACACTCCTCCCTCCCTGACTTTGTTTATGCCTTTCAAGTACTTAATATCATGTCCCCTCTTTCCCTTCTTTCTTCCAGTGAGTACATGTTGAGCTCCTTCAACCTTTCCTCATTTGGCAACTCCCCTAGTCCCATGATCATTTTTGTAGCCTTACGCCTCACCCCTTCCAGTAATCTCCCATCCTTTTTAGGTATGGGCACCAGTACTGTACACAGTAATCCAATTGTGGCCTCAACAGTGATCTGTACAATGGCAGGATGACCTCCCCCTTTCTAGAGGTGATCCCTCTGGCAATGCACCCCAGCATCCTATTTGCCCTTGCTGCCATCCTCCTACACTTTGCTGATACCTTCATGTCAGTACTGCAGTGTCAGTGGCTCAGTAGGTAGCACACTCGCCTCTGAGACCAGGAGAACAGAGGGCTGCGGGTTCAGTTCCCACATCTGGCACTTGGGTTAATATCCCAGTACTGACACTATAGCACAGCATGAGAGTGGTGCTGCACTTCTGAGGTGCGGTCTTTTGGATGAGACGCTAAACAAAGGTCCCATCTACCTGGATTAGTGGTAGTTCAGGTGGATGTTAAAGATCTCATGGCACTTATTGAAAAGAGTAGGGGAATTTTTTATTAATATAACATCAAAAGCAAATGATTACAACAGTGTTGCATCACACAAACTAATGCACAAATCAAATGAAAGCAAATCAAAATAAGTATTATAGTCATACAGTAACAAATGAGAGTATAATCATACCATTGTAAAACCCACCCCTCCCCCAAAATACAAAAAAAAACAATAAGAGAGAACAACATACCATAACAATATATGCACAAAAAAGGGGAATTTTGTCTACATCCTAAATATGAACAATACTATTCTCTCCTATTTATATTTTATAAACCTTTTGAATCCTCTCCACCAATTAGTCACCCTCCTAGTGGTCGAAAACCTTAAATCTTTAAGGAAAATCCTTTCCATGGCCCCTTGAATCAATAAACCTACTGTATCATAGGACATCAATTTTTGATACAAAACCCATTGGCATCTAGGCTACCATAAATAATATGTTAGACAGCAGCAAAAAGTTTGCAAAGTCTCTAAATTATAAGTCCTCCCTAGCTGAGGAAAGTGACCCAAAACCAGTGTGTCCTAATCCAAATACAATAGCCATCTCATGTTCCATTGCTAGGAATTTCCAAAGAGAACTGGCATATGTACAAGAAAATAAACAAGCATTTGTCAATGCCGAATGTTGCTTGCTTCTATGTGCTGTTTAGGTATTTGGAAGTCATTGAGTGCAAAATATTGAAAATTGCCAACTTAATGAAAAGCAAGGAACTGGCGCAACGACGCCGTAAAACAGTCATTTTAGGAAATTTTCACCAAATTCTCAACATAGCCATTTTAAGACCTCTGCTCATGAACAGTGTCACTGTGATTTTGTTAATGTGTCCCATACATTGAGTTTGCACACCGACTGCGCCATTGTGCGCTACATGGGCGGAAACATGTTTTGGGCAGGATGTGAAAAATGACAGCTGTACTGCTCATAAGGAGGTGTGGTAAAATGGTAATTTTGAAAATCTGGAGTGGAAATATTGAAAATTCGCAAACCTATGAGCGTGTGGGAACTGTGCAACGCACACTCGTAAAACAGTCATTTTTAGGAATTTTTTCACCAAATTTTCAACATAGCCATTTTAAGACCTCTGCTCATGAACAGTGTCACTGTGATTTTCTTAATTTGTCCCGTACATTGATTTCACACACCAACTGTGCCATTCTGCACTACATGGGCAGAAACACATTTTGGGTGAGATGTGAAAAATGACAGCTGTACTACTCATAAGAAGGTGTGGTAAAATGGCAATGTTGAAAATCTGGAGTGAAAATATTGACATTTCGTGAACTTACGAGCCTGCGTAGGAACTGCGCAATGCACGCTCGTAAAACAGTCATTTTTTGAATTTTTGGCACCAAATTTTCAACATGGGGTTTTGGGACCCCTTCTCATGAATGATGTCACTGTCATGGCAGTATTCAGGCCTGAAGGGTGATTTCACAGTCACTGCGCAAATCACCCCTTCGGGCTGAATAACACCATGACAGTGACATCATTCATGAGAAGGGTCCCAAAACCCTATGTTGAAAATTTGTGCAAAAATTCTCAAAAATGCCTAGATATGCAATAAAGTTGAAACCCCTATCTAGCCCATTATACTGCTTACCGCATTTCCTCAGTTCCGCGGTCGGCTTTGAAGAGTGCAGACGTGTTCCCGGTCCACGAAGATAGTCGCGCCGGAGTCCGAGATAAGTATGGGGTGGGGGTGTGGGAGAGCTGGGTCGTAGTGGGTGGATGCAGGTTGTGGGGGCTGGAGACGCCGCCGAGCTGCTTTGCAGGTTTAAAAAAAAGACGCTAGGGATGTTTTTCCACGCTGGGGTGGGCTCCCCAGCGTGGCACAGGATGGGGGTGTTCAGCCGATGGGGATTGGGCACCCCATCAGCTAAAGGACTGCTTGCCACTCTGGGGTGGGCTCCCAGCATGGCACCTACTACTGGGGGAGACACAGCTCAGGCGATGGGATTGGGCACCTCGTCAGAGCTATACAGTGCGGCGGGCACGCACCTTGTGTGTGGGGGGAGCTGCAGAGTAGCCGATATCTTATCGGTGCTCACTCAAGCATAGCTCCCCTTTCAACGTATGCCACTGCATTTTGGAGCATGTCATAGATAGCTCCAAAATGCATTGGCTTACAGGGGCCGTGCCTGCCAGCACACTGACTGAATTGGAGAAGGAGGTGACACACCTCCAAAATCTACGATGATGGTACTATGTTTCTTGCACATGCGTGCAAGCAACATAAAAATGCTCTACTGTTTCTTCCTGGGCAATGCACTCTAAAAAAAAAAGGGCAAGTTCTTTCATTTAAAGCTTTATGCTTGGCATTATCCCTAACCCCATTCCTTCCCTAAACTGTGAGCCATAAAAACTCCCACATATATTCTGGTAATCTAGGATTATTTAGTTGCTGGAGCACCTCTGCAGTTCTCATTGAAGGACAGTTTTTAAAAGCCGGTTCAGCCAGATATAGTAGTAACATTACTGTATTATATAATTGTGGTCCTTTACTGTCCTTTACTACCTGTGTCAAACCCCATTTAAAGAGTTTTTTTGCTATTGGCATAAAATATTGTGGTGTTAATAATTTCTGAAGAGGCTTAGGAGGACTCATAAGCCAAGCAGAATAATAATGAGCCAACACATGTTTTATTAATAAACCATATCTAGATGTAGATGGCAACAAGCCAGCCCTAATGTTTTGTGCTATAAATAGTATATGAAAAAAAAAAAAAAAACAGATCCACCATTCCTAAGCCCCCTTTTTCTTTAGCAAAATATGTGTATTGCCTTTTAATAGGGTTGAGTCTGTCACCCCATACCTTCTGAAAAAAATAGACTATATATCCTTGTTTCCAGCCTTATTGGTAATGGAAACATCATTGCAGTATATAATAAACCAGGAATTAAAAACTGTTTAATAACTTGTATACATTTCAATTTTGACAATTTCCAATGTCTCCAAATTTGAATTTTGCCATCTATAGAGGTTAGTGCTTTTTTCCAATTTAACTCTGGAAGATTCTGCAGCCCTTATAATAATCCTAGAATCTTAATAGGCTCTGAGGCGATTCGGAGCCCCTGAATAATAATTTCTGCAGTATGACCAACCCCAATAAACAAACCCTGGCTTTTTTGTTTATTAATTTTGGAATTGCAAACAAAAGAATAAGAGACCATAAAATCCAAAAATAATGCCACTTGATTGTAGTAGGAAAAAATACACAAAGATCATCAGCATATGCCTGCACATGTACTTCTTCCAGAAAAGAAGGCCCTTGAACCCCTTTCCATCTTGGATATTGTGAGAGTGATTGAATCAATGCATCTATTATAAAAGAATATAATAGAGGACTTAAGGGACAAGCTTGGCGCACCCCAGTGGGAACATGGAACCCATCCCCAATTTCTCTCTGAAAGATTGGGTGGATAATAGCATTGTTATAAAGTGATTTCACCCAATTTAAAAAGACCTCTGGGACCCCATACTGTTGTAAAGTCATGAATAAAAAAGGGTGATAAACTTGATCGAAGGCTTTCATTTGGTCCACTGAAATAATACATCCAGAATGTTTATACAAACCAAAATGCTCTATCAAATCTCGGAGAATTATATAGGCATGTTGAATTTCTTTTACCGGAAGCCCACAATATTGAGAAGGGGAAAGCACAGTGGCAACAAATAGTTTAAGCTGAGTATTCAGAATACCTGCTAAAAGTTTGTAATCGGAATTCAGAATTATGATTGGTCTCCAATTTTCTAAGAGTTCTTTATTCCCAGATTTATAAAGAAAAATTAATAACCCTTCAGAAAACCAAACAGGAAATTCCACAGTGGGTAGAAAAAAGTTAAACACAAGTACTAAACATTTGGAGAATTCAGAAGGGAAGGCTTTATATAGCTCAGAGGTAAGTCCATCAATCCCAGGCGAGGATCCTAATTTTTGAGATTTAATAGCAGTTAAAGTTTCTGCACGTGTAATGGGGCTAATTAAAAGTGACTTATTAAATCCAGTATCTGGAAGTTTTATCTCATGCAAAAACTTCTCCATATCCTCCACACTAGGGGACATCACCGGTTTATGAGAAAGTAGAAATGTTTTTATAGCAACATGAAGGCCCTTAGAATCCTGCACAAGTTGTCCTTTCTGATTTAAAAGAGCTACCAAATGTGTGTTAGCTTTGTATTTTTTAAAGGCTTCATAAGGATCACCTTGAGGTTTTTTCACACCATACTGAAAAAGTACCTTCAACGTGCTAGCTCTATTATATTGTACTTCCTGAATTTTTTGCTTTAAGACAGCTATTTGAGAAGAAAAATTGCATTTAGAGGTATTTGCAATAGAAATTAAATAATATAACTGCTGACGCAATTTTAAATAATGAAGAAATTTCAAATTTTCCCTGGACCTCCTTTTATTTTTTAGCATGCCACGCAAGTCTTCCTTAGAGTCTCTTCACCATTGTCCCAAGTCATCATATAAAAAGGAAACTGAAAGTTGAGCAAGAAGTAATGATTGTATATTAGGTAATATTACAGGGGATTTTAACAGAAGGGAACTAAGTTTCCATCGTGATTTCTGAATGTTTGGTAAAGAATTAGGGGAAAAATTGCACTGGAGGAGCATGTGATCTGAAAAGGTCACCGGGAAGGTGTAAAAAATAAAGGGGAGATTACCTGAAAGAAAGATGTAATCTATTGTGGATGTGTACGAGCTTCTTTTATAAGTAAATTTTGGACCACCCTACTGACGACGGCTGCTACTGACTAGCCCGGACAAATTTATTAATTGATGTAACGCATCAGAATCACAATAAATCTTTTTCCCATTGCCTGTGGTTTTGCTTCCCGCTAATTTGAGTTCACAATTAAAATCTCCACAAAGAAAGATTTCAAAGGAAGTCAGTAAGAAAGGTTTAATCATCTGAAGAAGCGCAACTCATTCAGCTTTTAGCTGTGAACAGTATACATTAATAAATCTGCATGTCATGGAATGCCAGACCCCATCAAGGATCATTAACCACCCTGGGATTAAGTCAATTAATTTTATTAAAGAAAAATCATAAGAATTAAAAAGAAATCCTAAACCGTCTGCCGTTTGTTGCCCAAAGGACCAATAAGATGGACTCCAACACCATTCTCTTTGGAAAAACCTGGCTTGATCTAGGGTATACATCCAAGTTTCTTGTAGCAGGCACACATCCAGAAGATTGCTATGAATATAGTCATAAATCACCTGCCGTCTTCTAAAGTTTAATAAACTATGAACATTCAATGATCCTAGTTTAAAACAAACCAGTTATGAAACCTGAATGTCAACCATCTTTTTTCCTTCTCTTTTTCTTTTTACCTTTATAACCTTCTTGTGCCTGAAAAGGGGATGAAGGGTTATCCTGTATAGGTTGAGAGTCAGGCTCCAGACAGTCCATTTCTGAATCACCCCACTGTGTGGACAACACAGCAAAGGGATCACTGGTTTCCATCTCCACTGGGGGAGGGGGGCAGGAGGAGGTTTAAGGTTCTGTGATGACCTTCTCACTTGAAAAACTGGAGGATTAATTGAAGAATCCTGAGATAAAACTTCCTTTTGTACAGAATAACATACAGGAGAAAGAAGGGGAGAAATCTTAACTGGAACACAAGGAGGACTTACTTCAGATGTGTCCTGAGTGGGGTGTGAGGAAGGGATAACTACTTCTCCTGTGTCAGCAGAGGCTATCTGGTTAGCACCTGTGGCCAGGTCCTGAGCTTTTTGAATAAAAAGATCCGGGCTACCACTGGATGTTTTATTTTTTGCGGCCCAAACACACTCAGAAAAAACATGGCCAGTCTCCTCACAAAGGTCACATTTTGTTAGACTAGCACATTGGAAGGCAATATGACCAATTTCTCCACAATTATCACAGCGAGGTTTATTGCATGAACTGGACAAGTGCATTCTGGAACCATATTTGTAACAGGCCCTGGGCTGCCCAGCATAAAAACAAACCCCCCTATCCTGGCTTAACAAAAAGGAGTTTGGAATATGTGCTATCCCAGTATCAGTTTGCCTGAGCTTAACTTTGAACCTCCATCCTCCTGTCCAAAACTGTTCTGTATCTAGTATGGCTTCAGGAGAGCTTAAGATCTCACATTTTTGAGACAACCAGTATGAAATATCATCCACATGAACTCCCTCATTCCTAAACATAATTGTAACATATTTAATTAAGGGCTTCGTTAAAGGAATCACCAAAAAGGGAGTCCATGTGGGTGAAAATTTCACCTGGTTGTACTGTTCCCAAAATAAATCCAGGGCATAGGCTGAGCGAAAGTTAACATCAAAGTTATCTTCTCCTGATACATTTATGAATGCAAACACTTCCCTGGGAGAGAAATGTAAATAATCTTTTAATAAACATTTTCCTACATATTGCCTATCAGGCCTAACATCCAAACCCCACCCCCTTATATCGCAGTCTTACAGCATTTCTGCATGGTGCCGCTTCTTTCTCAATTTTTGAAAATAATTCTGACATCAGGGGTTTCTCAGTTTCTGAGTGACCCTGTAATATATCAGAAGGTTGTCCAGTTTCAGGAACAGTAATAGCCACAGGAGCAGTGACTTGTGAGGCCAAGTCAGAAGGCCCATCTCCCCCCTGCACCCCTACAGAAATTCCTGGGGTTATAGGTGGGATAGGCAACTGTGGTTTCCATGTCAGCTCATTTTGAGAGAAGTTCAACTTGGGGTCCCAATCAGGCACGGGTCGCCAAGACCCTTTTTTCAAAGTCCATCCAGCTTCACTTAAAGCTTGCTGTGGAGACCATGTTTCATCCATCAGGGGTCATAAGGGAGGAACAGCAGCCAAAGATACAGGACTAGTCTCTGCAATAGCGTGAGAAGAGTCTGCCTGGACCCCTTCTAATGTCCCTAAAATTCCTTTTGGAAAAAATCACAGCTGCTCTTTTTTCTTTCCCTTCATCCCCAAACTTCTCATGAATTGACTGAGCCCATTTTGTGAAAGAAAATTCAGAAACTCCCTCCTGCTTTAGCGGTTCTGTTTGAAATACACACTTTACCTCCAAATTCAGTAATGCAGAAGAGGGTGTCAGGACAGGAGTACGAAAAACAAAGCCTGCTTCTTTAGACAGTGTAACAGCATGCCTGGTGGAAACGGAGCTGCCGTGCTCTGAGGTAGACACATCCTGGGCTTAAAAGTCACTGTAGCAACCTGCAGTAAGCCTGGAGTGACCGCAAGTGAGCCTGATTCTGTTGATGGCTCTCGGCACTGAATCACCTAGGATTTTTGACTGCCAGCCAACGAAAAGGTACAAGACGATTGTTTAGACTGTAATGAAGTAGAAAACACTTGTGACAACTCACCCAACTGATCCCTGTCGGGAACTGAATGCAAAGGCTTAGGGTCCAGATCAATGACAGCCGGAGTTAAAGCAGTGACAGGTGAAGCCGTAGAGTGCAGTAAAAGCAGCTGTTTCCTTAAGCGTTCTTGCTCCCATGCAAGAACGGCAAGCTGTAGCGTGAGCTGCTCCTGCCGGTCCTCCGTAACAACATTTGTAGATAATTCCATATTTCCCAACAATGAGTCAGATAACATTAAATCTTCAGTAGAAACAAAAATTTCACCATCTTCTGGGTCTTTATCAGCACACTGACTCCCATCTTTCTCAGTAGGTTCCTCAATCATTAAGGCAGAGCCCAACCGCTCTCCATTCTCCACAACATCCATCCTCCACCAAGTCTGACCGAAAATGATCCAGCTCACAAGCAGCAAGTCCCCCTACTGCCAGCAATGCAGTAGGGAAATTTCCCCGGTGTCCTGGCCAAATTTCCCTCATTCACTAAACATACACCAACAGCTTAATCTGGTTCAAGGTCAGTTGGCATTCATCTGTATCCCCTTCCCCCAGGTCATGCCTGAAAATAGGCAGGATTTGTCTAGTGCACTTACCCGGTCAACAAAAACTAAATAAAAAAAATAAAATGTCCCCAATAACTATTACCCCCAGGTCCCTTTCCTCCTCTGAAGCTGTTACCTGCACTACCCCAAGCCAGTAGCTGTTCCTTGGATTTCTGGCTCCAAGGTGCACGATCTTGCACTTCTTAGCATTAAATTCCAACTGCCACTCCCTAGACCAGTGGTCGAGTTTAGCTATATCCTCTCTGAGTGCCTGTCTCCCTTCTCATTGTCCACTTTTCGCACAAATCTTAGTGTCATCCGTGAACAGGCTGATCTTACTCTTGACCCCCTCTGCAATGTCTCCAATAAAGACATTAAGCAAAACAAGGCCCATCACTGAACCCTGCAGTACCTCACTGGTTATTGGCCTTGGCTTAGATGTCTTCCCCCTTATAACTACCCTCTGTTGTCTGCCCTGCAGCCAGCTCTCCATCTACCCCACCAGTTTGTCCCCTTCCCCCATGTCCCTCAGCTTACTCAGTAACCTCCTGTGCAGCACCAAGTCAAAAGCTTTGCTGAAGTCCATATACAGAACATCCACAACATGGCCTTCGTCAACCGCCCTAGTGACCCAGTCAAAGAAGTCAATCAGGATAATTTGGCAAGATCTTCCCCTGACAAACCCATGCTATCTGTAATCCTGCAGACCATTGCTATTGAGAAAAAATATCAATCTCTCCTTCAGAATGGTCTCCATCAACTTCCCACTATGGAAGTCAAGCTCACCAGTCTGTAGTTGCCCAGTTGGTCCTTGGGTACACTCTTGTGAAGGGGCACAACATGAGCCATCCTCCAGTCCCTGGGTACATTCCCCTTCTCCAAGAAGTTGTTAAACAGTTCTGTCAGAGGGCCTGCCAACACCTCTGCCAGTTCCTTCAGGACCCTTTGGTGTACACCATCGGGTCCTGGTGCCTTGTCTACCCACAAGGCTTTAAGTCCCTTCAGAACTCTATCCTCTTGGATGACCCCATCTTTTGTCTCTGCCCCCCACCTCACCCTTGCCCCCTTTCCCCTTCAGTATTGGGCCATCCCTTTCTTTCATGAGCACAAAGCAGAAATACTCATTGAGTGCCTTTGCCTGATTTCCCCCTTGTTCCACCTATCCTCCCTCTCTCTCTTGATTCTAACAATGTCATCCCTACAATTCTTCTTCTCCTTTATGTATTTAAAGAATCCCTTTTCCCCCTTTCTGATCCCCAGAGCCAAGTTCAGCTCCTTTGCTGCCTTGGCTGCCCTGACTTACCTTGTCACCTCCCCAGATGCTTTTGTGAACACCTCTCTATCCTTCTCATGCCCAGATTTTTTGAATTTAATGAAGGCCAATCTATTTTCCTTCACCTTCCCCTCCACTTCCTTGCTAAGCCAGCTAGGTTTTTTTGTCCTGGACTGCTTACTCTGAGATTTGGCACATGTGTTCATGGTCTCATTCATCCCCTTCCTAATGATTGCTCACTTCTGTTCAGCATCCATCCCTGGGTTTATTTTAGCTAAATACCCCTCTAGGATGTTGCCCTTTCTGGCAAAATCTGCCTTCCTGAAGTCTAACACTCTTGTCCTGGTCTTAGCCAACTCCCTCCATGTTTTCAGGAGGAACCACACTAAGCAGTGGTCACATCCTGCTAGAGGGTCCTGTACTACCACATGCTGGACTTGACCTCCATTTGTTAGCACCAAATCCAGTATGTTCCCCTCCTTAGTAGGATCCATCACCCCTTGCACTAGGTAGCCGTCTTGGATAGTCTCCAGCAGCACCTGTTCCCTGGCATGTGCTGTAGTTACTGTCTGCCATTCAACCCCAGGTAGGTTTATGTCTCCCAGTATAACTGTATTCCCTTTGCCACTGACCTTTCTGATTTGCTCCAGCAGCTTACTACCCACCACCTCGCTCTGTGAGGGTGGCCTGTACACTACCCCCATCCTGAGCTTCTTACCTTTAGGGCTTTGGAGCAACACCTATATGGCTTCTGGCCTCCCCTTATCTCCCTCCTCCCTGGTGTACAGTATGCCCTCCCTGACATAAATAGCCACCCTTCCCCCCCCTCCCGGTCCCAGCAGAACACCTTGTATCCCAGGATCATGAGATCCCAGTCATGGTATTGGGTGCCCCAAGTATCTGAAATGGTGGCAATATCTACCTCTCCCTCCGACATCACTGTCTGGAACTGTGCCACCTTGTTTGCCAAGCTCCTTGCATTCAAGGAGGTCGGACTGTCGCTTGTTGTTTGTTCTGTTTTTACTTTTGTGCTGTTGTTTCATCAATTTAAAAGCACTTTTTGCCATTTTCAAGTATAAGATTTAAAGTTTTCGGCTTGCGCTCCTGTTATTTATTTTTGAGCACGTGTACTTATTAGTATTGAATTGCTTAGGCACTGTGAAGCCGATGAGAGCTTAAACAACAAGAATTTGTTTGAAGGGGTAGTGTAGTAATGCTAGTTTAGTTAGGGTAAGTGAGTGAGATAGTAAGTTACAAACACAGTGCAGGAACAGTGATTACAGTTTTTTATTTAGACACCAGTTTGCAGTCCTTGTGAAGTTTGGTAAAGTCAGTTATCGGAAATTAGAATGAACATAATAAAGTTTTTAAAGCAGAACGGATACAACATAGTGTATATGCGGTATTTGTATACACTATACCTGCTTACTGCCTGCTTAAGACTTTGATACCTTGATGGAGCTGTGAGGAGTGTTTCCGAGGACTCAGCAGGAATGAACCTTTCTAGTGGATTGATTCTCTCTGGTGGTTGGAACTTGTGGGAACAGTCGGATTTCCTGGCAAACAGACTGAGGTACTGTTTTTGCCCATTTTCCTTCCTTTCATGGATTGTGAAGGTGGAGAGTGGATTGGGGTGGCGTGAATCTGTCGATACTGTGGGGGAGCTGGCCATTACTGCTGGGTCCAGGTAGGAGACACCGGTGCTCGATCTGTCAGAGGGCAGATGGTGCTCATTCGGTGCCTCTAGGTGTCCCGGGGGGGGGGTCTTCTGGAGAGTTGATCCCAGCCTGGAGGCCGAAACAGAGGGCTCGGTGGGTGAAGGCTGTCTCCTGCTTGTGTACTGGGTACCCCCTTTGTGATCCCTATCCATTGATGTGCCAGGATCTTGAAAGAACATAATACTCTGTGGACCAGGTCAAGATTATTAGGGGAAGAAGATCTGAATCTAACCAAAGCATTGGTGAGAACTTTCTAATTTGAAGTACTTTTGCTGGGCAGTAAGAATTGTTTATTTTTTGTCTACTGTTCAGTACTGTAGCCAATGTGAGAGATTGGCTCAGCTAAAATTATTAACTGGTTTAATTTTCTATTGGAGGTGAGAGCTCCAAGGAACTCATTTATAAATATGGTATGACTCAGTTTAAAATCATTTATTTAATTGATTTTTCATTAAGAGGTGAGAGCTCAAATGGACCTTCATATATAGTTGGAATAATTGATTGGACTGCAATTCTGGATTGCAAATCTGGACTCTGCGAATGAGTTTTCTTTTTTCTTGATTGACTATTTCTGCATTGTGTTGTTTTAATATTTTAAAGGGGGTATTTAATTTTTTTTTTCTTTTAGGGTTGTTTAAGTTAGGGGTGGGAGGGTTTTGTTTGTATGAGGGTGAGTGAAAGGGTTTAAAATATGTGTTGGGGTATAAGTGGGACGGTTAGGCAGTACTCCCCCTCAAGACTTAGGGATCTCCGTCCCTTTGAACTACCCCCATTTATGGGGGAGATTTATGCTAGATGTCTAAATCTCGGCATTATGAGATCAAAATGCAGAAAGATACGGGGATCCTGGAACTCTTGGGGGGGAGATGGGAGGGAAGAGAATGGATATGAGCAGTGAGGGCTAGGAGATGCCATGGGGTGAAATGGGTACTGGAGTGAATGCCTCCTTGCCTAGTCCCCATACCCAAGGGCACTGACTTGGAGTCTGTCAGGCAGGAAGTGGATCACCATTGGATTCCCGTCCCTTTCAGGTGGTGTTAAGCAATGCCAGGTCGATTAGGAATAAGACCGCAGTGATTGCGGATCTTATTTCCTCTGTCAGCTTGACTTGCATCACTGAGACCTGGCTAGATGGAAATGCTGGTCCTGTTTTGGACTCCAATTCTGGCTGGGTTCTCGGTGATTCACCACCCGAGAGTGGACTGGAGGGGTGAGGGGGTTGCAGTCTGTTTTAGACAAGATCTGCATCTTAGAGAAGTACCAGTTGGTGATACCAGCTCCTTTGAGTGCATAGTAGGTGCAGGTGGAGGCCACAGGACCCTTCTTATCTACCGTCCACCAGGGGATGAGAGGGAGTTCCTGAAGGAGGTTGCCGACTTCATCACCGATATGGTATTGGAATCTCCCAGATGGTTAATCCTGGGAGATTTCAGTGCCTAGGCTGACGATGAACTCTTGCGCTACTTGCCTTGTCTTTTTTACTGTACATTATTTTGGATTCCCTCATGTATGTATGTTGTGTCTGCCTTCGACGAGGTACCTTTGTAAATGAGCCTCTGGCTCAAAGGTTTTTAAACTGATGTTAAAATAAATAAATAAATACATTTGGTCAAAACCTCCTCCAATTGATGGATTCGTTGGGTCTGTCACAGGTAATTACCTCTGCAACCCATGAGGGGGGCACACGCTGGACTTGGTTTTCCATCTGGGGATGGAGGTATCTGATGTGGAGGTGGAGCCAGTCGGATGGTCTGACCATCACTCCCTGAGATTTAGATTTGTGACCCCCTGAAATAGGCCTGCCCCTAGGGAGTTAGTACAGTTCCATCCTTTAAGAGGGGTTACCTCCGAAGTCCTAATGACGGAGCTGGACTTCTCCGGTCTTCCAAGGGATAGCATGGATCCAGGGCCTTTGGTCATAGCCTATAATAGGGCTGTAACTGAGGCCTTGGATGCCATTGTTCCAATTCGTGTTCATCCCCATACTCTTCACTTGGGGGCTCCCAGGTTTGATGGGGAGGTCCGTGAGTTGAAGAGGAAGGGACAAAGATTGGAAAGACACTGGCGGAAAACTCAACTGGAGGTGGATAGACTTGAATTGTTAGAACATTATAAGCTCTACCAATCAGCAATTTCCCATAAGAAGGCAGCGTTCCTGTCCAGGGAAATTGCTGCAGCGAGGAATAGACCATCCCAGCTCTTCCAGACTGTGGACAGACTGTGTAATCCAGTTTGTCTTCAGACTGGTAGAGCATTATCACAGGTACAGTGTGAGGAGTTTGCGAAATTCTTCGCTGAGAAGGTATCCACCATCAGGGATGAGATCTGCCAGTGTCCTTCTATTGGACATTGCACTGGTCAGTCGGGTGGTACCAACACCCAGCTGTACTGGTCCACTTTTAGACTACCAGCAATAATAGATATAGTGAGGATCATCCAGACTCTGCAACCTACCTACTATAAGTTGGATCCAGGCCCTACTCACCTGGTGGTGGGGTGTGTAGATGTTATCAGCCCAGTCCTGGCTGGGATAGTGGTGGTGTCATTAGAGAGAGAGGGATCTTTCCGGATCCCTTAAAGGAGGCAGTAGTATAACCCCTGTTGAAAAAACCCTCTCTTGACCCTGACTGCCCAGCAAATTACAAGCCAGTCTCTAGCAACCTTTGTAGGAAGGTTATTAGAGAAGGTGGTCGCTCTGCAACTGGAGGATCATTTGTCCAACCACAATATCTATGACCCTCTCCAATCCGGTTTCAGGAAAAGGCATAGTACAGAGACTGCTCTTGTTCAGGTATTGAATTATCTCCTGATGGCAAGAGATCAGAGGACCCATTCCATCTTGGTTCTCCTGGATCTCTCAGCAGCATTTGACACCATGGATTATGGGGTATTGCTCGACCGCCTGCGGTTTTTCTGTGGTCTGAGTGGAGCAGTCCACAGTTGGTTTTGATCTTTTCTGGAGGGCAGATCTCAGAGAGTGGTGTCCGGAATTTACACCTCAGCCCCTCATTGGCTGCCCTGTGGGGTATCGCAGGGGTCGGTGCTGTCCCCTATGCTATTCGTGGTGTATATGCTTCCATTGGGGGACATTATAAGGTGGTATGGGCTGAGTTTTCATTGTTACGCTGATGATTCTCAGCTCTATCTTTTATGCCTGATCAGGAGTCTGATTCCATCACGATGTTTTATAACTACCTCCTGGAGATTCAGGATTAGATGAGTGCTAGTTGGCTGAGGTTGAACTCCGAGAAAACAGGTGTTGGTTGTGGACCCTGGAGGGAGGACGATAGGGGCTTGGACTGGGAAACCCTGAGGTTTATATCTTGGGGGAGCCCCGCTTCTTGCCTCTGGCCAAGTGCATAACCTAGGCGTGAGTTTGAACGAAGGCCTGACTATGAAGGCGCAGGGATCAGCCATAGTCAAATCTGCCTTTTTTCATCTGAGGAACATTGCCCGGGTGAAACACTTGGTTCCACCGGAAGCTCTCCCCATCCTGGTCCACTCCTTTGTCACCAGCCATTTTTATTACTGCAATGCCCCTTTATCTAGGGCTGCTGGGGGTGGATATCAACTGCTTGCAGCTTGTGCAGAACGCGACGGCCAGGTTGTTGATGGGAGTTTCAAGATCTAGCCATATGACACCTGTGCTGCATGATCTGCACTGGCTGCCAATACGGTGACGGAACACCATCAAGGTCGCATTACTGACCTTTAAGGCCGTACATGATTTGGGACCAAACTACCTGAAAGAGCTCTTAGTGCCTTACTGTCCTACCCGTTCTCTTCGCTCCTCTGATGAGGGATTGCTAGAGATACCCAGGATACATCTAAAGATGTCTGGAGGTAGATTTTTTTGCCTGTATGGCACCGACCCTGTGGAATTCTCTACCTCGTCAGATACAAGATTGCCTGACTGTTGAAAGTTTTAAAATACAACTGAAGACTTTCCTCTTTGCCCAAGCATTTGCTGAAACATAATAAGTGGGTGTTATGTATGATTGTTGGATTTATTGTTTGTGTAATGTGTCTTAAAGTGGTTTTGAACCATTGTAAAAGTGCCCTGAGCTTGGGAAGGGCGCTTGAAATAAATAAAATTTTACTTACTTACTACAGTCCACCTTGTGTCCTGCCCCTCCTTTTCCCGTATCTCCCCATTCCACTTTTGTCTTGGTAACTTCCCCTCATACTACTCCTCCTCCTCCCTAATCGGGGGGGGGTGAGGCCTTCTGGTCTCCCCTTGAAGGTGCCTACTCCCTGCTATTCGACTCAGCCCCCCCTCAGTTTAAATCTATGTTTTTAATGTACTTTTCCAGCCCCTGTCCCAATGCCCTTGTACCCTTGATGTTGAGATGCAGCCTATCCTTGGCATAAAGCCCCTTATTGTTCCATATCTTGCCCCACTCTCCTACTACCCCGTACCCCATTTCTGCACAAAACCTCTTCAGCCACCCATTAAACTTCTGTATTCTTAGCTTCCTCGCTATGCTTGCCCTAGGTACCGGGAGTACCTCAGAGAACATAACTGAGCTTCCCACTCGATTGCAGATGCCGTCCTCTTTCCTGAACCGCTCCTGCACATTTTCCATTGTACTGCCCTCTAGGTCATTTGTTCCTAGGTGCACAATATTATGAGGCTCCCCTCCGACCTTCTCCACACATTTCTAAAGGCACTGCCCTACTCTGCCTGCTATCATACCTGACATACACTCCACCCAGGTTTGGCAGTTCCTTGCTCCCTTACCTCCCCATTTCACCCCTCTGCCCCCCTAAGCATAGAATCCCCTAATACAAGTACTTGCTCCCACATCCCTTGCACCTCCCCCATGGTTTCCCCTCCTATAAGCCCCTTTTCCTCAGTGTTTTCTCCTTTTATACCCTGCCCTTTTCCTCCTCCCTTCTCCTTCAACTGCACATCCACCTGCTCTCCTACTTCATCCATTCTGTCCTCACTCCCTTCCACAGCTACTCCCTCTCAACTACTTTTACATCCTTCCACTTCCCCCTGCATTGTGCCTCCCCTTCCCCCACATGTTTTGGCCTTCCTCCCCAGTTGTTTAGTGTGTTTGTGCCAACTTGACCTACTTCCCTGCCACTCTCCACTTTTACCCCCAGTGTTCCCTCTCTCCTTGTACACTGTATTTTCTCCCTCCATCCTGGTCCCCTGACTCTTGTTACATATATACATAGACAGTGTCAGCAGATTGTTCTATGGTGCCTTCCCCAGCCACCTGTTCTGTTTCATCAACCAGTACTGCAAACCTGTTTGTCGTCTCCAACCTCCTGCCTGTGCCCCACCCCCTGAAATCCATTCCTGCCTCTGCTTACCATGAACCTCTTTAATACTTTCTCTCTGTCTACCCATGTTCCCTATCACCTGCCAACATCTGCTTTTGGTGCTTCCAGGAACCTGTGGACTTTCCCCCTGGCTGAGTGCCCCCTTCCAGCCCATGGCATCCTGGTCTATCCTACGATGGAGTCCTTCCTGCCCCTCTGCCTCATCATCTCCTCAAACCCTCATACCTGTCCCCCTCCACCCAGTTCCTATTTCAGGCCCTCTGTCTCCAGCATAAGCTGTCTGAACATTCTGCACACTGGACAGCCCCCGCCTTCCACCAGGTTCCCAAAAACAGTGCTGCCCCACACCCATTGTAGCTCCCAATACTCCCAACCCCAGTCATCCCTACCTCTCCAATTTTCCCCATACATCCACCTGCCTCCTTGCCCTGACCTCCACACACCCCCATCTCTCATAGTCTCTAAATATTCCACAGCTCTTTACAATTGCATCCATATTTTTACAAGAGCTCTAAACCTGTAGTAGTGCTGCAAAACTCTTACTATCTCCTTCTGTAGGGATTTATAGCTTCTCTCTCTCCTCGTCTTGTACAGTATGTACCATTTGGACCTAGTTGCTAGCTACACCCATTGTAATTCTGCATATATATATATATATATATATATATATATATATATATATATATATATATATATATATATATATATACATATACATACACACACACACACACACACACACACACACACACACACACACACACACACCCTATATCAGATAGGCGATTGCTTGTTTTGTGCTGCTCAACTGTTCCTGCCACTTTAAGTAGGTATGGCTTGGTCTTCCACTACAATGGCAGAGCACCTGTGGTGGTTGGGGAATGGGGGTGGGTGGAGGAGCTGTTCCTTTGATACTCTGTGTCTACAAAAACAATCAGGTAAAAAAATACATTCTTCTGTAAACTACAGGGCAAAAACTCACAAATCTACCAGCAAACAGATTCTCCTAGTCCTGCTCACACAAACTGACAAATCCAACTGAATGTCAGTTAGACAAACACTTGAATTTCAACCCTCCTTAATCCCCTGCTGAAATGTGATGCCTGCAGTTAAAGAACAACCTCAGTCAATTTCAAAAACTCACAAACCTACCAGCAAACAAAGTCTCCTAGTCCTGCTCACACAAACTGGCAAATCTAACTGAATGTCAGTTAGGCACACATTTGAATTCCCTCCCCCCGAGGAGACTTGAGGAGGTCGCTAGGGCCAGCTCAGAAGCCCTCCTGCTTGCAGCAATCCCGAAAGAAAGCCCAGATAACACCCCTCCCCCGGAGACCGGAGGAGGTCGCGAGGGCCAGCTCAGAAGCCCTCCTGCTCGCAGCAATCCCGAAAGAAAAGCCCAGATACCACCCCTCCCCGAGGAGACCGGAGGAGGTCGCAAGGGCCAGCTCAGAAGCCCTCCCTGCTCGCAGCAATCCCCGGAAGAAAAAGCCCAGGTAAATCTACCTTGCTCTTGGCAGCAGTCGCGACCATTGGGTTCTTGGCGCCTTTTCCTGCAATGGCCACCAGCTCCCCTTCTCGCTGCGCGGTTTACGGTGAAAGTGCTCAGACAGTTGCAGCTCAGGCTCTAGCGGATACTGAACTTTATTTTATATTAGTATTTCATAATTTTGCACAATTTCACAAAACGAGCCTGCTCCAGTTTATGTGTTTGCCTGTACTGTGTTAGGAGTTTCTGCAGCCAGTCGAATAGTGATTACTGTAGTGCCCCTGTGCTAATCATATTTGGGGCTGTTAGCTAGACATTAATGTGCATTTCCATGCGTGCAGCCAACAGTAAGCACAACTAGGAATCCTCTCTATAGCCACCTGATTTGGTCCTGCTAAGTTTCAAACTTTCTGCTAGCCTTGATTTGGTCTTGCTAGAAGTTTCAATTCCCTGCTAGCCCTGATTTGGTCTTGCTCAAAGTTTCAAATTTCCTGCTAGCCCTCTCCTACTCGCCAGACCTTAGGAACTGTCTGCCCCCAGCTGTTAATCCTTTCTCCCTGTAATTGCCTACTTAATCCCCCTCTCTCTCTCCATTTTTTCCACCAGATACCCCGAGGAGGCGGAGGAGGTCGTGAGCCAGTTCAAGCCCTCCCTGCTCGCAGCAATCCCGAAGAAAAGCCCAGGTAAATCTACGCTTGCTCCTGGCAGCAGTCGTGACCGTTGGGTTCCTGGCGCCTTTTCCTGCAAGGTCACCAGCTCCCTTCTCACTGCGTGGTTTATGGCGAAAGTGCTCAGACAGTTGCAGCTCAGGCTAAACCTGCTGACGCTTCACATTGGCTCCCCACCACCCACCACCCTTGGTCGGCTTTTCAATTTATAGCTATATTTTGTCAGGTGACCTGCCTGAAATAACCTATCAGCCCATTCTTCCATCAGCAGGTTATACCAACTGAACACTAGTGGCCACTGTAACATACCTCTCACTCTCTCAACTTATAATGGTATCCTTCTGTTTACTTCCCTACTGATATCCAGGTTCTTACCCTGCTCTCCAACCCCGAGGCACCTAGACCTCTACACTATAATATTAGCACTTCTTCTGCAGCTTTATTTGATTATTGCAGACCCATCTCGACAAACCCTCACACTCATACCAAATTGATCCTGATGGCCTATACCCACACATGATCACGCTAACCATCCCACTCACACATGCTATGCACTGTACCTCAGCTCTCCCACTCTGCAGACCCCAACTCCCCACCACCCATATAAGCCCCACTAACGTTCATCTCACGACCCTTACCTTTCTTTCCAGCATCATTCCTACTCTCCCAGTCCCCACCACCAGCACTAAAAGCCCTACACCCTACCAGGCCCAGTGTCATGCATCCAAACTGTGCAGGTGCACCCTGCTGCGGAACACCCTCCTACTCCTATTATTATCTGGCAACATCCACCCAAACCCAGGACCACCCCGCTCTAAGGCCTCTCCTAAGCAACTGCATGGGAGTTTGTTGCTAGCCACTCTTAACACATGCAGCCTAACTAAAAAACACACCCCTCTCCAAGGCTGGATTGCCCAGCATGCCCCGGACATACTAGCCCTATCAGAGACCTGGCTCACTGAAAAAATTCCCAATACTGTTGTCTCCCTCAGTAATTATACCTTCTTCCGGACTGACAGGACCAGTAAGAGAGGTGGAGGCTGTGCTATTTATGTTAAATCCTTGCTCAATGCCACCGAAGTGCACACCCCCTCACCCCAATTTGGAGCCCAGACACTAACAGTCAAACTCAGGCTGGGTACTAAAACTCTCCACATCATATCAGCCTACATCCCCCCTAGAAACCAAAAACCCACGTTTGACTCTATCCTCCGCATTCTCTCCCACCTACCTAATACTAGTGAAATCATCCTTATGGGTGACTTCAATGTTAACTGGTTATCCCCAGCTTCTGCCAGCTACAAAGACACTACCCGTGCTCTCGATCTTACCCAAATAGTCACCTCCCCTACCAGAAGGGACCATAAATCCAGGACCTCCACACTGTTAGACCTCATTTTCACCAACAGGCCACGTAACCTCTCCCACACAACTGTGCTCTCTGACTTTATCAGTGACCACTCACCAGCAACTTGCAGGTGGTCGGGTAAATTGCCCCCTGCCCTCCCAAAAATCTCATGGCAGAGAAGGCTAAAAAGAGGAGGCCTCGAGAACCTCAAAACCCACCTATCTCACTGCAACTGGCTCCCCATTTACAACACGCAGTCAGTTGACACTGCTCTCGCCCACTTTATAACCACCTTCAGTGAAGCATGTGATATATTTGCTCCCCTCTCAAAGCAAGTTGTGAAAACCAGAACCACCCCCTGGATCTCACCATTGCTTCTAAACCTGCTACAACATAGAGACAACCTTTGGCACAAGGCCCTCAACTCCCAACGCACCCAGGATAGACAACTGTACCGGGAGGCACGCAACAAATGTACCTGGGCCTTGCGGCAGGCTAAAGTGAACTTCTACCAGCAAACCCTCACCTCCTCCTGGGGCGATGGGAAAAAATTCTGGAATAACATAAAAGAACTCAGTGGAAAATCCTGCTCCCCTACCCCTACTTACTCAACCTTAATGGGGTTGACACACAGGATCCTGCCACCATCGCTGTGGCCCTAAACTCCTCCTTTTGGACCTCCCATATCCTCCCCTGATGTCTCCCACCTGCCCCACCCCACCCTCCCCGAAACCCCGAGCAGTGTCAACTCGTGCAGTGAGGCCAAACTCTACATTACCAAAGCCATAGCCAACACCCGTTACAGCAATGACTCCCTTGATCTTAAACTCATTTGGCTTATTCTGGATGTCACTCTTCCCCACCTTACAAAGATCCTCAACCTCTCGCTATGCCGTGGTCAGTTCCCCTCTACCTGGAAAAGAGCCATAATCACCCCCATTCTTAAGAGCGGTGACCCTACCAACACCAACAACTACAGACCTATTTCTATACTGCCACCCCTCTCCAAAGCTCTGGAAAAAATAGTCTCTGACCAAATAACTGAATACCTTACTAAATATAACCTTCTCAGCCAGTAACAGCATGGTTTCTGGACTGGTCATAGTACCGTCACTGCACTTGCGGAGTTCACCTCATTCCTCCATGAGGCCCTCAACCAAGGATCAATCGCAGGGGTGGTCTACGTGGATCTGACCACGGCATTTGACACGGTCAGTCACGAGCTACTGCTCTGTGTCCTTCCACAGCTTAATGTGTCCCCCGAGGCAACGGCCTGGTTCAGGGACCACCTCTTGGGACGGTCGCAACAAGTCAGGATAAACACCACCCTCTTCACCTCCAAAACAGTTTGCTCTGGGGTCCCGTAGGGGTCTATACTTGCCTCCCTGCTTTTTACTCTCTTCCTTAACTCTCTCCCAAAGGCATGTAGTGGTCATCTACTACTCTGCGCAGACGATGTGGTACTGTACTGGAAACATTCTCAACCAAGTGCCCTCCAACTGGCCTTACAGGGCTTTTTTCGTGAACTAGAGAACTGGTTCATGGACCACCGCCTGATCATCAACTATAAAAAAACAAAATCCATGATCTTTGCTCATCGTCAAAGCCCACATAGTCAGTTAGCCCTACTAATTAAGAACTCTCAAGGTGACCTGCTGGAACACATATCAAGCTTCAAATACCTGGGCATCACATTAGACACCTCCCTCTCCTACCATAGTCATGCCCAACTCCTCTCCTCCGCTGTCAACTCGAGAGTGGGCATACTCTACCATCTCAAGCACTGCCTACCCCCGCAGGCTATGCTTCTTGCAGTCAACTCCTCCATCCTCTCCCTCGTTGACTACGGGATTGTTATATCGGCTCCGCTGAACCCACAGGCTAAGCAGTATAAACATAGCCTTGAACAAAGCATGCCGACTAGTAACAGGCAGCGACCGACTTACCCACACCTGTGATCTTTGTTCTTTGACTGGTTGGCTAAACTTCCAGCAAGACTAAGGTACCACACATCCTCGCAAAAAGATACAATTTCAGATAGCCCCAAGGCCTACTCCCCATTATCAGTGCTGCCCCCAGGCGCACCACAAGACTCACAACTATCCCTTCTTTTCGAGTCCCCTTTGTAGATCATCCCTAGGGGAGATCATTCCACCGCGTGCCCCTCTGGCTCAATATGTTACCACCCCCTCTCTCACAGACCCTCAGCATCTCTTTTTCCAAAACGGGTCTCAAAGCTCTACCACTTGAGCGTGCTAAATGCACCTGTGGCTAATTTTGCAGCCCACTCTATTTGCTTCCTCGCCTCACACATCTCCTGACAGGGCCTCTCTTGACATCCAAGTACCTGCACCCTGCTAGTTTATGTCATATGATTTCTAGAATGTTGATTAATTGCCTCTCTGTTTTAATAAGAGCAAACCTGTACTGCGTTTGACAGTACTGAAAATGTATATACTGCCTGTTTTTGTTCGTCATAATCTGTATATGTCCTCCTCCACCCCCTGTAACCGATATGGAGCCTTTGCAAAAGAGTCTGTGACTCAAAGGTTTGTAATTCCGATTATATTCAATAAACAAATAAAACCCTCCATAATCCCCTGCTGAAATGTGATACCCTCCGTTAAAGTACAACCTCAGTCAATTTCAAAAACTCACAAACCTACCAGCAAACAGAGTCTCCTAGTCTTGTTCACGCAAACTGGCAAATCCAACTGAATGTTGGTTAGACAAACACTTGAATTTCAACCCTCTTTAATCCCCTGCTGAAATGTGATACCTGCAGTTAAAGTACAACCTCAGTCAATCTCAAAAACTCACAAACCTACCAGCAAACAGAGTCACCTAGTCCTGCTCACACAAACTGGAAAATCCAACTGCAACTATCCTGCAAGGAGTTCCCTGTGTGATGTGTTGTAATTCTAACTCACCCTCAGGCAGTGAGGTGAAAAGGGGCCACTGTTTACACAGTATTTGAAGCCACCTACACCAGTTCAGCTCCTCTGTCAAATGACTTGTTTGCATAGCTGCTAGGATCTTCATTGTGGTCTGTTTCAGTGCTCCCCAACCACCTAGACCAATGTGTGAGTGTATCTCAGCCCCAAGTCAGACTGTTCTGCAGAAGGTTGTGAGTCTGGGGTGGTCAGCAACCTGGTGACATCAGTGGAGATGGGTCTAGTGACACTCAGACCACTGATGTTATTTCATCCTGTTGCCATGCCTACCAGTGAAACAGAAAGCACTGGCAATGGTATACTAATACAGAATTGGGGTAAAATATATTTGTGTATATGTTAAACTTTTACCTTCACTCAGGAATACTGTAAGTTAATACTGTGGGACAGGGAACTTGCAGCAGGTGAGGCAATGAGTTTTGTGAGGTCTCATCACACAGACAGCCCAACAAGTATTTTCTACAATAAATGTTCTGTCACTGGTTTGCAGATGGGGGTCACCATTTGAAAACACACCCAGCCAGGCTGCAGTGACTATAGAAATCAACCGCTGGGTATACAGTGTTGTGGGCAAAGGAACCATGGGATGGCAGAGGAGGACACTGGGAGTGGCTCTTATTGTCAGAGTGAGCAGTGCAGCCTGTTCACACAGCTGCTTACACAGCTTACTTCTGAATGCATCTCCACAAATGCAGCAGTTCAGGGACAGGATAATAGAAAAGTTTACTTTGATTGGATAAGTCTCCACATGATCACTTTTGTAACACAGCAACCCATGTACCCAGGTTGCTGTGGTGCAAATGCAGCCATGTAATCAAGCCTTTGGGGGAGGAGTGGAAGAGCCACACCAGATTGCTGCTTGTGCAGTTTACACATGCAAATGTATACCAGCGTGGTTCTCCAAACCATCTACCTCAGCGTAAAAATGACCAATGTAAACAGGGCTTATGACAAAGGCTGAAATGGAAAGAACAGTCTGAAAGTCACTGGCGGAGTGATACTAACGATAATTGCCAACTAGGAGGTAGCAATGATATGTGGAAGTTGGGACAAGATAGGGTTAACATATGCACTCATCCATGAGTCTCACTTGTCCCTAACCAAGATGACCTGAAGACACATGTTACTGAGGCTAGAGGAGGCTTAAACCTACAGTATATCTATTGTTATAAGGAAGTGATCAGGAGATGCCAGCATCAATGATGTAGAACTGATGTAACCAGATGAATAACTATGACCAAATGAAAAGTTTGATGTGTACTGCAACACCAAGTATTTCATTACTGGGTTCCAAGCTGCAGAGTCTGTAGCCCAATGTTAAAGCCAGGATCTTAGAACAACTATCAAAATTCACTGTGAGAGATTCCTCCCATAGAGCACAACCCAGGGACAGTGCACATCCTAGGGCATCACCTGAGGACTAACAAAGGTACCCACCCACCTGTACTGGTGCTCTGGAAAGGGCATCCAGGTACAAAAGGGGCACAGGATAGGGGTCGCACATAAAACTTGACAAGGCAAACTGCAGGACTGTAAGATGTTAAATAAGCTGTAACAAATAAAGGAGTTACATCACAGGTTGGAAACATACCTAGATTATTTTTTTAGAATTTATTTGTCCAGGATAGCATATCTGAATTAAAAATTCTCATTTTTAGTGGGGCCCTGCTACTTACTACATATGTCTGCAGTTGGGACTGGAGCACTGGAAGGTTAAGTGTTTAAAGTCACACAGTGAGTACTGTATATGGCTGTAGTGGGTTTGAACCTATATCTCTTGGTTTCACCATTCTTTATTGCCTTTGAGTGTCACAATCTCAAACTAATTTTTTTCTGTACCTCAGAAGAATGGAAAGAAAATAAAGATATGTTGTTGTGTTTAGTGCCTTTCATACTGTATCCCGAAGTATACCTAGTGATTAAAGCATTGGTTTGGGAATCAGTAGATCATGGGCTCAAACTCCACTAGAGCTAAGTACTCAATGAATGATCTTGGGTAAATTACTTCCACTCAATGCTACAGCCCACCCAGTGGGGTAAATGGTTATAAACAGGATGCCACTGGCAAGAAGATGTTACATCTTAGCTAGGCTTTCCTGGGTAAATAAATGGTAAAAGAAACACAGAATGGCAGTACTCTAAAACACAAAATAAATCAGATCGAACAACAATATATATTGTTGTTCGATCCAATTTATTTTGTGCTTTAGAGTGCTGCCATTTTGTGTTTCTTTTCTGAGTCTTTTGTTTTGGCATGCACCGACTCACTCCCAAAGATGCTTCAAATGCCTGTGTTGTTTTGGTAAAAGAAACAGTTGGCAGTAGCCATTATCTACAGTACATACAAACACACATGCATGCACTTAAGCACTTACATTCATGCACACACACACACACACACACATGCACAAATGCATGCGCCATTAAGTGAGTGAAGTAAAAGAAAAGTAAAAGGCTGGCAAGAACCAACATGTACACAGTGGCAGCTAGAAAAGAACAGGGGACATTACACAGACTACCAAGTGCTTGACAGTAATCAACGAGGTGGACTGCAGTGAATTGTTCATGAGGAATGAGGACAATGTGATGAAAGCTTACATATGAAAATGAATGGCGGTAAGGTTCAAAAATGTCATAGGGAAGTTTGTCTTTATGGAAAGGGTGGTGGATGAGTGAAATAGATTTCCCAGTGTGGTGGTCAACTGATTGACAATGACTGCATTCAAACATAAGTGGGAGAGACACCCAAGAATAGTATGAACTATGAGAGATGGGGATGAGGGTAGTCTAGGGAAGGGGGTGTCAAAAACTGCTAGGGCATCTAACTAAAACTTGTAACTCTGGCCCAGTGTAGGCTGTAGACAGCTTCAGGTAGGCATATGGAGAGACTAGATAGGTGATTGGGTCTTTTTCTACAGTTTATTTCTATGCATACGTGTAAAAATAAAGAAGGCAAAGTAAAAAAAAAAAAAAAAAAAAGGTCTTGGGCACAGAAAAAGTAATAGTGAGAGAGTGGGTGAGAGAGGGGGAGATAAACAAGAAGATAAGCACAAGACGTTCTGGTAATATGATCTGGGTCATAATACAGGTAGTATGTGGCTGTGATAGGATTCAGAACTGGATCTTCAGGTTCACAGATCAAAGCTTTAACCAGTAGTCTACACTGCCTCACCAGAAATACTTGTTTTGTCAGAGAGTCACTTAGTATTATGGTAAACTAATTTATTTTTTTCTTCTTTTTTCGGGGGTGGGGGGAGTGTAGGAATGCATGATGAAAAACACCTATCATGTACAAAATAGGTTGGTAATTAAACTGCTCTGGAAGAGAGAGACCTCGCCTAAGTAGATCAAAATGTTCCTGTTGCACTATAGTAATGATACTATCGGTATGCATTAGAGAGACAGTCTGGTGCTCCTGCACTTGATTAGCAGCCCTTCGTGACTATGACTCATCATGGAAGTGATGAGCTGATTTAAATGGTGTGAGCTCTAGCCTCCACTGCTGGGAGCTGATTATGTTGAAACAAAATGATGATTAAAAGACTGTCAGCCAGAAAGTCTTCTGGGGCCCTTTTTAATGGGGACTGCAGTGCTAGAGCAAATATGGGGCAACATACCACTGTTGTGATGGTAATGCTCTATGTCAGTTCACATCTGTGCTCTTTGTGGTAACTAAGACAGATGTACTTTAGTATCTGTGTAATTTACATATAATACAAGGGGTAGAAAACATTGAGTGTGTATTGGCCATCACCTGCCTGGAGCTAAAGGAAAGCTATTTATTTTGAATAAGCAGCCTCCTACTGAATAAGGCAAAGCACAGCAGAGTTAAACAAAAATGGGCAGACTAGGTGGGACAACCTGTCCTTATCTGCCATCAAATTCTATGTTTCTATTTTTTTATGTAATGAGTCATCTGTGTTACCTACAAGAAAAAGAAAAAGGTTCTTTTACTGCTGCATATAGAATATCAGTAATCTTGCTTGATGTGGTGCATTCATTCTCTGGTGGAATTCCTTTTTCTGCTTATAGGTTTACTGCTATATCTGCACAGCAAATAGCTTGATTCTGCTACTGTATCACTGATGGCAGAGTCAAACTTCAAGGGGAATTTTAAGAAAAGTGAAGCATTGAGACTTGCCTGCTTTGTGGACCATAAAGAGCCCATGGCACATATATCAAGTGTTGTGGTGTGTGAGCCCTTGTACTCTGGCTGAAATTCCCCATGAGGATCATTTCTTCAGGTTTTCTACAGCTGGGCATTCAACTTCAAAAAAATACTCAAAGCCCTTAGTGGCACCTGTCACAGTAGTGACTCCTTAGATCTCCCAATACTCCAACTAGTCATAGATGAGGTCCTCTCCCCCCCCCACCTCTATCCTAAACTGCTCCCTCTGTCTTGGTAAGTTCCTTTCATTGTAGAAAACTGCCACTATCACCCCAATTCACAAAAGTGGTGACCGTACCTCAGCTGGGAACTACCGCTCCATCTCTATCCTCCCCCCAACTACCGAAAACTTTGGAAAAAATAGCCTCTTATCAGCTCTCAGACTACCTCACTAAGTACAACCTCCTATGTGATGAAAAACATGGATTCAGGAGGGGTCATAGCACCATCACTGTCCTGTTAGAGTTCTCTAACTCTATCCACTATGCCCTGGGCAAAGGACATTTGGCTGGAGCGGTCTTCATTGACCTGTCAAAAGCATTCAATATTGTTAATCACCCCCCTCCTAATAGCCACAGTCTCTCAACTCGGTAAAAAAACTTCCAAAAGCCTGCCCTGGGAAGATTCTTATGTACACTGATGATGCAGTCCTCTTCGCTGCACATCCCAACCCAACATCCCACAGAAAACCCTACAAGACTCCTTCAGTAAAGTAGAGGCCTGGTTCTCTGATCACAGGTTGGTACTGAACAGCAAAAAAAACAACGTCATGCTCTTCTCCCACTACCAAAACAAATCCAATAATTTCCCCCTCCTGATACTAATCGAGCATCACCGGCCTTTTGAACAAGTCCAGAATTTTAAATACCTTGGAATCACTCTTGACTAAGCCCTTACTTTCCAAGCTCACATACACCAACTTGACACTGCTATTAATGCTAGACTTGGCCAGCTTTACCACCATCGACACTGTCTCCTCCCTGAGGCCCTTAAACTGGCTGTATCCTCATCTGTATTGTCCCTCGTAGATTATGGTATTCTGGTCTATGGGTCTGCTGATGTCACTTCCCTGCATAGAATTAGGGTCTCTCTAAACAAAGCGTGTTGCCTAATCACTGATTGTGACAGACACACTCATACCTGCACTCTCTATGACATAGCTAAATTACTCAACTTTGATGAAAGGCTAAGGTATTAGACCTGCCTGTTCACCAGGAAAATTCTCAGTGGCCTTGCCCCACTGGGCATCTCCTCCCTCCCTCCTTCACCCTTCCCTAATAACCGTAGCTACCCACATCTCCACCAAGCCCTCTCTCCAAGTACCACATCTCAGTACTGCTCTAGGTCAGCGCACCTTCTGCTATCGTGCCCCTACCTGGCTAAACTCTGTCCCCAATCATATTTCTGCAACTCCCAAACTTGGAAAATTCTAAATCCTCCTCAGGGATCATCTGCTTAACTCTCGTGCCTGCACCTGCTACTAACCAATTGCATCCAACTTCACCCAGACAAGGGACCCCTGTCCTACCACCCCCTCACTACTCCTACCTGCCCTTGCCACCATTCAAGCCTCAGCTACTTACAGCCTTACCCATGTCAAGGTTCCCTCCCTCCTTCCTGCACCCCCCACCCATCCCTCTCTGACAAGAGATCTCCGTCCTGCCTGACTTACTATTCTATCATTTCTCATTATTGTATTTGCAACCTGGTTCTGATTGTTTGACCTTAACTGTATAATGAGTACTGTAAATTGTTTTCTGTAACCTACCCTACTACTTATTGTGTACTATTGTAACCATGTTTGTATGTTCTTGTAACCTTGTCTCTCCTTGACATGGAGCCTTTGTAAACGAGTCTCTGACTCAAAGGTTTGTAATTCCGATATTGTGTAATAAATAAATAAAATATATTTGAACATATGAATCTGCCAGTGGGAACAGGTCTCATGGTCTATCAAGTCTGTTCGAATGTGCAGCTAGCCCCCTACATTGCAGCTGCCCCACCCTACCCTCCCCTCGCATTTATCCCCACTTCACCCTATCCCATCCCCTTTTAAAACTGCCCACTGTCCTACAGGATACCACCTCCTTGGGCAGAGTGTTCCACTTAGCCACCACCCTCTCTGTGAAAAAATGTATCCTCATCTCTCTCCTATATCCTCCTCCCTCCAATCTGAGACCATGCCCCCCTCACGTTCCTCTCCCTTCTCAACTTAAATACCCATTCTGTATCTATCTTGTTTATCCCCGCCATGTAGTTAAAGGTCTCAGTTATATCCCCTTGAACCCTTCTCTTCTCCAGTGAGTACATATTCAACTCCCTCAGCCTGTCCTTGTAGGGTCTGTCTTCCAAACCCTGGATCATCTTTGTTGCCCTGTGCTGCACCCCCTCAAGTAATTTGACATTCTTCTTCAGAAACGGGCACCAGAACTGCATGCAGTACTCCAGGTGTGGTCTGACTAGTGACCTGTACAGAGGCAGGATCACCTCCCTCCTTCTGGAGGAGATTCCTCTCGCAGTACACCCCAGCATTCTGTTGGTTTTAGTTGCTGCCTTCCTGCACTGAGCTGAGTTGTTCATATTCCCCATTATAACCATCCCTAGATCCTTTTCTTCCTCAGTGGAACCTACCAGAACCCCTCCCAACTGGTAGCTCCTCCCAGGATTCTTTGCTCCGAAGTACAGTACTTTGCACTTCTTAGCACTGAACCCCAACTGCCATGTTTCTGACCACTCATCCAGTTTAGTTAGCTTGTCCTGTAGCCTTTGCCACCCTACTGTGTCATCCACCACTGTCCCCATCTTGGTATCATCAGCGAACAGACTGATCTTACTCCTGATGCCATGTGAGATATCCGATATGAAAATCCCAAACAGCACCAGGCCCAGTACTGAGTATAGTGGAACCCTGCTCGTCACAGCCCTTGGGGATGAGAATTCCCCCCACCACCATCCTTTGCTACCTCCCCTTCAGCCAGTTCACAATCCAGTTCACCATCTTTGTCCCTGCCCCCACATACTCCAAATTTACCCCCAACTGCCCATGAGGCACTGAATCAAAGGCCTTGCTGAAGTCCAAATACAGGACATCGACTGTGTGGCCCTTGTCCAGTTCCCTCGTCACCCAGTCATAATATTCAACTATTTTGGTCCGGCAGGATCTCCTTGAGACAAACCCATGTTGCCGATTGTCCTGGAGTCCATTGTCATCCAGAAAGGTTACCAGCCTCTCCTTCAGGATTGTCTCCATTAGTTTCCCTACAATGGATGTGAGGCTCACTGGTCTGTAATTGCCTGGTTTATCCTTTGGACCACTTTTGTGGAGGGGCACCACGTGAGCCATCCTCCAGTCCTGTGGTATGCATCCTGTGTCCAGGGAGGTATTGAACAGGTCTGCCAGCAGCCGTGCCAGGACTTCTGCCAGGTCTTTCAGCACCCTAGGGTGAATGCCTTCCGGTCCTGATGCCTTATCCACCCTCAGAACCTTCAGACACACCAGCACCCTACTCTTTGTAATTACCTCATCTGCCACCCCCTGCACCCTTGCCCACCCTTCCCCATCCCCTTAGGTAGCTGCCCACCCTTCTCTTTCATGAATACAGAACAGTAGTAATCATTTTGTGTTTCTACTTGCTCCACCCCTTTCTCCATATATATTTTCTAACACTTTCACAAGAAAGCCTGCAAAAGCAAGGAAGAATAAATAGAAAACAGAAATGGGCCCTTACCACAATTTTAACTTTTTAGAACCTTAGGCAAGCTATGGCCCTAACTTGTGGGTTCACCACTGTTGCACTTTGGTACTCATGCCTACTTGATCTTGCCTTTGACATTTGTAAGCCTCAAAAAATGCGACTTGCCTTTATGGGCTACATGTCCTGAAAATTAAAAGCCATTCCATAGCAGGCAGCTGTAACAGATCAGGAATAAACCAGCCCTTGTGCGTTAAAATAAAGTCAGCCACCAGCCCAGTGGCACTGAGGGCTAAGGCACTGGATGCCTAACCTCACGTCACGCCGGCGACCTGGGTTTAGGAATAAGCCTGGGCTGTTGGAGGTCGACAACGGTGGGGAGGGCGGAGCTGGATGGAGCTGCCGACAGGCAAGCTCTCCTCTCTGGAAAGGTGGGGTGGCACCTCTCAGCTAATGGCTACCACCTGTTGGAGGCTGGGGACAGCACAGGATGAGAAAAACCAGGAGCTAGGCCAATGGGGTGGGAGGAAAGGGGCTGTTACTGGGACCATGGGACTAATGCATGCCTCCACACACATACGTACCCACTCCTGGGGCCCTTGGGAGAAAAATGGAGGAAAAAACATCACCTGAGGTAGGATGGTGACTGACTCCCAACGGGCACCGCTCCCAGGCCGGGTGTAAGGTCACCCGGTAATTCGGGGATGGGGATGCAGGGTTGGTCAGATGGGGAGCTAGCCGCGAAAGGAGAAAAATATGAGATGTTAAAAAAAAAAAAAAATTCAGCCGGGGATGAAATAAAGAACTGCAGGATGTAAACATACCAGGTGATTCCCATGCAATTCCAAGCCTCTGGATAAGTGATACTCACTCATACTAGGCTTTGGAGCCACATGGGCTACTTCACTTGGCTCAGGAGCCACAATCCACAAACACAGCATTCGGCAGTGCCAAAATTAAAGCTTGCACACAAACCATATTCATTGCAAAACATATAATTGCAATTAAACAAATGTAAATGATAAATAAATCATAAATAAAACTGTTACACATATTAAATAGAATTCAGTAGCAGTCAATTAGGCCACAACATTTATAAAATGAATAACATAAACCACCACATAGTGAACAGGAACAATAACAAAGGTCATGCAATTTAACAAAATAGTAAAAACACCATCACCACACCAGTGAACCCCAACCCCCACTTCCCAATCCAGTCAAGTGAACAAGTAACAGAATCCATGCACTGGAGCACCAAATCAATGAAATTAATGTAAAATATAAAAATATTTATATATTTAAAGTAAAACACCACACCACCTCACCAGTGAACACCCCCCAACAGATGTTTTGACAGTACCTGCTGATATTGTACCTTGATGAAGTCAATGAAAAACTCCAGAGATAAATAATTACAATAAGTTACATGTGTCAGTCCCCTATCTCAATAAAAAAATATTAAGCTTCTATTTCAAATATAAAATAGACAAACATTATGTACCTGTAGTTTAATATTGTTAGCTCTCCTTCTCATTATGATCTGGATGGCACTGAGAAAACCTCCGGAGCATCAGGCAGGCATTCAGCCATGAAGATGAGCAACGAGATTAATGTGAGCTTAATAGGCACAAGCAAAAGTGAGATCGCAAACCAATGGGAGCAACAAATAAATGTGTGGTGAGCTCCTTAGTGCTGTATTTATTCCACCCCACACAATTTAAAAAGTGCATTCCTCATGTTTGATCTTGCAAACAGTAATGCTCATTACCTGTGTTTAAGTTAGATTCCTCATTGTTTGCTTATGATTGGTAGGTTGTCTAACACTGATTGTGGACAGGAATGTTAATAATATGCAATACCTCTCTAATTTACACCTCATCAGTAATGCAATGAAATGAACAGCTCCCATTTAATGCTACTATGCTGACACTGATTGCGCAAAGTGGGTGGCTGTTAATTTCATTTAATTTCATTTAATTGCAAGCTGAAGTGGAATTCGGTGCTAAAGAATGGATGACATATAAATAAATTCTGGCTAAAAGGACACAATTACTGTCCAGTCCCAAGTTCAACTGCCTCCCTTGCCAGCTTCCATCCCATTCCAAATAAGCACATATTCTGCTTGCACTGTAAAGTTTCCCTTTCAAAGGAGTTATGTGTCTATATTTCTGTTGGCTACAACATTGGTTTTGGCTTTTCCCATTCCAGATAAGCAGATCTTCTGCTCGCTCTCTAGGAAGCAGACAGCAACCCGCAAATTGCTGTTATTTTATGAGATGTGTGTCTGTTTTTCTCACTTTTTGTTTTTGTAATAATCACTGTTATTTTCTGAGGAGTTTAAGCTATTCCAGTTCCAAATAAGCAGATCTTCTGCTTGCTCTATAGGAAGCTGACAGCAAACTGCAAATCGCGGTTATTTTATGAGGAACAGTGTGCCTCTATTTCTCACTTTTTCCAACCGAGGGCAAGAAAAGAGCTGTATATATAAGTAAGTAGTATGGCATTGTTGGAGCCGTTAGATTAGTGTAAACTAAAAGAGCTGCATGTGGCTCGTGAGCCGCGGTGTGAGTACTGCTGCTCTGGATCAACAAAGACTGCTAAAACAAGCATTTGTCAATGCCAAATGTTTGCTTGCTGGCATTGGCATTAGTAGTGTAGGAGTTAGAGAGATGCATAATAGGAGTGGCAGTGAAGTACTGAACTGAAGCCAACTCCACCACCACCACCACCCCCCTGCAGAGGCTGACAGGCATTGGGGTGTGCCTTTGGGTCGTCGGCAATAACGCCCATGCCATTTCACCACAACCTATCCTGCAGACACCGACAAGTGTCACAGTGTGCCTTGGGGCCTTTGGGCCTTACGCTAATCCCGTTCCATAAGGAAGTACAGTGAGTCAGGTGCAGAATAGGAGAATGGGGTGAACTTTGGGCCAAAGAGTCCAAGGCACATCTTGATACCTGTCACTGGCTGCAGGGTGTGGGGGGGGGGTGAAATGGCATGAGCATTACAGGCGACAATCCTGAGTCACACCCCTGATGCCTGTCAGTCTCTACAGGGTGGGGCATTATGGTTGGAAACCCTAGCGCCCCAGGTGTTCATTGGTATTTTCACTCCAAATTTTCAACATGTTTTGTTTGTGACCCCACCTCATGAACAGTGGCAATGTCAGTTCGTTAGCCGTAAGCTGATTTTGCACTGCGACTATGCCATTTGGCACCACAGGTGTGAAAACACATTTTGAACTGGATGTGAAAAATGACAGCTGTACTGTTTACGGGGAGGTGTGAAAAATGGCAATGTTGAAAATCTGGAGTGAAAATATAAAAAAATTGGTGAAGTCATGAGTGTGCTTAGAAACTGCACAACGCACACCCGTAATGTAATTAGTTTGGGGATTTTTTACAGCCGATTGTCAACACAGGCATATTGGGACCTCCGCTCATGAACAGTATCACTGTGATTTTCTTAATCTGTCCCGAACGCTGATTTCCCACAGCAACTGTGCGTTTCTGCGCTGGAAGTAAGAAAACACATTTCGGCCAGGGTGTGTTAAATGACAGCTGTTCATAAGGAGGTGTGGAAAAATAGCAATGTTGAAAATCTGGACTGAAAAGATTACAAACTCGTGAATTTACGAGGGTGCATGGAAACAACGCAATGCACGCTCGCAACACAGTCATTTTATGGACTTTTGTCGCCAAATTTTGAACATAGCCATTTTAAGACCTCTGCTCATGAGCAGTATCACTGTGATTGTCTTAATCTGTCCCAAACATTGATTTTGCACACCGACAGCGCCATTGTACCCTACGTGTGCAGAAACACATTTTGGGCAAGATGTGAAACATGACAGCTGTACTGCTCATGAGGAGTGGTAAAATGGCAATGTTGAAAATCTGGGTGAAAATAATAGTAAAAATTCTTGAAGTCACAGTAGCGAGAACTGCATACATAATGCACGCCAGAAATAAAGTCATTTTAAATTTCTACCAGATTTTCAACATAGGTTTTGGGCCTACCTCATGAACTGTGACACCATCGTTTTGTTACTCAGTCCTAAAAGATGGTTCCGCCGCAGTGACCGTGGAAATCACCTTTCAGGACAGAATAACAAAATGACAGTGACTGAGTTCATGAAGTGGGGTCCCAAGTACCCCATGTTGAAGATTTGGTGAAAAATTCCCAAAAATGGCTGCGATATGCACCAAATTTGAAAAAAAAACATTTATGTCATTACTCAGCTTACTGGCATTTCTTCAGTTCGGGCCAGCTTTGAAGAGTGCAGACGTGTTTCCAGTCCACCGAAGATCGTCATGCCGGCCTCCAGAGGTAAGTATGGGGTGAGGGTGTGTGTGGGGAGGTGGAGTACGCAGAGGGTGGGGGGGGGTTGGGGAGGGGGCAAGAGAGTCAACGAGGGACCATTTTCTTTTGTTCTAGGTGTTTTTTTTTATATAAAGATGACGTGGCACCTGGAAGTTTGTTGGGGGGGCAGTGGAGCCTGCTGGGCACTGGGCACCCCCGTGGGCCACAGACTTTTGCCATGCTAGGGTAGGCTCTCAGTGTGGCACCTGGAAGTTTGCTTTTTGGGGGGTAGTGGAGCCAACGGGGGATTGGGCACCCCCATCAGTCATACAGTGTGCAGGGGTGGAAGGGAGTGCATGAGCACATTGTGGTGGGCTCTCAGTGTGCTACCTCGGTGTTCGTTGGGGGGGGGACTAGATCTGACAGGGATCAGAAATGAACTGCCTATGACAGTTCAGATGCAGTGCTGATGTGTAGGCAATCTGCATACTGACGATGGCAGTATGCAAATTGCCTGTCAATGGCAGTATGCAAATTGCCTACACGTTACCACCGCTGATTGTAGCGGTGTTTTCCTCAGAACTGTACGGCACTGCATCTGAACAGCTGTCATAGAAGCTCAGACATTCATTGGTGCGGTGCGATTTCACCTGAAAATAGGAGCAGGGCATTGGAAGAGGGGGTGGCACACCTAAGAAAACTCGTATGGTAGCACTATGTTTCTTGCACATGCATGCAAGCAAACATAACAAGCATTTGCCAATACTGAATGTTTGCTTGCTGGCATTAACAGTTGAAGTGCAGGAGTTAGACAGATGTGGTATAGGAATGGCATTGAAGTATTGAACTGATGCCAACTCCACCCTCACCCTGCAGAGATGGACAGGCATTGGGGTGTGCCTCTGGGCTGTCACCCATGATGGTCATGACATTTCACCTCACTCTACCATTCAGACACTGACAAGTGTCGAGGTATTCCTTGGGGTGTTTGGGCTTTACATTCACCTCATTCCATAAGGAAATACGTGGAAATGGGTGCAGTATAGGAGAATGGGGTGAACTCTGGGAGCAAAGATTCCCAGGCACACCTCGATGCCTATCACTGGCTGCACGGTGGAGGTGGGAGTGGAATGGCATGAGCATTACTGTCGACAATCCTAAGTCACACCCCTGACGTCTATCAGTCCCTACAGGGTAGGGCATTATGGTCAAAAACTCTAATGCCCCGGGTGTTTCTTGGTATTTTTACTCACGTTTTCCACATGAGATTTTTGCAACCTCATTGCATGAACAGTGACACTATCAGTTCTTTAGGCGAAAGGTGATTTTGCACAGTGACTGTGCCATTTGGCACCACAGGTGCGAAGACACATTTTGAACAGGACGTGAAAAGTGACAGGCGTACTGTTCATGAGGAGGTGTAAAAAATGGCACTGATGAAAATCTGGATTGAAAAAATACAAAACCTGGTGAAGCCATGAGCATGCATAGAAACTGCGCAATGTACATCCATAATGTAATTAGTTTGGGGATTTTTTACAGCAGATTTTCAACATAGGCACTTGGTACCTCTGCTCATGAAAAGTGTCTCTGTGATTTTCTTAATCTGTCCCGAACACTAATTTCCTACAGCAAACGTGCTATTCTGTGCCAGAAGTGCGAAAACACATTTCGGCCAGGTGTGAAAAATGACTGCTGTACTGTTCATAAGTTTGTGAACTTACGAGGGTGTATGGAAATTGCACAATGGATGCTCATAAAAGAGTCATTTTATGGACTTTTGTCATCTAATTTTAAACATAGCCATTTTAACACCTCTGCTCATGAACAATGTCACTGTGATCTTTGTAATGTGTCCAAAACATTGATTTCACACACCGACCGCAGTCCACCTGCCCCGAACAGGGCTTGCACCTGCAATGCACTGTGGCATGACGGTAGGGGGACTGCGGCCGATGCAAGCTGCATCCTGCGATTCACAGGCATCATCTGGTAGGAGAAATTCTAAGTGTCCTTAGATCAGCCAGGGCAGCCATAAGGGGACTTAGACATTCTCCCCTGGGTGACATGCCTGTGTGAGGCATACCATGGGTGATGGTCCACCCATCATACACCCCAGAGTGTGGCCCTGTATGTGTGGCCCCCATCCTAGTGGTCCAATGGCACCCCTCACAGCTCCCCTATGCCACCTATGTACCATGTTGGTACCCCCATCCTGATCCTCAATGCCTGCCCTATCGGTGCTATTGCAGCACCTACGTAAGGTGGTACAGTGCCCGCCCATGTCCCAGCAGGTGGTGCCCAAACCCCCCGTACACCAGTGCAGGCTGCTCCCCAGTGCCCAGTACATCCCACCACTCACCTCTATGGCCAGGCACCAATTGCACCAAACATGGTGGGGGGACATAAACCCATCAGGTTGGGTCCACATGCCCATTACCTAGTGGGACAGGGGGTCTTGTGTTAGTTTCTGGTGGCCTGCGGTGGACCTGTGCAGTATGCCAGTGGTTTGCCGCAGGGTTCTGGTCAGTACTAGTGTGGAGACTTAGCCAGTGGGACCCCTCCTGTATCTGAATCAGGTGCAGCATCCCTGGTGCACCAGGCATTGGTGCAAGATACTGCTTGCCAAGCTTGTGCCAGACGCAGGCCCCTATGAGAATTGTGCCAATGCAGTATAGGAATGGCAGTGAAGTACTGAACTTACACCTACCCCACCCCCACCCTGCAGAGGTGAGCAAGCACTGGGGTGTGCTTTTGGGTAGTTAACCATAATGGTCTCGACATTTCCCCTCACTCTACCCTGCAGACACTGACAAGTGTTGAGGTGTGCCTTGGGCGTTTGGGCTTTACTCATCTCATTCCATAAGGAAATATGCTGAAATGGGTGCAGTATAGGAGAATGGGATGGATTATTGAGCCAAAGAGTCCAGGGTGCAGATCGAAGCCTGTCACTGGCTGCAGGGTGCAAGGGGGGTGGAATGGCATGAGCATTACTGTTGACAATCCCAAGTCATATCCCAGATGGCTGTAGGGCATTATGGTTAAAAACCCTAACACCCTGGTCGTTTCTTGGTAATTTTACTCCAAGTTTTCAACATGGGCTTTTTGTGATCCCACTGCATGAACAGAGACACTATCAGTTTGTTAGCTGAAAGGTGATTTTGCACAGCGACTGCAGCATTTGGCACCACAGGTGTGAAAACACATTTCGAACAGGATGTGAAAAATGACAGCTGTACTGTTCATGAGGAGGTGTGAAAAATGGCAATGCTGGAAATCTGGAATGAAAATATAAAAAAAAACTAGCGAAGTCATGAGCGTGCATAGAAACTGCACAAAGCACACCCGTAATGTAATTAGTTTGGGGATTTTTTACAGCAGATTTTCAACACAGGCATTTTAGGACCTCCGCTCATGAACAGTGTCACTGTGATTTTCTTAATCTATCCTGAACACTGATTTTCCATAGCGACCATGCCATTCTGTGACGGAAGTGCGAAAACACATTTCAGCCAGGTTGTGAAAAATGACAGCTGTACTGTTCATAAGGAGGTGTGGAAAAATGCCACTGTTGAATATCTGGACTGAAAAGATTACGAATTTGTGAATGTACAAGGGTGCATGGAAATTGCATAATGCACACTCATAACACAGTCATTTTTTGGACTTTTGTCACCAAATTTTCAATATAGCCAGTTTAAGACCTCTGCTCATGAGTAGTGTCACTGTGATTTTGTTAATCTGTTCCGAACATTGATTTTGCACACCGACCACGCCATTGTATGCTACATGTCTGAAAACTCATATTGGGTGAAATGTGAAAAATGACAGCTGTACTGTTTATAAGGAGGTGTGGAAAAATGGCAATGATGACAATGTGGAGTGAAAATATTGCAAATGTGCAAAGTTACGAGCATGCGTGGAAACTGCGCAACACATGCTCTAACACAGTCATTTCATGGACTTTTCTCACCAAATTTTCAACATAGGCATTTTAGGACCTCTGCTAATGTACAGTGTCACTGTGATTTTCGTAATGTGTCCCGAACATGGATTTCCCACAGTTACCATGTTATTCTGCACTGGAAGTACGAAAACACATTTTTAAAATGACAGCTACTCTGTTCATAAGAAGGTGTGAAAAAATGGCAATGTTGAAAATCTGGCATGAAAAAATTGCAAATGTGCGAAGTTGCAAGCGTGTGTGCAAACTGCACAATGCACACTCGTAACACAGTCATTTTATGGACTTTTGTCACCAAATGTTCAACATAGGCATTGTAGCACCTCTGCTAATGAACAGTGTCACTGTCATTTTCGTAATGTGTTCCGAACACAGATTTTCCACAGCAACTGCACTATTCTGCGCTGGAAGTGCGAAAACAGATTTCGGCCAGGATGTAAGAAATGACAGGTATACTGTTCATAAGGAGCTGCAGAAAAATGGCAACGTTGACAATCTGGAGTGAAAACATTGAAACAGAAGGGTTACGAGTGTGCATGGAAAACTGTGCAATGCATCAGAATACAGTTGGCCTCATGGACTTTGTCACCAAATTTTCAACATAGGCATTTTAGGACCTCTGCTAATGAACAGTGTCACTGTGATTTTTGTAATGTGTCCACAACGCTGATTTCTTATGGTAACCATGCTATTCTGTACCAGAACTGTGAAAACACATTTCGGGCAGGATGTGAAAAATGAAAGCTGTACTGTTTATCAGGAGGTACGTAAAAATGGCAATCTTGAAAATCTGGAATGAAAATATTATAAATGCGTGAACGTACGAGCGTGCATGCAAACTGCGCAATGCATGCTCGTAACAGTCATTTTATGGAGTATTATCACCAAATTTTCAACATAGGCATTTTAGGATCACTGCTAATGAACAGTGTCACTGTCATTTTCATAATCTGTCCCAAACACTGATTTCCCACAGTGACCATGCTATTCTGCACCGGAAGTGCGAAAACAAATTTTGGGCAAGATGTGAAAAATGGCAGCTGTACTGTTCACAAGGAGGTGTGGAAAAATGCCAATGTTGAAAATGTGGTGTGAAAATATTGCAAATTTGCGAAGTTATGAGCAGGCGTAGCAACTGCGCAACACATGCTTGTAAAACAGTCATTTTTGGGATTTTTTCCACCAAATTTGCAACATAGGCTTTTTGAGAACCACCCTCATAAACACTGGCACTGCCGTTTCATTAATCAGTCCTGAAAGGTGATTCCGTACAGTGACCACGACATCACCTTTTGGGGCCGATTAACACCATGACAGTGGCAGAATTCATGAGGAGAGTCCCAAAAACCTCATGTTGAAAATTTGGTGCCAAAATTCAAAAAAATGCCTGAGATATGTGTCAAAGTTGAAAAAAAACCTATGTATTCCATTATACAGCTTATTGACATTTCCTCAGTTTGCTGTCGGCTTTGAAGAGTGCAGAGATGTTTCCGGTCCACAGAAGATTGTCGCACCGGACTCTGCAAGTAAATATGGGGTGAGGGTGAGGTGGGAAGGGGGGTATGCAGAGGGTGAGCGTGGGTTGGGGAGGAATCGGCGAGGGACCATTTTCTACTTCACAGGTTTATTTAAAAAAAAAATTGTGGGAAGGTTTTCTTTTTTACAGGGACATTTTGTCTGGGCACACTGGGGTGGGCTCCCAGCATGCCACCTGACTGTTTGGGGGGGTGCTTCAGCTGATGAGGGATTGGCACTCCCGCCGGCACCTATCGGGGGTGGGTGAGACAACAGCCAAGGGGGATTGGGCACCCCCTCGGCAGAAAAGACACTGGGGGATGTGACCATTATGCTGATGGGGAATGGGCTCCCCTGTTGGCAAAATGATGAATAAGGGGGCATGCCAACAGGGGGACTGGGCATCCCTGTTGGCACATAGAGGTGCAGGGGTGGTAGAAAGTGCTGAGGGGGATTGAGCACCCCCCTCAGCACAGGACAATTTTGTAAAGGGGAAGATTATGCTGACGGGGAGTGGGCTACCCAGACGGTTTTTATTTTCTTTAAGTGTTTCACCAGGAAGGCACACGGTAGGTGGCGGCTTGCAGCTCTGTAATTGGCTGCTACAGTCAGGGAGCGTACCGAACAGCTGATTGCGTACTGATGGGGAGTTCCCTCATTGCAGCAGTTCAATTCCTTTGATGTTGTGGCTTGCTTGTTTAACTGTGGTGATCCAGGGCATGCTTGTCTATTGGCCCAGCAGAGACCATCCCCTGAGTGGGCTGCTGCCATTTGGCACAACATTGCTGCGCCTCCACAACCCCCTTGTGAAGAAAGGTGACGCAATGTGTTTCTTGCACATGTGTGCAAGCAAACACAAAAATGGGTCAGAGATCACAGATCTCCTGGCTGAGAATTTGAGTCAGTTATCTGATTGCAATACTTCACGCTCTGCATGTATGCTTTATATGGCCAGGCTGACATTCCAGAGCTCAGACAGTCTGGGAAGTTTAGATCAACAGGGAATCAGGTCCAGTAAATGTAAAAGGGAATTGAAGTAAACAAGCTGAACTTAGCCAGTTTTGCCAATGTGACGAGAGATAAGAGCTGTGAGTCTTTGAGCACTGTCTTCCAGGCACTGCAGGCCTGGTAAGCTAAAGAAGTCTAGGATTCCAGCAACTGACTCATTTGTGAGGAAAAAAAAAAACAGTTTTATCAAAAGTAACAGTTGGAAGGTGAGGACTGGAGCTGGGATTTTCCTGTCCCAAAAGTGACCTTCTCCTCCGGGAGACAAGGTCCTTTGAAGATTGACTGACTGAGAAGGCCACTGCAAGCTTCAGGGTCACTGGACCCCTTCCACCTGCATCATCAGACCAACCATAGTGATCTAAGACCAGTGAGTGAAAACCTAATGACCTCCAGCGAAGCCAGCTTTCCAGCTGGAAGCACACCCAGCTGTCTAACCTGTACAATCATAAAACTCCAAAGTTATCTGTGAAGCTACAAAACCATGAGTAACCATCAGGGTTTCGGCCTCACAACTGGAAAAATTGTGTTCATAACAGGGACTGAGGGAGACAACCTGGATGGGACTTTGCCACTTTGATAGGCCCTGGTAGAGGACTTGTGGAGGCCATCCGGCCACCCATTTGTGTGGGGATTACAACTAGGTGCCCATTTTCAACAGTTTACAGTTTAGTTGTTTAGTAACAGTTTGGGTTTTAAAGGGAGTTTTGCCTGCAATGTTTAAAGCATGCCATCGAGCTCCCCAGTGAGGTACCCACTGCAACAAAAAAGAGAGCTCTCTCCCATGGCCTTTGGAAGGATTTCAGTCAGGTACACCAACTTGGGGTTTGAAGGACTGCAGGGGGCAGATTGTGTGGGGCAAATTGCTGTTGTTGTTACTGCATGGAGTATAATAATTTTACTGTGCAGCCCAGTGGTGATGAGGGTTGAGACGCTGGACACCACACTTCTGCCCAGGCCAATGACCTGGGGTCAAGAGTGTACTCAACCTGCTAGGGTCGGATAGGTGGGAGAGGAGTGAGTGCTTGATAGCTGGTCTCCTCTCCTGGGAGAGGGAGACATCACCACTGCAATGCTGCCACCATGTGGAGGCATGGTGGCAGGGCAAGTGGCAGTGACATCACTGTGGGGCAGTTGGTGGCTTGGTGTGTTGTGCATGCATGCTTTCCAATGCATGGTCACTTGTGCCATTACAAGGCACTGATCATGGGGAGAAAAGAGAAAAAAAGGCCAGAGGATGTTGCCTAGTTTTTCCATGACTTACACCACTACCTGGTACCACCTACCCAACCAGATTTTGCTCTAGGGTGGAGAAGAGACCTCCCCACCTGGGCCTGACTAAGGTGGGGCAAGCCATTGAGGAATATGACAGGTTGGTGCTGGGGAAGCTGCCAGTCAGTTGGGAGTTGGCTGAGGCAGAGTGGGGTTGACTGGTTGAGGAGAACCACCTTGATAAAAAAAAATTACTGCTACCCCATTGCTCTGTTGTCCTTTTTGCACCATCTGTTTTAAATAAATTATTTGTTTGAACTGCTTTTCTTAGTTTGGCAGTTGTTACTGCTGTTACAATGTCACTTCTTTTGGGGCGGAACTTTGATGGCAGGTTATGCACTGTTTCCTGTGGGTAACAGCCTTGTGTGTCAACATCTAGGAACCTCAAATGGCCATCCCAGGTGGCCGCACTATGCCACTTTAAGCCCAAGTACCTAGTGTAGCACAACTTTAGGCATACTAGGCTGACCTCTATGGAGGGTTGGGAAAGGTGAACCCCCAGGGCTCCTGCAGCCTGCTACACATTGTTCTAGTAGCCTGTTTCACACTAACATTGGGGTTAGTGCCCAATTTTGTTTGCTTCTTGTAACTTTGCTTACCAGAGGCAGCCCTTCTTCTCCTGGTGTGACTTTTTTTGTTTCCAACAGCATGGAAGGGTAGAGGTAGTTGGAAGGGAGAGTAAGATGTTCATAATGATGTCCATGCATGATCGTGGGATGGGTATGTGTGGTAGGCCAATACCCGACATGCACATGTCTGCACGTGTGGACAGGCACATGGGATATGACATTCATGACTGCTGGCCACCCCGGGGCGCCTGTCTGCAGCCCCACCCTCGGCATGCTGGTGCACATGGCTGGATTGGTGAATTCAGGTGGGCATCAAATCAGATGCCTGTTCTGGTCTAAGAGCGGACCTGGTACTCAGCATGGAGCAGGGGATTGTGGGACACTATGTGTCCCTTACAGTTAAAGATGAGGGATGGGCCTATACCTCAGGGGAAGGGTGGAGGGGAGGCAGGGGAGAGGAGGAGACAGACATGGAGATCCTAGTCAAAAGAGTGTTGGAGGGCCTAAAGTCCCTAAGGGTGGATAAGGCACCTGGTCCAGATTGGGTGCATCATAGATTACTCAGGGAGTTGTCAGGGGCCCTGATGGGACAACCTGCTGATTTGTTCAACACTTCCCTGAATACTGGATGTGTGCTCAGGGATTGGAGGATGGAGCATGTGGTGCCAATCCATAAGAGTGGGCCCAGACATGAATCTGGGAACTACAGACCAGTGAGCCTTACAGTCATTGTGGGAAAGCTAATGGAGACTATACTTAAGGAAAGGCTGGTGAGTTACCTGGAGGAGAATGAGTTACAGGATTACAGGCAACATGAGTTTGTGTCTGGAGAGTATGTCCAACCAGTCTTGTTGACTTTTGACTGGGTGCAAGATCACTGGACAGGGGCCATGCAGTGGATGTCCTTTACCTGGACTTCAGTAAGACCCCAGAGAAGGCTGACCAGCAAGTTAAATAGCCTGGGAACAGGGAGGAAGCTGGATAGGTGGATTAAGAGCTGGTTGCAGGACAGGCAGCAAAGAGTGATTACAAAACAAAAAGTGGAGCAACATGGCCTTGAAAAGGTGTTGGGCATGATGTGAAATATTGACGGTTGGGGGTGCTGCTGATTTGAATCTAATAACATTTTTTTATCCTAACCTAACAGTGAGGTCTTTTTTCAATTTTCCGTGTTGCTTCACTTTTTGTTTTGTGGTTTCCAGTATTTATTACCTGGCTGCACCAGTTTGTTTTTTGGGTAGTCCCCGTCCTGTGCTTCATCAGCAGTGGGTGATTTATTTATTTATTTATTTGCTTTTGGTAACCGGGTGTGTGCACTGGGCATAAGAATGCCTATTTTCAGGCATGACCCAGGAGAATACAGTTTAAAATACATGAGCATACATGTGAGGCAGCACATGAGATATGTAAAACAGTGAAGAGGGGAATCACATACAATCCAAACTTAGGGTGTGGAGAAACATTGTTCAATATAATACAATCAATACAGTTTGGACAAAGTCAAAAGAAAAACAAGATCAGAAAATGTGAGAAAAAACAGGCATTGCAAGAGAAAGGTATACACAGACATACAATAAGTGCCATTATGTGTTCATTAGCTTGGGAGCTTATAAACAGGGAGGAGAGGAAAAGGGAGAGTGGTGGGAAACAGAGAAAGAGGGTAAGGGATGAGAGAGAAGCATGTAAGGAGGGTATTAAGAGAGGTGGAGAAAAAGGTGTCAGAGAAAGTAGATTGCCTAGGGGAATAGAGGACAGGGGGTTAGGGGAGAGCTCCTGGCATCCAGGGCGGTAACCAGCAGGGTCCCACAGGAGTTAGTGCTAGGGCCAGTACTATTGAACATATTCATAGCAGACATATCAAACGGGATAAGTAGCAAGATCAACCTCTTTGCAGATGACACTAAGATCTGTGCTGAGGTGGATAGTGAGGAAGGGGGTAACATACTGCAAGAGGATTTGGTGACCCTTGAGTGCTGGTCAGATGCATGGCAGCTGGGGTTCAATGGCAAAAATGTCTTGCACTTGGGGCCAAAAAAAACAATGAACAGCTACTGATTGGGGGGAGTGCAGTTAACCACTTCAGCAGAGGAGAAAGATCTGGGAGTGCTGGTGACAGGGGACATGAAACACTCAGCACATTGCAAGAATTATTTATTTATTTATTTATTTTAACAGTTTCACCAGGAGAGACATACTGAACCATAAACAACTCATATCCAGAAGTGTCCTGGGGGGAGGGTAGAGGGAGAAATACATATCCATACAGCGTAAAAACATTTACAGAGACTATACACTCATATTAAGGCACACCTTTGTACAATATACCATAAATTAAACGAGTAATACACATTGACTGTACAAGGGCATATACATAGGAATTATTTACAGAACATACAGTAAATCAGCAGTAAATAGCTTGTGCCTAAAAGAATAGGGAATGGACCAAGTTCATGCAAGGGTAGTCTAGCAAAGTGCGAGGAGTAGAGAGGGGGAGAAAGGAGAAGGTACAGCATGAGAAGGAGAAAAAGGAGGACCAGAAATTAGGATGGATGGGTAGGTAGAGGGTAGAGGAATGGAGGGAGAGAGAGGAGGGAGGGGAGACTGTGGTATGATAGACAGGAGGGAGAGAAGGGGAGAAGAGCAAGGAAGAGGAAGGAAGTGGTAGTAACAGGGGGGTGTCAGTGGCAGTTACAGGATGGCTGGAGTATTTGTGTATAAGACTGGAGAAGGAGCGGATGGAGGTAGCAGAGCGAATAGGGACAGGGAGGGAGTTCTAGAGTTTGGGAAGGCGGAAAGAGAAAGCAGCTTGCCCAGTCGAGGTCCACCTGGATGGCAAAATTAGAGAGTGGAGGTTGAAGCTACAAAGAGAGTAGGAGGAGTTTGAAGGGGAGGAGAGAAGACACATAAGGTAGGATGGGAGGGAACCCAGCCAGTACTTAACAATAAGGGAGGAGCCATGAACAAGCCATCTGGCATCAAAGGAGGGAAAGGAGAGAGATGTATAGAGGTGGCAGTGGTGGGTCCGGGGGGGGGTCGCAATCCAGGGCAAACCTACAGAAGAAGTGGAGGAGTGGATCCAGTCTGGCCAGGATAGACTTGGGAGCACTAGCATAGATAGTGTCACTGTAGTCAAAGAGGGGAAGAATCATTCTCAGCACAATGACTCTTCGGGACAGCAGAAAGATGCACCCAGGGTTCCTGTACAGTGTATCAAGTTTAGCAGGAAGCTTTTTGTGTAAGGAGTCCACATGAGCAGAGAAGTCTAGGTGACTGTCAAACCACACTCCTAGGTACTTGAAAGTTGTGATATTTTCAAGGCTAGTCTCATCTAGAATGTGGAAGGAGGGCAGTGCTAGCAGTTTAGAGAGTTTTTGTCTGGTACCGAATGTCATAGAGGCAGTTTTTTAGCATTTAAGGAAAGCTGATTTGAGAGGAACCAATGCTGGATATTGGTGAAAGCCAGTTGTAGTCTGCTTGTCAGGTCTGTTAGGGAGGAGCCTGAGGCAAATATGACAATGTCATCAGCATACATCTGTATGGATGCAGATGTACATGGAGAGGGGAGGGAATTTAGAAAGATGGAGAATAGGATGGGTCCGAGCACTGAGCCTTGGGGGATGCCAGTGTAGATAGGGAGGCCGGGGGACAGGCGGTTGACAATTTTGACAGCTTGAGTTCTGCCCATGAGGTAGAAATGGAACCAACCTGTGGCATGAGTAGAGAGCCCAGCAGTAGAAAGCTGGGCTAGGAGCAGGAGGTGGGCTACAGTGTCGAAGGCTTTGGTAAGATCAAAGAAGATAGCAGAGTTAACCAGGCCCTGGTCCATACCTGTCAGGATGGCATCAGTGAGCCTGAGGAGGGAGGTGGATGTGGAGTGAGACTTATGGAAACCAGACTGGAAAGGGGCGAGGAAGGAAGAGGAGTCAAGAAATGTGGAGAGTTGAGAGAGTACCACATGTTGTTGGAGTTTAGCAAGGGTAGGGAGAAGAGAGATTGGACGGTAGTTGCCCAGGGCCAAGGGGTCACCACCCTTAGGGAGAGGAATGACAGTGGCTGATTTCCAAGAAGAGGGAACAGAAGCCAGGGAGAAAGAGAGAATGAAGAGAAAAGTAATCGGATGGCAAATAGCATAGGCAGAGAGGTGCAAGAGTTATGGGTCCAGTCTATCTGGACTAGTGCCCTTTCTAGGGTTTAGAGCAAGTAGGGCTTTAAAGGCTTCAGCAGGTGAGACAGTGGAGAAAGAGAAGAAGGAGGAGGAGGGCAGAGGGTAATGAGAAGGGGGAGAGAAAGGAGGGAAGGGGGAAGGGAGGAGAGGTGGGTGGAGGCACAGGTGGTAAAGAAGTTGTTAAATTCAGCAGCAACAGCAGAGGATTCTGAGATGATGGCCCCACTCACCTTAAGGGAAGGGGAAACAGACTGAGTGGGAGGGGAGACAAGGGAGTGGATAACCTTCCAAAACTTGGATGGATGGTTAATGTTATTTTGGTTTGGAAGGTGGAAGTAAAATAATCAGCCTTGGCGAGTTTAGTTGCTCTGGTGCAGGCATTGCATAAAGCTCGATATCTGCGGTAATCAGCAGGTGACCCAGAAGATTTGGGAACCTTCCAGGCCTGATCACATGCCTGCAAGCAGGCTAGTAGCTCAACAAAGGTCCAGGTGTAAACCCCTACAAATGGGGGTTCCCAAAAGTCTTCCTTGTGCTTGCCTAAATGCCCACTGCCAGGAGGCATTCCGTGTCCTTAACAGTTTTAAAACTGTTTGCATATGAGTGCCCTGTTAGCCTCCATGCTTGTCTCTTTAAGAGCTGCCTATTTCGTAGTGCACAATTAATCTGGATAGGGGTTGAGTAGTTTAAAGCTTGAGTCCTGCCCAGGCTGCAGTATTATTGCTCCACTCTGCCATCGCTAATTGTGCAGAGGGAGCCCTATAAGAATCTGTGATTGTTTACTGATTATCTGTTTTAATAGTACAGATATTGTAGTTTGTCTAACCTGCCTTCATTTGCAGAATGGACATTTCTGTTAATCACCGCCATCTTGGTTCTGGACTTCCTAGTTTGGACCAATCAGTACCTTTGGGGACCCTAAAATGGAGTCTGTCCCCAGGGGTCTTGTGGGAGTGAATTTCTGTAGGAGTTGTAGTTTTTTTTCATTTTGGCACCAAATGGACCTGGAGGGGGAGCTCTAGCTGTGAAAGACAGATGTCTCAGCCAACTGAACCTTTTGGATCTTTGAGGAAGTCCCAGTGCTGCCTGCAGCAGAAGTCACTCTGAGTTTGGAGTTGAAAGAGTGAACAGCTCCAGTGATTCGAGCAGCTGGTCCTGAGTAGTGCACAGGGGAAATTGGTGGAAAGGCTGTGTTGGACCTGCCTGCCACCATCTTCATAAGTGAAGAGGCCTTATCCTGAGACTGGATTTCATCTGAAAATTAAAACTTTGCAATCGGAACCTAATTTTTGATGAATCCACGACAGGAGCTCGACAACATTTTTGTCGAACACCCCGTCAGCGATACCAGCAAGTCGACCACATTCTGCAGTCAGCTGCCGGTTTGCACTGTACGTCCTTGTTTTCTGGAGGCTTCACCTCCGAACCCCCATGTGTGGCTGTGCCTCACACCTTCATTTCATTGGGATTATCACCGAGTAGGAGCTGATAATCAGGAGTACTACCCCGACAGACAGCGCCGGTTCCAGTGGGTTTCCCCACAGCGGCATGGTGTTGTAGTCGCTGTGGGGGACCTCGCTGGTGAAATGTCGCTATCGGGGAGGTAACCGATTTGTGACAAATTGGATTTTCCTAAAGTGGACCAAAGATTTGCCTCGGTGCACTCAGCCTATCAGAACCTGAGACTGCTGCAGAGCATACAGTTTGCACAGAGACACTGTGAATTGCAACCGGACTGCTATCCGAACTGTGGTATTTGCTTAGCTTTTACTATAAGTGTGCTGAATGCTGATAGTGGGTCTCGATTTGGTTCCCCATTGCCTGATTGTGTCACGCTTGCTGGAAGCTGCATCCAGCAACTACCAGACTGTCATCCAAATTGGTCACATGGTCCGGGCCCTGTCACCTTGGCCAAGACAGCTGCTCACGCCATAGAAAAAACATCGACTAGAGACCAGCCCAGAGATCAGCCCCTCACTCAACATGGACAGGAATGACACCATGGTGAATCGTGTGGGCCCTGCTTCTCCTGGCCATCCAGCTCTTCCTCCAGAGGTCTCCATTTCATCAGTCCTGTGTCCTGTACTGCGTAGCATGAGTAAACAGCAGGGTAGCTCCCTGTAACAACAGCTCAATCAAAGTGTGTCATCTGATTTAATTGTTTTGCCTAATTATCACGAACTGAGCCACCTGGCTTTGGATTACTAATTGTGTGTTACTGTGCATGACAATTTCTTTTCATCATTAGGGCTCCGACCAGCTGCAACACCGGCCTACCCTGGGCAATGCTTCAGGCTATCATTTACCAACAACTGCGTATCCAGAGTGTGTGTGACTGTGTTATGGGACTCTAAAGTGCATGCCAATTAACCTGAATCTTTCAGATTTTGAATCAACCACCAGATTCTGCCCCTTCCTTGTTACTGCCACCTTGAATAAATCAGATCTAAATCTTTTTGCATTCAAACAGGTTGTGGTGTACCTCTGTATTGTAAATACTGTGGTATTGCTGTTTACTGTTACAGGCTTTATTTTACAGGGGGCCTCCAGGGCTGAGCCAGCTGAACCCACCCTGGTGATAAGTGTAACAAGAGTGGAGTTAAAACTGTTGTCAGGGGTAAATTGCAGTTGTGTAATCTGTGAGTTACTTAGGCCACTATAGGGAAAAGAGAAGGGTAACAGTGTCCCAGAGGGCTGTACCCATGGCAGCTACACCAACACAAACCCTGTCCTCTGGGTAGAGGCACCCATTTCTAGTACCCAGGCCCCTCAACCTGCATCTGGTCATGCAGGCAGTTGTAGTATCCCTTGGGATAATACCACCTAGGTGTTACACAGGGGAGGTGAGATCCTCAGTTCCTGACTTTCTTACGCAGGGCATGATGATCCCAGATGGACATGAAGCATGTTGAGAAGGAGTTTAACACTGAGTCCATGAAGCTGGCAGCAGAAACAGGTGACCAGTCTATAGCTGCTAGATCCTCGTGAAATGAGGAGCAGTCCAAGGACTGGAAAGAGTGAGTCTGGATGAATTTGGGTGGGGCTTTGGGGCGGTGAAACTTGCAAACACAGTACACCACATGATGGTCACTGAGGGAATCCAGGAGAGTGCCTGATGCAATAATTCTATGGGGTGTGAGATGAGGGCCCAGTCCAGAAGAGTGTGGTTTAAAGTTTTGAAGTTCCAGCATTTAGGATCAGAGATTAGTTGGGAGAGGTTAAGGGATTTGATGTTACTGCAGAGAGTGGTAGTAGAAGGTGAGAGCCAATATTTATTAGAGTCCCCAAGAAGGAAGAGTTCCCCAGTGGAGGCATGAAAGGAGATAGTGGAGAGAAGTTCAGTAATAGTAGAAGGAGGTATGGCAGGGCAGCAATATACACCAGCAACAAAGATGGGGAGGGAGAAGGGGAGGGAGATTTTGATGAGGAAACATTCATAGGCAGAAGGGGAAGAAATAGAGAGAATAGGAACATACTATAAGGCAGAAGAAAGGTACTGCACATGGCCACTTCACCACCCCTGGTGGCATGGTCCTGATGGATTAGGGAATAGCCAGAGATAACCACTGCTGAGTCAGGAATCTTGTAGGAGAGCCAGGATTCAGAAATGATTACTATGTCGAGACTGAGGCTGATCTTTAAAGGTTACAGTAAGTCCACTTTAGGAAGAAGACTAAGGATGTTAAGATGAGCAAGACTCAGTCCCTTACAGAAATTTGAGAGAGGGGGGAGTGCTAGGCCAGGATTGATCTCAACATCACCGACAAGCAGAAGCAGGATGAAAATAAGGAGTTTAGTTAGAGTAGAGGGGCGTTTGCGTAGTAGGTGAACTAGGGTGCGATGTCTAGGGTGACAGCAGGGGGGAGAGGTGAGTAGGAGATGTAGGGTAGCTAGATGAAGGTTAGGAGAGGGGAGCAGAGTGCAGTGAGGAGGCCAGGGCGAGTGGGAGAGAATGGAAGAACCTGAATCTGGGAGGGTGGAGAAAACTGTGAGGGGGAGGGGGGTAAGAGAATAAGGGGGAGTGGAGGGGGTGAGAGGGTAGTGGAGAGGTAAGGGTGAATAAGAGAGGGAGTAGGGAAAGAATAAGGGTTAGTATAATCAAGCAGGAGGTGGAGGAACAGAAGAAGGAAGAGAGTGTATCTACTTAGCTGTAAAATGGATTCAGCTATGCGAGATAAGATACTAGCCAAGTTTTTAGACCAGATTAAATACATGGGTGAGTCAAGAAATGGCAGTTTGGAGTGCTCACTAAATAGCAGCGCTAATTGGTAAGTACAGAGAAGAATAACAATGCAGGCTGAGGTCAGATAATTTAACAAGTCCTTAACTAATTGACTTCAAAAATCACTAGGTAGTAGTAAACAATATAGTAGCAACACAAGAAAACCAGGAAGTGGTACTAAAGAGAGCACACACTAGGGAGCATGCAATGCACTAGGTGACAGCAAAGTAGTTTTCTGTTGGGGGGGGGGTGGGGAGGCCGAAGGAGCTGCAGTTAACTTTGCTGCTTGAATCTTTGAAGGCAGATGTAGTCTAATGGAACAGAGTAACAGGCAGTGGTAGGACCATGAAGCAGCAGGCCAGGATTTAAATCCCAGTGCCTCTAAAGGTTAAACAAGAGATGGTAACACCAGCAAAAACGGTCACAGAGAGAAGGTAAACTTTGTCCTGTGGGTGCACATTGGGAGCTCAACTGGAAGTTGTAGATAGGGGCATAAACATGGGCTGATTGGTTCTGGCAGAGCGCCATCTCTTGGCTAATGCTAACAGAGCCGCATGCAAACAAGCCGCACTTGCACTGCTCTGTTGTAGCGGAGCACACAGCTTTGCCAACAGTCCCAAGGGGATGTAAATACCTGCTTCAGTAGCTGCAGGGAGCAGAGCAGCAGCTCTGCAGTGAGGTGTGGGTGGCTTGAGGGCCTGGGGTAAAATCAGCACCTGCAAGAGAGAGAGACACAAGTAAGGGAGCAGGAACAACTGGAAAGACTAGGCTGGTGGAAGGGGGCGGGCCTGAGAAATAAGGCAATCCACAGTTTGTGAATGGCCACTCCCAACAGCAGATGGGCAACACCAGACTGACACCACCAATCTGACCCCCCATCGAGCATCAATACAGGTACAGACACAGACTAAACCCTTTCAAATACACTTGCTTGAGCTGTACAATACAAACCCCTGTAGCACAGTAATACAGAAGAGAGATAGCACAGCGTCCTTAGATGCACTGTCCCTAATAAAAAGCTCTTAAAGCACCCATCAGGAATCACCCAACACAGTTCAAATTCAGAGCAAAGTAGTGCTTAATTGCACTATCTGCACAGCTCTGCCAACAGTCCCAGATGGATGTAAATACCTGCTTCGGTGGCTGCAGGCGTCCTGGAACAGAGCAACTGCTCCATAATGAGGTGTGGGTGGCTTGAGGGTCTGGGGGTAAAATCAGCAGCTGCTTCGGTGACTGCAGGTGTCCTGAACTACAGCATCTGCTCCATTGTGAAGTGTGGGTGGCATGCAAAGGCAAACAGAATGCTGGAATACATTGCCCAGGGAATCACCTCCAGGATGGAGAACGTCATCTTGCCTCTATACAGGTCCTTTGTGAAGCGGCACTTTGATTACTGTATGCAGTTTTGGTGCCCTTATTTGAAAATGGACATCAAATTTCTGGAAGGGGTCCAGTGTAGGGTGACAAAGATGATCCTGGGGATGGGGGACAAGACATATGAATAGCGATTGAGGGAGCTCATCATGTACACCCAAGAAGACAGAAGGGAGAGAGGGGATATGATTGAGACATTCAAGTATCTAAAAGGCATAAACAGAGTTAATTCAGAGGGCTTGTTCACGTTAAATGGGGGGAGGGACACCAGGGGACACAGTCTGAAATTGGAGAGAGGAAGGTTCAAGAGAGAGAGATGAGGAGGCACTATTTCATGGAGACAGTGGTGGCTGGTTGGAATGTGCTGCCAGAAGAAGTGGTAGCACTGCAGACAGGGAAGCTTCAAGAGGGGGTGGGATAGGGCCACAGGTAGGGTCATAACTGTGGAGAAAGGTGGGGGAAGAGAAGTCGGGAGTGGGGGCACTAAGTTAGAAGGAGATGTGGGGGGCAGCTGCAGTTTAAATAGACAGCATGCTGCACACTTGAGAAGACTAGCTAGACTGAATGGCCTGAAACTACTGGCAATTTCGTATGTTCGTATGTCAGGCGAGTGCCCAAATGGCTGCCCCCAGCACTCTCTACCTAACTAGAGGACAGGGGCAGTATGGATAAGGAGTTTCCATCCCAGACTTGCCAGCAGCAGCATGTTGTGGGGGTCTGCAGCAACTATGACAGGGTCCCTACTCGTGTAGCCTGTGCCCCTTCACCCAGAATTCTTCACCTTAGTGAATGGCATGCAGTGTGGCATGCACACTGACTCCCCCCAGACCATCTGCATGAATAGCAGGGAATTGAGTCTGGAAGGGGCACATGCCCTTTCATGCACAGGACCCCCGATGCATGACTCTCTGACTTAGGATTGCCTATGTGCAGCGGATACGCAGTGTGTAGGCATTGTGCCCCTTTTGTGGATGGAGGTCAATATGATTTAGGACACACGATATATGAAAATTAAGTTGAAAACTACACCATTTCTAATTCAATAATTTCTAGCATTACCAAAATTCAGAAAAAGTAAAAAAAAAAAATATATAATGTTTTAAACCATAATGTAATTTTATGTATGAATACAAAAAACAATATGAATAAAGTCTGTCGACACAAAACAAAAAATAGTGCCAATATTATGTGTTTGGTGCTTTCTGAGTGTGTTGCAACCATACCTCTCACCCACCTGCCTCATAAATCAGGGACAAGACTTAAATAAATTAGGGGCAAAGGACCAAAATCAGGGACACATCGGTTCTATGTTATAATGGCGACCACCAAAAGGCGATCACCGCTACAGTGAAGTCAGAGAGCTGAAAAACAATTTCAGCACTCTGACTCTCCAGTGCATAGCAAAATGGTGCCGGGGACTTGTATTTTATGTTTATGTGGAGACTGGCCTTCCATGGGAGATTCACCTTGTGCACCTATACTTAGGATTCTCAACTCCGCGGGGTGCATGTTGGGGTCAAACGCAAAAATAAAATTGGTCGGCACTACAAACGCATCTGCGCCCCGCAAGGACCTGAACCCAGAGCCCACTAAACCCAACCACTACACCATGGGGCCAGTTCGCAGCCTACTGCGCTGCCACCCTCAAAACCCCTCCCGCCTCGCCAAGCTTGCTCACTCCCACCCCCCATCGCGTGTACATGTAGTGACTTCCTGTCACTATAGTCGCCAACTCCCCAGTAGCCCCTATGATATGCGCCATTACTGAGTCTCCGTTTTGTGAGTCGCTCAATCGTGGTTGAGGATGTCACGGGCTGCAGACACATTTTTAAAATTGGTGGTATCCACTCAGGAAGTTGGTAGAATAAGGGGCTTAGTGTAAAATGCATTTTCTAAGGAAGAACAAGTCTGTAGCTTCAATGTTTAACATTATTTTGTGCTTACAACCCCCCACTGTTTGGTCACAGAAACACAATTTTTAGGAGGGACAGAGTAAAATTTTAAGGCAAAATCAGGGACGTCCCTGAAAATCAGGGACAGTTGAGAGGTATGGCTGCAACTAAAAAACACACATCGATAATATACTCAAAAAGTGGTTTGAAATAGTAGTGGCACAGAGAATAATATCAGTACATAGCAACTGTGTTGATAAGATTACTTCTTTTTTTTTTATTTATTATACTTTATTCCCTTGCCGCCAGCCGTCTGAAATCTCAGTCCAGTCACGGATCTCAAGCTTCCACATCAATATCGGCCACGACCCTCTGATACCCCCATGTTTACCCCCCCAGGGTGGGGCTGCGGCACAAGCCCCCAACAGTGCCACAAATGACGGGATAGGTCGGAGGGCCTGCCTGAAGGCTAATTGAAGCCAAGGCAGGCTTCATCTAGAGCAGCAGGCAGCTGAGATTTTTCCTTGCTTTTCCCTGGGAGTGGGGATGTGCAATGACATCCGGTGTCCGCGCCACCCCCATGAATGCTCTGGCGCCGGTCACTACGAAACCCTAAAGCATCATAAGGGGTCTGTCAAACACCGGTCACACTACCCTCCCTCCTCCCTCCCTCTGGAGAAGGCGAGCAGGCCTCAAGATGCTCCATCCTTCTCCCCCTGGCTGGCCCTCTGACTTCCTGGGTCTGTTCCCGAACCCGGGTCACCGGTGTCACAAGCAGAAATCCAACTGCTGTGCCAACAGGCCAGTAAGATTAATTCTTAATGACATGACTCCAACTTTTCATTTTAAAAAAAAATAAATCTCTGTCTCTAACAGTTCCAAAGTAAGTATTTTCTGAAGATAATTTCTCTAAAATGGACTAACTTTGGAAGCATTCTCTAGCAGTCTTGTGGTACACTCTTACCTGATGCCAGATATAATCTGAAGCACCCCCTGGCAGTCTCATGGTCCCCCCTCCTGCTCAATCTCAAATATAGAAACTACTGTTTCTACAGTACATATATGAGCAATCAAGCCCTGTCATTCAGATGGCTGGTGGACAGCTAAGGTGGTGAGAAGAGGGTCTATGCCAGCCCACCAGCACAGCAGCTCAGTTTCTGATCATGATACTGACATCTCAGGCTTGGAAGCAAGCTCAGGGAGTTGGAGGGCTGGCTGGGGGAAGGAGTATCGAGCATATCTAGGACCGCTCTCCTCCTCTGGGGAAAGTGGGGGGAAGCATCTGGCACATGAACAGCCCCTGGTGGAGACTGGGGGTTTGACAGCCAGTGCTCAAGTGTTTCAGGAGGTGTGCCAGACATCTGGTGCTTTGTGCGCAACTGCAACGCTGCATGCATCAGGGGTCAGCAGCTACAAAGAAATCACTGGCAGAGAAGGAGGATGTCTGCCCTCTGCCAGACCCCACGTAGCTAACTTAGGCAATACCCTGGATCACAAACCAGCCTCCATTCAGGGAGCAACCTTTCCCAACATCCCCATCATGGGGGGTAAACCAGGGTGCACTACGGAGGGTAGGTAAGTCCCAAGAGATGGGGGCTAGGTGGCAGGCACACTGATGGTGGCTGGCCCATGGCCAAGAAAAGAAAGAGAAAAGGATCCTGAGCCAGTCACCATCAAAAGCACTGCCTGCAGTCCTCAGCAGGCTTTTGGTGGGTGATTTGGTGACAGACAGGGGTGAGATGGGCTGCTTGGTATTGAGTGGGTAGGCCAGGGATGAGGACTGGTTGATCTGCAAAAATGTAATGGGGATTGGGGCAGGATGTTGGTACCACTAGACTACCCGGTATGTTGGTACCACTAGACTACCAGGGATGTTCAAACTATTGTGTGGCTCAAGTAGGGTTGGGGTACTACTAGACTGCTATAGAATATTTCAGATTGCATCTGAGATTGAGCAGGGATGGTACCAATAAAAAGCCAGGAAATGCAGCAGATAGCATCAAGGATTAGGTGGAAGGGTGATACCACTGGACAGCCAGGGACTGCTTCAGATTACTTTGGGGATTAGGCAGGAGGGGGTACCACTGGATTTTAAGGAATTCATTTTGGGGGGATTAGGTGAAGATGGATGCAGTGACTGAGGCTGTCACAATTCCTCCTTGCATTTGTGCATGGAGGCATTGAGCAGAGCCGCTTCTAGCCACATAATGGCATGCAAATGGCCCCTTAGAAAGCTGTATGCCACATGTGGTCATTAATTCTGGTCTCTGAATATGGCTCCCAGAATCAAAGGTGCTATCCTGTTTAGGAAGCAGAAGGTGGTGTGTCTTCAAGATATGATGGCAGTAAAGAAACTACCCAGGAACCAGACCCTGACCAAGCTTATAAATATTGGGAAGTCAGACTCTGCAATCAGCCTGGAAACCAATGATCTGGAGGGTAGCATGGTGCAGTGGTATAGTTACAGTAGTACAGGACAGGTTCCAGGAACTACTGTAGATCTCGGTGGTACCAGGGTAGAGCTGTAGTAGTATAGGACAGGTTCAGGGTACTGAGACAGAAGCTAGGAATGACAGCAGCCTTGGTAGCCTTCTCTGAAGGGCTGCTGATGCCATATGTTAGCCTGGCCAGGAAAGGGAGAAAGGTTAGCATACTTAACACAACGCTAAAGGGCTGGCACATGGAAGAGGGCTACTGGTTTATAGGTGACTGTGGAACCCTTTGGGAAGATAAGGCATAGTATGTGTTGGACTGCTTTCACTTCAGAGGAGAGGGACCAGAGCACTGAGGAGAAAGTTAGAGGAGTATGTAAGCAGATATTTAAACTAGGTTGGATGGAAGGCTTCACTGGGGAACAAGACCCTAATCTTTCAAATAGAGGAGATGACAGGACCCCCACCCCCCAAGCAACTTTCTCAGGATGGGAAAGGGAATTCAGGGGACAACAAGGGTGAAAAGAGTGAGAGGAAAATAAAAGCTGAAAGAATACCATATTACTACACAAAGGAACAAGGCACAATGGCCAGCACATACTGGAGCAGGGAAGTTCACAGGCTGTAAAAAACTCAGAGGCAAACCAGTCATCCAGAAAGTCAAGATCATCAAAGCCACGAGTCTGAGTAATAAAGTGGGAGATCTTCAGGCTCTGGCTGCAAAAGCCTACCTGTACTTAATGGCCATTACAGAAACATGGGTGTCTTCACACCATGACTGGCACCTCACAGTTTCAGAGTATTCAATCTTCAGGGAGGACAGAGATAGCGAAAAGGGAGGAGGGGTGCCCTATATGTTGGAAGGGCATCAACGCTACTAGGACATAAAAGCTGGAGAAGGGGTGGAGACAGAAATGTTATGGGTGCAGATGGAAGAAGGGATGGGTGGGAAGATATGATTGGGGATGGTCTACAGGCCTCCCAATCAGAATGAGGGGTTAATAAGGAAATTCAGTAGTAGATGAAATCAGAAGGGCAGCAGCACTAGGTGATATGGTGGTCAGTGGTCAAAGGTGATTTCAGTCTACCTGATATGGAATGGAGTAACAGCAGAAGACAGGCACTCTTGGAAGATTTCCAGGATGGCTTTCTAGTCCTGGGTTGTCAGGGATCCAGTGAGAGGAAAGAGCAAACCTGGACCTACTGCTGAAAAATGTAGACTATGTCTGGGATATACAAACAGGAAATCCATTTGGTACTAGTGACCACCCATTAGTGTGATTTGCTATAAATCTTGCCAATGAACACACAAATTGCAAAACTGAGGTCCTTGATTTCAGAGGGGTTAATTCTGTAGATATAGAAAAGAAGCTTGGAGATAAGCTGGAGGGAATAGAGGAAGGGGGGCGATAGAAGGAAAAGGAGCCATGATTAAAGATAGCCAACAGGAGGTTACAAGCTCCTGCTTGAGGCAAGTGGGGAAAGGCAAAGGGTACAGAAAGCCACTCTAGTTCACAACAGTTTGTTTGTTTAGTAAAAAGATAAAAGGAGGCTTTCAGGAGATTTAAAAAGAGCCAGAAAGATGAGGACAGGAACATGTACCTAGTTGAGCTAAAAAAAAGTTAACAAGGTTCCGTGGTAGGCTAATGTGGATGTTGAACCAAGGACTGCAGAACACATCAAGGAAGGGGACAGTGCATTCTTTCATAACATCAGGGAAAAATTTAAATTACGTACTGTACCTACCATAATTGTTGATCTTTCTGTGTATCTTCACCATTCATCACTAGTGGGTTATGATGCAGGAGCTAGGATCCTGAGGGAGACTTTTTTTTTTCCAATGGGCGGAGTCGATGCAGGGCCGGTGCCGTCCTCAAGGCCGACGTTCCACGTGGTGCTCACGAGTTGGCCGTTAACTGCCATCGACTCTGCCCCAGCCCCAGTTCTGAAATGCCGGAGAGTGTAAGGAAGGGAGGGTGGGATGAGGCAAGACAGCCCAAGGGATAGACAAAAGGAAAGGAATAATGAACTAAAAGGAGAAATAAATGACAGAAGAGACAGAAGAGAGACACCAGAATAGGAAATTGGGGAAGGGAGAAAGCCCCAATCTCTGGAAGGAGAAGCAGAAAGGATAGGTAAGGGAGGGATAAGGGAGGGGGAGGGAGAGAAGCACACCCCCATGAGAGATTCTGCAAGTTAGGATTTTAGCAAAGCGATAGTTCAACACTGAGCTATCAAGGTTCAGCTGCCAGAAGGCAAGGCCTTAATATTAAGCAGCATGAGTCTAGAAGACCAACCTTAAGAGGGGTGCAGGCTGGGGCGGTGTCACGAACTCTTCCCCCTCCCAAAAAGGGAAAAAATTAAACTACCATGAGGGTATTTGAGGAAAAACTGAACTCAAAATTTGAGTTCATAAATCAAGCATAGAAGGGGAGGGCGCCCCGAGCACTCCACTCACTCCCTAAAGTTGAGGGAGAAGAAGACAAGAGAGATAGACCCCCCACCCACATACTCCAATAATACCACCAAGGGAATTCATCCCTGTGTGTCTCTACAGTCCTCTTCCACCTAACCACGAGGGAGAGGAGAGCGAGGAGAATAACAGAAGACACACAGAGGAGAGGAAGGAGTCCAGAGACTGAGGCCCTAGGAGAAAGGAGGGTGGGATTTAGTGATGAATGGTGAAGATATACAGAAAGATCAACAATTACGGTAGGTACACAATTTTCATATCTTACCTGTGTCAGTCTTCACCATTCATCACGAGTGGGTGAGTACCAAGCCCCCCCAAAGGGGGCCCTGAATTACCCCAAGGGACTAGGTCCCTTGGCCTCCAGTGGGTGAGACACCGGAGGAGAGAACCCTTACAGGCCTGGGGAGGCCCGAGACTGGTCTGGGTGAGATGGGGAGCCCCAAGTGGGGAAGGGAAGGTGCCCTGAAAGTCGCCATCTCAACCTTCGGGAGAAAAGATGGGTTCTCTGGTATGCGGAGTAAATCACCCTACACCGGGCCATGGGTAATAACTGGGATAGGCGAAGCCATGCCGTCCACCTAAGGCAGATCGCTGTCCCTACCACTCTGGATGCCACCTCACTGGCATCATAAGAAGCCCTTGCTTGGTGCCTTGCTAGCTCCAGGCCCTGCACAGAGAGGGCAATGGCTTTTTTGGTTTCCTCCATATCAGGCATTGAGGCTAGGATCTTTCTCAGCCTGGACCACAAGAACCTATTGTAGGCTGCAAAGTGGGCCTGATGTGCTGCAATAGATAGGGAGATCTGCACCGAGTAGAACACTCTTCTCCCCCAGAAATCGAAGTCCACAGAATCTGAGTCCAGTGATGGTCATGGTAAGGGGCACTAGGCCCAGAGGGGGTGTCAAGGGAGGCCAAACCCAAAGAGGGATGAGGCAGAGAACCTGGAGACCCTGGAGGAGTGCAATACCACTAGCATAGGTCCCTTGGGGCTGGAACAGTGGAGAAGGGACGTAGCCAGAACCTATGTGATGCTTCCTGAAAAGGAATAGGCCAGGTGGGAGCCACCAAGTGAGCCTCACTGTACTCACCTAGAAAGGCATGGCGTCACATGCTCAAGATTGCTAACCAGGACTGGGGTAAGGTGGAGCTGGTCCAACATTCTCTTGAGGAAGCGCTGATAAGAGGAGAGATCAGACTCTTGGGAGATGTGAACAGATGGTTCCTCTCCCTCCCTGGAGGAGGAAGAAGATGAAGATGAGCTCCTAGGTTCAGGGTTCAGCTGCACGGGAGCATGGTGGAACACCTGCTGGTCCAGGACATGGAGGCAGGTGGGGAAATATGCAGCATACCCTCTAAACTGCTCCCAGGTGAGAGGTCCCCTAGGACTGGGAATACCTGGGGTAGCTGGGGATGGAGACAGAGGCTTGGGGGACAAGCTCCTAGCAACAGGATAACAGTTTCTGTCAAGGCAGGGGGGCCAACAGGAAACCCCTCTCAGGAAGGGGGATCCGAAAGCCGCCGCAGCTAACAGTCGTTCAACTGGATCGGAATGGTCAGAGCTGTGCCCAAAGGAAGAAATCCCCTCTGTGAGGTAACCAGGACCATGAGAGTCCAGAAGGATGGCCCCTGACCTCAGAAGTTAAAGTCCCTCTTGAGGACTCATCCAGGGAAGGGCGAGGGTCTGCACTGCAACTCCTCCCAGAACCCAGCCAGACTTCCGTGAGGGCGCGCTGCACCACACCCCTACCCCTCAACCCTTCAGAATTGGAGAGGGACCTCATTCTCGTAGCCACCAGGCTAGGCAGCTTGCAACTCCAGGTGGCCTCTGAGGAGTCCACCCAGGGAGCAATACCCTCACCTTCCTGGCATGCCCTGGGCTGCCCCAAACTTGGGCTGTCCAAACACACCAGAGAAGGGGGTGCCCCAACTGGAGGAGCGGAAGTGCCAGTGGCCCCAGGTTGCATGGTTGTGGCCAAAGGGACCACTGCTGGCTGGTCAGAACCACTGACACTGGGGCCTACCAGCAACAACTGACCCCCGAAGGGAGGCTGAGTGGGTGCCGAGGTGCTGGAAATGGAGGGGTCTGAAGATTCTGAAGAACCTGGGATCCAGTCTGGATCAGACCCAGAGTCTGCCTCCGAGGAGGCAGGCTCCGAAGTCCGATGCTAGACAACTCCCTGAGCCCCTCCAGTTCTTGGACCACAAGCTGGAGCAACTTGCAGTCTGGCACTGCAAATAGCACCAGAGCAAAACACGGCCACATGCCCGGTGCCGACACCAACCCCAGTGCCACAAGCAGCACCAGAGTTGGGCGTGGCCCTCGACCACAGTGCCACACTCCCCCGTGGCACCACAGATAGCCAAGCCCAGCACGGCACCATGCCCATGCCAACACCCACCCCAGTGCAGTGAGCGGCACCAGAGTCAGGCACTGCCCCGAACAAAGCACCCCGGTGCTGCGAGCGGTGCAACAGCCAAGGTCGGCACCAATCATGGTGCTGAACCCATCCCCAGTGCCGCGAATGGCACCAAAGCCAGGGTCAATGCCAGCACCAGTTCTGGTACCACGCACAGAGCCAGAACCAGAACCAGGCCCAGAAACCCCCAATGCACCATCCTCAGCACCGCTGAGAGCCCCAATGCCACGAATGACATCAGAAGCGACGGCGGCACCAAGAGAAGGCCCAGCACTGACTGCGGCACCACTCTCTAAGCCCATGGCACCATGAACAGCACAGTGGTCAAGAGCGTCAGCACGAGATGGCACCGAGGATGGTACTGCTCCAGACCCAGAGGACCCGGAACATGACACCGATGGAACCTTCACGTCCAAAGAGGTGACTGCCAAAGTGATGCCTCCCGACTGACTCCTGAGAGGGCCAGACTGGGCCTCCTGCACCACGAAGAAACCCCTGCCGTGGCAAGGCTAAGAGAGGCAGGGACTCCCTCCTCCATGGGCCATATAAGACTGGGAGGTGACCCGGAGGAAGAGTCGAGAATCTGTGCCTTGGCCAGCTGACTGCACACTCATCCTCCGAAAGTCGGTAGTGTACATCCAACTTTCAATGCGCGGTTTTCAACAACTCAGCAGTCCATGGAAAAACAAGCATTGCTGTTGTCCATGTCATGGTCCAGGCCAAGGCAGGAAAGGCAGTGGTCATGCTGGTCCATCACAGAATGGAGGTGGCTGCAGGGGCACCGACTCATAGGAGACTGCCCCACTTTTGATGGTTTTTTGCACCCTGGACAAGACATGACCATTCGGTAAATAAAATACAAAACAGTACTCGACACCACTTTAAAGAAAAAGGAAAGATCTTACCTGCCAGAAGCGACGTTAAGCAGGGCGAACAGAACCGAGGCACACAACACACAAGGCCGATGAACTTAGGCTGCAAATGCAGATCCAGTAGACTCTCCACATGAGGTCTTCACTCGATGGTGGGAGAAGAAGAACTGGGGCTGGGGGCGGAGTCCACTGCAGTTAACAGTCAACCCACGAGTGGCACGTGGAACGTCGGCCTTGAGGGCGGCGCCGGCCCTACATCGACTCTGCCCATAGGAAAAAAAATAAAAGTCTCCTGTGGGGTCCTAGCTCCGGCGCTATAACCCACTAGTGATGAATGGTGAAGACTGACACACATAAGATCAGTAATAAAAGAAAGCATCATCAAGTTGAAACATGGTAAAGGGTGGATGGTGCCCAAGAAAGGCAGGCAGAAATACTGAATGATTACTTCTATTCAGTATTTACCGAGGAAAAGAAAGAATCCTTGCATCAGTGAAAAGTTAACACTAGACCAGAAGTGTTGGGGGGAGGCAAAAATGTTTAAAGATCCAATTACCACAGAGAAGGTGCTGAGGAACAAGGTCCATCAAAATTAAATAAATCCCCGGGGCTGGACAGTTTGTGTGCCAGGGTGCTGACAGAGACAGCACATGCACTGGCTGAGCCCCTGTCAGATCTCATCAATTTCTCCTTGGAGACAATAGAGGTGCTGATAGCCCAGAGAACAGCAAACATAGTACCCCTGCACAAAAGTGGTAGAAGAAATAAACCAGGATACTACAGGCTGGTAAGTTTGACACTGACCGTTGGCAAACTGCTGGAAACTATAATCAAATAAATACTAATGGAGTTCTTGTGGAAAATTGGGTAATAGATGAGAGGCAGCATGATTTTGTGGAAGGTAGGTTTTATCAAACAAATGTGATAGACTTTTTGACTGGGTAATAATGAAGACAATAGATAAAGGACATGCCAATCAACACACTGTACCTTGAGTTTAGCAAAGCGTTTAACAGAGTCCCACAAAGATTAGCCAAAAAACTGGGGGACCACGGTGTGGTAGAGAAACTAACAAGGTGGTCAAAAAATCTTATAGGGGTAGGACTCAGAGCTGATAATAAATAGGGACTTCTCAGAAATGAGAGAGGACACCAGCAGGGTACCATAAGGGTCACTGGCAGGCCTGGTGCTCTTTAACAGCTTTATGAGCAACAAAGGGGAAGGCATCAGAGGGAACACTGCCTATTTGGAGATGACCTGAAGCTCTGTGTCAGAGCTGAAACTGAGGGAGGTATTCGTGAAGTAAGGGAGGACCTGGAAAAACAAGACAAGTGGTCAAAAACCTGGCCACTGGACTTCAGTGCCCAAAAACGTGCAAGGTCATGCATGTGGGAAACATGAATCCAGGAACAGAATACATGTAATGGACAGTTGATAGTTACTGTGACATAGGAGGAAAGGAAGCTGGAGTTTCTAGCCTCAGATTGTCAGTACAATATGATATGGCAATTGGGAAGGAGAAGAGGATGCTAAAATGCATCAGTATAGGATTCAGCAGCAAAAAAAAAAAAAGTTATATTACCTATTCCAAATCTACATCCTTATGGTCACAAAACAATTGCAGGATGATGCTTACATTTCACCCTGGTAACAGGGCTTCTTCAGAGCTAATTACATCTTTCAACAGGTGTACTTTTTAACTTTTTCAAGATCAGTCATGTGGTTACATTTCACCAATCACACCATTATACATCAGTGTTAAACCAAGCACACTTACTAGGTATAACCTTAATAAACATAGGTGAACCACCGCCTGATACTGATTAATACAACACAGAAAACTGAGTGCAAAGTTCATAGACATGGGTTTGAAGCTTATATAGATTCTTTTCCAATTCTTCTTCGAAAAATTTTAATTCCCTGGAGAACAAAGTCCGTTAGAACCTGCAAAAGGAACAACAAGATGTTTACAAAACAGTCAAGAAACTGTTTGACACCTTTTAGAAGTGGCAAAAGTTATTACTGTTTTAGCTATCTTGTCAATATTTATCAATGCGAGTGAAGGTGTTTCATCTCACTAGGAGGAGTTGCAGGGAATGACAGTGCAGATGGAGGGCTGGTTCCTCAGGTATACCCACATCCACATACTGTAGCAGTGAAGCATGATGAATGGTCCTTTTAAGCCTAGATTGCTGGTCCCACCCTCACTGAATTTCTAGAACCAGTATGTCTGAATGCATCTGTTGGCTACAAACTGTGAATAACCTTCAGGACTTGCAAATCTCCCTTCTTTTAACTAATGAGAGTTGCAGGGCTGATACCCTGAAGGTTATTCACAGTTTGTAGCCAACAGATAGATTCAGAAATACTGGTTCTAGAAATTCAGTTGGGGTGGGATACGTCTCTACTCAGCTTTTATCCATTAAAGGACTATTCATAATGCTTCTCTACTATGTGGATATGGATGTGGATACACCAGAGGAACCAGCCTTCCATCTGCACTGTCACTCCCTGCAACTCTGCCTATTGAGATGAAACACCGACACCCAGCATGGATGTCAGCTGACAAAGTCTCTCCATGGCTTCTTTCCTCTTGAATGGGGTACACATGCAGGCTCTGCCTCTCTCTTTCTGCTCTCACTTATCCTGGGCTCCAGCATGAACCAGTGATAAGGTGACAGTCCTTTTAGACTTTGATCTGCTATTTGGATGGATTCTTGACAGGGTACTAGGACATCACCCTTTTCCAACACTTGTCTGTCTCCTTTTGTGCATTGGATAGGACTCTTTCTTTTCCTTCAAAAGATAAAAAGACAGAAAGTGCACTTTCAGATCTACCAGACTTCTCTGAGCCCTAGCAGTCAGTATCTTGTGTTCAGTTGAACAACATCCTTGCTTGACAGCTAGACATAACTAAGCCTAGATTGCTGGTCCCCAGGCTCGTTTATTGAGTTCCTCAGAAAGGCACTAACTGGCTTGAATTCATGGTGAAAATCATGCATTTTTACCTCTGAGACAGGTTAACACACACACCTTGCAAACTTGAGCTCATCTTTAGATTAAACTTACTGGCAAATACACTGTGCATCTCTGACCCCTTTTCCAGCAATCCTGCAGATTTATAGGGCTGCCTGAGATATAAAATAGCAGCAGCCTTGTTTATTTACATTTTGTCCTTAGGCTGTGAACAGCTTTGACAGAAGCAGAGCCATTCTCTCAGTCATGTACATGCCCTCATGCATACTCCCACATTAGGGGGGTGAAAGGGGACGAGATCAGCGATTTGGGCTGGCCAGACATTGCCTGGCCCAATGTTGCAGGCCAGAATTGTGCCAGAGCCTTTCTGACCCACTTTGACCTGGCCATTGCATCAAGTTTGCCAACTGGCAATTTTTTGGCTACAAGTACTTTAACCTGCCCCAAAACCCCTGGACTGACCAGGCATGCACAGTAGTAGCAGGGCACTGTGACCTTGTGGCATCATCCTCCTGACCATCACAAGACCTGACTTGCTGAAATCACAGTCATACGAGAGGGGCTGAGTGAACAGCTCAGCAGTCTCTCACAGAGCACCAGTGTGGCTAGTTGGGCATGCACTCATCTTGTTTCTGAGTAAGGGCGGTGAGAGGGACTGGGTAAGCATGCTAGTGTGCCTGAAGGGGCCGTGGGATGGCAGAGGCAAGGAGGAGAACTTGACGCTGTTTCACTCAACCACAGCTTCTGAAATATGGGGTGGGGGGAGTGGTGGTATTTGGGGTGGAGACAGAGACTGGAACAAAAGGGACAGGAGGACATTTCAACACTTTTTTCTCCTACAGCCTCCACCTATTTTCTTTCCTTACATATATATTCCTTATTTCCCCTTACCTTTTCACTAACTTTGCTTTTTATCTGTTTTAGATAAATCCTGAAAAAGACCTAAGGTCGAAGTGTCGATTTTAACTCTTATTTTCTGTTTTCAGCATGCATTTAATATTACCAAAGATCCCAACTGGCTCAGTAACTGTACAGCCCTGATAAAGAGGATTTATAGTCCTTGAAACTTTGACATCTCACTATTGTTACAGTACTGATACCACTTGTTCTGAAAATAAAAAAAGATTGAGTAACTTAATTTACACTTTCGTTGAGTGTGACCCATATTTATGCCCATTCCCAGAATAAACCAACAGGGGGCCCACTGGCAGTGGAAATCTTTGACGGAGCCATATTCCACACCCACCCCATCTGATGGGGATACTGCATAATATTTTCTATATAAATAGAAATATTTTTTTTTTTTTTTTTCATTTTTCTCCGCCACCTAGCTGCTGGCCGCGGTACTTTCAGCCAGTCCAGGGCAGCCTCCACCCCCAGATCGGCCTCGGGCCTCCGATACCCTGTGGCTTACCCCACAGCGGGGGCTGCGGGATGCGGAGGAGGAGGAGAGACATCCGCAGAGACCAGGATAGGTCGGAGGGCTGGCCTGGGGGCTAATTAAAGCCGTGGCGGGCTTCATGGAGGTGACGGCAGCCGTCCATTTCGGTTTCGGGGAGGCGGGGTCGTGCAATGATGTCAGGCGTCCACCCGCCTCCAGAGTGTGTGTGTGCGGTAGCTGTGTGACACCCGGCCTCCGCCAGGGGTCACTAGTGCTCGAGCACTATCCCACCCTCCTGGAGGAGAGGCAGTCCATGAGACTCTATCCTTCTCCCAGCCCGAGCCCTTCCAGCGACCGAGTCCATTCCGAACCCGGGTCTCCGGCGTCTCAAGCGGAAATCCAACAGCTGCGCCGACGGGCCGGCCAATAGAAATATTTCTGAAGTTATCTCTAATTGTAAATTTGGAAATACTGGGATCATAACCATTACAGGCCAATATTCATTCTTCCTGTTGTATTTAATGCAATGGAAGGTGCAGTCCAAAGTTAGATGTATAACTGTTTAGAGCAGAATAAACTGTTAGTGTGTATGATAGAAGTGTGCTCTAAGGAAGGCATGGCCTACCTGTCAAAATATCAGCACTCACATAACTCTGCATCTTCTATGTGCAATCAAATGCACTGCAGGTACTATCCAGTGGGAGCAGTCATGGCATTCTGAATTACTTGCTTACAATATCCTGCCCTCCTTATACTGTACAGGCTGTGGAAATCAAAGCTACCAATCTGAAATGAAAAAAGAAATCTTCAGCCTGATGTGAGGTAGGTTTGTTTGATTTTCTTAGTTAAAGAATACTCTGCCTGTCAGCAAGTGCTACACAGTGTGATGCTGGCTCATTGTTTTACCAACTTGCCTTCAGAAGAATGAACTACTAAATGACAGACAGTCAGGCTTTTTGCTATTACATTCCACTTCAACTGCACTGGCAGAATTCCACTCCAACATTTTCACTACTGTTGATCAAACAGGACATTCAGCTCATTTGGTGCCACTCACCTTTGGGTCAGAATGTGTGGAGTCCTGTTACACAAGGGGGCAGAGACTCATACCCAGAATTATTTATTGCAAAAAACCAAAAATGTTAAAGCAGCTGTTAAGGTTGAAACACAAAGCATCAAAAGTAGGGAAATGTAGCATTAAGATAAAAAGTCCACTGGGCCTTGTTGAATCTGTGCTGTTGTGTTCCTCAGGGTTAGAACAATAATACAATGCAGCAGTAGGTGTTGCATTAATTGTGGCACTGTCTGTCCGGGTGCCAAAGTCAGAGTAACACCAACGCTGTGATGAATAATCATTCAAACCAAAATGAATGCTGCAGAACAGATTCAAGAAGGCTCAGACTTTAACCTATTTCTTTACTTTTGATACATTGTGCTTCTCCTTCCACCCAAACTGATACATTAATGTAGCTTTTTTGCAGTGAATTTCCTTTCCTTTTGAAAAAGATATTTAATCCCAACTTTGTATTTCGAAAGCTGGCCTGTGTCTGGCATTGTTAATAATTTTATTGGGTTGCATTTGGTCATCAGGTCCCTTCACACTCACTCGAGCCTACAGCGTGCTTTGTGAATGGCCCACTGTATGGGGCCCTGCATACAGGCTAGCACATATAGGGCTTGATTCTCAAAAGATTTAGAATGCAGCAAGCTCCTGGTGCGTGGAACATATGGCACAATGGACTTGTGGCACTCCCCAGCTGGCAACTGGGATTCTTGATCCCATGCAGAACTTGCCCCGAGTTAGACCAGTTTTTCTGGTCTGACTTTGCTGACCATTTTATGGGGTTTGCACCAAATATTTGGCACAAGCCACCATAAAAAGGATAAAGTGTTGCAAATGTATGCAGCCTTTTAGACTTGGGCACAAGGTCAGCCAATGTGTCTGGTGTAGCACAGGGTTTGACACAGGTCTCGTGCAAGCCCTGCATCAACCTTTAAGAATCAAGCCCATAGTGTGCTGTGTACTTGTGGCCCTTCACATTGGAGCACCACACCCCATCCTGAAGCAGGTCCCAGACCCGATGCCCACTGCTACTGTACTTTTTAGAACTTTCAGACCCTTCTCATATGGAAGTTCCCCTAGCACTGGACACACAGTTCTCCTCCACCCTTCCAGGTACCCCCACACACCAGACAAACGTACAGCACCCCCTTGACATCCACCACAACCACTGTCTTCAGTCCTTAGTGTCCACCCTCCCAGAAATTCCTCACTTGCTTTAATTTAAAATGACATCTACAACAGATTTATTCTTTACCTGACTGCTCTGTCATTCCCGTCTTGTGTCTTGCTTCCAACCTTTTGAGATCTACTGGTGCTGTCCAGTCAGGTCCTGCTGCTCCTTCTTGCTGCTTCAAAGTATAAGGGAGAGAGCCCTGGAAATGTTAAGTGGAATTCCCCCATTCAATGTTTATAAAAAACATTTTACAATTTATTTACTCAACATAGCACAGCTGAGATACATCTAGTTTTCAGTGGAGTCTAGCTGCTACCCATTTCCACAGCTGAGTGGACTGGAGCATTCAGAGGTTGAGATTTGGCTGTGGTCATACAGTGAGGATTTCCAATCTATCAAAGTTTGAACAAGTGATCTTCTGGCTCCCAAGCCAATGCTCTATCGACTACAGCATACTGCCTCTGAAATAGGGTTGTCAGAACTAGTTCTTCAAAGATTCGAACCCTCCTCGAACCCTGGTGTTCGAGTTCTAACTTAGAACTCGAACACTAAAAGGTTTGCAAAAGGGTTCGAATCACAGATCGGGACGTTGTCTGTTTGCGCTTGTTTAAGTTGCGCATTTATCGCAGGCCAGGTGGGGGTTTGCAGCTGCGCGAGCCGCTGGGATCTGTGGGGGGTATTTAGGCAGATGTGCACGAGAGGAGTGCCATTTGTTGAGGATCGGAGCGGAGGCAGCAGCAGCCTAGTTAAACTGTACTACTAGCGTTAGCGGTTAGCGTACCGCTACTCTTGTACAATACTGGCCACTAAAATTCCATCATCCATTTTCCTGTGAGACCGAGAAAGAGAGAAAGGCTGAAAAAAGGCTCAACATCGGGTGGGAGTGGGACTAGGGGGAGGTTCAGGACAGGTGGAGGGATTAATCAAGAATTGGGAAGGGACTGGGGAATAGGTAGGAATCGAGACCGAGATCAATCAATATCAGGAGGAGGACTCAGGAGGACTCGGAGAGAGAATAAAAAAAAAGAAGAAGAAGTGAAGAACCTTTGTGAAATGTGATTATTTGAAACTGCATCACTGCTCAGTCAGTGGTGCACACTGACACGGCAGCTGCCAGCAACAAGCATACAAGGGGGCCAAAAAAAGGCAAATAAATCTGTACCCTTCCCAGTGTAGTGTGTGTGTCACAGAGAGAAGCCCAGTGTGTGCCCTTTGACTGCACTGTACCCTACCCAGTGTGTGTTATAGAGAGAAGCCCAGTGGCCAGTTGTGTGGTGGCATTAACCTTACATGACAGAAACATAGAAATATAATTCTCATTCCCTGGGTTGTGTATGTGACTCCGTCTCCTGTGGTCAGCCCATCACACTGCTGCTGTGGGCCCCTTGACTGCACTGTACCCTACCCAGTGTGTGTTACAGAGAGAAGCCCAGTGGCCAGTTGTGTGGTGGCATTAACCTTACATGACAGAAATGTAGAAATATAATTCTCATTCCCTGGGTTGCGTATGTGACTCTGTCTCCTGCGGTCAGCCCATCACCCTGCTGCTGTGCACCCCTTGATTGCTATGTGTATGCCTATGCCCAGCAGCCCAATCATTCTGTAAGCCTTGAACCTGGGATCCTTTTGTTGCAAACTGTCATATTCTTCAATTACTTTCAGTCCACGGTATCACAGTGTCACACAACCAAAATAAAATGTTGGAGTTGTAGCCAGCCATCACAGATCACATTGCTTTATTACACAGGAATTGTTTGGGTGTGGGTGTGTTCACCGCAGTGTACTGGTAGTACTGGTACTTACTGTCTGTTATGGCTGACACCAACGTAGATGAAGCATCTAGTGCTGGTGTTGGAGCAGGTGTTGGTGGTAGTGGTAATCCTGGTGCTAGCAGAAATAACCAAAATGTTTCACGTGATAAAAATTCAACAAACAGCAAAAGAGCAACAGTGAAGTGTGGTAAAGGGGGACCTTTTAAGAAAACCTGTACAGCTGCTGGGGTCACATGGAAAGGCACCATAAGGTATGCCATTCATGCTGTTAAGATCCCTGTGACTAGCAGCAATAATGCAAGCGACAGTGAGTCCCTCTCTGACTCAGACAGTAGCTCTTTTTCTCAGTCTGACACTGTTGTGTCTCGCGACAAATCATTACTTCCTCAACAAAGTGAAATGAGCAAGTCTGCTGACAATGAATCAGATAGTGCACTTGCAAATACATCCAGCACTGTTGGCAATGAAAAGGACATATCCATTGAATCCACCACTTCTGTGTTGGCCAGCAATGAAAATCCATCAGAGTCTTCTGCCCACTCTTCTAGCACCAAGGAGCATGCCCCAGGTTCTGTTAGGACAGGTGAAAAGACACAAACAGTCTTTAGCTATCTTCCTAGCACTCGAACAAAATCTGTCACATCTGAGGTGTGGAATTATTTCTCTGTCAGTAAAACTGATCCATGCAGAGCAATGTGTTCCCTGTGTAAACAGAGTGTAAGCCGTGGTAAAGTTGTGTCATGCCTTGGCACTACAGCTCTTAAACGCCATCTGAAAAAGCATTCGGTTTTGCTTGATCATCCAAAACCCATGTCCTCCATCTTCCAGACCGCACGTGAGAAGGGTCAGGAATCTGAAATGGATACTGATTTGTCTGAACTTGATGTGGGCAGAACCACTGCCAGCCCTAGGATCACTGTTACCACCAATGCCAGCACCATTAGTACCAGTTGCACATCCAGTGATGGCACTGAATGTATAAGTCCTAGTCCACCATCTCTGCATCCATCTGCCCATCGAAGCACGGTGTATAATAAACCAGCAGGGACATGTTGCAAACAGCTAACACTGTCTCAGGCATTTGAAAGGAAGAATACCTTTACTAGAAATCATCCAAAGACCCTTCATCTTAATCATCGAATTGGTGAACTGTTAGCCAGAGCCCTTCTCCCATACTCTTTGGTAGATCACGAGGATTTTAGGGAGCTCATGACATTAGCAGAGCCTCGTTACAATGTTCCTCATCGAAGGTACTTTTCCTATGTTGAAATACCAAACATTTATCAGGCTTTAAAAGCGACAGTGATGCTTGCACTTAAAACTGTGGAGGGTGGGGTTATTCATGTCACAACAGATATGTGGAGCAGCACTCAAAACATAGATTACAAGTCCTTACCGCTCATTGGGTCACGTTTTCTTGTGCTTCTTCAAAACAAAGACACCCCAAAGATGCGCTGCTGCATATAAAAAGTTGAGCAAAGTCATACTGCTGCAAACATCTTGCAGGAACTAAATGACCTCCTTGACGAATGGGTTTATTCTCACGGTCTAAAATGTGGCTTCATAGTAAGTGACAATGGAGCCAACATCTTAAAAGCAGTACAGGATGGAGGATTTCTGCATGCTTCTTGCTTTGCACATTGCTTACACTTAATTGTCACGGGATTTCTCAGCAACGAAACACAAGTGGATGGTATGATTGCTGTTTGCAAAAAAATTATGACTCACTTTTCACATTCAACCAAGGCTATACGGACATTGTCCGAACTGCAAAAAAAATACAAGCTGCCCCAGCAAAAGCTGATTCAAAATGTTTCCACTCTTTGGAGCTCAACGCTTTATATGCTGCAGTGCCTCTTGGAGCAAAAGCAAGCTGTACATGAGTACTGCTCCAGTTACATTATTGGAGATGGCATTATGCTGTCTGTGCTGCAGTGGAAATTAATGGAGACAGTGTGCTGTATCCTAGCTCCTTTTGAGACAGCTACAAGGGACATGTCTTCTGAAGGCGCATCTGTGAGTCAGGTTATCCCACTCATAATGCTCATTTCACATCATCTTAGTGTTCTAAATCTACAAATAGAAAAAGACAGATCTGAAGTGCAGACAACATGTTGCCTGTATCATGGGAATCTCGTAAAAGAATGAGTGAGTGCTTCAAAACCAAAGACAAATTAGTTGCAATGACGAAATCAAAACACTACATCCTTGCAACTCTCTTAGATCCCAGGTTCAAGGCTATACATCTTCTAAAAACAGATGACATAGAGCGGTACAAATGTCTGTTGCTAGATGAGCTGCAGCCCTCACAGGAGTCAAACACAGACACGCGCAGTACCCTCAGGTTGTCATCACCACAACATGCAGATTCATCTTCACAAAGGGATACAGAACTGGAAAAGTCACCAAACATTAACAGTAGTTGTTCCACAACTGCCACTTCTTCAACCCTTAGTAGCAAGCTAAATCTGTGGCAAAACCTTTCCCAAATTGCTGCCATACCAGCTTCTGCTGATTCCTCTTCTGAGCGGTCTCTGTCCATCATGGTAGACAGTTACCTGCAAGAACTGCCTATTCCTATTGATGCATGCCCTTTTGAATACTGGAGATCTAAAAAGTCAATTTGGACAGAGCTGTATGATGAAGCCTGTAAATATCTTGGTTGTCCTACAATAAGTGTCTCTTCAGAACGCATGTTTAGTACAGCTGGCAATATTGTGACAGACTCCAGAAATAGGTTGCTGCCAGAAAATGTACACACATTAACTTTTATTAAAGTTAATAAGTCAAGATTTTCGTATCCCTACAAGAGTATACAAACTGATCCTGAAGTGATTGATGTTGTGGATGTTGATGGTGATGACAACTCAGATGGTGGTGGCAGGTAAATATTGTGTGGGACGGAGTCTCTCTGCACCAAAAAGGAAACTTTTACAGACTGTGATGACTTTGGTTGTTGTCTCTCACCTTTCTCGATCTACTACCTTGGACTATATACCCCCCAAAACTTTCACCATTTCATGGCAAACTGCTTTGTAGATAGGGTCTAAACTAAAGTCAACACGTTTTATATACAGGGCAATTTTAACATCAGTGGGAACAGGCCCAAATTTGGCATAAAAGGGACACTGTCACGTCAATCCTTTCTGTATCATATTATTTATAGTTAAAGTGCAAACATATATTTTTGGATTTACCTTCTGTGACTTTGTGGTGCATCAGTATGGGCTGGGACAGGAGACGGTCTATTTTTCAATTTTAAAGAGGACAAAACAATGAGTTCTAATTGGTAGCTGTTTATTATTTTTTCAATTACAGAAATGTTAGCCATAAACGAAAAATAGATGCTAGTACATGGGTGAGGGTTGTGGGTTGGTTTTAACATGGGTGTAAGGGTGGCATGGGTGCTACTGAACAGATGAGGGTGGTGGAAGAAAAGTGGAATGGGTGATGGGGTGAAAGGTGGGTGTTGTTTTAATTCTTTCATTTGCAAATTCGTGATCAGCTGGGGATGGTGAGGAAAAAAATGATGACAGACCGAACCTACTGTACACATAATACATATTCTTATTAAATACATTGCAAACTGCTGCCACCTAGCATAATTGTCCTGTCCCTTTTAAAAAAAGAATAAAGGAATCAGAAATAAAAGAAAATCTGCATCAGCAGTTTTCACAGAATGTGACGTATCATAAAGTGTTTTTGCTTTACAAGTAGTGATAATTTGATACATAATGGGGTTGACAGGCGCTGTCCTTAAACATCACATGCCAGCTACTGCAGCTACATTAAATGTTCCTTAGTATGTGGTGAGGAAACCACTTTTTATTTATGTGACTGAAATACAGATTTTATTGAAGTATCAGCTGCAAAATGCATCATCTTAGAAAGTTGTATGTATTACTTCAATTTGCCAACAAAAATGTTGGTATATGTATGCATTACCTTAGAAAATTGTATGCATTTTTTGCCAGCAACAATGACTGGCATATTTTTTTTATTCAAATGTCTTGACTGACTATGTTATGACATAATATGTTTTGCAACAGTTCCACATGCTGCTGCTGTAGTACTTGGCTTGACTTTGTTATAAAAGCTTTATTTTAAACATAGCAACTTTTGATTTACTCATTTAAAACAGAAAGCAGCAAATAGCTGAAATTAGGTAATATCAGTTATTTTTTCTCATAATTCATGACGATGAGTATATATAACTGAGCACATAAATGGCTAATGTGCCTCTTTCTTTCACTAAGGAACTATGATGCAGCTGCAGCAGGAAAACTTTTAACATATGGGTGGATGGGTGGGCCTGTTATGTATTAAGTTGCTGGCTTTAGCAAACAGAAGAAACAACAGATAAACCTTTTTGTATTCCTATCAATGTCACACATAATAATTTCTCTCCCCCTTATATTAAACAGTTTTTCCTTTACATGTATTTTATTACTATTTTCGTTACTGGCAGCACAATAAAAAAATAGGGTTTGAGTTCTAAAAAGTTCTAAAAAAGATTAGAACCCTAGAACATTTTCAAAAGTTCTAGACTAGAACTAGAACTCAGAACTTCAGAGGGTTCTGACAACCCTACTCTGAAATGATTAAACTTGTTTCCTCCTCCTACCACTCACCCAATATATATATATATATATATATATATATATATATATATATACACCCCCCCCACCACCCTTTGGCACCCTGCACCCCCCACTCACCACCCAAAAAAGATACTTTATATCCCTTGGGGGGCGATCAGCAGAGTCCTCCATCCATCTTGGCCTTCCACTGTTTCATGAATGAAACTACAAATGGAAATTTCATTCATTAGATGGTGTCCAGGTGAGGTGGAGGTAGGACAGTACAGATTGCCCCATTCAAAGGGCATAATACATTCTTTTGTGTGGTGAGTGGGAGAAGATGGTGGTGGATGCCACCATATTGTGGTTAGGGTGGTGTTTATTTTACTGTTATCGGAGTAAGACAGAGAGAGAGAGAGAGAGACATGGCACCAATGCTACTGGCAGCAGAGATGGGCTTCTGACCGCCAGTAATAAAAGTAATCAAATCAATGGCTGGGCACTTTGGAGGGATGTAGGAGGGAGTTAGATGCAGCAACAGTGGCAGCAACAAAAAGGATGAGCTCTCAACCACTGGTGCTTTAAATTACAAAATTAGTAGTTGAGCAAGGATGAGCTCTCAACCACTGGTGCTTTAAATTACAAAATTAGTAGTTGAGCAACTTTGTAAGTGAGGTTGGAGGAGAAGAGATGAAGCAAACACTACTGATGATGGGATGGCCTCCCAACTACTGGTATTTTTAAATAAAGAAATATGTGGCTGTGTGCCTTGTGTGTTTGGGGGGAGGAAAAGAGATGTAACACTGGAAATTATATGTGCTCCTACACTGTAACTGCCAGTCATTCCAGCAAAGAGCAATGGTAGCTTCAATGTTTCCTCCATAGTCCTAAAGACTAAATTTTGAATTGCTGCTTACTGCATGCATGTCAGATAGTGGCATGTGAATTACCATTATCAGAATCAATCTGTATATTTTTCACATTTATTGCCACTTCCTAGCAAAAATAAAACATTAAACCAAGTTTCTCCACAACTGGCAGATCAAGAGATTCTGTGCCAGAATACATGCTTTTGTAAATGTTGTGGAATTCCATCTAGAAACAGCCGAGATATAAGCAACTGAACATTGCAATTTAACATTAAAATGCCTACCCAAACTTAACTATAGTAACACTACCACACCACTTTAACAAAAATTACTTGGATAACATTGGATTCTAAGGCTACATACACACGTGGGACCTATAGTATTTTAAAATGTTTTTAAAAGTGTTTTATAAATTGGTCCCTAGCAGTTTCTGGAGTGTCCACACTGCACTCCAACAACCATACCTGCTCGAGTGAGTTTCCAGGCATGATTGAGGCACAAGCGCAAACCATTGCCGGTGCCGCAATTCATGATGGGATACTCAAGATTGGCTACCCTAATGGGTTGGGGGAAATTATATATTCAGAATCAGGACAGCAGTTGGAGCCCAGCCATGATGAGGCATTTTTTTTTTACTGAACAGTACAGGCTAAAATCTTAACTTTTGTTTAAACACAGTTGTCTTAACTCATGATACAGCATGGATCACATCTACACTGCTGTCAACACAGGTTAATGCAACCGTGTTTGTCTAAAACCATGCTAAAGACTATCTTCCTAGCAGGGTTTTAGCATGGTTTTAGAACATGGTTTTAGCATGGTTTTAACCATTTTGCAGTGTGTAGGCAGACCGTGCTTGAGGGGCTTAAAATGATTGAAGGCATGCAAACTGTTAAGTTTCCAAGTGTACAGGGCTTTAAGGTGTGCATTTGTTCAATTATACTGTAAGTCAGTGGACCATGAGCCAGGCAGATTTCATAACTGCCCTACCTCTTATCTTGCATACAGTTACACTGTCATGTAAGTACACTGATGTGCTCTATCCGGCTGCTACTCTAAACAGTGTGACACACTTTTGCTCCTGAGTCCAGAGTACCTGTTGCCCCTTTTCACAACTGCTCCATCTATCAGCTCTCTTGCTTACTTTTAAAAATCAGGGACAGGATTCACAAAGCTTTGCCTGGGCACAAAATCAGTTTGCCAGGGGCAAACAGGGCTTTGTGAATAGCTAGTATTCACAAAGCCCAGTTAGCCCACGCAAACTGGGTTTCTGCCTGGGCAAAATAGGGAGAAAGGGAGGCAGCAGTGCAAATGAATGGGAGGGGACCTGCATATCCCCACAGTCCCATTCACAAACATTTGCTCCATGCAATGGCCATTCGCAAAGGCCATTGCATGGAGCAAATTACCACTTGTAAAAACCCGGCAGTATTCCCTGCAAACCCTAGAGGGTTGCGGAGGTACTGTAGTCCCCCTTCCCGGTCCTGATCACCATTAAAATAAAAATAAAGGAATTCCCTTTCCATAGCGTAAGTGGCCCTCCCCTCTCCCTGGTCCCTGATCCCCGCTATAATAAAAAGAAAGGAATTCCCCTTTTCCATAGTGTTAAGTGGTCCTCCCCCCTTCCTGGTCCCTGATCCCCATTATAAGAAAAAGAAAAGAATTTCCCTTTTTCGTAGAATAAGTGGCCCTCCCCCGCCCCAGTCCTGATCCTGTTATTTTTTTACTGTTGAATTGTTTATTGACATTTCCAGTTTACAAAAATTAGGATCAACAGATGGTAAAGTAGGGTAAGAGTTATTGGTTACATTTAGAACTCGACATTTAAGCAATATATTCCATAATAAGTATGCATGCACTTACCAGTCTAAATCTGACACCTTAACTTTGGGTACTTGGACAGACAAGGCTTCTGTGCTTCTTTACTGGATGTCAAAGTGTTCTTTGTGGGATCGGGAGGCGTCCAGGCCTCTGACACCCTGGGTAGGATCAAACACAAAGAACCACTATTCTACACACTAACATTTAGAACTATTTACACTAGGGAATACAATCAGGCACATTTCTACAATTGTTAATCATCTGTGGGGTAATTTCTATTGGTCTATATCTGTCTGCAAATCAGTTACTAGGTAATAAGTCCTGCTGGGTGTCATTTAACCCACTCCTGTTTTAGGGGTGATGTAGCTATGGAAAGGGGTATAGCACTCTTCATATATCGCTATGGAGTTACTTGCCAAGTGAGAGTGTCGGTCCATGGAGGTTATCTGGAAAATGGAAGCCAAAAGCTCCCGGGGACTGGGAACCTCTATGGCTCTCCATCTGCAAAGTAAGAGGCATTTAGCCTGCATGGCCCACATGGCCAGCCATCGGTGCTCTGGGTTCCTCAAGTGGAGAGCTTCTGATTTCATTCCCAAGAGGAGAAGGGGGATAGATCTAGGGATTGGTTTGTGGAGTACCTGTGCCCCTACTTTGCAGACATAGTCCCAGGTTTGGTGGATTAGGGGGCATGTCCATAGGATATGTAGAAGATCTCCTGGATGGGAGTTACACCGCCAGCATGTGTTTGAGCTCAGTACCCCTACAGCATGCAGTACCACAGGGGTGCGGTGCCAGGAATGGAGGATCTTATTTTGTATTAGTCTGCTTTTTGCATCTTTGAAATATTTTTGAGCTGTTTTTCAGCATTCCTTCCACTGTTGTTTTGTAATCTCAATTGTCAAGGCCACCTCCCATTTCTGTTTGGATCTTTCGGTCTGGCTGGGGATAGTATCCCTGAGGGTAGCATGTATGGAGCTAGTTGTTACCTTTTTCTTTAATAACCAGAGGGGAATCACTTGGGTTCTCCCTGGGGTACTTGGGTGACCTATTCTTGTATTGTGCTACAGAGTTGTAGATACCTCCAGAAGTCTGAGTGGGGGAGTGACCATTGGGATTGTAGGTTGGCAAAGGTGTCAACCACCAAAGAGTTGGGGATCATCAGATCCTCCATCTTATGTATGCCCCTGGCCTCCCACCCTAGCTACTGAACTGGTTTCTTACCTATGCATAGCCTGTTGTTTCCCCACAATGGAGTCATTTTAACTAGAGTGATGGTCATCCCTAACCACTTCCTCAGTTTAGCCCAGCATTGCAAAGACGCTCCTATGGTGGGGTTGGATCTGAGTCCTGTCAGGGGCAGATTGTACATCAAGAGTGCTAAGGAAGATTTCTGACTATCCACCCATTCTATGGCCACCCATTGGGGTTGGGATTTCTCCCATGCCCTGAGCCAGTGTAGGGATTGTGTCACGTGAAAGGCCAACTTATATCCCTCAAACCATGGGAGGCACCACCCTCCCACCTTCCAGTGGGCCCCCAGTTTATTTCTATTATATCTAGGAGGTTTCCCTTCCCACAGAAATTTGCCAATCACCGTGTCTATTTTTTGCATCCAATTCAGGGGAAGGGAAAGGGGAATGTGTGCTAGTATATAAAAGATCTTGGGGACTAGGATCATGTTGATCACCGTTATCTTCCCAGCCATGGTAAGGTGAAGTTTGCTCCATCTGGCCATGTCTTCTACCATGTCTAATAGTGGTGACTGGAGGTTACAATCCCACAGTTTAGCAAGTGTGGTGGTAAATTTGATGCCTAGGTATGTGATGCCTTTGTCTGCCCATTTTAGTCTGGTGTCTCCCAGTGCTTGGGGCATGCATTTAGGGTTTAATGGGAGTACCTCAGTTTTAGTTTTGTTAAGGTGGAGACCAGACAGTTACTCAGAACTGGTGGAGGATATCCAGCAGCTGGGGTAGAGCCTTAGGTAAGTCTGAGAGCAGGACCAAAAGATCATCTGCATACATGAGTGTAGTGTAAGCTGTTGTGCCTACTGTAATCCCCTGTGTCCCCTTATGATTTCTGAGCATGGTTGCTAGCAGCTCTACCTCAAGGACAAACAGCAGAGGAGAGAGAGGGCAGCCTTGTCTGGTGCCTCGTGCCAATCCAAAGGAGGGGGATAGGGTGTAGTTCATCAGGAGCTGGGCAGAGGGGGAGTTGTATAGAGCTGTTACCCATGTTTGGAAGCATGGCCCAGTTCTCCATGGTTCAAGAACTGCATGGAGATAGTCCCATTCTAGGGAATCAAAAGCCTTCTCAAAGTCGATGGCTACTGCAGCTGCTGGGGTTGTAAGGTCAAGAGCCACATGCGCAAGGATAACCAGGGTCCTAATGTGGTCAGCACTATATCTACCGAGGACAAATCCCACTTGAGAGGGGTGTACAAGCTGTGGTAGTAGGGGTCCTAGGCATAGGGCCAAGGCTTTGGTAAAACCTTTACTGTCCGCATTTAGTAGAGAAACTGTGCAGTAACTGTCTGGTAATTTGGGGTCTTTCACTTTTTTTGGCAATATAGTGATTACTGCTTCTCTCATAGTGGGGGGTAGATTTCCCATTGTTTCTGCCTCCACATATGTCTGTTGCAGAATGGGGGCAATTATTTCTGTTAGGGCCTGCCAGAATTCTACTCTATAGCCATCTTCCCCTGGGGCCTTCCGACTTAAGTGATAATAGGGACTTTTTCACTTCCTCAGTGGACGTTGGGACATCCAGCTGTTTGGCTTGCTGTTTGGATACGTTGGGGAGATCTAGCAATTGGAGAAATGTTTGAGTGGCTTGAGGGTTGGCTGCCCTAGAGGAGGTATATAGGGAAATATAGTACTCCGCCATGACACCATTCAACTTGGTATCTTTGGTGTGCACTTCTCCTTTATTTATTTTAATTTTTTTATTTATTTTATTTTAGTATTTGGTGATGGTCAGATGATGGCAGCTTGAGAAGCAGCAGCAGCAGCTGTCCATTGCTCCATACTTTTTCCTCCCATTTAAGCTATCTCGGTCAGTTTTTACTGTCGATAGTGACACAAAACTTGTAGGACCCAAACACTCAAAGTCCTAGGAGCCTGGTAAAACTGTCCAGAGATGGAGGTTTACATGAAGAAAGCCCTGCCAAGACATTCTCCTCTGCCAACCCCGGAAAAGGACAAGGTTGCAAAGCACCCCAAACACCAACCAGCAGGCTCGGTTAAAACAACAGCCGCAATGGATGCACTCTCCAAAGAAAGATTCCTAGAAATCATGCAACCTCTACAGGAGAAAATGACTGAAATTTCAGATGACCTCCAACAAATGAAGACTTCAGTTCAATCCCTAACTACCCATGTGGGAGATGCAGAGGCTAGATTAACCTCCCTGGAGGACAAACAAGACAAGAATGAGATTTCAGGGGTTCAGCTCAGCTGGAGGCTTAAGAAACTTGAGGAAAAATTGATGACTTGGAGGGTAGAAGTAGGAGAAATAATCTCCTTGTCATTGGCATACCAGAAAAAGAAGAAGGCGCAAACCCTATACTTTTTCTCCAGAAACTGTGTGAGAAGATAGCAAGGCAGTCGCCGAATGGAACAACCTACATAAATGAACAGGCCCATTGTGCCCTCCACCCTCCTCCACAACCTAACTCTCCACCAAGACCCCTTATATTTAAGCTGTTAAACGTTTTGGATAAACAACACATCTTGGCAAGAGTCAGGGAGTTACAGGATGTCTTATGGAAGGGTCGCAGAATCAGGATCACCCAGGATCTGCCACAATCAGTCAGAGCAAAAAGGCAAGAAATGCACCCAACTGTATCGAAGCTCATTGCTGCAGGGACAACCTTTTGAATGAAATACCCGGTGGTGCTTCAGGTGAAAACTGGTGATCAATGTATCTTGTTCAATTCTCATGACCAGAGTGTGCAGGACCTCAAACGTCTGTTCCCTGATCTTTTTAAATGAAGAGATCCCTGATGGTATGTGTTACTACCTTGTGCTATTAAATGAGGTGTAAAATGGTCGCCTTTGAGAGCATTCTTGAGAGTTTTGGGAAAGTGATTGGTATCTGCAAGTTTTGAACATTGCATTTATATGACGGAGTTCTGGAGCTCCAAGATAGCATAACACATCAGAAACGGCTTTCTTTTGAATATGGCAAATCACTCACCAGTGATTTAAAAGGCACATCATGAACAATAACTGGGCCTAATTTTAGTTAAAGCCTCGGACTGTCCTGTCTTTTTGCTACTGTTTGTTTCGCTCCTCAAGTTAGCTGACAGTTAGAGCAAGGCATGAGCCCACCGATCTCTGGTAACTGGGCAATGACTTATGTGAGAGATACCCGATCTGGAATGAAAATCAAGGGTTATATTATTTACTCTGTCACTGGACATTATCGGTTTACTTGGAATGTGGGAACTTTACCTATTCGACAATATAAGATCAGGATGGTCATGCAGTGGTCACTGAAAGAAGTTTATTTCTCCCACAGCTGGACTTTTTATTTTTAGTTAATATATGAGACTTTTAGTCTGGTAAATTCTCAGCATTAGTACTTGAAGTGCGAGGGACCGAATCTAAATAGAATTTGTATGGCACTGGGCAATGTCCTCTTCTGCCTGTCTCAACTCATACGCCTTTCTTTCTAGGATATTATTTGTTATGTCAACTTGACACCAGAGGGCATTCTTCCTTAAGTTATTTATAGGCCCCTTAGCAAACCTCATGGCCTAAGGATTAGTTAAAGAAGGCAAGTGGGATTTACATTCTCCCTTTTATCGCATGCTAGGGAAACTGCTATGAGGTCATATATACGTACGTTTTGTTCTACAGAAGGTTTCTCTTAATCAGTTTGCAACATTTAACAAATTATTGCAATGTTTGTATAAAGGCAGATAATTTGAATCTACTGATCACTATTGACGTAGTAGAGAGTGGATGGGAGCGGGGGATGGGGGCTATCTGGTGCAACTCATTCATGCGTAAAGACATCACTCACCAGTACAGATATAGTGGTATGGTTTAATAGAGCTGGGGCTTAGAGAATTCTGAATAGGATAAGGTTTTGTTTTGTTTAATATAAGGATAAGGTTTTAAAAAATAAGTGAGGGTAAGTTTCATTCAATATTCTATATGGGTTTGGAATACAATAATATCGTGTGTGTTGGCTTAACCTACTTTAGTAGAACTTCTTTGGTTTTCAGGCAGATAAACACTAAGGATCATATCAACCTAGATGGGTTCATGATACCTAACATTTTTCCTTAAATAGTAGGAATGAGTGACCCTTATAAGGTGATAAGCTGGGATGTTAAGGGAGCACAAGATAGGTGCAAGAGACAAGTCATTCTTCGACATCTTTTTCAATTAAAAGCTGGAATTGCTTGTCTCCAAGAGACACATCTTCGATGGCAAGAGGTTAATCTGTTAGCTAGAAACTAGGTGAGGTAGGTATATGGAGCTGGGAAATCCATGTGCAGTGGGGGGTGGCAATACTAATAGGAAAGAAGATCCCCTTTAAGCTAGAAAAAGAAATTGGGAATGCTGGTGGTAGATATATTATACTTTATAGAACTCTGGCCACTCAACAAATAATCCTGGGAGCTGTATATGGGCCAAATATTGATTCTCCTCATTTTTTCATGCATTTGTTAGGACCTGTGGTCTCTACTCCACCTGCATTGACCATTCTGGGAGGTGACTGGAACACCATTCCATATTCACACATTGATAGATCTGACTCACAAAAAAATTGGACTTTCGCCCTCACAAAGGGCTTTAAAGGATCTGTTGAGAGGAGCTGCTCTTGTTGATGTGTGGAGAGTGTTGAATCCTGGGGAACGTCAATACACCTTTTTTCACCTCCACATAAAACTTTTTCAAGACTTGATTTCTTACTTTTGAGTTCCTTTTCCCTACCGGGGGTAATTAATGCAGATATACATCCCAGAGTCATCTCTGATCATTCTCCTATCTCCCTTACTTACCTCCTAGGACCTGGAATTAGAAGAGATGCTCTTTGGCTATTAAATAATCAGCTGCTCCAAAAGCCAGATTCTTTACAGCGGATCAAAACTTTATTGCTAGTTTCCCGACCAACAATAGGGGCTCAGTAACCAGAACAGATATGGTTTGGGCAGCCTTAAAGTGCTCCCTTGGAGGTGAGTGTTTGAGGTTGGCAGCCACAAAATACCGGCAATTTAGATCTCAGCAAGATACCTTGCTTGGAGCCATCCATCAGCTAGAGCATACCCTTAACCGTCACTCTCCTGAGGCTGATTGGGCTAATCTACATGGTCTGCAGGCTCAATATTCATCCCTTATGTTCCAAATTGCAGAGCTCTTCTTAAAAAGAACTAAAATTAAATATCTAGATTCTGGCAGAAAAGCAGGCAAATTACTTGCAATATGACTTAGGCAATCGGTAGCCTCTCAAATTACCCCAAGTATTAAATATGATAAAGAGAGTCAACTCATTACTACACCCAGAGGTATAGTGGATGTCCTTAGATCCTACTATCAGAAGCTCTATACTGCAGACCCATCGGATCGACCCACAAATATAGCCATCTCTGGGTACCTCAACTCTATTGACCTTCCCAAATTACCTCCCTTTCAAGTAACTTCCCTTGATAAACCAATTAGTGTTCAGGAAGTTAATCTGGCAGTTGAACAGCTTTCAGCAGATAAATCCCCTGGCCCAGATGGTCTCTCAAATAATTTATATAAAACCTGTCTGTCAGAAATTGCCCCCCTTTTAGTAGAGGTGTATAACTTCTGGTTTGCCGAGGGTATGTCAGAACCAAACTTCCTTAATGTATTAATTACTCTTATGCCCAAATCAGGTTAGGACCCCCTTTATCCCAAAAGTTATAGACCAATCTTATTGATTAATACGGATGTCAAGATATTAGCTAAAATCTTGGCAACAAGGTCGGAATTTGTATTGCCTAATCTCATCAGCAGGGAACAAATTGGTTTTATGACTGGTAGGTCATCAGTAGATCACATGCGTAAGCTGATGCATATTATCTCGGCTTCCAGGGATTCATACCTTCCTGCAGTATTAGTATCCCTGGACACCAAGAAAGCTTTTGACAGGGTTTCATGGTACTTCTTATTTGCAACTTTGACCCACTTCAGACTTCCTTCTGGCTTTCTGAGGTGGGTCAGATTATTGTATTCTTCCCCATCGGCTCAGATCTGGTGCAATGGTCTGTTGTCTGACTCCTTTCTGCTTTAAAGAGGAACCAGACAAGGATGCCCCCTTTCCCCATTATTGTTTAATCTTTATTTAGAACCCTTGATTGGGAAATTAATAGCTTCCCCACAACTTCAGGGAATTACAATGGGAGATAAACATTATACTGTATTGGCTTTTGAGGATGGGCCTTACCTGGTTACTAAATACTAATATTTTTGTTATTCAATACACTTTATTTAGTTTTTTTCTTTTCCATTCCAAAATAACTTAATACGACATACACCTGAAAAACCCCATAACAAGCATACCATCTCTTATGGAGGAGATTAATTGATTTTCTGCTGTCTCACACTACAAACTTAACCCTTTTAAAACAAAAGTTTTCCCCCTGAATAATTAAACCCACCATTCAATCTTAAATAATATTAATCTTTAATGGGAACCCCACTCGTTCACCTATCTTGGAATTCAAATTGCTAGAGAGATTCCCATTATGATTAAGCTTAACTTCTGGGATTTACTAACTACAATTAAAAATGATTTAGATAGATGGTGTAATCTCCCCATTTCATTATGGGGTAGAATAAATACAGTTAAAATGAACATCTTACCCCGGGTGTTATACCCTCTTGGTATGCTGGGAGTTTTTTTGCCTAAGAACTGGTTCATTAAATTTCAATCCATGTTAACTTTGTTTTTGTGGAAAGGCAAGGGCATCAGATGCTCTTATTTAAAACTTATTGCACCAAAGTTTCAGAGAGGTCTGGCTACTTCCTCCTTTTTTGCCTACTACTGTGCCCACCCCCTCAGCAGGCTGGCATATTGGACTAAGATGGTGCTGGACAATAACTCACAGATTTATTCCCCCTTGTGGTTAGACATGGGGAAATCCTTAGCTGCTCAACATCAGTATGCCCTCCCTTCTCTTATATACACCATGCCTAGAATAATTCCTAAATTGCTTCAAAATACCCCAATGGGATGGTCAATTAGGGCATTACACCAGCTGCAAATGCATTTGTCATATAACTGTTATCTCTCCCTTGACCAACCTATTGTGGGCAATCCCCATTTCAAAATTGGCCATAAACCCATTTCTTTGACATTCTGCCCTCCTCTGCCCAACAAAAAGATTTTAGATCTCTATGCTGAAGGGAAAATAATTTCTTTCCCTCTTTTTAAAACATGATTTAATATGCCAACAATAAGTTTTTTTAAGTACAAACAGCTCAAAGAGACAGTAACTGCCCATTTAGGACATAAAGAGGTGCAAGTAGGGTCTACTGATATATTACATAAAAACAAAGTTACATAACAATGAGCCGGACAACTGCATGCAGTATCTTCAGTACATAAAGAAATCCAATCACTTGATTCAAATCAGCCTCAAGGAGTTTGTTACTATTGGTCTCAAGTATTATCTCTTAGTACCAAAACTAGCTTCTGAAGGAGTGTGTGGCAAACAATATATAAATTTGTTAAACAAGATAGATTGCATTTGGTACGGTTTAATATCATGCACAATCTATATTTTACCCCCTTCAAACTTCACAGATTAGGTCAACTACCTTCTCCTGATTGTTCTTGATGTAGTAATTCCTTAGGAATGCTATATCATATGTTATGGGAATGCTCGATGGTCCTGACCTTTTGGCAATCTATTAGACAATCCCTAGATCCTTTATTAGATCTAAACTCACTTTTTACTCCAGAAGCTTGTATTACTTATGTTTTCCCAACAGGCACTCCCAATGTTAGAAAGGCACACCTGGCCCTGATCTCAGCCACAGCCAAGTTAATTATTATGAGGCACTGGAAAGATAATGTACCTTTGTCAGTTTTAGAATGGCATAAGGAATTGTTATTTGCTCTCCAAGTAGAAAGGCATATCCATTCTATGGCAAACTGGTCCCAGCCTTACCTTCATAAATGGAGACCACTAGACACCTTGCTTAGTGTGTGGAAACCATAAGTGATTCTTGTATGCATTGTTATACATGTTTATTATTACCAGAATGAGTATAAACACACTTGATACAGGGTGGGATAGGTAGGGGTCTTTTAGAGGGTAAGAAAGAGAGCTTGGGGGGAAGCAGGAAGGAGGGTCTTTCTCCAGAACATAAATCACTGTATTCTTGTATTGTATAATGGATGTGAACATGTTATTGGGGGTGATTCTCCTGATTACCCAACTGCTACCCACATGTATGTCATACTAAGTTATTTTGGAATGGAAAAGAAAAAAAGCTAAATAAAGTGTATTGAATAACAAAAATTTTAGTATTTTGTAACCAGGTAAGGCCCACTAGGCACAAGTGCCTGTTTTCAGGTGCAACCTGGAAGCACTTTCGAGTCTTTCAGCCCTGTAATGTGCCTTTCCATTTGTTGTTTTTGTATCCTATAAGCCAGCACCTTCTCCACCTTTTCCCCACCTTCCCAATATTTCTGTTTTAGGTGGATAATGGAAATTTCTGAGTCCCTGACAAGCCTTCCCTACCTGTCCTTTCTGTTCTCTCTCTGCATCTCTCAGCTCTTCTTCCAATTCTCTTAGTCTCTCTTCCCAACACTTTTCCTTGCCCCTGCATAGCCAATGATTTTCACCCATCATTGTGGTCTTAAACGCCTCCCATGTGTTTCCCGCTGAGGTGTCCTGAGTGGAATTCTCTTGAAAAAAGAGTCTTGCCTCAGTTTGGGCCCACACTAGGAAGTCCGCATCCTTGACCAGCAAGGGGTCCAGCCTCCAGGAGGTGAAGATGCAGGTTGTGGGGCCCTAGAAAATGGTCAGCTGGACTGGGGCATGGTCAGAAATTATTATGGGTAGTATGTCAGAGGCTACAGTGGTCTGGGTGATCTGTGTGGATGTTGGTATACAATCTGTGCAGCTATGGGACCCATGTACTGAAGAATAAAAAGAGAAATCTCACCCTCTGGGGTTTAGCACCCTCCACACATCTGTTAGCCCCTGCTATCTCATCCAGCTGAGCAGGGCACTCCTACTTTTTCCGTGTGAATCCCCTCCCTCCCGGTATACTTTTGTCCATCAGTGGGTCTAGGACCAAATTGAAATCACCCCCTAATATGGTGGGCACCCTGGTTTTAGTCATATTTAGTAAGGTCTGGGAGGTGTGGTGAAAAATTTCTGGGTCATCTTCATTGGGTCCGTATAGGTTACCCAGCAGGATTTGACTTGTGGGAGTTTGAAATGTTCCAAACACCCATCTGCTCTGTGGGTCTGCCTTTACTGTGATGAGAGACCACTGTAACTGTTTATGCACCAGAATTGCCACCCCATGCTTCTTAGTTGCACAGAGGCATGAACCACCACTCCCACCCAGTCCTTCTTTAAAAGCTTGTGATCCTTCCTAGTGAGTTTTGTCTCTTGCAGAAAGGCAACCTGCATCTTGACCTTTTTCAGGTATGACAGCACCTTTTTCCTCTTTACTGGTGTATTTAATCCCCATACGTTCCAGGTAATACATGTTAGATTAGCCATAATGAGAGTCTGCAAGGGGTAGTGGAGGAAACATTATCTGCAATTGGCCGGTGGAGAGGAGATGGGGCTGCTCTGTAATGGAGGGGTCTAGACAGCTCAGGTTAGCCCTCTGCCCAGGGAAGTGGGTGGGTTCCGAGGTCTCTTCCATGTGGCATTGTACAGTATAACCCCAGTATGTCCTGGGTGGGGTATTAACACCCTGGTGGGTTTTGGGGGCACTTTCAAGTGTCTCTGGCAGTGGTGGCTAAAACAGGGGGCTGGTCAGGCCATGGCCCAACACTTGTATTTCAGGGGGGCCATATAGTTATTTTGGCCCCCTCACTTTTTCAAGTTTTTTCTTCAATAATAGTGCAGGGATTTTAAACAGTGTGCATTTGTATTACGTACTGGCAGTGAAAGACCATGCTGCCGTAACTAACATGAAATGAGTACTCAACACCAATTTTTTCTTCCATTGGTTCTCCTATTTACTTAATGTTACTTTGGTGACTTAGGCAGAATATCCATGTCACCATAGTAATACTGGGTGAGGAGAACCAATAAAAGACAGTTTTGTCTTTATTATTATTTATTTTAGTTTTATTGGACCAATAAGAAATTGAGAGCGTGAGTCATGTTTTTACATGGGAGCAGACCGAAAGTAAGTGTGCCGTCGATTACCATGGCATACAGGCTATGACAGGAAATTCTCAGCACGGAGGTCAGCTGAGAAAAAAAAAATAGAATTAAGTGTCACCGTGTATTTAAAAGTGTTGCCTCATTTAACTCAATATGTCTCTACGTTAGTTGTATGGTAGTGTTTCCAGGAGAGGAGGTGCTAATATTGAAACTCAGATAAATGACAGAGGTGGGTGGACACTGAGAAAATATTTTTGCAGAAATCCATTCAGGCCCCTAACTACTTCTGAGGTAGCGAGCTGATTTTAAGTTGCTCCTGAACTGGTGGTGCAGAGCAACTCTGAAGGCTCTGAATCAAACAAAAACAGGGAGTAACTAGGAGGCTCCTAGTTACTCCCTGTCTGTTTTACTTTGATCCAAAGCCTTCAGAGTAGCTCTGCACCACCAGTTCATTTGATATTGTTTTATTAGTCATTTATGTTTGTTTTTAGTTCTTAGGTTTTGTAATTTCTGTGTAGTCCTTGCTGTCTATGGATCTGAGTGCAGCGGCTAGCGGCGTTAGTTGGGACCTGGCTTTTAACATAGTGAGCTCTGCTTTACAACCACCACTGTGGGACAGTGTGGATAGCAGCTCCTTTTTTGGTCTTCAGAATGCAGGGGGCTGGTTATTTTTGTTTTAATTAAAGAAGCATAGATGACGCGGAGAGTTAATTTTGCACAGTGCCATTAGAACTACGAGAGGAATTGCATTACTGTTTTTTTTTTGAGTAGTATCCAGAGTTTTTTTACAAAGCGCTGCATCCCGCTTCTTGTATTGCCTTGATCTGTACAGCACATTCCTCCCTTTCAAAGTGCAGTAGATGCACCGGGCTGCGTAGCCTCAGCTGCTGGTGCAGGATACCCAAGAGGTTACGAGGTCCTTGTCAACTTTGCTGCCTGCACTTTGCCTTCCTTAACAAAAGCCAGACTACTGTTCATGCCTTTTTTATATCTGTTCTAAATTGGGTGGATAAAGTTATTACAAAGTGAGTGGGCAAGTTCCTGTATTCCTGAGTGCAGTCAGGAAGAATTCATGTGCTACTGTAGTCTTATAGCAGGTAGGTTTGCTGAGAAGGATGAAGTGAATGAGGTGGTGTGTGAAGCACGTGTAAAGGAGTTGTTGCTGACAAAATGCTTCTGGATGTCACTTCTTCTTTCAGTTTGTGTCAAGTGAACCACATGCCCATAATCGCAATTTTTACTAGTGTTCAACTCTGCTTTTAAAATGCACGGTGTTACTAAATTATGCTGACATGCCAGCTTAATTAAGGAAGTATTTTTTAAGCAACTGATTGAGACTTTAGAACCTGTACGTTTTAGATTTTGTACACTATTAATATTATATTTAAAGTCATTCTCTGGTTGTTTCAAGTGTCCATTTTTGGTGATACACCCAAACAAATTTTAAGGGCTGTTCAATGGCACAAGTACATTCTTAAATATATGGGTGCATTAATAGAATACTTAGTTTCTGCAATAGAGGTGGACACAAAAGCTATTACATAAATGCTTTCATATTTGAGCTACTATGTACATAAATAAGGGATATGCAATGGGGGCCTGCTGGTGGAATAACTGATTTATTTGCACTAGTGCAGTCTGACCTCAGGAGTGGCATAGCCACAATTTATGTGCTGGAGGTCAAACTGAACCAGTGCAAATAAATCAGTTATCCAACAGGGAACCCATTGCATAGTCATTTTATGTGATAGTCTGCTGTTTTTTGAGCATTTTTTAAAATATTTTTTTGTGATGTAGGTACATAGATTCATAGACATGTGTCGGCAGAAAAGGACCCTCCTGGGCCATTGAGTCTGCCCATTCCTCTCACCACCTCCTCTGGCAATCTGTTCCTGTTGTTTGCATGTATGACTGCATGTATATACTGTATGTATCTTTGTTGCTTTTGGATAGGGAAGAGATATAAATAATAGATTTTTGAAATGTCATTTAATCAATAATTTTAGATACAGTGACAAGAGTTCCTTCACTTGTTAGAAAATGCTGAACATGAATGTACTAGAAACAAATTCTGAATTTAAATTTAAAACATAAAACTAACTTATTGCACCAAATGAATTTCTTAGTGCTGTCATTGTAAAATAAAATAAAAATTTTAACGTGAAAATGTGCCTTTGATTTCATTATATTGCATTACTTGTGCACATACTGTATTTCTGAATATATAACTAGCAGCAGAATCTGTGGCAATCAACATAAAACATGAAACATAAAACATGACAGTCAAAATAAAACAAGATTGCTTAAGGTAATAAGGAATGAAATACACAGCTCAGCTCAAGGTTATTCTTGCAATTATATAAGTTATTTATAGGAAATAAACACTTTGTGACAATAAAAAATGACACAAAATCAATGCAAAAATGGTAAACTTTCCAGGGGCCTAGGAGGCCCCCAGACCCCCAACCATTATTCTAAATTTTATTGACCCCCTGCACTGAAGCTACTTGACCTGCCCCTGGTCTCTCGTTTGCCTCCCCAATGTTGCCCTTGGGGTGTCCTCCAAGTGTCACAGTTTGACTGTTCCTCACAGTGGCCTGAAGCTGTCTCAATTAACTGTACTCTAATCCTGTTATCTCTAGATAGCTTACTAGTTTTATACATATAAACTATTAAGAAACAAAACATACAGAAGAACATTTTTACAGTCTGCACATCAGTGCCCAGATGGGACCACCTCACAAGATCTGCTGAGTGGTTCCTGTGGGTGTGGTGGCCCTGCTGAATGCTGGTGTAGTGTCTTCATATCCCTGCATTACTGGGGTAGTTTGGAAGGCAGCAGCTCCTGCAGTTTGGGTGTGTGGTTACCCAGCCTAGTGGTATTTTGGGAGTCTGCCTTGGCTAAGAATAGCCCAGTTTACATGGTCCTTGATCATCTTCAGTGATCACCTAAAGATCAATGGGGGGGTGTAGCTCTTGGGGCTAAGTCAGGAGGGGTTATTTGCCAGCCAGAATGGAAGGGTGGCAGTCCCCAATCTGTGATTTGTGGGTGGAAGATTTACTACCCAGGGGTTGGGGGTGGTCATGGTCACAGGCCTGGAAGAGGGTAGAGGGGGAGGGGAGGGCAAGGGGGAACCTTCATAGTCCCGGCCCATTGTATACTCTCAGTGGGGAGGAGTAGGGGTCATGGACACAACAGCTCTGTCCCCCTTAGAATCCCCCCTCCCTTAAACAGGTCCATCCCCTTAGTTGTGGTTCCTGATTTAACCTGTGTCTTCCAGGATGGATCGTTAATCCCCCTTTCATCGGGGGGGGGCTGGTCCAGGGGTCATTCCCTTAAGGAGTAGCATTCCAGCAGTCGGGGGTGATCATACCCCCCACATATCTTCTATGGAATTGCTGGTATGTTGTTTGTCATCCCTCTTTTAACTTAACTTAAGGCAAAGGGCCTCAGTTTATGCTGGCAATCAAACAACTTGCATTCTAAACCCCAGTGTCTGTTTCCTGGCCCCACACCTGCCCCTCGAGTCTTGGATCTCCAAAGAATATTTTTGGTTCAGCTGTTCCACAGGAGGTGATCTCTGATTAGGCGTGTGGTCAGGAGAGTGTGCCTTGGTGGGGCCAAAGTCTTAAAGTCTCAGCACCCTCCTGCACCATGACCACCCCTCGATTGTAATAGTCTGGATAGAGATTACCAACCCCCCCCAGTCCAGTAAAGCATTTACACTTTTATCAGTCCGGATGGTGAGCCACTGGACTTCTGGATCTAACATGCGAGTGTGGCTTGGCCTGTTGGTCATCGCAGTCTTTGGGTGCTGTGCCTGGGGAATGCTGCATCATATGCAGGCCCAAAACTTCTGGTTCTGTGGGTTTTCCTGGTGATGCCTTCGGATTTGACTGGTGGGGTAGCATAGCCGAGGGATCTTCTTCTGGATACTGGTTCCTTGAGCTTGGAGATGGTGATCGCAGGACTTCATAGGGGTTTAACATCATAAACCTCAGCAGGGCTGTGCTTTCTTCCCTCTGCAGGTCCAGTCTTGCATCCTTAGATTGGGGCCCTGTCCTCGTCTGAGGGTGATTCCACTCCTTGTTGCTGACCCTCATTGTCCGCTTCCTACTTCACTGTGGGAACAGCCCCTCAGTCTATAGTTGAGCCCCTTCTGCTGTTTGCATTTCATCCACCTCTGAGAGACATGTGAGGCTAGTGTGAGTGGGAGACCGAGCAGTGCGACATCTGCATTCAACTGGTCACTGCAGAAAGACCTCGAGTGCTGCCGGCATTTTGAAATGAAGAGGGATCCCATTTTTTACTAGCCACATCTTGGACGGACATCAGAGGGAGTACTGGATGCCCAGCTTCTGCATTGTGTGTCGGGCCTGCATGTACTCCCTTCATTTATTTGAGAACTCCTTGGAGAAGTCCTGGTAGATGGATATGGGGTGTTCCTGCTAGTTAAGGAGCCCCACCTCCTGTGAGCATTGTAAGACCTCCTGTCTGGTGTGGTACGACAAAAGCTTTACCAGGATGGCTTGTGGCCCCCCCTTCTCCGGCATGGGGGCGAGAGTCTGGTGTGCCCTTTCAGTGTAAATCAAGAACTCTGGATGTAGTCCAAGGATCTCAGAGAGAGCTTTTTGGAGGAACCGGACCATGTCTCTATTTTCTGCTCCCTCTTGAAAACCTAGCAGTTTCAGATTGTTCCTTCTGCTGCAGTTTTCAAGGTCATCCACCTTGGCTAGGAGTGCATTTATTTCATATTGCTGGTCCCTTTGAACTCTGCTAACTTCCTCAATCAGTAATCCATGGGCCGCAACTTGGTGCTCAATTTTGTGTAAGTGGCCATCCAATCGTTGAATGGCCATAGTGGTTTGCTGGAAGGCGTCCTTTACTGAGTCCATATGCCGGAGAAGCTGTTCAAACATAGTGCTGAAATGTTCCAGGTAGAGTGCTGGACCCATCGCTGTCACAGGCCAGAATTTGGTAGGTGCCCTGGAAGACGAGAGTTGCACCGATCCGGAATCGAAAGGTATGATTTGAAAACTATTCTCCTTAATTGCAGTTTTGGCTGTTATTTAGCCACTGGGAGCCACTTTGGTGATGGTATTTGTCGGATGCTGATAACTGCAGACTGCAGCTCACGAATCAAGCTGCCATCTTTTTAGCTGGTTAAGCCACACACCCCCATTCCCGTTATTAAAAAAGAGGCTAACCCCATCTCTGAAGTATAGTGGTCCCCCAACCTCCCACCCACTCCATGATGCACACCCCTCGCCCTGGTAGGGCCCTGTTCAACGAGCAGCACAGCACTCCACACACCTCCGCAGCTGTCTAGGGACTGAACTGTCAATGAATGGCAGCTTACTGTACTCACTAGAAGCCGATTGGTTGACACTGTCAACCAATGGACTTATACAGTAGTGTGTACTGTAGGCTGTCATTCACAACTTTGTGAATGACACCTTACGGTACATACTACATGCCCATTGTTCAACAGTGTCAACCAATCGGCTTCTAGTGAGTACAGTAAGCTGCCATTTAATGGCAGTTCAGTCAGTGGGCAGCTGTGGAGGTGTGTAAAGGGCTGTGCTGCTCCCTGATTGGGGCCCTACCGGGACGGGGGGAGCGGGATGGTGTGTACATCATGGAGTGGGTGGGGGGTTGGGGTGGGACCACTATACTATGAAAACAGGGTTTGCCTCTTTTTTAATAATGGGATCAGGACCAGGGAGGGCCACTTACACTATGGAAAAGGGGAATTCCTTTCTTTTTATTATAACGGGGATCAGAGACTGTGGAGGGCCACTTACACTACGGAAAAGGGGAATTCCTTTCTTTTTATTATATGGGGATTGGGGACCAGGGAGGGCCACTTACACTACAGAAACGAGGACTACATTTTTATTTATTATACCGGGGATCAGGGACCTGGGAGGGGCCGCTACACTATGGCACAATCTTTTTTGTTTACGGTCGGGTCAGCGATTGCGGTAGGGGTAGGTACCACTATGCTTTGGGAACTGCAGCTGCATGGGGCTTGGGCATGTGGGGAGGCATACCTTACTAATGGCATGTAAATGAGCCCACAATGGGCATGCTAATGGCCCCTAGCACCTTGCATGCTCAATGAGCTCATGTGCATGCCTCTGTATGTGAATATCATAGTGGCGCCTGAGCTCTATTAGCTGCAGGGCCATTTTCCTGCCCCCCACCAGCCCCTCTTCACAGTCAGATAGCCAACTGGACTATCCAACTGTGAATAGCAATGTTGCCCACCAGTGCAACCAGGGAGCACAGTGCAAACCTTTGCACCCCCTTTCCACAATCTTTGTGAATCCTGCCCCAGACTTTTAATCATTTGTACAGTATGTTTGTCATAGTCACTTGGTTGTGCCACAAAACAAGCATGCTCAGGAAAATGACAGAGTGCATGCAACTGTGATAATGCTAACTAGTCCATACTACTGAAATGCACCAATTGAAGAGCATTGTAAATGTAATAAAGTCACAAAATGAGGTTTATTTTCCTTGTTTAAATTTTTCTTGACCATTGATCTATAATATGCTTACACGTCTGGTGAGATGTGTCTCTAACTGAATAAGAAAGCTATCTGATGCTGGTTTGGGATTTACAGCAGCGCTCACCTTCACTTCCAAGTTCTCTCACCAAAACAGCACAAGAAAATCTTTTTATTCAGTAAAAGGCACACATCATTAGCCATAAACATAATACAATTACACACCTCAATTCCCCATGCCCTTATTATTAGATTTTTAGAAAGTGCATTTGTTTCAGAAGTTATTTTACAGTATATGTGCAGTAACGTGTTACAGGGTGTACATTTGTGCTAGGTTGTATTGTCTTCTTTAGTGGTTTAAGGCACTCATCTTCATCTCATGCCACACACAGCCCAAGGCATCTGTATATCCCATTTTAGCATGAACATACACATTGTCATTTATTTATTGCTTACACACTGCAGTAGTAGGGAGATCATATGAGTATGGAAAAACACTGTCTGTCTTCCATGAACTGCAAAGAACTTTAATAAAAAAGCAACAGTTACAGTGTTGTGCTTTGTCTATCACATAGTCTCTCACTAATACAACATCAATCTGACCTTAAATACACTTCCCCCACTTCCTCTCTGATGAAGATGTCATGTAATGTTAAAACATAAGCAGCTCATGGCCACCTTCTTTCACTGACCAGCAGGCTTGAATGTGCAGGGGCACTCATTTTATTATTTTCAGCTGTGTAATGTGAAGTGTATCTGGAAACTGATAAAAGCAGGCAGCATGACAGGAAGAAGCAAGGTTCCAGTTGTGCCATGTGATTTTTGGTTATGCTGTCTACAACACAAGTTACTGCACGTGGAGTCATTTGTCCTCCCCAAAGTTTTATTCTCTGGCAGCAATTCTGATGTGCTTCCAAGTGTCTTATTTTATGTTATTTTTGTGTAACGTATGTACAAGCACCTTAGTTTTAAAAGGTGCTTTTTATAAATAAAGTTATGAATGAATGAATGAATGAATGAATGCATAAATGAGATGAGAATTTAAATTACACTTCTGGGTAATTACTCCAGATGATGTCATCTCTGGGTCTGTTGCAGGAAGTTTCCTCTGTGACCCACCAGGGTGGCCACATGTTGGACTTGGTGTTCTCTCTGGGGCTTGAGATAAATAATCTCAAGACTGATCGGGTTGTTTGGTCCGATCATTGCATAGTGGAGTTCCAGTTCGGGGGGGCCCCCCTCGAGAACCTTTCCCCTGTGGAGATGGTTAGCTATTACACTTTGAGGGGTCTGACCCTCTGGGTTTCCTGGTGATGGCTGATCTATCTAGTGTGGACAGTGCATGCGTTGGGGGAAACGTGCGCTGCAGTTGCAGTCTATAATAAGATGTTAACTGATGCACTCGACTCCCTCGCACTGGTTCGTGTATGATCAAAATCTTCTCACTTGAGGTCCTTTTGGTTTCATGGGGAGCTCAAGGTGATGTAGATTGTGGGTCAAAAGTTAGAGCACTGCTGGTGGAAGACTGGGCTGGAGGCAGACAAACTGGCCCTGCGTGCACATTATGGTGTGTACCAGGGGGCAATCAACCTTAAGAAGGCAGAGTTCCTGTCCAGGGAGATTGCCTCAGAGAGGAACCAACCAACTGTGCTGTTTCGGACTGTGGACAAGCTTCTTCATCCAGCCTGTCTACAGCCAAAAAAACGCTTTTTCAGATGATTTATGCAAAGAGTTTGCTTGGTTCTTCTTGGACAGGGTGTCTGCAATCCAGCAAGAGATTGTGCCAGTGAGCCACATTTTGGCTGCAGTGGTCGCCGTGTGCATCCAGAGTGCACTCTGCCTTGCTGGGATGAGTTTAGACTAGTGGAGGTGGCTGAGGTTATTGGGGTGGCTTCTCAACTGAGGCGCAGATTTTGTGAACTAGACCCAGTGCCGATACGTTTCTTGATGGGATGTGCTGACTCCTTTGGCCCAGTGTTCGCCTTGATAGTCCAGTGCTCTTTATTGGAGGGGGTCTTCCCTGATGTCTTGAAGGAGGCATTGGTGAGAGCCCTTCTGAAGAAACCATCTCTAGACCTGGACATCAAGGTGAATTTCCATCCCATCTCCAATCTTCCATTCCTGGGTAAGATTGTAGAGAAGGCCATGATGCTTCAGCTTGAGGAACACCTCGTGGCCTATGACCTTTATGAGCCCTTTCAGTCTGGGTTTCTTACTAGGCACAGCACTAAAACTGTGTTAGTTCAGGTGCATAATGACCTCCTTAGGGTGAGAGATTGAGGGGATGGGACAATTCTTGTTCTTCTTGATCTCTCCTCAGCATTTGACACAGTGGACCATCGTGTGTTGCTCAACCACCTGAGGGAATTCTGCAGACTTGCAGGCACTGTTATCTGCTGGTTTGGGTCTTTTCTCACCAACAAGAGGCAATGGGTAGTGATGGGGAATTTCTCCTCCTGCCCTAGCCTTTTGTCATGTGGAGTACCCCAGGGTTCAGTCTTGTCACTGATGTTGTTCACTGTGTACATGCTGCCCCTGGGAGCGCTTATTAGGAAGTACAGCTTGGGTTTTCATTGCTATGCCAATGATACCCAGCAGTATCTTTCCTTTGCCCCTGGGACATCCAGTGCTGTGGATGTGCTAAACACCTGCCTTGCTGAGATCGATGATTGGATGGCTTCCAGCTGGTTGCAACTCAGTCCTGATAAGATGGAGGTGCTGGTGGTGGAGTCGAACAGAGGATGTAATAGGTTGGCCTCTGGTGCAGAGACTGGACTTTTCCTTGGATCTGTACCATTGACAGCCTCTTCTAGGGTGCAGAATCTTTGCATTATTCTTGACAGCGGATTGACGCTTGAATCTCAGGTGTCGTCTGTTGTCCATACCAGTTTTTACCATCTGAAGAATATTGTCAGGATTAAGCCCCTAGTTCCACCCCTGGACCTCCCCACATTGGTGCCTGCCTTTTTGACATCTAGACTTGACTACTATAAAGCACTCTATCTAGGGTTTTCTGGAGGTACCCTCCACTGACTGCAGCTGGTGCAAAAAGCAGCTGCCAGGCTTTTGGGGCAGTCTAGGTACTGCCATATCACCCCAGTGCAGTGTAAACTGCATTGGTTGCCGGTTAGGTGAAGAGTCCTCCTTAAAGTGGGCTTGCTCACCTTTAAGGCCCTATATGACCTGGGCCCTAGCTACCTAAAGGACCTTCTAACACCTGCTGGCTTGTTCCTCTCCCTCTGCTCCTCCTCCTTTATGGGCCTCCTTGTGATTCCCAGGACAAGGTTGAAAACTGCCGGTGACAGAGCATTTAGCATCACTGGCCCCATCCTGTGGAATTCATTACCTCCAGCTGTAAGAGAGGCCTCATCAGTACAGGTATTTAAAGACCACCTCAAGGCCTTTCTGTATAATCAGGCCTTCCCAGACTTTGTTTTATGAGCTTTCTTGGCCTGACTTTTGAGATTATTTTTGTCCCTGACCTTTTTATCTATTTATTTATTAGTTATTCTAGTCATTCTGATTGATTTATATGTTGATTCACGCATGTGCAAGAAACATATTACAGCAGCTTTCCAGAAGCAGATTGTGGAGGCGCGGCACTGTTGTGGCCAATGCCCCCACAGCCTTTAAAGGCTTGGCCAGCTTTCCCCAATGCCATGGCATGCTGCTGCTGACACTAGTTCAGCCAGCATGCCACCACCTTGAAACATTTCAGCTGCTGCAATCAGGGGCTTCCTTGTCATTGCAGCATCAGCTATTCGCTGCAATGAGGGAGGGACCCGTCATTGCTGGGTGTAACGTTGGCAAGTGTAATATTGTTTGTGAACATGGTGGCAGTTTGCCGCCGTGATCACAAACAATTATATGAACCCCCAGTGCCAAGGAGGTGTTCAATCCCGCACAGCAGCATGTGCCCCCCCACAACAGTGTGCGTTTGCTGACTGGGGCCTCAATCCCCAGTGGCTTTGGTGCCCCTGACCTGTACTTTGACATTGCCGATGGGGGAGCCCACTGCCCGTTGGCATTATGTCTCGCACTCCCAGTTTCATGTGCACTTACCCAGTCAACAAAAACTAAATAATTAAATAAATGTGCAGATGGAGGAGCCCACTCCCAATCTGCACAATGCCCCCCTGCATAAACCCAGTAGATTTGTGCTGAGGGGGTGCCCAATCCCCATCATCTCTTGTGGCCCACCTTTTGTGCTGATGGGGGTGCCCAATCCCCATTGGCTACAGCTGATCCCCCAAAAGAACACTCCATTGGCATGCTGGGAGCCCACCCCAATGTGCAGCATGTCCCTGTAAAAAAAAGTTCTGTGATTTTTTTTTTTAACCTGTGGAAAAGGAAAACAGTCCCTCGTGGTCTCCCTTCCTCCCACAACCCGCCCACCCACTGTGCACCCTGCCTCCCACACCCACCCACCCCATAATTACCTCCAGAGTTGGTGTGATGATCTTCATGGACCAGGAACATGTCTGCACTCTTCAAAGCCAACCACGAACTGAAGAAATACCGGTAAGCTGTATAATGGAATAAATAGGGTTTTTCCAACTTTGATGCATATCTCAGGCATTTTTTGGAATTTTGGCACCAAATTTTCAACATTGGGTTTTTGAGACCCCTCGTCATGAATTCTGCCACTGTCATGGCATTATTTGGCCTCAAAAGGTGATTTTGCAGTCACTGCATGGAATCCCCTTTTGGGACTGAGGCAGCCCGACGTAGGCAGACCTCACTGAGTTGGACGGACCGCCTAGGCTCCAGAAATGAGCCACTGACCCCAGCTTGGAGCTCCTACCACCACAAAATGCTGATTCTCAGGCAGCCCTACGTGGGCAGACCTCACCGAGTCGGACAGACCACCTAGGGTCCAGAAATGAGCCATGACCCCTGCTGGGAGCTCCTACCGCTGCAAAATGCAGATTCTCTGGCAGCCCTATGTGGGCAGACCTCATCGAGTTGGACGGACTGCCTAGGCTCCAGAAACGAGTCACCGACCCTTGCTGGCAGCTTCTACCACCGCAAAACACTGATTCTCAGGTGAGCAGCCAGTCCTTCTCCCGGGACCCATTCCGTGAGCTGATGGGAGTGGTCAGAAGCACCGCAGCCTCCTATTGGCTGGCACTGGCTGTTCCCAGTAGTGCATTGGCCAGGGCCTAAACCCATAATCTGTGCACCTCTGTGAGCATCTGGACCGCTGTTACACAGGGTTTTTTGTCCCTTAACTGTGCAGCTACTTGAATTATGTTTTGTTTTGACTGCACGCTGGAGATACATTACTGTGACTGCCTGCTTAACAAAGTCTGTGTAGTTTTATGTAATAACTGTGCCAGTACAGCTGAAGTGCATAGACTGTTTTACTGTGTCCCCTCATCCCTGTTTCAATTTACTTTCCCTTTGCCTTTACCAGCATGGGTAGCACCTGGCAAAGCTCTCCTTCTGGCCTAAGACCCCTTCCTAAATCAGACTGTTAGTTCTCAAATTACCGAGCTTTCATCCATTTGGCGTGCTTTCTCCTGATCCTTTGTGTGAATCAATCGCGTGCCTATCGCACCCCTCCCCAGGCTCTGTACACTCAGCGCCCATGCCTCCCACCTGTTTTGTGTTGTGCCCCCTCCCACATATTTGCCTAAGCCTACTCTCTTGTCTCCCAAGTAATTTAATCTCTCCTCCCTTCCCTCCCCACAGGCAGCCCTATGTGGGCAGACCTCACCGAGTCGGACGGACTGCCTAGGCTCCAGAAACGAGCCACCAACCCCTGCTGGCAGCTTCTACCACCGCAAAACACTGATTCTCAGGTGAGCAGCCAGTCCTTCTCCCGGGACACGCTCCATGAGCTGATTGGAGTGGTTGGAAGCACCACAGCCTCCTATTGGCTGGCAACCGCTGTTCCTTGTAGTGCATTGGCCAGAGGCTAAACCTACAATCTGTGCACCTCTGCCAGCACCCGGACCACTGTTGCACAGGGTTTTTCATCAGCTCTGCCCTCCCCTACCCTCTCCATTGATTAAATACAACTACTTCCCACCCCCAATCCCCTGAAGCCTCTCTGGCCCACTACCCCTGCTGTTCATAGGCCATCCCAATCTCTGTCTCCAGCTTACTCTCTACTGGCTGTCAGATTTCCTCACCCCAACTATACAGTGCTCTCTGAATTACTATACACTTTTACTCCCTGTACCCAGGGAACATGTCTCCCCAGACTGGACAGATGTTCCTCCTAACTACCCTTCTCTCCTGCCTTCCACCTCTCCTGTCCACTATTCCCCCAACTTTCCCTAGCCTGCCTGCACCCTTCATGCTGCACCTCGACAGCTCTTTCCAACCTCCTAATTCAATGACCAGCTCATCCCCTAAAACAAACTGGTCCCACTGCACTTTACGACCCTGCCCCTTCCTCCTCACTCTATAGCACCCTTGGGCTATTCTTCCCCTAATTACCTTCCAATCCACTGCTCATAAATGCCCCCCTACTCTGCCCAAATGGTGGACAACAGCCCTCAGTTGCACACATGTGTTCACTAGCTACCTTACTATCGGTCTCTTACTACTTGCAGCAGGGGACATACATCCTAACCATGGCCCCTTAAACCTACCCATGGTGCAATCAACAGCAGGACCCTACTCTAACACAACTCCAAACCTCACTGGAGACCACCTCCTATGGGGTCTGCACCTTCTGCACCTAAATATACGTAGCTTGCCCCTTAAACTTGACTCCCTCCAGTTACTCATAGCACACTATGCCCCTGATGTCATCATCCTCTCTGAAACTTGGCTAAACAAACATGTCCCTGACTCCTCAATAGCTATTCCAGGCTATGCAATTGCCTGTCAGGACAGGTCAACTAGAGGCGGTGGTGTGGCTATCTATGTAAACTCTGATATGTGTTTCTCAACCACCCTAGCCAAAGCTGAACCCAATGCCTACGAAATTCTCTTGCTTCAACTGACTCTCCCTTTCTCCTTCCCTATCTACACAGCTGGAGTGTATGGCCGGCCTGGCTTCCCAGCTTCAGCTGTCACCGACCTCCTAAAACAAACTGCCCCCAAACCCCTACTGGTGAACTCTATGTCATGGGTGACTTCAATCACAACTGGCTAGCTCCCTCCTTCAACAAAACCCAGTTGGACATTGCCTTGCTTAACCTCTCACAAACCATCTCTGAGCCCACATGCCTAAACTCCAAAATGGGAAACCACTCACTACTGGACTGGGGCATCACCAGCTACCCCCACTGTGTTATTGCTTCAGGGCTCCTACCCAATTCTGTAAGCAATCACCACATTATTTATCTAGTCCAGAAAATCCACTGACCAAGATCCCCTCCAAAGTTCATACTCCAACATTCCTACAAATCTCTAAAGCTCGCCTCTGTGCTTGAAGGCTTAGCTCTTGCTTGCAGGGAATCCCCCGCCAAACCATGCTCTATCGACGATGCCTTCCTTCATTTCCAAAACACGTTCCTCTGAATCTGGGATGCTCATGCCCCACTGCATCGCTGCAGGGTTCATGGCTATCACCTGCCCTGGATCACCCAGGAACTGACAGCCTGCCAAATCACTCGGGACAAAGCATGGAGCACTCACAAAACCTCACACCTCCCATGTGACCTTGTCATCTATCTGTCTCTATGCAACAAATGCACCAGAGCAACCCACCTAGCTAAAGCAGAATACTTCAGCTCCTCCCTTCATTCCAGCTTAAACTGTCCATCCAAATTCTGGAAGGTTATTCACTCCATCTTCTCCCCCCCCAACTACCCACCCTCCCCTCTCCTCCTCATGACCAACTCCTCCTCTCTGATCCACAGGATGTTGCTGCTGAATTCAACACATATTTCTCCTCCTGTGCCTCAGCCCTCCTCTCTTTCCTGTCCACCTCAGTACCACTCTGTCCTCCCCCCATATGTTCTAATTCCAGTGGGCCCCCCACCTTCACCTTCTAAGAAATCTTGCCAGTTGACACCTCGAAGCCCTTCAGGCCCTTGACACAACAAAAGGTAAATCCCCCAATGGCCTTGACTGCAACCTCCTCCACCTCTCCACCCCAGCCATAGCAATCCCCCTCGCCACCCTCTTAAACCTCTTCTTTTCCTCTGCCGCTGTCCCCCAGGTCTGGAAGCAGGCCATCATCATCCCCCTCCCTAAAGGGGGTGTCACTACCTCCCCTTCAATTATCGCCCTATCTCCCTACTCCCTGCTCTCCCAAAGCTGCAAGAACACCTAGTGCTCAACCAACTCACCTGCTTCCTCTCTGACACCAACTTCTTCATGCTGTTCCAGTCTGGTTTCAGGAAGGGCCATTCCACAGCCTCCTCCCTGGTTAGGTTCACGGATTCCATCCTCTAAGGTATGGACAAAGGGTTAATCACCTCAGCTATTTTCATAGACCTTGCCAAAGCTTTCAATACAGTCTCCCACCCCCTGCTACTTCAATGTCTCTCACAAGCAGGTCTAGCTGGCTCAGCTACCAATTGGTTGAGCACCTACCTCTCTGAGAACTCAATCAGTTAGAATCACTGACGTCACCTCCTCGCCCCTCCCTATAGCCACCGGAGTTCCCCAGGGGTAGGTACTTGGCCCTATCCTGTTCTCCATCTTTCTCAATAACCTCCCTCTAGTGTGTTCATCCACTTCTATTCAAATGTATGCAGACGATACTGTCCTTTTTGCCTCTGGCTCCTCCCCAGAAGAGGTAACAGCCAATCTCCAGGCTGACTTCAACAAGGTACAGTTATGGTTTAGCTCTCACCATCTCTCTCTCTCTCTCTCTCTCTCTCAATGTGAAAAAACTACCACCATGATCTTCAGCACTTGGCAATGTCTAACCAGGCTCCCTTCCCTCCCTCCTCCCTTCCACACCCTTGATGGGACGGTATTGGAGGACGTCACTTCCTTCCGCTACCTCGGGATTTGGCTCGACCGTCACCTGTCCTTCTCTGAACACATTGATGCCATCATAAAAAAACTGCACCCCAAGCTCAGAGCCCTTTACAGGAACTGCAACTGCCTCCCTCTCATGGCCAGGCATGAGTTACTGCATAAGATGATCCTCCCCTCATTTGACTACTTCGACGCAGTATGCAGTGCTGCTCCCAAATCTACCTTATCCAGACTGGACACAGTTTTCCATGCCTTCTGTCACTTCGCCCTCGATGCCACCCCTGCACCCATCACTGTAACCTCTACCATGCCCTCGCATTCTCTTCCCTTGAAAACCGTCGCCTACAACACTGCACTAAATTTGTAGCCAACTTCTGGCATGATGCCCTGTCCTCATACCTCTCTACCTTACTTAGCCCAGCTCCTTCCCCTTCTCATGCTCTCAGATCACTCGACAACCGAAAGCTACAAATCCCTAGGCGGAATACCACTATTGGGCAATCTGCCTTCTCCTACCACTTCCCCAAACTCTGGAATGAACCCTCCCAAATTCACCACCCTCCTCTCACACACTCCCGGTCTTCAACACTAGCAACCACCTTTTTGGTAAATTGCTCCTGCACCTAAGTACCAAGGTGTCTCCTTACTGCCTGATTGCCTGACCAGCGACACCTAGCTTATGCTTTGGAAGCTGGCTTATCTATACCAACTTCAGCACTTCTTGGTACATGGTCTTACCCTGTCCTAAATCCTACTTGATACTGCCTGATCCTCACATGTTCTCCACTGCCAATGTCACACCTCAGCTATCCAATTCTATCCCACGAGTTATAAATTATCCAACACATTTTGCTGGTTAAGTCTGTACTATAATCTATGCCTTCCAAGTGTTGTTGTTGTACTGTATTGATGTCTTGTCCCTATTCCATCACACAATTGTATAACCATAACCCTTCCTCTGCATCCTGCAACTGTATAGCTGAAACTCATTCTCTGTAAACTGTTCAACAGAATCTCAGTCTACTGTACTGCTGTAATTGTGTTCAACTATGTTCTACTGTTTTCCTCATATATGTAACTCTTAATAACCTGCGAGTTATCTCCCACTGTACCCCCACCCCCCAGGTCACACCGGGAGACAAGCATCTTTTTGCACAGTATGCCATCCTGGTGAAACAATTTCAATACATAAATAAATAAATAACAAAACGACAGTGCCAGTGTTCATGAGGTGGGCTCTCAAAAGCCTATGTTGCAAATTTGGTGGAAAAAATCAAAAAAATGACTGTTTTACGAGTGTGCATTACACAGTTGCTATGCAAGCTCGTAACTTCACGAATTTGCAATATTTTCATGCCAGATTTTCAACACTGACTTTTTTCACACCTCCTTGTGAACAGTACAGCTGTCATTTTTCACATCCTGGCCGAAATGTGTTTTCACTCTTCCGGCGAAGAATAGCACTGTTGCTGTGGGAAATCAGTGTTCAGGACAGATTAAGAAAATGACAGTGACACTGTTCATGAGCAGAGGTCCTAAAATACCTATGTTGAAAATTTGGTGACAATACTCCACAAAATGACTGTGTTACTTAGGCGCATGCTATGCAGTTTGCACGCTATCAGAATCTCACGAATTAATAATATTTCTTCACCCAGATTTTCAACATTGCTATTCTTCTGCACCTCCTTATGAAAAGTACAGCTGTCATTTTTCACATCCTGGCCAAAATGTGTTTTTGCAATTCTGACGCATAATAGCGCGATCACTGTGGGAAATCCATATTTGGGACACATTATGAAAATGACAGTGACACTGTTCATTAGCAGAGGTCCTAAAATGCCTATGTTGAATATTTGGTGATGAAAGTCCATAAAATGAGTGTGTTACACCCATGTGTTGCACAGTTTCCACGCACGCTCATACCTTCGCAACTTTGCAATATTTTCACTTCAGATTTTCAACATTCCTATTTTTCCATGCCTCCTTATGAACAGTGCAGCTGTTATTTTTCACATCCTGGCCGAATGTATTTTCCGTCTTCCGGCACACAATAGCGTGGTCGCTGTGGGAGATCAGTGTTCAGGACACATTCAGAAAATTATACTGACTCTGTTCATGAGCGGAGGTCCTAAAATGCTTATGTTGAAAATTTTGTGATGAAACTCCTTAAGATGACTGTGTTACGAGTGTGCGTTGTGCAGTTTTCACGCATCCTTGTAAATTGGCAAATTAGTAATATTTTCACACCAGATTTTCAACACTGGCATTTTTTGACACCTCCTTATGAACAGTGCAGCTGTCATTTTTCACATCTTGGCTAAAATGTGTTTTGGCACTTCCGGCACACACTACCGGAGTTACTGTTGGAAATCAGTGTTTGGGATTTACAGATTAGGAGTACAGATTAGGATTGTGTGAGTGAGGGGGGGAGTGACTGGGCTCAACAGAGCTCTGTTAGGACTGCTGAAGATTTCTTTGTGGGCAGGAAAAGGTGCCAACACAGGCAGGAGCCCAGAACAAAAGGACAGCCTGCATTGCTGGGAGACACAGAACGAGCGAGTGAGGGAGGGGGACTGAGTGAGCTCAACGGAGCTCTGTTGGGACTGCTGTGATATCTTTGTGGGCAGAAAAGGGCAGCAATGCATGCAGGGGCCCAGTACAAAAGGGCAGCCTGCAGCGTCAGGAGAAACAAAATGAGCGACTGAAAGAGGGGGTGTGAGCGAGCTCAATAGAGCTCTATTGTGACTGCTGTGGATTTCTTTGTGGGCAGAAAAGGGCGGCAACACAGGCAGGAGCCCAGTACAGAAGGCCAACCTGCAGCACTGGCAGAAACGGAATGAGCGAGTGAGAGAGGGGGAGTGAGTGAGGTCAGCAGAGCTCTGTCAGGACTGCTGCAGCTTTCTTTGTGGGCAGGAAAAGGTGCCAACAGAGGCAGGAACCCAGTACAAAGGGACAGCCTGCAGCACTAGGAGAACCAGAATGAGCGAGTGAGACAGGTGGAGTGAGCGACCTTAATGGAGCTGTGTCGGGACAGCTGCAGATTTCTTTGTGGGCAGAAAAAGGTGCCAACACAGGCAAAAGTCCAGTACAAAAGGGCAGCCTGCAGCACTGGGAGAAACACAATGAGTGAGTGAGAGAGGGGGAGTGAGCGAGCTCAATGGAAGTCTATCGTGACTGCTGTGGATTTCTTTGTGGGCAGGAAAAGGCAGCAGTGCAGGCAGAAGCCCAGTACAAAAGGCCAGCCTGCAACACCAGCAGAAACAGAACGAGTGAGTGAGAGAGAGGGGGGGAGTGAGCAAGCTCAATGGAGCTGTGTCGGGACTGCTGCAGATTTCTTTGTGGGCAGAAAAAGGCACCAACAGAGGCAGGAGCCCACTACAAAAGGGCAGCCTGCAGTGCCAGGAGAAACAGAATAAGCGAGTGAGATGGGGGGATGAGTGACCTCAACGGAGCTCTGTCAGTACAGCTGCAGATTTCTTTGTTGGCAGAAAAAGGTGCCAATGCAGGCAGAATCCCAGTACAAAAGGGCAGCCTGCACCGCCGGGAGAAACACAATGAGTGAGTGAGAGAGGGTGAGTGAGCGAGCTCAATGGAGGTCTATCATGACTGCTGTGGATTTGTGTACAGGAAAAGGTGACAATGCAGGCAGGAGCCCAGTACAAAAGGCCAGCCTGCAGCGACAGCAGAAACAGAATGAGTGAGTGAGAGGGGGGAGTGAGCAAGCTTAATGGAGCTGTGTCAGGACTGCTGCAGATTTCTTCATGACCCAAAAAAGCTGCCAACACTGGAAGGAGCCCAGTACAAAAGGGCAGCCTTCAGCAGCGGGACACACAGAACGAGCAAGTGAGGGAGGTGGAGTGAGTGAGCTCAACAGAGCTCTGCTGTGAGTGCTGTGGATTTCTTTGTGGACTGAAAAGGGCAGCAATGCACGGAGGGGCCCAGTAAAAAAGGACAGCCTGCAGTGGTGGGAGAAACAAAATGAGCAAGTGAGAGAGGGGGAGTGAGCAAGCTCAACAGAGCTCTAGCATGACTGCTGCAGATTTCTTTGTGGGCAGAAGAAGGTGGCAACGCAGGCAGGAGCCCAGTACAAAAGGGCAGCCTGCAGCACTGGCAGAAATGGAAAGAGTGTGTGAGAGAGGGGGAGTAAGCAAGGTTGACGGAGCTCTGTCGGGGCTGCTGCAGATTTCTTTGGGGGCAGAAAAAGGCACCACCAGAGTCAGGAGCCCACTACAAAAGGACAGCCTGCAGCTCCAGGAGAAACAGAATGAGTGAGTGAGTGAGACAGGGGGAGGGAGTGAGTGACCTCAATGGGGCTCTGTCGGGATAGCTGCGGATTTCTTGGTGGGCAGAAAAAGGTGCCAACTCAGGCAGAGGCCCAGTACAAAAGGGCAGCCTGCAGCGCTGGGAGAAGCACAACAAGCGAGTGAGAGAGGGGAACTGAGCGAGCTCAACAGAGCTCTATCATGACTGCCGCAGTTTCTTTGTGGGCAGAATAAGGCAGCAACGCAGGCAGGAGCCCAGTACAAAAGGCCAGCCTGCAGTGCTGGCAGAAACAGAATGAGCGAGTGAAAGAGGGGGAGTAAGCAAGCTCAACAGACCTGTATCAGGACTGCTGAAGATTTCTTTGTGGGCAGAAAAAGCCACCAACAGAGGCAGGAGCCCAGTGCAAAAGGGCAGCCTGCAGCACCAGGAGAAACAGAATGAGCGAGTGAGAGAGGGGGAGAGTGAGCCACCTCAATGGAGCTCTGTTGGGACAGCTGCAGATTTCTTTGTGGACAGAAAAAGGTGCCAATGCAGGCAGAAGCCCAGTACAAAAGGCCAGCCTGCAGCGCCAGCAGAAACAGAACGAGTGAGTGAGAGAGGGGGAGTGAGCAAGCTTAATGGAGCTGTGTCAGGACTACTGCAGATTTCTTCATGACCCAAAAAAGCTGCCAACACAGGAAGGAGCCCAGTACAAAAGGGAGCCTGCAGTACTGGGAGACACAGAATGAGTGAGTGAGGGAGGGGGACTGAGTGAGCTCAACGGAGCTCTGTTGGGACTGCTGCAATTTCTTTGTGGGCAGAAAAGGGCAGCAATGCACGCAGGGGCCCAGTACGAAAGGGCAGCCTGCAGCGTCAGGAGAAACAGAATGAGCAACTGAGAGAGGGGTGAGCGAGTTCAACGGAGCCCTATTGTGGGTATTCTTTGTGGGCAGAAAAGGAGGCAACAGGCAGGAGCCCAGGTACAAAAAGGCCAGCCTGCAGCACTGGCAGAAAGGAATGAGCGAGTGAGAGAGGGGGAGGAGGGAGGTCAACAGAGATCTGTCAGGACTGCTGCAGATTTCTTTGTGGGAAAGAAAAGGTGCCAATAGAGGCAGGAGCCCAATACAATGGGACAACCTGCAGCACCAGGAGAACCAGAATGAGCGAGTGAGACAGGTGGGGTGAGCAACCTCAATGGAGCTGTGTCGGGACAGCTGCAGATTTCTTTATGGGCAGAAAAAGGTGCCAACGCAGGCAGAGGGCCAGTACAAAAGGGCAGGCTGCAGCACCGGGAGAAACACAATGAGTAAGAGAGGGGGAGTGAGAGAGCTCAATGGAGGTCTATCATGACTGCTGTGGATTTCTTTGTGGGCAGAAAAAGGTGGCAGCACAGGCAGGAGCCCAGTACAAAAGGCCAGCCTGCAGCGCCAGCAGAAACAGAACGAGTGAGCGAGAGAGAGGGGGATTGAGCGAGCTCAAAAGAGCTTTGTCGGAACTGCTGCATATTTCTTTGTGGGCAGAAAAAAGCAGGAGCCCACTACAAAAGGGCAGCCTGCAGTGCCAGGAGAAACAGAATGAGCGAGTGAGACAGAGGGATGAATGACCTCAACTGAGCTCTGTCGGTACAGCTGCGGATTTCTTTGTCAGCAGAAAAAGGTGCCAATGCAGGCAAAAGCCCAGTACAAAAGGGCATCCTGCACCACTGGGAGAAACACAATGAGTAAGTGAGAGAGGGGGAGTGAGCGAGCTTAACAGAGGTCTATCATGACTGCTGTGGATTTCTTTGTGGGCAGAAAAAGGCAGCATTGCAGGCAGGAGCCCAGTACAAAGGGCCAGCCTGCAGCGCGGGCAGAAACAGAACAAGCGAGTGAGAGATGGGGAGTGAGCAAGCTCAGCGGAGCTGTGTCGGGTCTGCTGCAGATTTCTTTGTGGCCCAAAAAAGCTGCCAACAAAGGCAGGAGCCCAGTGCAAAAGGGCAGCCTGCAGCAGTGTGACACACAGAACGAGCGAGTCAGGGAGGGGGAGTGAGTGAGCTCAACAGAGCTCTGTTAGGAGTGCCTCAGATTTCTTTGTGGACAGAAATAGGCAGCAATGCACACAGGGGCCCAGTACAAAAGGGCAGCCTGCAGCGGTGGGAGAAACGGAATGAGCGAGTGAGAGAGGGGGAGTGAGCGAGCTCAACAGAGCTCTAGCATGACTGCTGCAGATTTCTTTGTGGGCAGAAGAAGGTGGCAATGCAGGCAGGAGCCCAGTACAAAAGGGCAGCCTGCAGCGCTGGCAGAAACGGAAAGAGCATGTGAGAGAGGGGGAGCGAGCGAGGTCAACGGAGCTCTGTTGGGACTTCTGCAGATTTCTTTGTGAGCAGAAAAAGGTGCCACCAGAGGCAGGAGCCCACTACAAATGGACAGCCTGCAGCACCAGGAGAAACAGAATGAGCGAGTGAGACAGGGGGAGTGAGTGACCTCAACAGGGCTCTGTCGGGACAGCTGCAGATTTCTTTGTGGGCAGAAAAAGGTGTCAACTCAGGCAGAAGCCCAGTACAAAAGGGCAGCCTGCAGCGCCGGGAGAAGCACAATGAGCGAGTGAGAGAGGGGCACTGAGTGAGCTCAACAGAGCTCTATCGTGACTGCTGCAGTTTCTTTGTGGGCAGAATAAGGCAGCAACGCAGGCAGGAGCCAGGTACAAAAGGCCAGCCTGCAGCGCTGGCAGAAACGGAATGAGCGAGTGAGAGAGGGGGAGTAAGCAAGCTCAACGGACCTGTATCAGGACTGCTGAAGATTTCTTTGTGGGCAGAAAAAGCCGCCAACAGAGGCAGGAGCCCAGTGCAAAAGGGCAGCCTGCAGCGCCAGGAGAAACAGAATGAGCGAGTGAGAGAGGGGGAGAGTGAGCCACCTCAATGGAGCTCTGTTGGGACAGCTGCAGATTTCTTTGTGGACAGAAAAAGGTGCCAATGCAGGCAGAAGCCCAGTACAAAAGAGTAGCCTGCAGCACTGGGAGAAACAGAACGAGTGAGTGACAGAGGGGCACTGAGTGAGCTCAATGGACCAATGTAATCAACATTTGGCATTGACAAATGCTTGTTTTAAATGTGCTGATTTAATGCGTGTTAATTATTATGCGGTTGTATTCTGTGTTTTGTTATTGTTTTATTTATTGTAAGGCTCCTAGAGCATCTGGGATGGGTGTCTTTTAAATAAAATTTGCCTTGCCTTGCCTACTGTGCACATAATCAATTTGTATCATTTATAGGCTGACATGCCAGCAACCACCTTCACTGCGAAATAAAGTATAGATATCCTCATGTCTGTGCATTTTCCAGCATAAGCAGTTTTACATTTTACAGTTTATGTTTATAATGCAGTTTAGAACAGGCTAGATACAAACTAACTTGAGTACAAAAATATCTTCTGAGACCAGCAGTCTCTCAGCAGCAGGATTATAGGGATCACTGGCTTCAGAACACATCCAAATCTAGTCATGCATAGTTTCTGGTAGGGAAAGAATGGCTTAGTCAACTTGTTAGGACCGGTATGTTCCTCACTGGTGGACTCTGTTCTGTAGTTGCAGAATTCTCATCAGCGTTTTCTTCCATTTCTGAGGAAGTGGCATTGAGACTACCATTAGTGAAATCACAGTGAACACGGATTGGGTCTGGAACCCGCTGGAGTTACCAACAACTTCTTCACTGCTGTGTACGTTGTTCTGTATCAGTGTTGTGTAATCTAGGGTACTGCTTTCACCAGTAATGACAGCTGATGTTTTTTAGTGTTTTTCATCATCCCTTTTCAACAGTACAGCATCCCCTGGTTTGAGCTTTGGCAAATTTCTGGCTACATTCCTATAAATAAAATGAAAACCTGGAACCACTTAGCTCTGGAATCTTTGCTTGATAGTCTTTAGGCAGGGCCACTCAGGATGAAGGCTTGACTTCAAGTCTGGCAGAGTAGTATCGCTGGACTGGACCCTTCAGTCAAAATATTTTCCTTTCAATTGGCAGTAAATTATTTATATTATTATGGCTCATATATGTTCTCAATCAAAGTTATTAAGTGGTTATTTGATACATATGAATATATATACATTTCTCTCCCAGAAGAGAACAAATCAAGTTTTTTATTAATATAATGTACTGATTTACTAAGCTGCAGACTACAAAAGGTATAAGTTTACCTTAGATTTCACACACACACAGTAGACATAGGAGGCGGGGTGTACAGTATTTGTCTGATGAACCTCTGAGCCGCAGGTACAATTCTGGTGCCATCTTCCAGGAACCATAATCTGTTAGCTGACATCAGTTATCATTAGCCAGGCACAACATTTCAGTGTTACCTAGAATAAGATCAAAGTCCAATTAACATCAGCTGAGCTGGTCACCAGGACGGTTCCATACCTGCTGTCATTTCAAGACAGTGTTCAAAAGTCCTTTTGTATCCTTCCATGGCATAAGTAAGAGAGAGTCTTTCTGTTTTGGGTGTCCAAGGCAAAACCGGGAGGCTACACTTTTTATTTTATTGTTTACAGTGATACGTTTAGCCCACCATTTACTACTCCTGAGACAGTGAGCTGTTTCCTCTTAAAGTTGAAAGCTTTGTCATTTATAAAAGTTCAATATTTTCACAGGACATTTGGACATATTCTGATAGTAGACTTATTGAGATCTTTGAAATACTATAACTTAGAAGTTTGTGACATTGGTCATACTTTCATAAAATACAAAATATTTTACTGATTTCATTACATCAGCTCTGGTTTTTTTTCCAAAGTGTCTTAAACGTGCTTATTTTGTATCACTACACATACACACTGAGCTGAAGATGATATTCCAGTGTCAGCTGGGCTCCCAGTTTATAGTTAATTATCTGACAGACCTGTGGGTACCTCATGCCAAAGATGCTAGCTGTCTGGTCTAGTTGTTATTTCAGTCTTGGCATCCGTGAATTCTGCCAATGAATTTTAACTCTTTCCTTTTTCACAAAGCCACTCATACTGTATATGTCTAAACTGAGGTTTTCCCTTGTGGCCCGAGTCCATAATAGATACTTTGCAGAAATATCTCATCCATGTCCTTCTGTATGTTTGCACAATAATTCTTTTCTCACAGTTCTTTTGTTCTAGGTATGATAAGCAATAACAATAACATAAACTCAGAGTGTTAGCTCTGAATAGTAATAATAATAGTAATAAATATGTTGCATCTTACTCTTTAATCCTTCTTACAGCACTTTTGGGGCCAGATATTCAGACAATTGTGCTTGGGAACAAACAGTTTGCACCAGGACTCACTGGAGCACCATATTCAAAAACCAAAATAGCACTGGAGCAATGTGTTAGTGCCATCACTAAAATATAATGTATGCATGGGATTAGCGAGGGGCAGGGACATGACTACAGGCATGCCAGGATATTCAAAAGTATGGCACTGTGTAATGGGAGGTAGCGCAACACATAGAGTGGTGTGAATTACCGCTGCTGAAAAGCATGTCTTAACTCAGGGCAAAGTAAGAATGGGGGGCATGGACAAAGCAGCCCTGGAGTGCCTGATGCAAGTCAACCTGGTGGTCCAGTGGCCCCCCAACCCCAATTCCCCATACATGTATAAGAAAATATATCATATTCATTGGTTGTACATTGGCCCCTCTGGCCCCATCCCCAGTTCCCCATACATGTATTAATAAAATACATCATATTCCCTGGTAGTCCAGTGGCCTCCCACCCTGCCGCAATCACCAATTCCCCATACATGTATTATTAAAATACATCATAGTCTCTGGTAGTCTAGAGGCCCCCAGCCCCGATCCCTGATACATGTTGTAATGTGCAATATGTTCCCCATGCCCCCACCCCGGTTACTCGGTGGTGCACTGCCCCAGAGTGGAACGTAGGGGCAGGGGAGTGGCCATTTGCTTTAGATCTGAACTTGGCTTCATTGTGCACAAAGTAGGAAGATGGGGTTCTTTTGAATGTGTGACTGTTCATGGGGTGTGGGTGCAGGCTTCAGGATTCTCCTGATTTACTGCTCCCCTGGGGTGGCAGGGGATTTCCTGCAGGAGATAGCCGACTTTGTCATCAGTGAGATGTTGGAGTCCACCTGATGTTTAGTTCTGGGGTACTTCAATGTCTGGGCTGATGATTAATCCCCTAGGCTAGGTTATGACCTCCTCCAGGTGATGTCATCTCAGGGCCTGTCACAGGAAGTTTCCTCCGTGACCCATCAGGGTGGCCACATGTTGGATCTGATCTTCTCTCTTGGGCTTGAGATTAGCAACCTCAAGATGGATTGGGTCATTTGATCCGATCATTGCACTGTGGAGTTCCCATTCGGGGCCTCCCCAAGAGTCCTCCCTCTGCTGGGATGGTAAGCTACCTCCGGAGGGATTTGTGGTGGTGGCAGATCTATCCAGTGTGAGTTGTGCATGCATAGGGAGTGTGAGCGAAGCTGTTGCTGCTTGTAATAGGGTGACGTTGTCTGTATTTGACTCTCTTGCACCAGTATGTGTACGACCCAAATCTTCTCACTTGAGGTCCCCATGGTTTGATGGGGAGCTCAAGGTGATGAAGAATACAGGTTGGAGGTTAGAGTGCTGCTGGTGGAGGTCTGGGCTAGAGGTGGACAGACTGGTCCTTTGCTCTCACTATGATGAGTATCAGTGGGCAATCTCCCATAAGAAGGCAGAGTTCATGTCCAGGGAGATTGCTGCTGGGAGGAATCAACCAGCTGTGCCCTTTCAGACTGTGGATAGGCTGCTAAACCCAGCCTGTCTGCAGCCAAAAAGGCTTTTCTGATGCCTTATGCAAAGAGTTTGCTTGTTCCTTCTCAGACATAGTGTCTACTATCCGGCAGTGCATTCTTCCAATGTGCCACATGGTGGCTGACAGTGATCGCATTCAGCATTCGGAGAGCACTCTGCCTGGTTGGGGGGAGTTTAAACCAGTAGAGGTGGCGGAGGTCATGAATGTTGCCCTCGGGCTGAAGCATGCATATTGTGAGCTGGACCCAGTGCCGACATGTTTTTTAATGAGATGTGCCACCTCCATTGGCTCTGTGTTTGCCTTGATTGTCTGGTGTTCTACTTCAGAGGTTTTTTTTTCCAGATGCCTTGAAGGAGGCTCTGGTTAGGCCCCTTCTGAAGAAACCATCATTAGACCTTGATGTCATGGCTAATTACCATCCACTCTCCAACCTCCCAGTTCTAGGGAAGGTTGTAGAGAAAATTGTGGCACAACAGCTAGAGGAGCACCTTGTGGCTTTTGACCTGTACAAACCCTTCCAGTTGGGGTTTTGGGCAAGACATAGCATGGAAACTGCATTAGTTTGGGTTTTGTAATGACCTCCTCAATGCTAGAGATTGAGGAGAGGGGACAATTCCCATTCTCCTTGACCTGTCTTCGGCATTTGACACGGATGACCATTGTGTGTTGCTAGACCACCTGAGGGAATTTTGTGGACTCACCAGCACTGTCATCCGCTGGGTTTGAGTCCTATCTCATGAACAGGAGGCAACGGGTAGTGATGGGGAATTTCTTCTCTTCCCCATACCTCCTGAAGTGTGGAGTACCTCAGGGCTCAGTCTTGTCTCTGATGTTGTTTGCCATGTACATGCTGCCCTTGGGAGAGCTCATTAGGAAATACAGTCTGGGTTTTCATTGCTATGATGATGCTACCCAACAGTATATTTTCTTTGCCTCTGAGACATTCAATGTGGTGGAAGTGCTTAATAAATGACTTGGTGAGAGCAGCGACTGGATGGCCTCCAGCTGGTTGTGACTGAACCTCGATAAGACTGAGGTACTAGTGGTGGAGTCAAACAGAAGGCATGATAGGAGGGCCTCTGTTACAGATACTGGGTTATTCCTGGAATATGTGCCATTGAAGGTCTCCTCTTGGGTGCGTGACCTTGGTGTGACCTTTGACAGTGGGCTGACATTTGAAGCACAAGTGTCATCTGGTGTCTGAACCAGTTTCAACCATTTTAGGAACATCACCAGGATTAAGCCCCCAGTTCTGCTGATGGTTCTCCCCACTTTGGTACATGCCTTCGTAACATCTAGGCTTGATTACTGCAATGCGTTGTACTTCGGGGTCTCAAGAGGTACCCTCTGCAGACTGCAGCTAGTGCAAAACACAGCCACCAGGTTGCTGACGGGGCAGCCTAAACACTGCCACATCACCCCAGTGCTGCGTGAACTGCACTGGCTGCCGGTCAGGTGGAGGATCCTCTTCAAGCTGGGCTTGCTCACCTTTAAGACCCTACATGGGCTGAATCCTGGATACTTATCTGACCTTTTGACACTCTCTGTTCTGGTCCGCTCCCTCTATTCTTCCTCCAGGGGCCTTCTTGCAATTCCCAGGATGAGGTTAAAGACTGCCAGCAGCAGAGCTTTTAACGTCGCTGGCCCCATCCTGTGGAATTTGCTGCCACCATTGGTAAGGGAGGTCCCTTCAGTGGAAATATTTAAGGCCCACCTCAAGGCCCTTTTGTTTAGTCAAGCCTTCCCAGACACTATCTGTTAATATCTTCTTCTAGGATAGCCTTTTATTGACTACTGCATTTTAAGTGTTTTAGAAATCTGATTCATTTTAATGTTTATTTATGTCTGTTGGTAGTTTTATGATTAGATTATACTTATTTATATGGCACCCAGAGCCTCTGGGATTGGGTGCCTTGAAAAATAAACTTTCCTTGACTTTTCTTACCACATGCAGTGCCAGTCCTGATCTCCCTTACAATATTGTACATCATCCCTGGTGGTCCAGTGGACTGCACCAACCTAGATCCCCCATAAATGAAAACCCAAATACCTGGTGGTATACTGGACCCCCACCCCGCAGTGACTACTACCCGCTCCCCATCCTGTAACTCAAACTGGTGACTGGCTTAGCTCACAACACACTCCACGTCCCAGCCACCAACTGAGTTCTGAATGATACGCATACTGTTTTACATGCTCATTCAGAGCTCAGTCAGTGGCTGGCCATGGAGGGTGCAGTCGGCTGAGTCAGTCACTGGCTCAGTTATGGGATGGGGGAGTGGGGTGGCAAGAACTGCAGGGTGGTGGTGGGGGATCCATTAGACAATCAGGTATTTGGCTTTTGGCATTTACGGGGGATCGGGGCAGGTGTAGTCAACTGGACTACCAGGGATGATGTGCTATTTCATATGTGAGATTGGTGCTGACTCTGCATATTGTACATTACAACATGCATCAGGGATCAGGGCTGGGAAGCCACTAGACTACCAGGGACTAAGATATATTTTAATAATATATGTATGGAGAATCAGGGGTAGGGCGGGGGGCAATGGACTAACAGGGAATATGATATATTTTATTAATACATGTATGGGGATTGGGGATGGGGCAGGTAGGCTACCACGGAGGATTGTGTCATTTTGTTATTTGAATTCCATTGATGCATGTTATGGTTTTAAATGCATTATTACATTATTGCCACATGTATGATTATCACACTGGTGACAGTGTTATGTCATGACATATACGACCGGTGCCCTAAATAAACATGTTCTTTGTAGCTTAACCTTTTATTGACATTTACACAGCATGCATAACAGTAGGCACCAATGGTCAATATCAGACAGATACAGTGCCTGGTATAACACCACTGGATCACATAATGACAGTACATGTTCATTTTGTCACCACTGAGAATAATATGTAGCATCATGCAGTAGAAGAGGGACCATACAGTAGAAGAGGGACCCATACATTTCCTTTGTAACAGTGTGAGAGAACACATAACTAGACTGGCCTCCTACTTTCTACAGCTGGGGATAATGGATTCCTTATTACAGTAGTGCATGTATGGGGGTTCGGGATTCAGGTTTGGGGGGCCACTAGACTGCTGGGTAATATGTCCTCATATTATGGGGATCCATAGTCTCTGCTGCTGCATACAGAGGTAGCCTGCAGCTACAGAACTGTTGCCCAGGTCTGACATACAGATGGAGCTGTAGGCACACACAGGCTGCAGCTACTGACCTATAGTTCCAGTCTGACCTACAGGTGGGGCTGTGCATACCATGAAATAGCGCCGGGCAAACTACATGGTAATATATGCAAAGCAGACCATAATGAGATGCTAATGTGACTGTTTGCACACAGATTGCTTAAGTAGGCTCATTTGCAGAGGAACTTTGAATATAGTAAACCTTAGCCTCAGGTTAATGTGTTTGTACTGGGCTAACCTGTTAGCGCCAGGCAATCGAGTTAGCCTCCGGCAAACCTGTCAAAACAATAGCACAGTTCTGCTGTGTTTGGTCTACAGTGTTGTTTGGGGTTGTTGTTCACCACATCATTGCTCTCACCCTTATTGGCCTTATTGGGGCACAGAACCCAAAGCAGCATGGATTCACAGCAGGAAGGTCATGTCAGATGAATCTAATCGATTTCTTTGACTGGGTGACCAAAGTAATTGACCAGGGAGGGGCTGTGGATATGGTCTACCTAGACTTTAGCAAGGCATTTGATACAGTCCCGCACAAAAGATTAATAATCAAGTTAGCCAGCCTGGGAGTGGGTCCCAGGGTGGTAGCCTGGGTAGCAAACTGGCTGCACAACAGGGCACAGAAGGTAATAGTGAATGGAACACATTCTGAAGAAAGGGGGGTTACTAGTGGAGTACCGCAGGGCTCAGTACTGGGTCCAGTCCTCTTTAATGTCTTTATAGGTGACATTGCAGAGGGTCTGGAAGGAAAGGTATGCCTCTTTGCAGATGACACAAAGATCTGTAACAGAGTTGATACACAAGGGGGGGTAGAAAGAATGAGAAGGGACTTGGCAAGGTTGGAGGAATGGTCAGACATATGGCAACATAGATTCAATGCAAAGAAGTGCAAAGTAATGCACCTGGGAAATAAAAATCCAGGAGAAGAGTACACAATAGCAGGGGAGGTACTAACGACAACAATAATGGAAAGGGATCTGGGTGTAGTCATATCAGATGACTTAAAGGTGGGTAAGCAATGTGAGAAGTCAGTAAAGAGAGTCAGGGGGATACTGGGATGCATAGGGAGGGGCATCAAAAGTAGAAAAAGGGAAGTGGTTATCCCTCTGTACAGACAGTTGGTGAGACCCCATCTGGAGTACTGCGTGCAGTTTTGGAGACCTCATCTACGCAAGGACATAGACAGGTTGGAAGCAGTCCAGAGGAGGGCAACTAAAATGGTGCAGGGTCTACATCAGAAACCATATGAAGAGAGACTGAGAGAGCTTAATATGTATACCCTTGATGAAAGGAGGGATGGGGGGGACATGATAGAAACTTTTAAGTACCTCAAGGGAATCGACAAAGTCCAGGAGAGTAGCATCTTTCAGAAAAAGAGATGTGTAAGAACAAGGGGGCACAATTTAAAGTTAGAGGGGGGACGGCTCAGAGGTAGTGTGAGGAAATTCTTTTTCACGGAGAGAGTGGTAGACGCATGGAACCGCCTTCCTGGAGAGGTTGTGGGTCTAAAACAGTGGGTTAATTCAAACATACATGGGACAGACATAAGGCAATTATAGTGGGGGGGTTGCAGGAAGTAGGCTGTTGGTTAACTAGAATCTGCAGCTTATCCAATAGGGTAGGGAAATGGGCAGACTGGGTGGG